>JAYESA010000006.1:67877612-68504682 GCA_036927795.1 Iris macrosiphon | reverse complement strand
TATATGTACGAAAAACATACAATAAAGGATATACTGGAAATACTGTAAGTAAATGCAGGAAAGGAAACAATATGTCAATGAACAAGTAAACTATGACTAAGTGTGTGAGTACTAGCTTTAACATGTGATCGGCTTGGGAACTTGACCAGGCTGGTTACATATGATTAGCTATAATTCATGTAAGGTTAGGCTAACCATTTGGTTAGCTATGATGTATATAGAGGTCAGGCTAATCACATGTAACAGCTATGAAGCATGTAAATGGTCAGGCCGCACCCGATGTCAGATATGGGGTGAGCTATGATGCATGTAGAGTTGGGTATGATCACATATCTATACTAAAATACTCTCCATCCTCGACTGTATAGTAGATCCAACCATGGTACGCTATGGCATGGGATTCCCTAGGGAGGTAGCAAATCTCCTCGGAAATCAGTGTCTGTACATGTACTAGATAATAATGAAACAAGACTTATACAAGCTATACCATGAACAAGGAATAACATCTCATGATGAGATCCGTATATACCAATCCGTGTAACCATCGTGTCAAGAGCATGGATATTTACACTAGATACAATGAACATAGGGGATATCATAAATAAGAAGCTAATCAGAGAATGTACTCGCCTTTGGTCCTTAGCTGGTAAAACCAATGTCCTGTCCCAGAGTATCGTCTGGAGGATCCAACAGTCCTATAAATATATAATAAATATAATATTTTGTATCAGATGCTACTTAACATAATCAAAATACACTGGCCTTAGGGCTATGCCAAGTATGGCACTTAGTCAACTAGGGTTAAGTGCGTCAAGTTGTACGGGCGTCGCGTCTGTGATTGCTGGGCAAGATAGACTTTCAAATTGGTACGGGGCCCGTCAGTACGTCAGTGTACATGTGGCAGTCAACTAGCATTTACAGGGTTACAGGTCAAAGTAAAGACGGGGTATCCGTATTTACGCTGGGGTCGCCTACAACATTCACCAATTAAACCATAATTAAATATAATACATATATATATATACCAATAATTTTGTACAAAAATATGTATAAGTATATATATATTAAATAGAAATATTTTATATATATTATGTTATATATATATATACCAAAAATATATCTATACTACATACGTATACAAGTACCTATATATATACCAAAATACCAAAATACGTATTTATATATATACCAAAATAATACGTTTACCATACACGTATATATGTACATATATATATACCAAATTACAATTTTACGTATTTATATATATCAATACAAATATATATATATATATATATATATATATATATATATATATATATATAGTACTTAGTACTTATACTATATACAGGTATATATTAATATATACATACTGAATACGTAAATATATATAATTAGAGAAATACATGATATATATATATATACATATATGCGTATAAATACGAAACAGACATACACACATATACGCGTACACTATATATGTAATATATGCGTATAAATACAAAACAGACATACACACATATACGCGTACACGTATGCACGCATACACATATACACACGTATATACATACACATATACACATATATACGTGTACACGTATACACATATACACACACGTATATGTATACACCTACACACACATATATATGTATACATGTATTTAGATATACATATACATATAAACTAGAGGAGGGAAGAAGGAGGAGAGGCTTACAGTGGATAGGGTGGTGGTGGTGTGCCGGAATGCAGCAAGAAGGCCGCCGGGGATGTAGCTGAGGGTGTCGGGGAACACTCGGGGCTGACGCTGCCGGAGTTGGACGGCCGAGAGGAGAAGATGGAGGAGAAACGGGGAGCTCAGGCTGTGCAGGTGGAGCTGCTGACCAGAGTAGGGAGGTTGTAGCTGGGTCGGGTGCTTGGCCGGGGAGGCAGCAGGGAGAGGTGGTTCTGGAGCCGGTGGTGGTGGTTATGGAGAAGGGTGGTGATGGCCGGAGTGCACTGGACCGACGGCTTCAGGCAGAGCGGGGGATGAGCGGAGGATCTCGGGCTGGGGAAGTCGGCCGGAGATTCAGTGGCGGAGCAGCTCCTCGTGGTCCGGTGGATTATCGAGGAAGGAGGAGGGAGGTCGAGGAAGAAGCCCGGGGTGCTGGCTGGACTACGGAGGACCAGTCGATCGACGAGTTGCTGGGGATATAGTAGGGAGTTTATCACGACCCGCATCCGAGGTAAGGGTACTAGTCGGAAACAACGCCCAGCCTACGCCGCAGAATCGGCGGTAGAACGCTGTCTAGAAAGTCTATCTAATATAATGAACCACCAAAAGATAGTGTACTCAATCACAGAACTAAGATAGAATGAACACGGATCAGATAAGAATAGAATAGTCATCAACTTATGAGTTTAAAATAATATATCAATGAGTCTGAAGAGTAACAAAAATAAGCTGGAGACAAATCCAGTACAAAAGAATACTATCATACTACAAGCTACACTCCAGGGTCAACTGTCTCAGTTGGGATAAGTTCCTCTTGAGCCAGGGTCTCCGAATCTAAACCCACAACATCCTGGGGTCCATAATAGGTAGGGTACTCCTCAGTGTCATCTGGAAAAATATATCCAGTCAGGAAAGGAGCAGAGTACATCTCTAACAGCAGTTCTAATCCATGATAAAAACTATATAACAGTAAACAGCTGTGGATAAACAAGATGCACAAAATAGATACAAGAGATATATAGACAATAAAGAAATACTGGAAAGAAATACAATAATGAACAATATGCCAATGAAACAATAATACTAATGACTAAGTGTGTGAGTACTAGCTTAACATGTGATCGGCTTGGGCAAGATACAATGCGGCCTGGCTAATCATACGTACGGTGCATGATCAACACTATTCGCTTACCAATACTTTATTCAATAGGGATTTGATCACATATCTATACTAATACTCCCCACCCCCAACTGGTATAATAGATCCAACCACGGTATGCTATGGCACTAGATTCTCCAAGAAGATAGCTAGTCTCCCCGAGAATCGGTGTTTGTACATGTACAAGATAACCAATGAAACAATACTTGTACCATATACACCATATACCAAGGAATAACATCTCATGACAAGATCCGGATATACCAATCCGTGTAACCATAGTGTCGAGAGAAACATGTAAATCTACACTAGATACAACGAACATAGAGGATATCATAAATGAGAAACTATCAGAGAATATACTCGCCTGAAATCCAAAGAACAGTCTCACAGATGTCTGACTCGGTGCCTCGAAGACCTAGATATGGAATACCACATTAAAACAAGGTCCCGAAAAGAGAACAAGTCAAACTAGTCAACTCCTAGGTCAATAAATAAATTCTAAGTCAAAAGTCAACTATGGTCAACTCTAAAGTCAACTAAAGTCAAACCAAGGTCAACCTCACAAGAAATCTATATAAATAATATAGAAATAAAATACAATAATTTAGGAATAAAAATTAGATCCCAAATCATACTCACACAAAGTATACTAATAATACAAATAATACATACTCTAATATAATATATAAACAACCAATATTTATACAAATAAAATAGTATATTATTACAAATATTATATCTCACAAAACACATATATATACACATATATATATATACAATAATAATATATAAAATATAATTTAAAACTGCCAAAGCGTCACTGAAAACAGGGAGTTAAAAATACAATTTAATTAAAACAGCTTATAGTGACAGTCACAACTGTCACAGAAAACGTCGCAAAAGCCACTGTGTAATAAAACCCACTGCTGCTGCATTGGTGATAGTTAATCAACTGTCACCGAAAACTGTTGCCACTGCTGCTAAGATCCCGCCCGCAGCATTAATGACAGAACTGTCATTAATGCACAGTGGGCTACAGCGGCTGCTGCTGACCCGCCTATTTAGCGACAGTTTCACTGTCACAAACCCACTGTCACCAAAATAAATAAAAATATAAAAATATATATATATATAAATATATATATGCAATAATAATCACAATACATATATATAAATAAATAATTATATACTTATATATATATGCACATATAAACTTATAATTAAATACTAATAGTTACAACACATGCACATATTAATGTTCATATTTTACATGGCTAGAAGCACACCTAAAATATATACATTAATATACAAATAATTACATAATAATTATAAATAATATAATTACACAATTAAATACATAAATATATTTTATAAAACATCTATGTATAATTTATACTATTAACATAAGTACATATATAATTACATGCAAGAAAGCTACATATTATATTTGTACATCATATTAGCACACACAAAAATATATAGATCTATGCTACAATAATTACTATAATAAATACACAAAATAAATATATAATATCTATATATATTTACTAATTATAATTGAAGAATTTAAACCATACATAATTAGATCTATTCAAAAATCCACACAATTGGAGAGTATCACACCGTATCCTACTAGATCTAGGATACGCATGTGACACGAGTCCAACACACAACCAATTGTACCCCGAAGGATACAAACAAATCACAAATAATATTTATGAATAAATTAAAGTGTCAAAAGTAGATCTATGTGTCCGTGTCAAAATACGACATGTTCAAAGCCCCGTGTCGGAGGGAAAACCCCCAAAATGACACGTATCACCAAATAGTTGGGATACGAACCACATGTACCAAATTATGGACATGACACTAGCCCCAAACACATAAGCTCATGTTCAATTGATCTATAGGATCAATTGATACACACAACAAAATATAAATTCGGAATTCCAACAAAATTAACACAAAAAGTACCATAACTTTCTCTATGGGTCTCCTATGAACACAAAACAAAGTCCTATGGGTAGTACATACGTATAGGTGGATTTTACATGATTAAATCTCAGATTTAGAAGCTATTTAAATGGGAAAATCTGAATTATACCTATTGGGAGATGGATTCCTAATGAAACCTCCAATTGAGAAGAACTTGCTTCCAAATTGTAGATCCTTGCTCCTCTTTGTAGATCCTTGCTTCCTTCTTCTAGATTCTTGCTTCCTCCTTCTCTAATGGTGAATTGGGAAGAATTTGGAATAAATTTGGTAGGGAATTGGAATGGGAATGGAGGGAATTTGGGAGTGAGAAATTCTAGATCTAGATTTGGAATGAGAATGAGAGGAGAGAGAAATTTCCCCCCTCTTTTAATAGGCCGGCCTTGCCCCTCTGCCAAGCAATTGTAAAATGTCCAATGTACCCCTTGGGGCCTCTCATGAAGAAATAATTAAGGAATGAAGCTTCTAGTCTAATCACTTAATTAATTTAATCCATCTCCTTAACCATGGGCTTTCTAAATGGGCCAAATCTAACTATTTAATTCATGTTGGTCCATGGGTCCAAACTACACTAGTTGGGTCTACTAAAATAAGTTCAAAATAATTAAATAACATCCAATAACAATTAAATAATATAACAAAAATTATTTACCATGCACAATATTTATTTAAATAGAAAATTACTAAAATACCCTTTTTCCTAAAATGTGGTAGTGACAAGTCTACCCTCCTTAAAATAATTTCGTCCTCGAAATTCAAAGACGAAAACTATCCCCAGAAAAACACAGAACAGAACTAAAGAATCACAACTAACTAATGAACAGAACATAACAATGAACAGAACATAACTAGAAATAACATACCTCAAGGTACAAACAAATATGGATAACGCTCTCGCATGTCATCCTCTCTCTCCCAGGTAGACTATCCCAGAGAGTGATGCCTCCATGCGACGCACACCAAAGGAATAGTCTGGTTCCTCAGCACCCTCTCTCTCCGATCTAGAATCTCAACTGGCTGCTCTGGATAGCTAAGAGTAGGGCCCACCTCTATCTCCGAGTGATCCAATACATGACTAGGATCTGCCACGTATCGTCTCAACTGCGACACATAAAACACGTTGTGCACTCCCTCCAATGCAGGTGGCAAGTCTAGTCTATAAGCAACTGCACCGACCCTCTCTAGAATAGTGAAAGGTCCGATGAATCGCAGACTAAGCTTTCCGCCTCCACCGAAGCGAATCGTGCCTCGTGTCGAAGAAATCCTCAAAAACACCAAACCACCCACCTAGAACAAAACACCATCTTAAGAACTTAATCTATAACAAACAAGAACAAGCACAAACAAAATCTAAACTATACCTCAAACTCCAAAGGTCTCCGATGGCTATCGGCCCAATGCCGTTGTCTGTCCTGCGCCACTCGAAGTCTGTCTCTGATCAAATGAACCTTCTCCGCTGCATCCACAACCATCTCTAGCCCAAGCAAAATTCTCTCTCCAACATCGTCCCAAGACAAAGGAGTACGACACCTCCGACCATATAGAGCTTCAAAAGGTGACATCTCTATACTGGCCTGGTAACTGTTGTTGTAAGCAAACTCTACCAAATGGAGATGGTCCTCCCAAGAACCCCCGAAATCTAGTACACAAGTGCGCAACATATCCTCGAGAGTCTGGATAGTCCTCTCTGACTGCCCATCTGTCTGGGGATGATATGCAGTACTGAACTTGAGCTGAGTGCCCAAACTCTCCTATAAACTCCTCCAGAAATGAGAAGTGAAACGACTATCTCGATCTGAGACTATGCTGACGGGAACTCTGTGTATCCTAACGATCTGCCTCACATACATCTCTGCCAGCTTCTCCGTAGACAAACCCACTTTGAAAGGCAAAAAGTGGGCCGACTTGGTCAATCTATCAACAATGACCCAAATCGCGTCTTTCCCTCCTGGAGATCGTGGAAGTCCGGACACAAAATCCATAGTAATGTGTTCCCACTTCCACTCTGGAATGGGTAATGGCTGAAGTAACCCTCCTGGCCTCTGCCTCTCGGCTTTCACCTGCTGGCACACTAAGCATCTGGATACAAACTGTGCCACTTCCCTCTTCATGCCATACCACCACACACTCTCTCGCATATCCCGATACATCTTGTTAGCACCTGGATGTATGGAATACTGAGAGCGATGCGCTTCCTACAATACCTCCTCGCGCAACTCCCCACTAGGCACACACAATCTAACTCCATGCCTCAAGGATCCATCCTCTACAATAGTGAAATTATCCTCCAATCCTGCTCTCACCTGAGCTCTGATACTCCTCAAAGATACATCATCATACTGTGCTGCCTTGATCCTGTCCATCAAATTTGAGTGTATCTGCAATCCTCACATCTGCATAGCACACCCAGGAACAATCACCTCAATGCCCAAGCTCTCCAAGTCCTCCAACAGATATCGATCCTGCGTCAAGAACATAGCTACCGGATACCTGCTCAAAGCATCGACAACTACATTGGCTTTCCCAGGATGATATTGCAAAAAGATATCAAAATCCTTCATCAATTCCAACCACCGACGCTGCCTCATGTTCAACTCCTTCTGCGTGAAAACGTACTTCAAGCTTTTGTGGTCTGTGAAGATCTCCACACGCTCTCCGTACAAATAATGTTTCCACAACTTCAGGGCGAATATGACAGCTGCCAACTCCAAATCATGGGTAGGATAGTTCTTTTCATGAGGACGCAATTGCCTGGATGCATAGGCAATCACTTTCCTATGCTACTGAAGAACACAACCTAAACCCTTCCCCGATGCATCACTATAAATAGTGAAACCTCCGGACCCTGACGGCAACGTCAAAATAGGAGCAGACGTCAACCTCTTCTTCAACTCCTCAAAAACAACCTGACAATCCTCCGTCCAAACAAACTCCACATCCTTCCTTGTGAGTCTAGTCATCGGCTCGGCAATCCTCGAAAAATCTTGCACAAACTTCCTGTAATAGCCTGCCAATCCCAAGAAACTCCTGATCTCTGCTACTGAACTCGGAGTCTTCCAAGATTCCACTGCTGAAATCTTCTTCGGATCCACTGAAATACCATAACCAGTCACAACATGCCCCAAGAATTCTACTTTGTCCAAAAAAAACTCACATTTGGACAACTTCCCATACAACTTCTCCTTCCTCAGCACATCCAACATAATCCTCAAATGCTCCTCATGCTCCTTCGGTGTCCTCGAGTATATGAGTATGTCGTCGATGAACACCACCACGAACTTGTCAAGGTACTGGTGGAACACCTTGTTCATCAAGTTCATAAATACCGCCGGTGCATTAGTCAAACCAAACGGCATCACCATATACTCGTACTGACCATACCGAGTTCTAAAAGCAGTCTTCGGTATGTCCTCCGACTTCACCTTCACTTGATGGTAGCCTGATCTCAAATCTATCTTAGAAAACACCTTCGCACCACTCAACTGATCAAACAGATCATCAATCCGTGGCAAAGGATACTTATTCTTGATAGTGAGATTATTCAAAGCCCTGTAATCAATGCACATGCGCACCGATCCATCCTTCTTCGGTACAAACAATACCGGGGCTCCCCATGGTGAAGAACTCGATCTGATAAACCCCTTATCCTGTAATTCGTCCACCTGCTTCTTCAACTCGACCAGCTCGCTGTTGTTTACTCTATAGACATATTGCGAAATTGGTTCTGCACCTGGCACCAAGTCTATAGAAAATTCAACATCTTGATCTGGTGGCAATCCTGGCAATTCCTCAGGAAACACATCCAAGAATTCTGCTATCAACGGATGTGGCAACTCCTTGTCTTCTACCATAGCTCCACAAATAATACCTTCTTCCTGCTCCGCAGCTCCTCTAATAAACTCGAACTCTGGCTCTCCTGGCGGACCAAACAAAACTCTACCTCCTCTACAGTCTATGCTAGCACGGTGCCTACTCAACCAATCCATCCCAAGTACAATGTCATAGCTTAGAAGTGGCATTACAAGTAGACACGCACTCAACTCCCGGCCTCCCAGAGTAACTCTCCGATCCTTGCAAATATCATTAACCAGGATAATGCCTCCCCCGGTCATGATCTTGCAAGTCCTAAGCAATGACTCAGCTACCAAACCATGCTTCAGAGCAAAAGAAACAGATACAAAACTATGGGAAGCACCACTATCAAACAAAGCTAAAGCTGGAATGGAATCAAGAAGAATAGAACCTGCGATGACATCTCCTGTGGGTTCCTCCTCTTCGACGGTCATAGCAAACGCTCGTCCCTGCCGAGCACCTCCCTGCTGTTGATGCTGGACAAAACGCTGCTGTTGTGTCGGAAGCGGTCCCCTCGGCTGTGCTGCAGGTGGTCTCGTCTGTGTCCTCGGAGCTGGAGCTGCTCCTTGAACTGCACGACGAGGACACTCCCTCGATTGATGCCCTTCAGTACCACAACACAAACAAACTCCTAGCCTCCTCCTACAAACTTCCCAGATGTGGCCGGGCTTCTTGCAGAAGTTGCATGGGGCCTGCTGTAACTGCCTCTACTGCTGAGGTGCCTGGTGAAAAGGCGCTCTAGCTGGAGTCTGGTTCTGCTGTGGCTGCTGGAAAGGTCTGGACTAGAAATGAGGACGTTTGGCAGATACTGCACTGCCGTTGGCCCCCAGAAAAGAATCACGGTCTCTCTTGGTCTTCAAACCCAGATCCCGCTCAACCTTGCGTGCCTCCGCAAGTATCTTCGAGTATGTCTCATAAAAAGACGAAATGAGAATCTTCACCTCCCAGTTTAGACCCTCTCGGAAACGAATAGCTCAAATCTCCGGCTCCCTCATCAAGTACTCTGCAAATCGGCTCAACCTACCGAACTCCGCAGCGTATTCCTCCACAGACATGCTTTCCTGAATGAGACTCTCAAATTGTCTCCCCAAGTCAAGCATGTCTATCCGAGCGAAAAACTTCTTCTTGAAAAGGTCCTTGAATACCTCCCAAGATTGTCCTGCGTCAACTAGAACCGGCTCATTCCTGAGCCAAGTGCGAGCGACGTCGAACAGTTGAAGTCCTACCGCCTCAACCTTCAGATCTTCAGAAAGACGGGACACCCTCATAAGACGCTCAATGTCCTCGAGCAAATCACCAGCATAGACGATGCCCTCCGTCCCTTTGAAAACCCTAGGCTCCAGTTTCTTGAAGTCCTGAATGTTGCCTGGCCGAAGCTGAGCAACTTGAGGAACAACCTGCTGCTGGATCGGAACTCCTCTCTCAACTACAGCACGAGCAAGCTGATGAGCACTCTCGATGCCCTACCGTAGAACGTCGGTCTGCCTCTGATGTGCCTCTGACTGAGCCCTCTGTGCCTCGAGCATCTCACGAAATAGTATAAACATCTGTGACGCCTCTGCTGGCACAGGAGGTGGAGGTGGAAGCCCCTCAGATACAGCTGGCACAGTCCTCTGAGTAGGTGGTGGACCTCCGAAAGCAGCTAACACTCCAATCACCGGAGAAGTGACGGGTGCAGGCCCTCGGGATGTCGCAGACCTCTCAGAAGCTGCTCTCCCCTGCTGTGATCTAGTCTTAGGCGGCATCCTGAGACAAAGCGAAAGAAAGAATCAATATGGCACAAGATGTAAGACATTAAGGAAAGGACAGTTTAAGAGATCAAGTATCAATATCAAAGGAGAATAGTTGAATCAAAAGAATTTTCCTAGATGTGATTGAGTATCTCAGCCTATATCCTATATCCTATTGCAGGCTCACAGTAGTACAACTAAGTTGTCGCACTACCACGACATCACATACTTGTGAAGCTAGACCTGCATGGGCCACCACCAAAAACGTGTCACGACCCACACCCGGGGTAAGGGTACTAGTCGGAAACAACGCCCAGCCTACGCCGTAGAATCGACGGTAGAACGCTGTCTAGAAAGTCTATCTAATATAATGAACCACCAAAAGATAGTGTACTCAATCACAGAACTAAGATAGAATGAACACGGATCAGATAAGAATAGAATAGTCATCAACTCATGAGTTTAAAATAATACATCAATGAGTCTGAAGAGTAACAAAAATAAGCTAGAGACAAATCCAGTACAAAAGAATACTATCATACTACAAGCTACACTCCAGGGTCAACTGTCTCAGTTGGGATAAGTCCCTCTTGAGCCAGGGTCTCCGAATCTAAACCCACAATATCCTGGGGTCCATAATAGGTAGGGTACTCCTCAGTGTCATCTAAAAAAATATATCCAGTCAGGAAAGGAGCAGAGTACATCTCTAACAGCAGTTCTAATCCATGATAAAAACTATGTAACAGTAAATAGCTGTGGATAAACAAGATGCACAAAATAGATACAAGAGATATATAGACAATAAGGAAATACTGGAAAGAAATACAATAATGAACAATATGCCAATAAAACAATAATACTAATGACTAAGTGTGTGAGTACTAGCTTAACATGTGATCGGCTTGGGCAAGATACAATATGGCCTGGCTAATTATACGTGCGGTGCATGATCAACACTATTCGCTTACCAATACTTTATTCAATAAGGATTTGATCACATATCTATACTAATACTCCCCACCCCCAACTGGTATAATAGATCCAACCACTGTATGCTATGGCACTAGATTCCCCAAGAAGATAGCTAGTCTCCCCGAGAATCGGTGTCTGTACATGTACAAGATAACCAATAAAACAATACTTGCACCATATATACCATATACCAAGGAATAACATCTCATGACGAGATCCGGATATACCAATCCGTATAACCATAGTGTCGAGAGAAACATGTAAATCTACACTAGATACAACGAACATAGAGGATATCATAAATGAGAAACTATCAGAGAATGTACTCGCCTGAAATCCAAAGAACAGTCTCACAGATGTCTGACTCGGTGCCTTGAAGACCTAGATATGGAATACCACATTAAAATAAGGCCCCAGAAAGAGAACAAGTCAAACTAGTCAACTCCTAGGTCAATAAATAAATTCTAAGTCAAAAGTCAACTATGGTCAACTCTAAAGTCAACTAAAGTCAAACCAAGGTCAACCTCACAATAAATCTATATAAATAATATAGAAATAAAATACAACAATTTAGGAATAAAAATTAGATCCCAAATCATACTCACACAAAGTATACTAATAATACAAATAATACATACTCTAATATAATATATAAACAACCAATATTTATAAAAACAAAATAATATATTATTACAAATATTATACCTCACAAAACACATATATATACACATATATATATATACAATAATAATATATAAATATAATTTAAAACTGCCAAAGCGTTACTGAAAACAGGGAGTTAAAAATACAATTTAATTAAAACAGCTTATAGTGACAGTCTCAACTGTCACAGAAAACGTCGCAAAAGCCACTGTGTAATAAAACCCACTGCTGCTGCATTGGTGATAGTTAATCAACTATCACCGAAAACTGTCGCCACTGCTGCTAAGATCCCGCCCGCAACATTAATGACAGAACTGTCATTAATGCACAGTGGGCTACAGCGGCTGCTGCTGACCCGCCTATTTAGCGACAGTTTCACTGTCACAAACCCACTGTCACCAAAATAAATAAAAATATAAAAATATATATATATATATATATATAAATATATATATGCAATAATAATCATAATACATATATATAAATAAATAATTATATACTTATATATATATGCACATATAAACTTATAATTAAATACTAATAGTTACAACACATGCACATATTAATGTTCATATTTTACATGGCTAGAAGCACACCTAAAATATATACATTAATATACAAATAATTACATAATAATTATAAATAATATAATTACACAATTAAACACATAAATATATTTTATAAAACATTTATGTATAATTTATACTATTAACATAAGTATATATATAATTACATGCAAGAAAGCTACATATTATATTTGTACATCATATTAGCACACACAAAAATATATAGATCTATGCTACAATAATTACTATAATAAATACACAAAATAAATATATAATATCTATATATATTTACTAATTATAATTGAAGAATTTAAACCATACATAATTAGATCTATTCAAAAATCCACACATTTGGAGAGTATCACACCGTATCCCACTAGATCTAGGATACGCATGTGACACGAGTCCAACACACAACCAATTGCACCCCGAAGGATACAAACAAATCACAAATAATATTTATAAATAAATCAAAGTGTCAAAAGTAGATCTATGTGTCCGTGTCAAAATACGACATGTTCAAAGCCCCGTGTCGGAGGGAAAACCCCCAAAATGACACGTATCACCAAATAGTTGGGATACGAACCACATGTACCAAATTATGGACATGACACTAGCCCCAAACACATAAGCTCATGTCCAATTGATCTATAGGATCAATTGATACACACAACAAAATGTAAATTTGGAATTCCAACAAAATTAACACAAAAAGCACCATAACTTTCTCCATGGGTCTCCTATGAACACAAAACAAAGTCCTATGGGTAGTACATACATATAGGTTGATTTTACATGATTAAATCTCAGATTTAGAAGCTATTTAAAGGGGAAAATCTGAATTATACCTATTGGGAGATGGATTCCCAATGAAACCTCCAATTAAGAAGAACTTGCTTCCAAATTGTAGATCCTTGCTCCTCTTTGTAGATCCTTGCTTCCTTCTTCTAGATCCTTGCTTCCTCCTTCTCTAATAGTGAATTGGGAAGAATTTGGAATGAATTTGGTAGGGAATTGGAATGGGAATGGAGAGAATTTGGGAGTGGGAAATTCTAGATCTAGATTTGGAATGAGAATGAGAGGAGAGAGAAATTTCCCCCCTCTTTTAATAGGCTGGCCTTGCCCCTCTCCCAAGCAATTATAAAATGTCCAATGTACCCCTTGGGGCCTCTCATGAAGAAATAATTAAGGAAGGAAGCTTCTAGTCTAATCACTTAATTAATTTAATCCATCTCCTTAACCATGGGCTTTCTAAATGGGCCAAATCTAACTATTTAATTCATGTTGGTCCATGGGTCCAAACTACACTAGTTGGGTCTACTAAAATAAGTCCAAAATAATTAAATAACATCCAACAACAATTAAATAATACAACAAAAATTATTTACCATGCACAATATTTATTTAAATAGGAAATTACTAAAATACCCTTTTTCCTAAAATGTGGTAGTGACAGAGTTGGGGAGAACCGTGGCAGAGTGAGGTCGTGGAGGGCTGAGCGAAGCTGCACTCACCGGAGATGATGGCCGGGCTGGGAGAGTGTGACTGGAGCGGGCTCGACGCGGGGGTCGGGTCGACTCGGATGGCCGGGCAGAGGGATGGTGGAGGTCGTAGTCAGGATGCAGGGTGGTGTGACCAGAGTCGAGAACGAGGGGAGGATGTTCAGCTGAGGTGGAGCGGCGGGGCAGGAGCGAGCCGGAGTCAGGCTTGGCGGGGTGGCCAGAGTATGAACAGTATGGCAGGGTATTTTCCCCCTTCCCTTTTAATTCAAAAATTAAAAAAGGACGTGGAGAAGAAGGAAGAAGAAGAAGAAGAAAATAAAAAAATAAAAAAATAAAAAAATAAAAAAATAAAAAAATAGGAAAAAGGGTCGCTACGGTTGGGAGCTTGTGAGGAGGTGGGGGGCTTCCCTAGGTTTTTGGGGATTAGGGCTTGGTGATAGGACATTAAATAGGGAGAGAGTGTGTGGGAATTGGAGGGTGAGGATGCACCCATTTTAAATGGGTGGTCAAGATTAGACATGGAGGAATTTCTCATGTGGGGATAAGGGTGGTTGACTAGTCAAATATTAGGGCTCCTCCATTTGGTTGAACCAATGGGGTGTTGACACCTAATGCAAATTTGTAATTTAGCCCCCTTAAATTTGGATATTTGCACAGATGCATAAAATAATGAAAATTTGGTGGGCGATTCGGTGTTTGGCATTTTGTAGGGTGAGGGGGCATTATGTACTTGGTATGGGCTCAATTAGCAGGGTACTGGAATTAATGGGATCAGACAAAATGGTATCCTCAATTTAATTAGATATAAATACAAGTTGTGTTCTAAAATTAATTAGGAGTACATGGGGCCAAAATTAGGTCGGGTCACCAATATTATTAGTGAAGACAACTCAGAACAAAATATTACCCTATTTTGGGTCGCACAAAAAATAGGCCAAGATTGCCTCCAATTTCGATTGGAACGCACAACGATACAAAGTCAGAATTTATTCAGAAAATAAATAAACGTCCGTGACGATTATTATGCGACTAAAATGAAGCACAAGAGAGCATAATTATGAATTACAAAAATAACAGAATGCAAGGCGGGCATGTCTAGGGCAAGGTTGTGAAATTGGTTGGAAGGCAAAAACTAGGGTAGCGCTCCAAATATCGAAGCAACGGCAAGGTGCCACAATTAAATAAATTACGGCAATTAATTACGACATCCAATAATTAAATTCTAAATAAACGATTAAATACATAATCCCTATAATTCTGTTAGGTGTTCGTCTAGTGGGCTTCTAGGTCAAGTCTACCAGCTCAAACATTAATGAACACTGTAAATATTTAAATACACACCTCATGCAATTATTTAATTTAAATACAATATCGAGAAATTATTTAAAATAAATACCATAATATTTAGTAATTTATAAAAAGTCAAAAATACCCTTATTTTCAGAATGTGGTAGTGACACTATGAAATAGGTAAAGGCTGAAGCAATTCACCTGGCCTCTGTCTCTCTGTCTTTACCTGCTGGCATACCAAAGATCTGGATACAAAACTAGACACCTCCTGCTTCATACCATACCACCAAACATGCTCTCTCATGTCTCTATACATCTTGTTGGCACCTGGATGCATAGAGGACTGAGATCAATGTGCCTCCTGAAGAACCTCCTCGCGTAATGCTCTACTTAGCACACACAATCTGGTACTGTGCCACAATGTCCCATCCTCTATAATATTGAAGTCCTCTGCCAAACTCATATGGACCTGTACTCTGATGCTCCTCAGAGACTCATCCTTAAACTGTACGGCTGTGATCCGGTCCATCAACTCTGATTATACTTGAAGTCCCCACATCTGTGTCACAACTCCAAGAACTAACACTTCACCCAAGCTATCCAGATCAGCCAACAAGTGTCTGTCTCTCGTAATTATAAAGCCACTTGATACCTTCTCAAGGCATCAGCGACTATGTTGGCCTTCCCTAGATGGTACTGCAAAGAAATATCAAAGTCCTTTATTAACTCTTACCACCGCCTCTGTCTCATGTTGAGCTCCTTTTCTGTAAATATATATTTCAAGCTCTTGTGATCATTAAAGATCTCTACCTGCTCTCCATACAAGTAGTGCTTCCACAGCTTAAGAGTAAAAATAATCGCAGCCAACTCTAAGTCATGGGTAGGATAATTCTTCTCATGCGGGCGTAATTACCAGGAATCATAGGTAATCACCTTTCCATTCTGCTGTAACACACATCCTAAGCTCTTACCTGATGCATCACTATATATAGAAAATCCTCCTATCCTTGATGGCAATGTCAATACTGGAGATGTAGTCAACCTCTTCTTTAGCTCCTCAAAAGCAGCATGACAATCCTCAGTCCAGATGAACCCCACGTCTTTCCTGGTTAGTCTAGTCATCGGCTCTGCAATCCTAGAAAAATCTTGAATAAATCTTCGATAAACTCGGGGTAGACCATGACTCAACTGCTAAAATCTTCTTCGGGTCTACTGAGATCCCGTCTCCTGTAATCACATGCCCAAGAAATTCAACCTTATCAAGGAAGAACTCACACGTCGAAAGCTTGTCATAAAGCTTCTCATTTCTGAGGGTCTCTAGAACTACCCTCAGGTGTTTCTCATGCTCCTCCGAGGTCTTTGAATAAATCAATATATCATCAATGAATACCACCACAAATTGATCCAAGTACTGATAAAATACCTTATTAATCAGGTTCATGAATATCGTTGGGGTATTGGTCAACCCATACGTCATTACTAAGAACTCAAACTGTCCATACCGAGTCCTAAAAGCTGTCTTCGAAATGTCTTTCTTTTTCACTTTCACCTGGTGGTACCCCGACCTCAAGTATATCTTTGAAAGTACTAGCGCTCTGCTTAATTGATCAAATAAATTGTCAATCCACGGTAACGGGTATTTGTTCTTGATAGTGAGGTTATTGAGTTCCTATAGTCGATATAAATGCGTAACGACCCATCCTTCTTCGATACAAATAACACTGGGGCACCCCACGATAATGAACTAGAGCAGATGAAGCCTTTGTCCTATAACTTATCTACCTACTTCTTCAACTCTACCAGTTCGCTGTTGTTCACTCTATAGACGTGCTGTGATATCGACTATGCGCTTGGCACTAAGTCTATAGAGAACTCCATATCTCTGTCTGGTGGAAATCCCTACAACTCTTCCGAAAAGACGTCTATATACTCTGTAATCAATGGATGTGGCAGCTTCTACTCATCCACCATAGCTCTACAGAAATCTTTCCCACTCTGCTCTGCTGCTCCTCTGACGAACTCAAACTCTGGCTCTCCTGGTGTCTGAAATAAAACTTTGCCTCTACGATAATCAATAATAGCATGGTGCCTACTCAACCAATCCATCCGGAGTACTATGTCATAGCTCAAAAGTAGCACTACGAGTAGGCACACGCTTAACTTCTCTACCTCCCAAAAAAACTCTTTGATTCTTGCAAACATCACTAACCAGGATAATGCCACTCCCGATCGTGATCTTGCAAGTCCTCGCCAATGGTTCAGTCTCAAGATGATGCTTTAAGGTAAAAGATACAGATACGAAACTATGTGAAACACCAGAATCAAATAAAGCATAAGCTGGAAAAGAATCAAAATAGACTAAACCTAAAATAACATCACCAACTGGCTCCTCCTCCTCATCGGTCAAGGTAAAAGCTCTCCCCTGTCTCTGGACACCTCTCTACTACTGGTGGTGCTGAGCGAACTATTGCTATTGTGGTGGTAGAGGAGGTTTTCTCTGATGTCCCGCTGGTGGTCTCGTGGGTGCTCTCTGTGCCTGGGCCCCACCCTGAGCTAGACGAGCTGGAGCCCTAGGACAAGCCCTCAATTGGTGGTCTCCTACTCCGTAGAATAAATACTAGCCCAATCTCATCCTACACGCATCATATCCATGTCCTGGCTTCCTGCAGAATGGGCAAGAAATAGCTGACCTCTGGATCTCCTCCGTCAGCTACACTGGCGCTCTAGCTGGTCCAGGATACTGCTGTCTAGGCTATATGAAGTGTCTCTGATATTGCTGCTAAAAGTGAGGCCATTGGACCCCTTTTAGTACTGGATCCTCCTATGTCCCTTGGCCTCTTGGAGCCAAGCTCTAGATCATCCTCTGTCCTCTGTGCCTGCCTCAGAATCTACTCAAAAGTAGCGGTAGGGTCTCCATTCATATGTGATGTGATCTCCTTGTTCAGACCCTTCCTGAACTTTTTGGCCTTCCCTCTTGGGTTCTATCCCTCCACAAAGCGGCCTAATCTACAATAATCTGCCGCATACTTATCCACCAATATACCTCCCTAAACGAGGTACTAAAACTGGCTCTCCAGAGATGTCAGAGCCATATCTGGAAAGAACTTTTCCTTAAAGAGATCCTTAAAATCTTCCTAAGTAAGTTTCGGTGCTGAGATCCTGGGGTCCGTCCTGAACCAAGTCAACACGATGTCAAACATCATGCTTTATGCGGCCTCTACCTGCAACCTCTTTGGAATTTGTGCCAGCCGCAGGTTACTCTCAATGTCTTCTATCCAATCATCAGCATAAATAATCCCCTCAGTGCCTTTAAAGTCCTTCGGCCCCATCCTTTTAAAGTCTATGATTGTCCTTGGCCTTGACTTCTGCAGGGTAAACTAAGATGGTATCGTCTTTGGTTGGACTAAGGCGACTCTCTCGACTGCAGCGAGCGCAATCTGGTGGGTATTTTCAATGCCCTACCTTATAACCTCTGACTGGCGCTGTTGTGCCTCTATTATCTACTAAAAGAGCACAAACATCTGTGTCGGATTGACTACGGGTGGTGGGGGTGAAAGATCCCCTAAAACTGTTAGTGTTATCCTCTGTACTGGAGGTGGAGCACCCCCAAATACTGCTGCTAAAATGCCTACCTGGATCGGAAAAACGAACCTCTAAACTATAGCTGCTGGAACAGCATCTGTTGGAGCTGCCCTCAGAGGCGACGAAGTGATCGACCTCGCTGAAACTATGCCTGAGCGTTGGGAATGTGTCTTCGATGGCATCCTGAAGATAGATTGAACAAATGAATCAATATTAAGTATGATACAATATCATCAAAGAAGGACAAAATTATTCAAGTAAAGCAAGAATTCTAATAGATAAGGGTAGCAAAACTTATATTAAAAATATTTCCTAGTTGTGATTGAGTATGCTCTCAACCTATATCATATATTCTAAAACAGGCTCATAGCAGTACTCTAGGTGAGCACTACTACGATATCGCTCTAAATACGACTCTAGACCTATATGGGCCACCACTAAAAACTTGTCATGATCCGCACACAAAATAAGGGCATGAGTAATGAGCAACGCCCAGCCTACGCCGCAGCACAGGCGGTAGAACGTTGTCTGGGTCAAACATACAATCTAACATCTCATACAATATGTATAAGGTACCTATCAATGTTATCTCAACTCCAAATAGAGGAACAATATGTATATGATAATGGTAACTATACTCAATCACAATGTCAAAGTAAGAAAGATAAAGCACGATGTGGAATAAGAAAGATGAAATAGGAATCACAAATACTATCACAAGTCCATAATAATATATAAATGCCTAAAAGTCTTAACAAAAGCCTAATACAAGTCTAAACAATAAGTCTAGGCCTCCTCAGCATCTCGTACTAGGTCCTCCTACTCTAAGGGAGTATCCTCTAATGGTACGCCGTCCTGCGGCCCGTAGTAAGTGGAATACTGGTCCACAAGCCAATTATCTAAAAAATATATCCAATCAGGATTGGAGCGAAGTACATACCTCTGAAAGCAGTTCCAAATACATAATTGAGCATATATAACAGATAATAGAAAAGAATACAGGATAACTAATCATAAGAAATGGAATGAACTAGAGTGAACAGGTAATGTACTGCAACGAAGAATAGGCAATTGAATAACTTTAATTAAAAGAAAATAGATAAAACTAGCTAATGTGCCATGGAATACAAGTGTATTATGTGATCGGTTTGGGTTGAACATGAATACAATATGGTAACTCGATTACATATGTGATATATAATCGACATGTACACGAATACACTTGGGCTTGATCACATAACCAAATCCTACTCCCCTATCCCCAACCAATACCAATGGATCCAATCATGACACATTACGAACACGAATATGGGCACACTGAACACGAGCAGTATGTGAACATGAAGTATACTAAAATTAATACCCGATACATACGATAAAATATATGTGAAGGGGTACACATTGAACACGGTAAGGGATAACATCTCCTACTAGGATCCATATAGTACCAGTCCGTGTAACCAGTGTGTCGAAATCAAGTATAAAGTTCTAAAATATGCGATATATACACTATCATGAAATAAAAACTAACAAAGAGAGGCACTCGTCTCTAGTCCTGAGCAAAGGGTATCTCTCGATGCCAAAGCTGGTGTCACACAATCCTATTTAGGAAATATCAAGTTAAATGGTATTATTTCCAGTCCAGGCCTTTTCAGCAGCCATAGTAGAACCAGACTCCAGCTAGGGCACCATTTTACCAGGCACCGCAGTACCAGAGACAGTCACAACAAGATTCCTGCCACTACTGCAAGAAGCCCGACCACATCTAGGAAGTTTGTAGGAGGAGTTTAGGGGTTTGTTTGTATTATGGTATCGAAGGGCATCAGCTGAGAGAGTGTCCTTCCAATCCTCGTCGTACAGTTCAGGGAGCAGCTCCAGCTCAGAGGACATAGGCGAGACCACCTACAGTATAACCGAGGGGACCGCCGCTTCCGATCCAGCAACAGCGTTATACCCAACATCAGCATTAGGGAGGTGCACGTCAGGGACGAGCGTTTACTATGACAGTCGAGAAGGTCGAGCCCATCGGAGATGTCATCGTAGGTTCTATTCTTCTTGATTCCATTCCATCTTTAGCTTCATTTGATAGTGGTGCTTCCCATAGTTTTGTATATGTTTCATTTGCTCTGAAGCATCGTTTGGTAGCTGAGTCTTTGCTTAGGACTTGCAAGATCATGATTGGGGGAGGCATTATCCTAGTTAGTGATATTTTCAAGGATCGAAGAGATACTCTGGGAGGCCGGGAGCTGAGTGTGTGTCTACTTGTAATGCCACTTCTGAGCTACGATATTATACTCGGGATGGATTAGTTGAGTAGGCACCATGCTAGTATAGATTATAGAGGAGGTAGAGTTTTGTTTAGCTCGCCAGGAAAGCCAGAGTTTGAGTTTGCTAGAGGAGCTGCAGAGCAGGAAAAAGACATTATCTGTGGAGTTATGGTAGAAGACAAGGAGTTGCCGCATCCATTGATAGCTGAGTTCTTGGATGTGTTTCTTGAGGAATTGCCAGGATTGTCGCCAGATCAAGATGTTGAATTCTCTATAGTCTTGGTGCCAGGTGCAGAACCAATTTTACAGCATGTCTATAGAGTAAACAACAGCGAGCTGGTCAAGCTAAAGAAGCAAGTGGATGAGTTGCAGGATAAGGGATTTATCAGATCCAGTTCTTCACCGTGGGGAGCCCCGGTATTGTTTGTAATGAAGAAGGATGGATTGGTGCACATGTGCATCGATTATAGGGTATTGAATAATCTCAATATCAAGAATAAATATCCATTGCCACGAATTGATGACATGTTCGATCAGTTAAGTGGTACAAAGGTGTTTTCAAAGATAGACTTGAGATTGGGCTACCACTAGGTAAAAGTGAAGCCGAAGGACATTCCGAAGACTGCTTTTAGGACTCGGTATGGCCAGTATGAGTTCATGGTGATATCGTTTGGGTTGACTAATGCCCCGACAGTATTTATGAATTTAAGGAACAAGGTGTACCATCAGTAACTTGACAAGTTCGTGGGGGTATTCATCGATGACATACTCATACACTCGAAGACACCGAAGGAGCACGAGGAGCATTTGTAGATTGTGTTGGATGTGCTGAGGAAGGAGAAGCTGTATGGGAAGCTGTCCAAGTATGAGTTCTTCCTGGACAAGGTAGAGTTTTTAGGACATATTGTGACTGATGATAGAATTTTAGTGGATCCAAAGAAGATAGCAACAGTGGAGTCTTGGAAGACCCCGAGTTCAGTAGTAGAGATCGGGAGTTTCTTGGGTCTAACAAGCTACTACAGGAAGTTTGTATAAGATTTTTAGAGTATTGCCGAGCCGATAACCAGACTCACCAGGAAGGATGCAGAGTTTGTTTGGACAGAGGAGTATCAGGTTGCTTTTGAGGAATGGAAGACGATGTTGACGTCTGCTCCTATTTTGATATTGCTATCAGGGTCTAGAGGTTTCACTATTTATAGTGATGCATCGTAGAAAGGTCTGGGTTGTGTTCTTTAGCAGAATGGGAAAGTGATTGCCTATGCATCCAGGTAATTGCATCCAAATAAAAAGAACTATCCTACCCATAATTTGAATTTGGCAGCAGTCATCTTTGCCTTGAAGTTATGGAAATACTATTTGTACGGAGAGAGTGTGAAGATCTTCACATACCACAAGAGCTTGAAGTACGTTTTTACTCAGAAGGAGTTGAACATGAGGCAGTGTCGGTGGCGAGAACTGATGAAGGATTTTGACATATCTTTACAGTATCATCCTGGAAAAGCCAATATAGTTGTCGATGCCTTGAGCAGGTATCCGGTAGCTATGTTGTTGACGCAGGATAAGTATTTGTTGGAGGACTTGGAGAGCTTGGACATTGAGGTGATAATTCCTCATTTTGCTACACAAATATGGGTGTTGCAGATACACTCAGAGTTGATGGACAGGATCAAGGTAGCCCAGTATGAGGATGTATCTCTGAGGAGCATCAGAGCTCAGGTGAGAACAGGATTGGAGGATGATTTTACCATTACTGAAGATGGTTCTTTGCGGCATGGTGTTAGATTATGTGTGCCTAATGGGGAGCTGCATGAGGAGGTGTTGCGGGAATTACATCGCTCTTAGTATTCCATTAATCCAGGTGCCAACAAAATGTATCGGAATATGCGAGAGAGTATGTGGTGGTATGGTATAAAGAGGGAAATGGCACAGTTTCTATCCAGATGCTTAGTGTGCCAGTAGGTAAAAGCCGAGAGACAAAGGCCAGGCAGGTTACTTCAGTAATTACCCATTTCAGAGTAGAAGTGGGAGAATATTACTATAGATTTTGTGTCCGGACATCCATAATCTCCATGAGAAAAAGACTCAAGTTTGAGTCATCGTTTACAGGTTGACCAAGTCGGCCCAATTTTTGCCTTTCAAAGTGGGTTTATCTACGAAGAAGCTGGCAGAGATGTATGTGAGTCAGATCATCGGGATATATGGGGTTTTCGTCATCATAGTCTCGGATCGGGAGAGTCGTTTCACTTCTCATTTCTAGAGGAGTTTGCAGGCGAGTTTAGGCACCCAGCTCAAGTTCAGTACTGCATATAATCCCCAGAGGGATGGACAGTCAGAGAGGACTATTCAGACTCTCGAGGATATGCTACATACTTGTGTACTAGATTTTGGGGGATCTTGGGAGGACCATCTCCATTTGGTAGAGTTTGCTTACAACAATATCTACCAGGCTAGTATAAAGATGTAACCATTTGAGGCTCTGTACGGTCGGAGATGTCGTACTCCCTTTTCATGGGACGATGTTGGAGAGAGAGTTTTGCTAGGGCCAGAGATGGTTGTGGATATAGCGAAAAAGGTTAAGCTGATCAAAGACAGACTTCGAGTAGCAGAACAAACATCGGCATTGGGCCGATAGCCACCGGAGACCTTTGGAGTTTAAGGTATAGTTTTAGATTATTTTTTTTGTACTTAATATTGGTTGTTTGTTATAGATTAAGTTCTTAAGGTTGTATTTTTTTTCTAGGTTGTTGGTTTGGTATTTCTGAGGATTTCTCCGACACGAGGCACGATTCGCTTCGGTGGAGACGGAAAGCTTAATCCATGATTGATCGGACCTTTCACTATTCTCTAGAGGGTCGGTGCAGTTGCTTACAGACTAGACTTATCACATGCATTAGAGGGAGTGCACAACATGTTTCATGTGTCGCAGTTGAGATGGTACATGGTGGATCCTAGTCACATGTTGGATCACTCAGAAATAGAGGTGGGCCTACTCTTAATTATCTAGAGCAGCTAGTCAAGATTCTGGATCAAAGAAAGAAGGTGCTGAGGAACCAGACTATTACCTTGGTACGCGTCGCATGGAGGCATCACTCTCCCGGGGAGTCTACTTGGGAGAGAGTGGATGAAATACGAGAGCGTTACCCATATTTGTTCGTGCCTTGAGGTAAGTTCTTTCCTGATTTTGTTCTGTTATGTTATGTTCTATTTTATTTTCTATGGGTAGTTTCGTCTTTGAATTTTGAGGACAAAATTATTTTAAGGGGTAGACTTGTCACTACCATATTTTCTAGGAAAGGATATTTTGGTCATTTTATAATTAATTAAATATTTGCATGTTGTATAATTTATTTATTGAATTATTTATTTATTTTTAGATGTTAGTTTATTCTTTTGGACTTGTGTGAGTGGACATAACTTGTTTAGATTAGATCCATGGACCAATATTTAAATCTAGTTAGAATTGAGCCCAATAAGAAGCCCAATCATTAGGAGGAGGATTAATTAAGTTAAACCAATTAGACTAAACCTTCCTTCCTTAATTATTTCTTCATGAGAGGCCCCAAGGGGTATTTTAGACTTTACATAGTAGCTTGGGGAGAGGGTTAAGTAACCGATCATGTATTTGAAGGAGGAAAAGTTTTTCTCTCTTTATTTTCATTTCAAATCTAGATCTAGAAGTTTTTCTTCCAAATTTTTTATTTCCATATCAAATTTCACCCAAATTTATTTCTAATTCCTTTTCTAATCATCATTAGAGGCTATTGAAGCAAGGATCTACAAGGAGGAAGTAAGGATCTATACGGAGGAATAAAGATCTATAAGTTGGAGGCTCTTTTCACCCAATTTGGAAGTTTTATTGGGAATCCATCTTCCAATAGGTACCATTCAATTTTTTTCCTCTATTTAGAATCTAAATCTATTTTTTAATAATTAGGAACCACCCCATATTCTAAGGCTATCCATAAGAATTGAAATTAGGTTAATAAGAGGCCTATGGAGAAAGTTATGTATTATTTTGTGTCAATTTTGGAGAATTCCGAGATTGACACATCTTATGTTTGTCAATTGGTCAATTAGACCAAATTAACATATGTTTGATTTTGTGTGGCTAGTGTCGTGTCCACAATTGGTTACGTATAGGACGTATCCTGACAATTGGAGATGCGGGTTAATTTGCGGGTTTTCTTCCGACATGGGAGTTTGAGCATGTCGCATTTTGAGACGGACACGTAGATGTGTAATTAACTCTTCGTATTATTCATAATTATTAGTTTAGACTTGCTAGTGTCCTTCGGGTACATTTGGTTGTGTGGTGGACTCGTATCGCAAGCGTATCATAGATCTAGAATGATACGGGTGCGATGCACTCCACGTGTTTATTTTCTTGCATTTTAATAAAATTGTTTATAGCTATTAGAGTATTATATTGTATGTTTATATATGTGTATGTATGGTGATTGGTGGTTATATATATATATATATATATATATATATGTATGTATTGGTATGTGTATATCTATTGATATGTAATTATATGTAAATATATATATATATATATATATAGATAAATACATATACACATACCAATAGATATACACATACCAATACATATATATATATATACATATATATATATATATATATATATATCTATATATATATATATATATATATATATATATATATATATATATATATATATATGGGTGTTCATAGATGTGTGTGTGTGTGTGTGTGTGTGTGTGTGTGTGTGTGCTAGGAAGGGAGTCGGGCAGTGCAACTGCAGTGAAGCTGCAACAGCAGCAAATCAGCTTGGGCAGCAGTATATCAGCAAGCTTGAGCAATAACCACAGCAACATCATCATCAGCAACAACATGCATCAACTGTTGTAGCAGCAGCAGCTAGCTAGCATAAATTGCTAGCCACAGCATACAGCAGGTAGTGGCATTTCAGGCTGCACAGTAATATAGCAAGCATGAGCAGCAAACCAGCAAGCCAGAACAGCAGCTGCAGCTTGCAGTGCAGCAATGAGCAACAAAGCATAGAGCAAAGCTAGCAACTACAACAGCAACAACACGTAGCAGCAACTGGAGCAGTAGCATGGAGCAACAGCAACAGCATGAGCAGCAACATAAGGAGTATCAAAGGGCAGCTAGGTAAGTTAGGTAATAGGTAGTTCCTTGATAGTTAGTTTAGTTAGTAGTTTAGCTAGTTAGTTACTTGTTAGTAGTTTTATATATATTGTGCATATTGTTAGCCGTAGTTACATATATATATATACTTGTGTACTAGTTAGTGATATATATATATATATATATATATATATATATATATATATATATATATATATATATATGTATGTATGTATTAGTAAGATAGTAAGTAGTTAGTGTAGTTAGTAATATTGTACTAGCTAATTCATGCTAGTTATAGTTTAGAGTTTTGGGTAGTTAATTATATGTTAGAATTCACATTACCTTGTGATACCAAGGTAATGTCAAGGTATTAATGGATACTCATGGTATTGGATTTGAGTATCAAGATGGGTATGTAGTAGTGTGATACCGCGTTGATTCAAAGACAAGGTATCTACTTAGAATATATTAGTTAGAAATCTTATATAATATTGTCTTATATATACATATTATGATATTTTCTTATCTAATTACTTGCGTATCTTACGATACAGTATCTTATTGGTTTTCTAGTATCCTAGTATAGTTAGTGTGGCCTAGTTACATAGTGTATGGACCCAATATCCTAGAGATGGACTCATACAACCTAGAAATAGCTTGTTTGACCAAGTTTGATTAGTTTGACCTATAGTTGACCTAGTTTGACTATTTTGACTTAGAAATGGCTTTATGACCTAGAAGTTAACTAGTTTAACTTATATTTTATTCCAAAACCTTATATTCATGTAATATTCCATATTTAGGTCTTTGAGGCACCGTACCGGACATCTGTGATACTGTTTACTGAATTTTAGGCGAATACATTCTCTGATAGTTTCTCATTTATGATATCCTCTATGTCTCATGTATCTAGTGTAGATATCCTTGATTTTATGACACGATGGTTATACGGATTGGTATATCCGGATCTCGTCATGAGATATTATTCCTTGGTATGTATGGTATATCTTGTGCAAGCCTTATTTCCGTGTTCTTCTTATACATGTACAGACACTGATTCTGGGGCAGACTTACTACCTTCCCAGAGAATTATGTATCATAATGTACCATGGTCGGATCCACTATACTAGTCGGGGACGGGGAGTATGTAATATAGATATGTGATCAGACCCTCTTTGTATCATGTCTTGTTCATTAAATAGTGTTAATTATACATCGTACGTTTGATTAACTAAGCCATAATTCTTGTATCAAGTTCCCGAGCCGATTATATGTTAAAGCTGGTACTCACTCACTTAGTCATTAGTATTTCTTGTTCATTTCTATATTGCTCATTTTCGTATTTATTTCCAGTATTTTCTTTATTGCATATCTCTTGTATCTGTATATCATATTTTGTATATTCACATCTATTTACTGTTATATAGTTTATATTATTTATTAGAACTGCTGTTAGATATGTACTTTGCTCATTTCCTAACTGGATATATTTTTCCCAAATGATACTGAGGAGTGGTATCCCACTCACTACGGGCCTCAGGACGTGGTTGGCTTAGATCCAAAGACTTTGGCTCAGGAGGGTCTCATCCCGACTAAGACAGACGACCCAGGACTCGTAGTTAGTGGTTAGTTTTTTTTTGTACTGGATTTGTCTCCAGCATTATTTTTAGTACTTCTCTAACTCATTGGATATTATTTTTGACTCATGAGTTGTATTTGTGACTCTTCTATTCTTTTATCATATTCGTGCTTATTCTATATATAGATCTATGATTGAGTATATTCATTTATATTGGTGGCATATTATATTTTGATTGTTAGATCGATAGATTACCCAAACAGCGTTCTACCGTCGATGCTGCAGCGTAGGGTGGGAGTATTTCACTACTTGCATCCCTATACTGTGTGCAGGTCGTGATAAATTTTTAGTGGTGGCTCATGCAGGCCTTCGAGGTCATAATTAGTGTGATTCGTAGTGGTGCTCTTATTTGAGTGCTATTACGAGCCTGTTTCAGGATATAGGATATAGGATATAGGATATAGGTTGAGAATACTCAATCACATCTAGGAAAAACTTTATTATTTATTTTAACTGTTCTTTATTGATATTGATATTTGATCTTTAACTGCCCTTCTTTGAATGCATTATATCATGTGCCATATTGATTCTTTCCTTTCGCTTTGCCTCAGGATGCTATCTAAGACTAGATCATACTAGGGGGAGTAGTTTCTGAGAGATCTGCGACTTCCCGAGGGCCTGCACCAGTCACTTCTCCCGTGATTGGCGTATCAGCTGCATTCGGGGGTCCACCTCCAACTCAGAGAACTGTTCTTGTTGTATCTAAGGGACTTTCACCTCCACCTTTCGCATCGACAGATGCGACTCAGGTGTTCACACTGTTTTACGAGATGTTGGAGGCTCAAAGGGCCCAGTCTGAGGTATACCAAAGGTAGAGCGACGTATTACGATAGAGCATTGAGAGTGCTTATCAGCTTGCCCTTGTCATAGTAGAGAGAGGAGTTTAGGTCCAGCAGCAGGTTGCTCTGCAGGTTGCCCAGCTCCGACTGGGTAATGTTCAGGACTTCAAGAAGCTGAAACCTCGGGTCTTCAAGGGAATGGAGCGCATCGTCTACGCTGATGATTGGATCAAGGATATTGAGCGTCTTATTAGTGTGTACCGTCTTGCTGAGGATCTAAAGGTTGAGGCAGTAGGACTTCAGCTATTCGACATCCCCATATTTGGTTCTGGAATAATCCACTTCTTGCTGATGTAGGGCAGTCTTAGGAGGTATTTAAGGACCTTTTCAAAAGGAAGTTCTTTTCTCTGGTGGACAGGTTGGACTTGGGGAGGCAGTTTGAGAGCCTTACTCAGGGGAGCATGTCTGTGGAGGAGTAAGCCGCAGAGTTCGGTAGGCCGTGCCATTTTATGGAGTATTTGGTGAGGGAGCCAGAGGTTCGAGCTATCAATTTCTATAAGGGTCTAAATTGGGAAGTAAAGATCCTCATTCCGTCTTTCTATGAGACCTTTTCGGCGATACTTGCGAAGGTACACAAGGTTGAACGGGAGTTGGGTTTGAAATACAAGAGAGATCGTAATTCTTTTCTGAGGGCTAACAATAGTACAGTGACTGCTAAGCATCCTCATTTCCAGTCCAGGCCTTTTCAGCAGCCGCAACAACACCAGACTCCAGCTACGGCACCGTTTTACCATAAACCGCAGTAGCAGAGACAGTCATAGCAAGCTTTCTTCCACTACTGTAAGAATTCCGGCCATATCTGGGAAGTTTACCGGAGGAGGTTGGGGGTTTTCTGTATTATGGTACCGAAGGGCATCAGCTGAGAGAGTATCCTTCCAATCCTTGTCGTACAGTTCAGGGAGCAGCTCCAGCTCAGAGGACACAGGCAAGACCACCTGCAATACAGCCGTGGGGACCGTCGCTTCCGACCCAGCAGCAGCGTTATGCCCAGCACCAGTATCAGGGAGGTACACGTCATGGACGAGCGTTTGCTATAACAGTCGAGGAGGTCAATCCCACCAGATATGTCATCACAGGTTCTGTTCTTCTTGATTCCATTCCAGCTTTAGCTTTGTTTGATAGTGGTACTTCCCATAGTTTTGTATATGTTTTTTTTACTCTGAAGCATCGTTTGGTAGCTGAGTCTTTGCTTAGGACTTGCAAGATCATAACCGGGAGAGGCATTATCCTGGTTAGTAATATTTGCAAGGATCGGAGAGTTACTCTGAGAGGTCGGAAGCTGAGTGTGTGTCTAATTATAATACCACTTTCGAGCTACGATATTATACTCGGGAAAGATTGGTTGAGTAGGCACCATGCTAGTATAGATTGTAGAGGAGGTAGAGTTTTGTTTAGCCCGTCAAGAGAGCCAGACTTTAAGTTTGCTAGAGGAACTGCAGAGCAGGGAGAAGTCATTATCTGTAGAGTTATGGTGGAAGACAAGGAGTTATCGCATCCGTTGATAGCAGAGTTCTTGGATGTGTTTCCTAAAGAATTGCCAGAATTGTCACCAGATCGAGATATTGAATTGTCTATTGACTTGGTGCCAGGTGTAGAACGAATTTCACAATATGTCTATAGAGTAAACAACAGCGAACTAGTTGAGCTGAAGAAGCAAGTGGATGAGTTGTAGGATAAAGGGTTTATCAGATCCAGTTCTTCACCGTGGGGAGCCCCGATATTGTTTATACCAAAGAAGGATGGATCGGTACGCATGTGCATTGATTACAGGGTATTGAATAATCTTACTATCAAGAATAAATACCCGTTGCCAAGGATTGATTACATGTTCGATCAGTTGAGTGGCACTAAGGTATTTTCCAAGATAGACTTGAGATCAAGCTACCACCAGGTAAAAGTGAAGCCGGAGGACATTCCGAAGACTACTTTTAAGACTCGGTATGGTCAGTATGTGTTCATGGTGGTAACGTTTGGGTTGACTAATGCCCCGGCGATAATTATGAATTTAAGGAACAAGGTATTCCATCAGTACCTTGACAAGTTCGTGGTGGTGTTCATCGATGACATACTCATATACTCGAAGACACCGGAGGATCACGAGGAGCATTTGCGGATTATGTTGGATGTGCTGAAGAAGGAGAAGCTGTATGGGAAGCTGTCCAAGTGTGAGTTCTTCCTGGACAAGTTAGAGTTTTTAGGACATGTTGTGACTGGTGATAGAATTCCAGTGGATCCGAAGAAGATAGCAGTAGTGGAGTCTTGGATGACCCCGAGTTCAGTAGCAAAGATCAGGAGTTTCTTGGGTCTAGCAGGCTACTACAGAATGTTTATACAAGTTTTTTTAAGGATTGTCGAGCCAATGACTAGACTCACCAGGAAGGATGCAGAGTTTGTTTGGACAGAGGAGTGTCAGGTTGCTTTTAAGAAATTGAAGACGAGGTTGACGTCTGCTCCTATTTTGACGTTGCCATCAGGGTATGGAGGTTTCACTATTTATAGTGATGCATCAGGGAAATGTCTAGGTTATGTTCTTCAGCAGAATGGGAAAGTAATTGCCTATGAATTCAGGCAAATGCGTCATCATGAGAAGAACTATCCTACCTATGATTTGGAGTTGGCAGCAGTCATCTTTGCCCTGAAGTTGTAAAAATACTATTTATACAGAGAGCGTATGGAGATCTTCACAGACCATAAGAGCTTGAAGTACGTTTTCACTCAAAAGGAGTTGAACATGAAGCAGCTTCGGTGGCTGGAACTAATAAAGGATTTTGATATATCTTTACAGTATCAGCCTGGGAATGCCAATGTAGTTGTCGATGCCTTGAGAAGGTATCCGATAGCTATGTTATTAACGCAGGATCGGTATTTATTGGAGGACTTGGAGAGCTTGGGTATTGATGTGATAGTTCCTAGTTTTGCTATGCAGATATGAAGGTTGCAGATACACTCAGAGTTGATAGACAGGATCATAGCAGCCCAGTATGAGGATGTATCTTTGAGGAGCATCAGAGCTACGGTGAGAGCAGGATTAGAGGATTATTTCACCATTGATGAGGATGTTTTTTTTGCAGCATGGTGTTAGATTATGTGTGCCTAGTGGGGAGCTACATAAGGAGGTGTTGTAGGAAGCACATTGCTCTCAGTATTCCATATATCCAGGTGCCAATAAGATGTATCGGGATATGAGAGAGAGTGTGTGGTGGTATGGCATAAAGAGGAAAGTGGTACAGTTTGTATCCAGATACTTAGTATGCCAGCAGGTAAAAGCCGAGAGGCAGAGGCCAGGTGGGTTACTTCTGCCATTACCTATTCTAGAGTGAAAGTGGGAGCACATTACTATGAATTTTGTGTCCGAACTTCCACGATCTCCATGAGGAAAAGATGCGATTTGGGTCATCGTTGACAGGTTAACCAAGTTGGCCCTTTTTTTGCCTTTCAAGGTGGATTTGTCTACGGAGAAGCTGGCAGAGATGTATATAAGGCAGATCATCGGGATACATGGGGTTCCCGTTAGCATAGTCTCTGATCGGGATAAACATTTTACTTCTCATTTCTAGAGGAGTTTGTAGGCAAGTTTGGGCACCCAACTCAAGTTCAGTACTGCATATCATCCCCAAACGGATGGACAGTTAGAGAGAACTAATCAGACTCTCAAGGATATGTTGCGTACTTATGTACTAGATTTTAGGAGATCTTGGGAGGACCATCTCCATTTGGTAGAGTATGCTTACAACAACAGCTACCAGGCTAGTATAGAGATGTCACTATTTGAGGCTCTGTATGGTCGGAGATGTCGTACTCCCTTGTCATGGGATAATATTGGAGAGAGAGTTTTACTAGGGCCAGAGATGGTTGTGGATGCAGCGGAGAAGGTTAAGCTGATCAGAGACAGAATTCGAGTGGCGTAGGACAGACAAAGGCATTGGACTGATAGCCACCGGAGATCTTTGGAGTTTGAGGTATAATTTTAGATTTTTATTTTGTGCTTGATATTGGTTGTTTGTTATAGATTAAGTTTTTAAGGTTATGTTTTGTTCTAGGATGATGGTTTGGTGTTTCTGAGGATTTCTCCGACATGAGGCACGATTCGCTTCGGTAGATGTGGGAAGCTTAGTTTGCGATTCATCAAACCTTTCACTATTCTAGAGAGGGTCGGTGCAGTTGCTTACAGACTAGACTTTCCACCTGCATTGGAGGGAGTGCACAACATATTTTATGTGTTACAGTTGAGACGGTATGTGGCGGATCCTAGTTACGTGTAGGATCACTCAGAGATAGAGATGGGCCCTACTCTTAGCTATCTGGAGCAACCAGTCGATATTCTGGATCAGAGAGAGGAGGTGCTAAGGAACCAGACTATTCTCTTTGTACGCATCGCATGGAGGCATCACTCTCTGGGTGAGTCTACCTGGGAGAGAGAGAATGAAATACGAGAGGGTTACCCATATTTGTTTGTGCCTTGAGGTATGTTCTTTCCTGATTCTGTTCTGTTCTGTTTTATTTTCTATGGATATTTCTGTCTTTGAATTTTGAAAAAAAAATTATTTTAAGGGGAGTAGACTTGTCACTACCATATTTTTTAGAAAAGGGTATTTTGGTTATTTTATAATTAAATAAATATTGTGCATGTTGTATAATTTATTTATTGTATTATTTATTTATTGTTAGATGATTATAATCAAAGTCTTTTTAATCTTGAGTTACTTACCTCTTATTGCATAGGAAATAAGTTTTTATTGCTTCCTTAGATATTTTGCTTCTATGGAAACAAAACCATCAACCTTCTTCTCAATTTTTCTGCTCAAGACTCCTTATCCTTCGTTTCATGCTTCAAAAAATATGTTCTACAACCGTGACATCCCTTTTGGAACAAATCCTTCCTGACTTGTCTACCGTTCGTTCATTTTTGAATTTTGAGGACAAAATTCTTTTAAGCTGAGTAGATTATAAATCCCCTGGTTTTCATATATGTTATTTTGGTAATTTGGATTTATTTTTTATATTAAAATAATTTATCTATTTAATTAAAATATTTATTCGATAATTTATTTTAACTTTAGAAACCAATCACCATAGTCTCAAGATCTTTAGTACAACACTAGCCTTTTCTTCCAACCAACTTTGCATGCTAGACTTAGGTGAGCCAATTTAGGCTCATGCTATGACTGTCATAAACAAATTTACATTCTCATGCTTCATTTGGGTCGCACAAATTTTGTGACGCAATTACGAGAAAAGGTAATTTATTACCTTTTTGTCGTTGCGTACGATTTTAATACGCAACACCAATCATTTTTGTCCAATTAATTTTATATTTACGAGCCTAACTAGACCTACTACGTCCATGAAAATTGATTCCCATTTATTTGAGTTCCTTCTTGCTCCATAAAATTTGTATGATTCAAATCCTTGATTGAAATTCATAACTTCCATTTTTAGAAATTAAATCCTTGCATCCACCCTTTTTGCACCTTATTTAAAACTAAATATATTCAACTCCATTAATTAGGGAGGCCTTGCATGCCATATTAGACTCTCTAAAAATATCCTCCATAGGATCAACTCAACCTTAAATCTCTATAACCCAACTAAACAACTAACTACATATAAAATAAAACCCTACCTCTCTCTTTATGTTCGACCCCCCCTATTTCTCTCCTCGAAGAAAAGGAGTAGCCAGACTCCCTTTTCTCATACTTTCTCACAAACCCCTTCCTCTCCTCCTTCCTTTCCTCCTTCCTTTCCCTTCCCCACAGCCCAAAACACAACATAAACCAAAACCCTAGCTAGTTTCGACCCATAGTGCAGATGAACTACTGGTTGCTATTGTTTGCAGTTGTATACAGTAGTAAAAACCCCTCCAAACCAGATAAAATTCTTCCCCATGAATCCCCCTAGCACCCCATTGAGTTTTGTGAAGTTTGGAGATCGTTTGGTACTCCGAAAGCCTGGAATCGCAAAAAAGGTCTCTACCGTAATTGCGTTGGTACATGTTTCATCTTTGCAAGTTTTTGATATATTTATTGTGCCTAAAATTATGTGGAATATATATATTATATGTTATAAATTTAGAGACCCATCATGTGTTGTAGCATTCAAAATCTTTGATCCAAACTATATATTAGATTTGTGCAACCCTAGATGCAACGTAGGGATAAAAATCTTAAAAGTAGATCTTTGTTTTGATATTTTTGTATATATGAATAAATTCCAAAATTATATAAATATTCCAGTTTATTAAATATAATATTTTTATATAAATTGGTTTATGATGCAAGTATGAAAGTTGCATGCACAAACTAGTTGTCAAGTTGCAAGAATACCTAGTCGAACCACAACGAGACTTTTTGTATGCATTGATATGGTTTAAGTCATTTTCAGTTACTTATAAATAATTTCAGCATATTAAACCTATTTAATTCTGCTTAATATGATGTTGAGATGCGTGTTAGAGAGGTTACCCAAATGTTGGATGGGTTGGTTAGCGTTGTTAAGATTTTTGCGACATTGTGACGTACCAACGTAGGTATAGGACTACGCATATCTAAACACAAGTAAATGACCATATATACACATGGTATGTTGATGTACGAGACACTCACAATGTATTGGAGATTAGCGTGGCACGTGTATATTGTCTCATTGTTCAATGCCATACGAATGTAGGATTATTGGCTTGAACATCAAAATATTGGTTGATATTATGCGATTATCATTCATTTTGATATTGAGTAGATTTGTTTCTGTTGGTATTGATTAGAATATGTTCACTAATTCAATTTGGATATGCTACACTTCTAGTCGAGGACATTGGTCAGGTAACACCGCAGCAACAATCAGCATGCAAGTGTACCTTATCATCATTTACAGTTCTTTTACCTTGCATTTATTTAGTGGTTCTTGTTGCACCTCTATTTTTCTAGCATACATCATATTGTGACAATAGTATCGTAGTTGATACTTAGCGTCTGAGTTATGTTCAGGTGTCGTATCCGTCAGCGGAGTCGTGTATCGTTAGTTGTATTATCATCGTGCTGCCCTGTTCGTACTACTTCTTGCACGATAAACCTTAGATCACTTGACATGACTTGCATTGACAGAATCCATACTTGAGACATTAAGGGATACCGGATTCTGTGTCACGATAGGACTTGTGACATGTGACAGATGATATGATTATATTTACACAAAAGACTCGATACCTAGTTGGTTTTTGATATTGCGTAGTATGGACATAAGACGTGAGATACATGGAGAGGGAAAAACATACTCGAAATAATGGGCTACCACTTACATCATAGTTACCCTTTCCAGAGCTTCGATCATTTATAGCAGTTACAGGTACCCTGGTGAGGTTATGTACGCATTTTTTTATAGTTACTATAGTGTCTATTGAGATCTATAATCATTTGTAGTCTAGCGGACGAGCGTGTATTCAAATGCATTCATATTGCTGGTTATGTTAGTTACCCTTGAGCACCCTTGTGCTATTATACTTTTTACTTTGGCATATTTTATTTGTACCTTGCTATATCTCCTGAGGACAAGGAATCATATTATGTCCCTGAGGTGTATGGTTCTGGCATTCATACCAGAGCAAGAGTTACAGCTGAGGACAAGATTCTTTCAGCGGAGTTTACTTAATCTATGTAGGGTCTTCTATCTTGGTTCGATGGTATCGTTAGTTTAGAGATCATTTGGACTTATTATATTTACTGTTCCTTTACTTTCATTACTTATTTTAGTATGTTGTTCCCTGTAATACTATTTGATGATGCACTCTGACATTTTGTGACTTATTTACTTTTATGGATTGTAGTAGACTTGATTATCTCTGGGTGCATCATGTTTTATTTTTTAGGATGAGTTAAATAGATTACTTGTGATTAGCTTAGTTGTGGACTATTGTTTGTATATTATTGCTTAAGTGCACTTAAAGGGTCCATTCATGGAAGTCCTATTGGAGTTGTCCTACTGGCCATTGCCACGTAACTCGGTCCTTTATATTTTGGGACTGGGGTATGACATAGTTTTTTTGGTTGCCTATGCAGGTCCAGTTAAATCGTCATGGCTACCTGACTGTGCCAAGCGAGCCTGCAAATTGGATTATGAACTAGGAAACTCATCCACTGCATGCTTGACTTCCTTTTACTAAAAATGCCTCTTTTGCTACCATATCGGTCAATTTGCATCTTGTTTGCCTCATTTTCCTGATAATTAATTCTATCTCTTCAATATCATGAATCTTCGTAGCGGACATGTTGCACAGCCAGGAGGTGACCACGGAGAGACTAGATTATTTGAGGATCTGACACTGAGACTGATTCTCATGTTTCCCCTTTTTACCCAGGGATAGTCATCCGGGCAACAATAGGTGCCACCGGGCGAGCACCAGACTACAACCCAGGCTGGCTAGAAAGCTAGTAGACCCCTGGGCAAGAGGAGGAACAACTGCCCCCATCACCTCTAGTAAAACCACAAATGCCATATATACCTTTTCTCCAGCCGGGGCAACAAATGGATGCACATCAGATCTTCTATGCCATACTGCAGGCACAACAATAAGTAAAGTAGCAGGCTCAGCAGCAGGCCCAACATCGCCAGGCTGAGTCCTTAAGGGAGAGCATCGTGATGAACATAGAGTAGAAGACACCACCCTCATGACAGCCAGTGACAGGGTCTATCAGGGATTTTTGTCAACCGAGGCCCCTACCCTTCTCTGGCTCAAAGGAGCTCATTAAGGTACATGAGTGGCTTACCAATATTTAATACCATTTGGAAGCCACCGAGCATCCGAGAGAAAGATGGATGACAGTCGTCACGATGCAGTTGACATACAATGCCCATCACAGGTAGCCTACTAAGGAGCAGAGACTAGGACAGATCAGATCACTTGGGAGGAGTTCTCCAGACTCTTCCAGGAGATGTTTATTCGATCCACATGTCCGTACAAATATTTGAAACAAGTTCATACACCTCACCCAGGGTAGTATAGCCTTGGAGGAGTATAATGCGAAGTTTCTTCGTATGAGCCATTTTTTCCCTACCTTGATCTAGACTAAAGAGGAGAAAGCTAAGAAGTTCTACGACAACTTGAGTTTTAAGATGCAGAAGTTAATCGGACATGTTGCCCCTACTTCCTACACTGTAGTCCTTCTAGCAGCATGACGCTTTGACGCATCAACAAAAAAGAGGCCATTCGGAAATATCCATATGCAGTAGTAGCACCAACTCGAGTGCTATATGGAGGGCCCACGAAGTGGCTACAGATGTTCCAGCTACAAGGAGCAACTCCACCAGCAGCACCGAGACTCCCTACCTGCCAATATTTTGTCAAGCAAGACCATTTTATGAGCGAGTGTAGATACATATTGGGACTATGTTTCATTTTTGGGTCAGACCACCATTTGGTCAAGGATTGCCCTGAGCATCGAGGAGGAGCACCGATGGTTCATCGACCAGCTTTACTAGCATAAAGGCCAGTTCAACAGCCACTAGTGCCAGTTTTTCTAGCACCGAGGGCGCCAGCACCAGGACAATATCATCAGAGGCTAACCTTGGTTCTACAGGCAACAACCTTACAACAGGCCCAACAACATCAGAGGGCACCTGCACAGGGACATGGTCAGGATTTTGCGATGATAGTAGAGGAGGCACGGACTCGAGAAGTAGCATAAGGGTAAGATTTAGTTTTACCATAGCTAGCTATGGTAATGAATATTCCTAGTAATACTTTAGTATGTTCCTATTAGCTCTATTCCCCAATCTATATTCTGAGTATTATATTAGCATGTACTTGATAGTCTAGAGTAGTAATACGTAGGGTGTACCCAATGATTGTTCGTGGTAAAAATATGCAAGTGGACTTATCACTTAAAGTTTGCCTTCAGACAGAAGGATCATTAGATTTCACGTAGTGCCCAAGCTTTCAGAAGCTGCAGTTTATCTTAGTTCAAAACAGAGTCTTTAAATCTTGAGTTACTTACCTCTCATTGTATAGGAAATAAGTTTTTATTGCTTTCCTAGACATTCTGCCTGTATGGGAACAAAATCCTTAACCTTCTTCTCGATTTTTCTTGCTCATGACCCCTTATCCTCCATTTCGTGCTTCACCAAATATGTCCTACAACCGTGCCATCTCTTTGGGAACAAACCCTTCCTAACTTGTTTACTGTCCGTTCATTTTTGAATTTCGAGCATAATTTTTTTTAAGGTGGGTAGATTGTAAACTCCTTGATTTTTATATAGGTTATTTTGGAATTGGATTTATTTTTTATTTTAAAATAATTTATTTAGTTAATTATAATATTTATTAGATAAATTATTTAAACTTTAGAAATCAATCACCATGGTCTCAAGATCTTGAGTACAATACTGGCCTTTGCTTTCTAACAAACCTTGCATGCTAGACTAAGGCGAGCCAATTTAGGCTCATTGCATGACTGTCACTCGCAAATTTATATTCCCATAATTCATTTGGGTCACACAACTTTTGCGACACAATTATGAGAATAGGCAATTTATTACCTTTTTGTTGTTGCGTACAATTTTAATACACAACACCAATCATTTTTGTCCAACTAATTTTATATTTAAGATTCTAACTAGAACTACTACATCCATGACAATTGTGTTCTAATTATTTGAGTCCCTTCATTCTCCATAAATTTGCATGATTCAAATCCTTGATTTAAATTCATATCTTCCATTTTTAGAAACTAAATCTATGCATCCACCTTTTTTGCACCTTATTTAAAACCAAATATATGTAAATATATTCAACTGCATTAATTAGGAAGGCCTTGCAAGTCATATTATGCTCTCTAAAAATCTCCTCCATAGGAACAACTCAACCTTAAATCTCTACCACCCAACTAAACAACTAACTACATATAAACCAAAACCCTACTTATCTCTTTATGTTCGGCCCCCCCTATTTATCTCCTCACGGAACAGGAGCAGCCTGACCCCCTTTTCTCTTTATTTCTCATGAACCCCTTTCTCTCCTCCTTCCTTCCCTTCTTAGTTTCCCTTCCCCATAGCCCAAAACATAGTCGAAACCCTAACCCTAGCTAGTTTTGACCCATAGTGCAGCTGAACTATTGTTTGCTACAATTTGCTGTTGTATACAGTATTAAAAACCCCTCCAAATCTGAGAAAACTCTTTTCCTTTAAGGCCATAGCATCCTGTCGAGTTTTGGGATGTTTAGAGATCATTTGGTACTCCGAAAGCCCAGAATCGTGAAGAAGGTCTCTACCATAATCGCGTTGGTACGTGTTTCATCTTCGCAAGTTCTTTATTTATTTATGGTGCCTAAAATTATGTGCAATATATATATATGATATGTTATAAATTTAGAGACCCATCTTCATGCCTTGTAGCACTCAAAATCTTTGATCCAAACTATGTATTAAATATGTGCAACCCTATATGCAACGTAGGGGTAAACATATTAAAAGTAGAACTTTATTTTGATATTTTTGTATATATGAGTAAATATCAAAATTTATATAAATATTTCATATTATTTAATATAATATTTTCATATTAAATTGAATTTTGATAAATGTATGGTAGTTGCATGTACAAGTTAGTTGTCAACTTGCTAGAATACCTAGTCGAAGCAAAAAGAGACTTTTTGCATGCATTGATATTTTTTAAGTCATTTTCAGTTACTTATAAACAAATTTCAGCATATTAAACCTATTTAATTCATTTTAATATGATATTTAGAAGCATGTTAGATAGGTTACACGCATGTTGGATGGGTAGGTTAGCGTTGTTGAGAGTTTTGCAACTTTGTGACATACCTATGTACGTATAGGACTACGTATAGCAAAACACAAGTAAATGCCTATATATACGGATGGTGTCACTACCATATTCAAAAATATAGGTAATTTTGTCATTTTATTAATTATAAGTATTGTGTGTATTTATTTTAAATAATTGCATGATATGTATATATATATATATATATATATATATATATATATATATATATATATATAGTGTTCTTTAATGCCTGGGCTAGTGGACTAGACCTAGAGACCCACTAGATGAACCCATGACCAATTTATAGGATTATGGATTTTAATTAGTATTTTTTTAGGATTAATTATTGAGGTTGTAATTTATTATTGTGATTTTATTTAATTGTTGTGCCTTATCGTTGCTTCAATATTTGGAGCGCTACACTAGCTTTTGCCTTCCAACAAATTTTACACCCATGTCCTAGACGTGCCAGCCTTCCATTATGACCCTTGTGTAACTTATAAATATGCTCTCTTGTGCTTTATTTTAGTCGCACAATATTTTGTACGGTCGTTTATTTTTATTTCATATAAATCTAACTTTGTATCTTTGTGTATTCTAATCGAAATTGGAGACACAATCTATACCCATTTTGTGCAACCAAAATTGTGACAATATTTTATTCTGAGTCTCCTATGTCCATGATACTTGTGTCCCACCTAATTTTAATCCTATGTACTTCCAATTAATTTTAGAACACCATTTACATTAATTTTAATTATATTAGTATAAGGACCCAACTTAAGCCAAAACTAGATCCAACACCAAACTAAATCCCCATTCACACCTTCAAGACTCATACTAAACACCACACACCCTTTTTAACCACTATATCACACCAAATATGGTATCTTCTCTCATTTAATCTAAAACCCCACTTTGTGCAATTTTCTAATTGGTGTGGACTTTTATGCAAAAGTGCATTGAGGTGTCCACACCCCTTTGGACACAACACGTGAAGAAACATAATTTTTCTTCATTAACCGGTCATATAAATTTTCTCATAATTTTGGAGTGTGCAACACTCAACATCCTTCCCCCCTTATCAAATCCTAGCCATCGATTTCAAACAATACAATCCTAGCCCTCCAAATTTATACATGTAGAAAGATTCCCAATCCCAATGAGTAGTTGACCGACCCAACCTCCTAGGTCAACATCAAACACTATTTCTCTACATATATATATATAACTTTTCCCATATTTTTATCACCACCTAAACCTAGCCGAATACCTCCCATCTCTTTCCCTCCCTGCTCGCCAGACGACCGGAGCCCAGACCCCAGACCACCGGAGCCCGAATATCCTGACCTCTCCATTCTCTTCTCCACGTTCTCCTCTGCCCTGTCAGCCAACCCCCGGCCATCCACGATGAGCGTCACCCCATTCTTCTTCGCTTGAGCCCCGAGCAACCACCCCGCTCCACCGTTCCCGACCACCCGCCACACCTCTTCCCGGCCATCCTCACGATACCCCGACGACGAATAGCCCTTGTTCCATGACTTTCTCCTGCCGGTAGCAAGCTACCATCACCATTACCATCATCACCTTCCCCCGCCATCGACTGCAGACCACACGTCGGACCACGTCAGACCCCGACTGCACATCAGCCATCACCGGTCCACGTTACCACCTCTATCCCGACCCGAACTCTCCGCTTGAACACCCATGACGACTCCATCACTGCTTCCTTCTCTTCTCCGATCACCCGCCTGAGCACCCCACCTCCGGTCATGACAACAGCCACCATGCACAGCCTCGTTCAACCTCGCTATCAGCCTTTCCGACCTCCCCGCGGCTATCATCCCCACATCTCACCCGACTGCGCCATTGTTCCCGACCACCTGAATACCACCATCACCACCGTCCCTATCATCTTCCCGAGCACCCTTGTACCCGCACCACTATCACCATTAACACCACCCCGCCAGAGCAGGACCGCTCTGTCCCGAGCCAGCCCAATTTTCTCTCATTTCTCCGGTGAACACGACCGCCTGAGCACAGCCAATACCCCGCAGTCGACCACTAGTTGACTCCTCACTGCCAACACCGAGTCGATCCCTCCTTTGGCCGATAATAACACATCTACATCGCCATCATCATCATCATCATCATCATCATCATTATCACCATCGTCATCATTATCATCATCATCATCATCATCATCACCATCGTCATCATCATCATAACCATCACCCTCACGTCGACCTCCGTGTCGGTGAGTATGCCACAGCGCAACGATCCTCAATAAGTCATCATAGCCATCGGTCTTGTCGTGCCCACGTACGAGGCATACCAACAACTACCCCTTCCGCTGTGCAGTCAGCACCGTGCCACCAGTTCTGAACTTTGGTACAGTCACCTCGAGTCCCTCAAGGCAGAACTCCGATCAACGACCTCCCTCATCATCGACTACCCCCTCCTCGTTCACGTCCACACGCAGGTTCAATCTTGCCTTCCTTTCAAATTATGTATATGTGAATGTGTGAATAGTATTAGGGATTAGCATATTGCCTTATGGCAGTTTAGTTGATGTGATTGCAAGACCCGTGTTGGTAAACCCTATTAGCTGGTATGTGTATAGGTATTTGTGTATGGTAATTAGGCTTAAATATATAAATACTTCATGGGGAATTGATTTCCAGTATTATATATGTTGTATGGCCATAAGTGTTAGTAGTGGGTATCCCGTATTTGCATATGACTATGTGACCCTGAATATTAGTGAATTGACTGCCTTGTGTACACTAACGTACTGGCTTTAGACATGTGTTAGTGAGTTGACTCTCTGATTATGCACAATATTTGAGGACATGACACCCGTGCATTTAGAAACGCATACTTGACCCTGCTAGTTGACCAGTATCACCCCTAGCGCAGTTCTGAGTCCAGTATAATTATGTTTGTGTTCGTGCTAGTATAATAATTGATGCTATATTATTATTATATTATATCTATATGATAGTTGGATTATTCAGACAAGACTTCGGAAATAGGATATTGGTATTGCCAGTAGAGGACTACAGGCGAGTATATTCTCTGACAGTTTTTATTATGTTGATCATCTCTAAGATTCTAGTTGTATAGCGTACATGATTCTAACACTATGTATATACGGGTTAGCATCATCAAGACCTGTCACAAGGAGTCGGGATTGGAATAAATCGTGCTAACTGGGGACGGGAAAATATTAGTAGATTATGTGATCATACCCAACTCTACATAAATCATAGCTTACCTCATACCTCATGTCGGGTGCAGCCTGACCATTACATGCCTTATAACCTGTTATGTATGATTAGCCTGACTATTGCTCACATCATAGCTAACTTGATGGTTAGCCTGACCTTACATGAAATATAGCTAATCATATGTAACAAGCCAGATCAGTCCCAAGTCAATCACATGATAGACTGATGTTTCATACACTTAGCTAGATATTCTATACATGTATTTCCAGTTTATTGTTCTAGCATGCACTTATATTCTAGTTTATTGTTCTTGCATGCACTTTTATTTTTGTTCATTGCTAGTTATACTATTGATGATGATATGCTCTCTAGTAATTCTATTTCCAGTATTTTATTATCTCCAGTATTTATATCCATCTTGTATTTGTTTACACTGTATTATAATTTTTATAAATATACATGGAACTGATGTTAGTGCTTGTACTTTTCTCCAATCCTGACTAGATATTTTTTTTAGAGGATCTTGAGGACTTCTGTCCTACACACTATGAACCAGGTATAGATGGAGACTACCTACCAGAGAGCTTAGAAGAGTCCATTCCTTTAGAGGAGACACTAACTGCAGCTATTTAGACAGTTATTATTTTATGCATTCGAGTTTATGTTGAGACTTATGTTGAGTTTATTTTAGACTTGTGGAGACTATTTATGTTGGACAACTAGACTGTAGTTTAACTCTATTTGAGTTGTGGTGCTTGACTTATGTCAGTACTTTTTATCTTTTATCGTGCCATTTATTTTTTATAGTTATTGTGATTGAGTATACATTATGAGCTTTCGAGAGATGTTTATTTTATTATCCTCTGTATGGAGTTGATATCATTGACAGGTTGTGAGTTATGTTTATTATTATTGAGACCTAGACATCGTTCTACTGCCGATGATGTGACGTAGGCTGGACGTACCCACGATTTATGCCCAAATTCTGGGGGCGAGTCGTGACACATTTTTAGTGGCGGCCCATGCAATTCAGGCTTCGCAAGTAGTACGATGTCGTGGTAGTGCGACGTCTTAGTAGTACTATTGTGTGCCTGCAATAGGATATAGGACATAGTATACTAGTATGAGAGAGGATACTCAATCACAAATTATTTGAGAGATTCCTGGGAAGACCCTTGAGAATCTCATTATAATTTCTAATTTAAATCTTTTTCCTTGTTTTCGTCCGTTCTCAGTTTTTATTATTGAATTTGATTCTTGTTGATCAGTTGTTAATATAATTCTTGGTCTCGTTGTTAAGTTTGATTTCATATCAAGATAAACTTTATGGACTAAAATTTACGATATCATCTGATGACATATGTTGATAAGGACAGTGAGAAAGGTAAAATGTTTTCTTTGGTTATGGAGCCTAGAATTTATTGCAGCCATATTAGCTGGCGTGTCAGAAACATAGGTACCTGACTTCGGATGTACATATCTTGGTTATGAGATTTAAAATTTCTCGCAACTATACGAGTCGCACAGCGAGGATTCGAGATGACATGATTATAGAGTTGTATGCCTAACTTATGGAATCTATCATTTATCGCAGCTATGCTCACTGGCATGGCAAGGATTCTATGTGTGATGATTTCGGACAGACGTGTATGATTATCAGGTTGTATCTTAAATTGATTCTTAAAGTATCGTCTCAATACTTATCCACTTCTATTATTATAGGACTTTGTTCCATCATTTTTTTGTAGTAGAGATATCTTTAGTCCTTAGTCCAGTTCCTTTTGAGCTTTAATTCATTTGGGATTCCTTGTTAGTGTGATAATTGGTGACTTGCGATTAGGTCTATGTCTTGAGCATCAGTTTTGACTGTTGGGAGTGTGACTTGGGAGTCTGTAAGTATTTCTTGGTTGTACATGTGAGCAGTAGGCATCAATCTAGAGTTAACCCATAGCGTAGTACCTTATAACAATAGTTCTATGATAAGGTGTCATTATAGTTAGTATTGGTACTATAGGTAGAAAGGGGAGTAAAGAGTATCAGTGATGGTTCCAGGAGTTAGTATCAGAGTCAGCATGCCAGTCCTGGATAGTCATGAATTCATGTAGTTGGGTGATCCATGTAAACAATTAAGTATCAAGGAAATTGTTTTAAAAATTAATGGAGCATGATGTTCAATTTGGTGGTTGATACTTGGGTTTGTCAAAAGTAAATAAATGTATATGCATAAAGGGTATTAATGAGTGTGCCATAGTAGGAGGATACCCATAAGTAAATAGGAGAGTATGAGGAAATAAGAATACATTGTGCTAAGTAGTAAGACTTGTGTTACAGATAAAAGTAGAGCCTTGATGTGAGTAGATATGAGTGTACCGGTATATAACTAATGATGGATGTACCACCTGATATTGAGGCAAGTGATGTGTTGGAAGCAATAGATTGAAGTGTCTAGAAATTATGTGCAAGATGAATATTGGGTGATGAGTGTCAGTGTGGGAGTTCATGAAAGTGAAAGCATGAGTATTAGAAAATTCCAATAGTATGTTATGGGTTAAAAAATATCAAGATTAGTCATGGAAGGTATGAAGTGTATCACTAATTTGTGTATCAGTTTATAAAAGGTTAAGGGGAGATACTTATACATCAATAGAGATATGGAACCATATGTATGCCTTTGAGAGTGAATTAAAACATGTGTATTATAGAAAGCGCAAGTGATCATGAGTTCTAGTGTGTGTGATGAGGTGATCTAATGATGAAGCTAGTGTTACTATACCAAGAGTGCTAGTATTTCTATTTCAAGGATTAGTTGAGCTAGGTGCTAATAACAGTAAGTACTTCGTATGATAATATTAGGTTGGTTTATTAGTTAATATGGATAAAAATTATTGGAAGTAATAGTGCAAGTAATCCGGGCAGTGCAAATTTCAGTACACAGTTGAGGGTTGTAGACAATTGGTGTATTTGTATGTGTTTTTTGTGATAGAGACTGTAAGTATATATATATATATGTATACTTAGATATATGTGGATAAGAAATATATATTAGTATATGATTAAATGATGCGCATGTGTACAGATCTGTTGGCTTGAGCATGTCTGAGATGGCACTGCAAACTTACTTGGGTGTCCATTTAGAGTTGTATTGGAGGGAGTAGTACTTCGTGTGGTGTGTTGCACTTTGTGTGCACTTGAGTGATAAGAAATACTAGTATAAACAATTATAGTAGGTAAGAGAGCTAGCAGTAGGTGTGCTAGTAGTAGAAACAGTGGTACAAAAGGACAGGGGTATCAAACTTTGGATGTATCATTTACCTATGGTTGTGTTATAAGGTTATGTTCTGTTGTTTCCTTCTATTCCTTTTCCGACTATTTTATTGATTGATTCCTTAGTACCGTAGCTTGTAACAGTGATATTCTTGTTAGAATTTAGTTAGTAGTACACCCTAACAGAGACTACAATACCATGACAAAAGAGACCATAACCATGCATGTTTTCTCTAGATTGCATGTTGTATGACTGTAGGTAGGATTTTTTTAGACCTTGATTGTTGGGGGTTTGACCGTAGTGAAGATTAATGAAGAGGTTATGACTGGACAGAGAGAGATAATGTGCCTTAAATTTTGAGGATAAATATTAATTTAAATAAAGAGTTGAGAACTTAATATGGCAGAATTGACGATTTTGTTAAATTATTAATTTTTATGAAGATTACGATATGATTGAATTTGTCATTAAATTTAGAGAAATTTAAGAAGATTACCATTATATTTATTTGACTGCAAGATATAAATTTTAAAATTTATATTTTGAATGTTGTATTTGAAGATTTCATAAGTACTACATTATTTGAGTATTGTATGGAAAAAGAATCGAGGAATAAGATCACTAATGGATTAGTGTTTGAATTTAAATTTTTTTGATGAGATTTTAAATTTTATAAATATGCATTGATTGGATTTAAATTAGAGGATTGGATATTAAATTTTTGAGTATTTAGTTATTAAATTAAAATTTTGGAGGAGATTGTGATAAGAATGAATTTGATTTTAAATTTGAACATTTTCAGGAATATGATATTTATAAAATTTTGAAAATTTTATGAAATAAAAATGTGGATTTACTTCATGATTATATGGTTAATGAATTTAAATTTTGATGGTAATAAATAAATAAATGAATATATACAACTATTGAGGATCTTAAATTTCGAGGACAAAATATTTCTAAGGAGGGTAGACTTGTCACTACCACATTCAAAAATAGAGGTAATTTTGTTATTTTATTTATTATAAGTATTGTGTGTATTTATTTTAAATATTTACATGATATATATATATATATATATATACATATATATATATATTATATAGTGTTATTTAATGCAAGGGCTAGTGGACTAGACCTAGAGACCCACTAGATGAATTCCTGACCAAATTATAGGATTATGGATTTTAATTAGTATTTTTTAGGATTAATTATTGAGGTTGTAATTTATTATTGTGATTTTATTTAATTATTTTGCCTTACCGTTGCTTCAATATTTTGAGCGCTACACTAATTTTTGCCTCCCAACAAATTTTGCACGCTTGTCCTAGACGTGCATGCCTTCCATTTTGACCCTTGTGTAAATTATAAATATGCTCACTTGTGCTTTATTTTAGTCATACAATATTTGTTACAAACGTCTATTTTTATTTCCAAATAAATCTAACTTTGTATCTTTGTGTGTTCCAATCAAAATTGTAGGCACAATGTCGACCCATTTTTTGTAACCCAAATTATGACAATATTTTATTCTGAGTCTTCTATGTCCATGATACTTGTGTCCCACCTAATTTTAATCCTATGTACTTCCAATGAATTTTAAAACACCATTTACATTAATTTTAATTAAATTAGTATAAGGACCCAACTTAACCCAAAACTAGACCCAACACCAAATCAAATCCCCATTCACACCCTCAAGACTCATACTAAACACCACACACCCTTTTTAACGACTATATCACACCAAACATGATATTTTCCCTTATTTAATCTAAAATCTCATTTTGTTCAATTTTTTAATTGTTGGAGACTTCTATGCAAAAGTGCATTGAGGTGTATACATCCCTTTGGACACAACACATGAAGAAACACCATTTTTCTTCATTGAACGATCATATGAATTTCCCCATAATTTTGGAGTATGCAACACTAAATATCCCTCCCCCCTCATCAAATCCTAGCCATCCATTTCAAACAATACAATCCTAGCCCTCCAAATTTCTACATGTAGAAAGAAATCCAATCCCAATGAGTGGTTGACCGGCCCAACCTCCTAGGTCAACATCAAACCCTATTTCTCTCTCTATATATATATACAACTTTTCCCATATTTTTATCACCACCTAAACCTACCCTAATACCTCCCATCTCTTTCCCTCCCTACTCATCAGAGCGCCGGAGCCCAGACCCAGACCGCCGAAGCCCGAATATCCCGACCTTCTCTTCTCCACGTTCTCCTCCGCCCTATCAGCTAACCCCCGGCCATCCACGACGAGCGTCACTCCGTTCTCCTCCGCCTAAGACCCGAGCAGCAACCCCTCTCCACCGTTCCCGACCACCCGCTACATATCTTCCCGGCCATCCTCATGATACCCCGACGACAAACAGCCCCCATTCCACGACTTTCTCCCACGGACAACAAGCCACCATCTCCATTACCACCATCACCTTCCGCCGCCATAGACTGCAGACCCCACGCTGGACCACGCCGGACACCGACTGCACAGTAGCCATCACCGGCCCACGTCACCACCTTCATCCCGATCCGACTGCCGCACCTGAATACCCACGATGACTCTATCATCCTCATTCTCTTCTCTGATCACCCGCCTAAGCACCCCACCTCCGGTCACAATAACAGCCACCCTGCACAGCCTCCATCAACCCTGCTATCAGCCTTCCCGACCTTCCCGCGGCCAACATCCCCATATCTCACCTGACTGTACCGCCGTTTCCAACCACCTGAGTACCACCATCACCACCGTCCCTATTATCTTTCTGAGCACCCTTGTACCAGCACCACCATTACCATTAGCACCACCACGCAGAGCCGGACCACTCCGCCTCGAGCCACAAAGACTTTCTCTCATTCCTTCGGTGAACACGACTGCCTGAGCACAGCCAATACCCTACAATCGACCACCAGTCGACTCCTCACCGCCAATACTGAGCCGATTCTCTGGCCGACAGTAACACATCTATATCACCATCATCATCATCATCCCCATCATTATCATCATCATCATCATCATCATCACCTCACGTCGACCTCCGTGTCGGTGAGTACGCCACCGCACAACCATCCTCAATAAGTAGTTATAGATATTGGTCTTACCGTGCCCACGCACAAAGCATACCAGCAGCCATCCCTTCCGCTGTACAGTCAGCACTGTGCCACCAGTTTCGAACATTGGTACAGTCACCTCGAGTCCCTCAAGGCAAAACTTCGATCACCGACCTCCCTCGTCATGTGCACACGCAGGTTCGACCTTGCCTTCCTTTCATATTGTGTATATGTGCATGTGTGAATAATATTAGGAATTAGCATATTACTTCATGGCAGTTTAATTGATGTGATTGAAAGACCCGTGTCGATAAACCGTATTAGCTGGTATGTGTATATGCATTTGTGTATGATAATTAGAATTAAATATATGAATACTTCATGGGGAATTGATTTCCAGTACTATATATGTTGTATGGCCATAAGTGTTAGTAGTGGGTATCCTATATTTGCATATGACTATGTGACCCTGAATATTAGTGAATTGACTTCCTTGTGTACACTAATGTACTTAATTTAGACATGTGTTAGTGGGTTGACTATCTAATTATGCACAACATTTGAGGATATGACACCCGTGCATTTAGACACGTACACTTGACCCTGCTAGTTGACCAGTATCACCCTAGCACAGTTTTGAGTCTAGTATAATTATGTTTGTGTGTGCTAGTGTAACAATTGATGCTATATTATTATTACATTATGTCTATAGGACTGTTGGATTATTCAGATAAGACTTTAGAAATAGGATATTGGTATTGCAAGCAGAGGACCACAGGCTAGTACATTCTCTGATAGTTTTTATTATGTTGATCATCTCTATGATTCTAGTTGTATATCGTACATGATTCTGACACTATGTATACACGGGTTAGCATCATCGAGATCTATCATGAGGAGTCGTGATTGGAATCCATCGTGCTAGCTGTGGACGGGAAAATATTAGTAGATAATATGATCATACCCAACTCTGCATGAATCATAGCTCACCCCACACCTCACGTCGGGTGTAGCCAGACCATTACTTGCCCCATAGCCTGTTATGTATGATTAGCCTGACTATTACTCGCATCATAGCTAACTGGATGGTTAGCTTGACCTTACACGAATCATAGCTAATCATATGTAACACGCATGATCTGTCCCTAGTCGGTCACATGATAGACTGATATTTCACATACTTAGCTAGATATTCTATACTTGTATTTCCAGTTTATTGTTCTAGCATGCACTTATATTCCAGTTCATTGTTCTAGCATGCACTTGTATTTATGTTCATTGTTAGTTATACCTTTGATAATGATATGCTCTCCAGTATTTCTATTTCTAGTATTTCATTATCTTCAGTATTTCTTATTGCCAGTATTTATATCAATCTTGTATTTTATTATATTGTATTATAGTTTTTGTCAATATACATGAAACTGTTGTTAGTGCTTGTACTTCGTTCCAATCTTGACTGGATATTTTTTCCAGAGGATCTTGAGGACTTCTGTCTAACACACTATGCACCATGTATAGATGGAGACTACCTACCAGAGAGCTTAGAAGAGTCCATTCATTTAGAGAAGACACTACCTGCAGCTATTTAGACAATTATTATTTTATGCATTCAAGTTTATATTGACACTTATGTTGAGTTTATTTGAGACTTGTGAAGACTATTTATGTTGAAAAGCTAGACTATAGTTTATCTCTATTTGAGTTATGGTGCTTGACTTATGTCAGTACTTCTTATCTTTTATCGTGCCATTTAGTTCTTATAGTTATTATAATTGAGTATACATTATGAGCTTTTGATAGATGTTTATTTTATTGCCCTCCGTATGGAGTTGATATCATTAACAGGTTATGAGTTATGTTTAGTATTATTAAGACCTAAACAGCGTTCTACCGCCGATGCTGTGGTGTAGGCTGGACGTACCCACGACTCATGCCCAAATTCTGGGTGCGGATCGTGACACATTTTTAGTGGTGGTCCATACAGTTCAGGCTTCGCAAGTAGTGCTATATCGTGGTAGTACAACATCTTAGTTGTACTATTGTGTGCTTGCGATAGGATATAGGATACTATGATGAGAGAGGATACTCAATCATAAATTATTTGATAGATTCCTGGGACGACCCTGGAGAATCTCATTATAATTTCTAATTTAAATCTTTTCCCTTATTTCCGTCCGTTCTTACTTATTGCTATTGAGTATGATTTTGGTTGATCAGTTGTTAATTTAATTCTTGGTGTTATTTTTAAGTTTGATTTCATATCGGAATAAACTTTATGGACTAAAATTTACGGTATCATCTGATGATATATGTTGATGAGGACAGTGAGAAAGGTAAAATATTTGCTTTGGTTATGGAGCCAAGAATTTATCGCAGCCATATTAGCTGGCGTGTCGAAACCTCAGTACCTGACTTCGGAGTTATATATCTTGGTTATGAGATTTAGAATTTCTTGCAGCTATACTAGTCGGCACAGCGAGGATTCTAGACGACGTGATTATGTAGTTGTATGCCTAAGTTATGGAATCTATCATTTATTGCAGCTATGCTCACTGGCGTGGCTAGAATTCTGAGTGTCATAATTTCTGACAGACGTGTATGATTATCAGGTTGCATCTTAAATTGGTTCTTAAAGTATCATCTCAATACTTATCCACTTCTGTTATTATAGGACTTTGTTCCATCATTTTTTTGCAGTAAAGATACCTTCAGTCCTTAGTCTCGTTCCTTTTAAGCTTTAATTTATTTGGGATTCCTTGTTAGTATGATAATTGGTGACTTGCAATTAGGTCTGTGTCTTGAGTATCAGTATTGACAGTTGGGAGTGTGACTTGGGAGTCTGTAAGTGTTTCTTGGTTGGACATGTGAGCAGTAGGCATCAATCTAGTGTTAACCCATAGCGTAGTACCTTGTAGCAATAGTTCTATGATAAGGTGTTATTATAGTTAGTATTTGTACTATAGGTAGAATGGGAAGTAAAGAGTATCAGTGATGGTTCCAGGAGTTAGTATCAGAGTAAGCATACCAGTCCTGGATAGTCAAGAATTCATATAGTTGGGTGATCCATATAAAGAATTAAGTATCAAGGAAATTGTGTTAAAAATTGATGGAGTATGATGTTCAATTTGGTAGTTGATACTTGGGTGTGTCAAGAGTAAAGAAATGTATATGCATAAAGGGTATTAATGAGTGTGCCATAGTAGGAGGATACCCATAAGTAAATAGGAGAGTGTGAGGGAATAAGAATACATTGTGCTAAGTAGTAAGACTTGTGTTACAGATAAAAGTAGAGCCTTGATGTGAGTAGATATGAGTGTACTGGTATATGACTAATGATGGATGTATCACTTGATATTGAGGTAAGTGATGTGTTGGAAGCAATAGATGGAAGAGTGTCTAGAAATTATGTTCAGGATACAAAGTGGGTGATGAGTGTTAGTGTGGGAGTTCATAAAATTGGAAGCATGAGTATTAGAAAATTCTAATAGTATGTCATGGGTTGAGAAATATCAAGATTGGTCATAAAAGGTATGAAGTGTATTACTGATTAGTGTATCAGTCTGTAAATGGTTAAGGGGAGATACTTATACATCAATAGAGATATGGAACTATATGTCTGCCTTTGAGAGTCAAGTAAAACATGTGTATTATAGAAAGTGCAAGTGATCATGAGTTCTAGGGAGTCTGATGGGGTGATCTAATGATGAAGCTAGTGTTACCATACCAAGAGTGCTAGTATTTCTATATCAAGGATTAGTTGAGCAAGGTGCTAATAACAGTATGTACTTCGTGTTATAATATTAGGTTGGTGTATTAGTTAATATGGATAGAAAATCATTGGAAGTAATAGTACAAGTAATCCGGGTAGTGCAAATTTTAGTACACAGTTGAGGGTTGTAGACAATTAGTGTATTTTTGTGTGTCTTTTGTGATAGAGACTGTGAGTATATATATATATATATATATATATATATATATATATATATATATATATATATATATATATATATATATATATATATATATATATATATATATATATTTATACTCAGATAGATGTGGGTAAGAAATGTATATTAGTATATGAGTAGATGATGTGTATGTGTAAGGATCAATTGGCTTGAGCATGTATAAGATGGCACTACAAACTGGCTTGGGTGTCCATTTAGAGTCATATTAGAGGGAGTAGTACTTAGTGTGGTGTGTTGCACTTGGTGTACACTTGAGTGATAAGAAAAACTAGTATAAACAATTACAGTAGGTAAGAGGGCTAGCAGTGGGTGTGCTAGTAGTAGAAACAGTGGTACCAAAGGATAGGGGTATCAAACTTTGGATGCATCATTTACCTATGGTTGTGTTATAAGGTTATGTTATGTTCTTTCATTCTATTCCTTTTTCAACTATATTATTGATTTATTGATTCCTTAGTACCGTAGCTTGTATCAATAATTTTCTTGTTAGAATATAATTAGTAGTACACCCTGACAGAGACTATAATACCATGATAAAAGAGACCATAACCATGCATGTTTTCTCTAGATTGTATATTATATGACTGTAGGTAGGATTTTCTTAAACCTTGATTGTTGGGGTTTTGACCGTAGTGAAGATTAATGCAGAGGTTATGATTGGATAGAGAGAGACAATGTGCCTTAAATTTTGAGGATAAACATTAATTTAAATAAAGAGTTGAGAACTTAATATGGCATAATTGACGATTTTGTTAAAACATTAATTTTTATGAAGATTACGATATGATTGAATTTGTCATTAAATTTTGAGGAATTTAAGAAGATTATCATTATATTTATTTGACTGCAAGATATAAATTTTAAAATTTATATTTTGAATGTTGTATTTGAAGATTTCATAAGTATTACATTATTTGAGTATTGTGTGGAAAAAGAATCGAGCAATAAGATCACTAATGGATTAGTGTTTGAATTTAAATTTTTGGATAAGATTTTAAATTTTATTAATATGCATTGATTGGATTTAAATTAGAGGATTGAATATAAAATTTTTGAGTATTAATTTGTTAACTTAAAATTTTGGAGGAGATTGTGATAAGAATGAAATTTGATTTTAAATTTGAAGATTTTTATGAATATAATATTTATAGAATTTTGAAAATTTTATAAAATAATAATGTAGATTTACTTCATGATTATATGGTTGATAAATTTAAATTTTGATGGTAATAAATAAATAAATGAATATATACAACTATTGAGGATCTTAAATTTCGAGGACAAAATTTATCTAAGGAGGGTAGACTTGTCACTCCCACATTAAAAAATAGGGATAATTTGTCATTTAATTTATTATAAGTATTGTGTGTATTTATTTTAAATAATTGCATGAAATGTATATATATATATATATATATATAGTGTTCTTTAATGCATGGGCTAGTGGACAAGACCTAGAGACCCACTAGATGAACCCCTGACCAAATTATAGGATTATGAATTTTAATTAGTATTTTTTTAGGATTATTTATTGAGGTTGTAATTTATTATTGTGATTTTATTTAATTGTTGTGCCTTACCGTTGCTTCAATATTTGGAGCGCTACACTTGCTTTTGTATTCCAACAAATTTTACACCCTTATCCTAGACATGCCAGCCTTCCATTTTGACCCTTGTGTAACTTATAAATATGTTCTCTTGTGCTTCATTTTAGTCGCACAATATTTTTTACGGACGTCTATTTTTATTTCCAAATAAATCTAAGTTTGTATCTTTGTGTGTTCAAATCGAAATTGGAGACACAATCTTGACCCGTTTTGTGCAACCCAAATTATGACAATATTCTATTCTAAGTCTTCTATGTCCATGACACTTGTGTCCCACCTAATTTTAATCTTATGTACTTCCAATTAATTTTAGAACACCATTTATATTAATTTTAATTAAATTAGTTTAAGGGCCCAACTTAACCCAAAACTAGACCAAACACCAAACCAAATTCCCATTCACACCCACAAGACTCATACTAAATACTACACACCCTTTTTAACCACTACATCACACCAAATATGGTATTTTCTCTCATTTAATCCAAAACCACACTTTATATAATTTTCTAATTGTTGGGGACTTTTATACAAAAGTGCATTGAGGTGTCCACACCCTTTTGGACACAACACATGAAGAAACACTATTTTCTTTATTAACCAGTCATATGAATTTCCCCATAATTTTGGAGTGTGCAACACTCAACATCGTTCACCCCCTCATCAAATCTTAGCCATCCATTTCAAACAATAGAATCCTAGCCCTACAAATTTCTACATGTAGAAAGAAACCCAATCCCAATGAGTGGTTGACCGGCCCAACCTCCTAGGTCAACATTAAATCCTATTGCTCTACATATATATATATACAACTTTCCCCATATTTTTATCACCACCTAAACCAAGCCGAATACCTCCCATCTCTTTCCCTTCCTGCTCGCCAGACCGCCGGAGCCCAGAACCTAGACCGCCAAAGCCCGAATATCCCGACCTCTGTCTTCTCTTCTCCACGTTCTCCTCTGCCCTGTCAGCCAACCCCCGACCATCCACGACGAGCGTCACCCCGTTCTCCTCCTCCTGAGCTCCGAGCAGCCACTCCTCTCCACCGTTCCTGACTACCCGCCACACATCTTCCCGGCCATCCTCATGATACCCCGATGACGAACAGCCCCCGTTCTACGACTTCCTCCCGCCGACAATAAGCCACCATCACCATTACCACCATCACCTTCCCCCGCCATCGACTGCTGACCCCACGCAGGACTACGTCACGACCTCCATCCCAACCCGAATTCCCAGCCTGAACACCCACGATGACTCCATCACCGCCTCCTTCTTTTTTTCGATCACCAGCCTGAGCACCCCACCTTCGGTCACGACAAAAGCCACCCTGCACAGCCTCCATCAACCCTGCTATCAGCCTTCCCGACCTCCTTGCGGCCATTATCCCCACATCTCACCCGACTGCGTCATCGTTTTCGACCACCTGAATACCACCATTACCACCATCCCCATCATCTTCCCGAGCACCCTTGCACACGCACCACCATCACCATTAACACCACCCTGCGTGAGCAGGACCGCTCCGCCCCGAGCCAGCCCAACTTTTTCTTCTTCCTCCGGCGAACACGACCGCCTGAGAACAGCCAATACCACGCAGTCGACCACCAGTCGACTCCTCACTGCCAACACAGAGCCGATCCCTCCTCCGGCCGACAACAACACATCTACATCACCATCACCATCATCATCACCATCATCATCACCCTTACGACGACCTCTGTATCGGTGAGTATGACACCGCACAACCATCCTAGATAAGTTGTCATAGCCATCGGTCTTGTCGTGCCCACGCATCTGGCATACCAGTAGCCATCCCTTCTGTTGTGCAGTCAGCAATGTGCCACCAGTTCCGAATATTGGTACAGTAACGTAGAGTCCCTCAAGGCAGAACTCTGGTCTGCGACCTCCCTCGTTATCGACTACCCCATCCTCATTCACGTGCACGCGCAGGTTCGACCTTTCCTTCCTTTTATATTGTGTATATGTATATGTATGAATAGTATTAGGGATTAGCATATTGCTTTATGGCAGTTTAATTGATGTGATTGCAAGACCTGTGTCGGTAAACCCATTAGCTGGTATGTGTATATGTATTTGTGTATGATAATTTGGTTTAAATATATGAATACTTCATGGGGAATTGATTTCTAGTATTATATATGTTGTATGGCCATAAGTGTTAGTAGTGGGTATCCCATATTTGTATATGACTATGTGACCCTGAATAATAGTGAATTGACTGCCTTGTGTACACTAATGTATTGGCTTTCGACAAGTGTTAGTAAGTTGACTGTCTGATTATGCACAGCATTTAAGGACATGACACCCATGCATTTAAACACGCACACTTGACCCTGCTAGTTGACCAGTATCACCCCTAGCGCAGTTTTGAGTCCAGTGTAATTATGTTTGTGTGTGTGCTAGTATAACAATTGATGCTATATTATTATTATATTATGTCTATAGGACTGTTGGATTATTCGGACAAAACTTCGGAAATAGGATACTGGTTTTGCCAGCAGAGGACCACAGGCGAGTACATTCTCTGATAGTTTTTATTATGTTGATCATCTCTATGATTCTAGTTATATAGCGTACATGATTCTGACACTATGTATACACGGGTTAGCATTATCGAGACCTGTCACGAGGTGTCATGATATGAATTCATCGTGTTAGCTGGGGACGGGAAAATATTAGTAGATTATGTGATCAAACCCAAATCTACATGAATTATAGCTTATCCTACATATCACGTCGGGTGCAGCCTAACCATTACATGCCTCATAGCCTATTATGTATGATTAGCCTGACTATTGCTCGCATCATAGCTAACTGGATGGTTAACCTGACCTTACATGAATTATAGCTAATCATATGTAACAAGCCTGATCGGTCCCAAGTCGATCACATGATAGAATGATGTTTCTCATACTTAGCTAGATATTCTATACATATATTTCCAGTTTATTGTTCTAGCATGCACTTGTATTTCTGTTCATTGCTAGTTATACCATTGATGATGATATGCTCTCCAGTATTTCTATTTCCAGTATTTCATTATCTCCAAAATTTCTTATTGCGAGTACTTATATCCATCTTGTATTTCTTTACACTGTATTATAGTTTTTTTCCATATATATGGAACTATTGTTAGTGCTTGTACTTCGCTCCAATCCTGACTGGATATTTTTTAAAGGATCTTGAGTACTTCTGTCCTACACACTATGGACCAGGTATAGATGGAGACTACCTACCAGAGAGCTTAGAAGAGTTTATTCCTTTATAGGAGACACTACCTGCAGCTATTTAGACAGTTATTATTTTATGCATTCGAGTTTATGTTGAGACTTATGTTGAGTTTATTTGAGACTTGTGGAGACTATTTATGTTGGACAGCTAGACTGTAGTTTATCTCTATTTGAGTGGTGGTGCTTGACTTATGTCAGTACTTCTTATCTTTTATCGTGCCATTTATTTCTTATAGTTAATGAGCTTTTGAGAGATGTTTATTTTATTGTCCTCCGTATGGAATTGATATCATTGACAGGTTATGAGTTATGTTTAGTATTATTGAGACGTAGACAGCGTTCTACCGCCGATGCTCCGACGTAGGCTGGACGTACCCACGATTCATGCCCAAATTTTGGATGCGGGTCGTGACACATTGGTATGTTGATGTATGAGACACTCACGACATATTGGAGGATAGTATGGTACGTGTATATTGGCATATTGTTCAATGCCATGTGAAGCAGGATTATTGGCATGAACATCAAAATATTGGTTGATATTATACGATGATCTTTCATTTTGAAATTGATTAGATTAGTTTGTGTTAGAATTGATTAGAATATGTTAAATAAGGCAATTTGGATCAGCTACACATCTAGTCAAGGATATTGGTCATGAAACACCGCAGCAACAGTCAGCATGCAAGTGTACCTTGCCACCGTTTACAGTTCTATTGCCTTATATTTATTTAGTGGTTCTTGTTGCACCTCTATTTTTCTAGCAAATATATCATATTGTGACCATAGGACCGTAGTCAATACTTAGCCTTCGAGTTATGTTTGGGTGCCGACATCCAGCAGCGGAGTCATGTATCATTAGTTGCATTATCGTCACGCTGCCCTGTTCGTGCTACTTCGCACGATAAACCTTAGGTTACTTGACACAACTTGAATTGATAGAATCCATACATGAGTCATTTAGGGATACTGAATTCTGTGTCAAGATATGACTCATGACATGAGATAGATGATATAATTATATTTACATAGATGACTTAATACCTAGTTAGTGTTTGATCTTGTGTGTTGTGAAAATGAGACATGAGATACATAGGGAGGGAAGAATATCATAATTACCATTTTTAAAGATTCGTTTATTTATAGCAGCTGCAAATACCCTGGTGGAGTTCTATACGCATTTTTTCCTAGTTACTGTAGTGTCTATTGAGATATATAGTCATTTTTGGTCTAGCGGACGAGCGTGTTTTCAGATGCATTCACATAGCTGGTTATGTTAGTTATCCTTGAGCACCCTTGTGATATTATACTACTTACTTTGGTATATTTTATTTGTATCTTGCTATGTCCTCTGGGGACCAGGATTCGGATTATGTCCCCAGGTGTAAGTGAGAAGGATTACCCTGAGGTGTACGGTTCTAGCATTCATTCTAGAGCAGGAGTTGTTGTTGAGGACGAGATTCTTCCAGAGGAGTTCACTTGATCCATGTAGGATCTTCTATCTTGGTTCAATGGCATCATTAGTTTAGCGAACATTTGGACTTATCTATTTACTGTTCCTTTACTTTCAGTATTTATTTTAGCGGGTTGTTCCCCGTGATACTCTTTTGATGACGCACTATGACATTTTGAGACTTATTTCCTTTTATGCATTATAGTGGACTTGAATATCTCCGTGTGCATCCTGTTTTATTTCTGTGGATGAGTTAGATATATTACTTATGATTAGCTTAGTTATGGACTATTGTTTGTATATTATAGCTTAAGTGCGCTCTAAAGTGTCCATTAAATTGGAAGTCCCATTGGAGTAGTGCAGTTATCCATTGCCACGTGACTCGGTCCTATTTGTTTTGGGACTCAAGGATGACATTACAATGATCCTCCTTATGCTCCAATGCTCTAGGCCTCCATGGGATTGGAATAAGTAGAAATTTAGTTGTTTGGAGTGGGAATTGGTAAGATTTGGGGAAAAAGAAGCTTGGGGAAGAAGGAGTAAAATGATGTAAAATGAATTGGATTGCTCTACCAATGAGGGTCGGGCACTAAGGGGGTGGGTTGAGGATGTTTTAATGACAAGTTTACTCATCCACTCTCTAATTTGGTTTCTAGATCTAATATGGATGAAATCTTTTTTGTTAGGAAAGAATCTAATTAATCATGTGAGGGTATTTAACTATTTTAGAAGAGAATATTCTATCTATGACAACTAATACTAATTTATTCTAAACTAATCACTTAATTAAGTATAATTAAATAATTAGCAACCATTAGTAAAATTATAAAAATATCCCTAGTCCTAATTTTATGTGGTAACAGTAGACTTAGGGTGTGGGGGCAAAGTATTGGGAGGATGTAGACAATGTATTTGTCTTTATTCTACTTTTTTTCAGCACCTCAAGCAATACTTTTGTAATCAATTGTTCTTAAATTAACATTTTTTTTTATTTTTTTCTTATTCAAGATACTCAAGTATGTCACCCAAGATACATAAAATCTTGGAAGGATCATGCAATTATTCTTAAATCAATATTTTTTATTTTTTCTCATTCAAGCTACTCTAGTCGGCCACTCAAGATACAAAATTTCTTGGAAGGATTATGGAGTATGCACTTTTCATAGAATAAAAATTGTATGCACCTATAAAAGAAGCTGAGATGTAGAGGTCCAAAATGAATTTTTGATCGAAATAGCATCTATTGCTCAATTTGATGGCAAAGAGAGAGAGAGAGAGAGAGAGAGAAAGTACTTTTTTTAATGTTTTAATCAAGGGTCTTCTCTTTTTATTGGAGGAAATACATGTACTTTCTACTTTTCATGCAGTAAACATGAACTCAAAGAACTAGCACCTGTAATTCATCTTCACCAACTATGTTTTTGTAACAATGATTTGGCCATATTTTTATTTTGCATAGAAATCCATTTGGATGAACAAATTATTTTCTCCTTTATATTACTATCATACCATTTGAAAGCCAAATATTAATTTTAATATTTTTTTTTGTCGACCTAATGATGAGTTCAGATAAGGTTCGAGCTTGATACTGGGAAGAGTTGGATGCTAAGGAGTAGTTCTAATAGGATTTATTTTACATAGTATTTAATACACTTTGTTCCTCTTAAACAAATTGGCAGCCAGTATTGTATATGGTTGATATGTTTTAATATATTATTTTTGGCACATTAAAATTTTATTATTCATGAAATTTGTTATGAAATTAGTTTTGGTTGATATATATATATATATATATATATATATATATATATATATATATATATATATATATATATATATATATATATATATAAGTAAAAATTGTTTATTACGACACTTATCAACTAGCATTGAAGCACGTTAAGATGACACCAGTATATTGCCATGAAATAAGCATTACACGACATTCAGAAAGTGTCATCATAAATTTATTATATGGCACTTTTGATGTTTCATTGAAAGAAAAAACTTTCTATGACACCCCCTCTAGACAACACTTAAAAAGTGCCATGGAAAATCATTAACGACACTTTTTGAGTGTCGCTCAAACACTTTTTCTTGTAGTAATTTTCTGTGGACAAGCATCCTGAATCTCCACTTTGTGTTATGTTCTTTGAGCATCCACCCTCACTCATATAAATAGGATGAGAAATATAATTTTAGTATTGACCTCCATCTCCCGAGCGGCTTTGTATCTTACTTCGTCTCTAACTCCTCCACTGTCACGTCGATGCAAGCTACCATGCGTAGCACCTCCTGTACCACTGGGATCCTGCCGATATCAATGACACGACCAAGGCTAAATTGCCTAACGATCAGTCTCGCCATAAATCTTTGCTGCATGTTCCCGACTTCTGTTTTCCACCAAAATGTACTATCGTTTCGACGAGATTCTTCACCCTTGGCTGGGCCAACCAAGTCGACAATACGGTTCTTCCAAGATTCAGACTCATGAACCTGCCCATCTTTGTGTCCGATATTGAAGCTCCCTCATACACATACATTCTCGAGCAGAATATTATGCATTGTGCACACTATCGATGACTAACAACTACCTAGAATTGTACAAATAGAGATTCATCCACCTCAGGTTGGGTTTGCTGCACACCTTTATCTTCTCCCTTGCTTCGAACTATTCAAACAATGTTGCTCCATGAAGCTTTGGCAAACGGCCCATTACCAAAACCGGATCTGTAGAACAACCCCCATATAGAGACAAACCAGCTATCATGGGACCTACAGACTGACCCTCAATCTTTGGCTCATCACCATTAATCCCTTTGTCTCGATGAACCGAATCCTCCGTATCCCTCAAAGCATCTTAAAACCTCTCCAAAATAAGACCTAACGATCCACAAACTCCTGTCGAACATCCCTCGAGCCTCAATTCGATATTTGTGGCCAGTCGAACTCTATCCCTCTGAGCCGGAGTTAACACCGGCATTCTTTCCTCCAGTCTTATGAGAGGTGCTGACCTCCATGGCTCCTTAATTGGACTCCATGCCTGTCATCCCGTAAATTTTTTTTGCTCCCCTATGCCACTGATCTCTGATCCCCTGAGCTGCTTTATATCTTCCTTCATCTCCAGCTCCTTAACCATTATGTCGATGTTAGCTACCATGCGTAACACCTCCTGTACCACTGGAATCCTGTCGATATTAATGACACGGCCAAGACCGAAGTCCCTAACGATCAGCCCCACCATAAGACTTGGATGCATGTCCATGACTTCGTCTTTCATTGAAACATACTACCATTTCTAGGAGCTTCTTCACCCTTGGTTGGCCAAACCAAGTGGACGATGCGGTTTTCCCGAGATTCAAACACATGAACCTGTCTACCTTCGTATATGACAATGAAGCTCTTATGTACACATGTATCCTCGTATAGAATATGATGCAATGTGCATGCCGTCGATAATCCATAGCTCCCCCAGAACTATACATATAGAGATGCACCCACCTCAGGTTGAGTTTGTTTCACACCCTGATCTTCTCTCTGGCTTCGAACTGCTAAAATCAATATCGCTCCGCGATGATTTGGCAAACCACCCTTCACCAAAACTAAATATGTGGAACAAACCCCACCTAGACACCGACAGCTGTCATAGGACCTATAAACAGACCCTCAATCATTGGCTCATCACCATTAATCACTTTGTCTCGATGAACCGAATCCTCCGTATTCCTTATAGCATCTCGAAGACCCTCTAAAACAAGCTCTCGATGATCACAAACTCTTGTCAAATATGCCACAAGAAAAGCCATAAGACAAATCTCCTCGAGTCAGCTATTTGGAACCCTTCATAAGCATTCTTTATCCCCAAACAAATTATGACAACCATCATTTGTCAACCTTTCTACCGAAACCAAGTTGTAGCGCAAACTTTGTATATGTCGCACACCCTTGAGAACGAGCTTTGCGTCAAACTCCGTCATCAAGTGCACATCATCGATGTCCATAACTACAGTTGTACCCTTATTGTCTATCTGAACATGTCCAAACCTACCGCCATGGTATGACGTAAAGATCCTCCTATATGGAGTCGTGTGATACAACACCCCTGTTTCCATGACCCAAGCGCCATCATGACACATGCCACAAGGTTCTCTGCATCGATCGATGTGATAATGATATTTCCAATAGCCATCAAATTCTCCTAATTATCCTTGCCTTTGGCCTTCTTAGTTTTAAGCTTCATTTAGTTCCTTTTGATATGACCCCTTTCGCTACAGTGATAGCAGCCCTTATTACGGTCCATAGTCGCAAGATCCGAAGAACTTCCTCCTATCCTCGCTTGTAACTTGAGTCTTTTCTTCCCGTAGGAAGCCACCAGAGAAGAATCTTACTATGATTCAACTTGCTTACGCTGGACCTCCTAATTCAACAAAGTACTTTTGACTGTCTCTATCATGATAATTCTATCAGATGCGGGGTTGCTCACCGACACCACCAACGTCTTCCAACTTTTTGGTAGATAACTCAAAAGTTGAAGGGCTTGAAGCTCATCATCAATCACTATCTTCATCGTAGACAACTGATTGATGATACTCTGAACCTCATTCAAATGTTGTTCGTGTCACTGCCACATTTCTTAATAGGGATAAATTTATCATTTTATATTATTTTTATTTACTATTTATATTTTATATTGTGTTATTTATTTATTCGTTAGTGGACTAGCCTATTTATTAGACTTGGCACTAGTAGACCTAATTCGACTTAACATGACTCATGAACCCACCATTTGGACTAGACCCATTATACTCAATTAAGTCATTCTCTTGCTTTAATTAGAAATTAGATTAAACCTCTATTAGGAATAGAAGCTTCCTTAATTAACCTTCCTAATTAAATACCTTTTATGACTAATTAGTGAGGGTAAGTATGTTATTGTGTGTTGTTTGGGAGAGGGGTAGCATGGCCAGCCCTAATAGGGGGATTCTTTCTTTCTCCACTTTATTTCACTCCAATTTAGATACCCAATTGTGTTCTTCCCAAATTTCACTCATCCCTCCATCAATTTTCCTCAAATAACTCTCAATTCCCTTCTATTTTTATCATCTAAGGAGCATAAAAGTTTGGATTGCAAGGAGCACTTAAAAATAAAGGATTTGGCTAGGAGCTTGTGTCCTAATTATGTCCAGTAAGGAATTCATTGGAAATCCATCTCCCAATAGCTATAATTTTGAAATTCCTTTTAATTTAGAATTTAATTATTGCATTTGAGCATTAGGAAGCACCTTATGCGTTGGGGCTACCCATAAGAAGACTAACTAGGTTTATTGGACCCATATTGTGACTTCTACATTGATTTTTATGTCCATTTTAGAGAAAATCCGAGATTGGTGTACTAAGTGTTTGTCATTAGGTCAATTAGTCCTAATTGGACTTGTATTGGTAGTATGAGTTTAGCTACGAGTCCATAATTGGTTACGAGTAGGGTGTATAATGGCATTTTGTGATACGCTATGATACAGGAGTTTATTTTGGGATTTTACCTATTTGGTGTCATTTCTTCATCAATTGTATTATACATAGTTAGTACAATATTTGAGATACCATATTACATATATTATGAGTGAATCATATAGATTTGGTTGGTGTGTCAATGTATTTCAAGTGCGTATCATAGAGTATCTTGTAAATGCAAATTAAGTGTTGGATTCAATGCTTTAGTGGGTGTATCCTAATGTGATATAGCATGTGTGTATATATATAGAGTTTGATGTCTTTATGAATATATATACATATATTTGTGTGTGTGTGTGTGTGTGTGTGTGTGTGTGTGTGTGTGTGTGTGCCTATATTACTTGTGTTGGTGTAAATTGTTGAGTGACCAAGGGGGAGTATGATGTATCATTTTATTGTGACAGTGAGGGGTGAGTAAGGATTATAGTGTGAGTATATGAGTGTTTGTGACCAAGCAAGTTGTGAGTAGTTAGTGTGGGTATGTGCTGTGGTGTGGTGTTGTGTAGTAGACTGAACTCAATTTAGTTACCATTGTTAAGAAGGGGACGGGCTTTACTCACTCACAGTGATGGAGACATGGGTATGTGGCAGACAGTACAGGTCATTTTAGTTGAAGAGTTACACTGCATGGAGGCTAGGAAGATTTGAGGGTGGGCTGCAGGTATAATACTTCATTTTGAGTGATGTGCACAAGTTAATGCACTGTGCAGTGAGTATCTGTCGAAAGGGTTATGCATGCATATGCACGAGTGTGTGTATGTGTGTTCATATGCTTGGTGTATTTATGTATGGGTGATGTGGTTTCAGATTAGCAGTGGGGGGGACTTCAGTTCTACCTACTATGGTGTAGGTCTATTCTTGAATGGGGGTCTGATGCAGAGTCATACACTGACTGATATCAGACCTGATGGAGTATGATGATACTTGTTTACAACAACTTCATTGACAGTTGATGCACAATTGGATGAGGATCAACTGTTGATTTGATAGTTGTAATAAACGGAGGAATTAGCAGCAGGCTACTAAGAGATGGTTGCACATGATTTTTTGAGGGTATCATAAGATAGGTAAGTATATGGTCGCCTGGTATGTGTATATGGGTAGGGGGAGTGTCTCTGGGTGTATACTGGGAATGGCCATCCTGTTACCTGGTTGCAATAGAGGGGTAATGGTTGGGACTGCAGAATTTGAGAGTTGAGGTTCAATTTTGAGTGAACTAGTTCATGGTGAAGGTAAGTTTCAGTTGAGGTTTAATGAGTAGTGAGGTTGATTAGAGTTGGGTAGTTGGTATCTGGGGTGATACATAAATATGAATGGGTGTTAAGATATATCCACTTTCAAGTTATAAACTTAGAAAGGTAGGTATGACCTAGAATTATCTAGAATGAGCTATTATAGACTTATAATTAACCTAGGGGCTAAGTATGAACCTAAAATTAAGGTATTGGTCTAGTTTGACCTAGTTTGACCTAGCCTGACCAAGAAAATTATATTTTGACTCATTTAGCATATTTATTCCTTCTTTACAACCAAATGACATGATATTTCCTATATAGGTCTGTATGACACTAGCTCGGACACTGAGTTATACCATTTGCTCAGGATCACAGGCGAGTACATCTCTTTGTTAGTTTTTATTACATGATATTGTATATATTACTTATTCTAGAACTATAATACTTGATTCTGACACATTGATATATGGACTGGTACTATATGAATCTAGTTAGGAGATGTTATCCCATTTTCGTGTACAACGGGTAGTCCTTAGACATGTACTTTATCGTGTGTATCTGATACTCTTGTGCTTGTGTTTATTTATGTGCTTCATGTGCTTACATTATTCTCATGTACTCAGTATGCTTATATTATAATCATGTGCATAATATGTCATGATTGGATCCATGAGTATTGGTTGGGGTGGAGGAGTATAAGTTGGATATGTGATTAATCCCTTAGCATAATCATGTGTATGTCGATTATACACCTCTCAATTCCAGTTAAATCTAAAATATGGAAAGTTTGTATGTGTCAAATCGAGATTGGGTGGGTGTTACCATAGAGTAATCATGTGCAAACCAAGTTGATCACATAACGAACTTGTGCTCTAATTATATTGACAGTATTCTAGTTTCTCTTATTTGTAGTTGGTTCCATATTGCATGTATTTATCTTTTCAATTTCTCTATTGTATTTACCTGCCTGTTTTAGCTATATTTCTATTTTCTAGTTACTTATGCATCTTGTATTCTTTTCTATTATTTATCATATATTCTCTACCATATATTTAGAACTGCTTTCAGAGTTCTGTACTTAATCCAATCTTGACTAGATATATTTTTAGATGATTGGTTAAAGGAGATGTGTCTCACTTACTACGGGCCATAGGATGGTGAGCCATCTGAGATTGCATCCTTAGATCAAGATAATTTAGTGCCAGCCGTTTAGGATACTCAGCTAGTATAGTTGACTTAGCTACTTTCCTTTATTGTATTGGATATGTCTCCACTTTAGACATTTGATATGTTATATATATTTGAGACTATTGTGTTATGGCTAGACTATTAGACTTGGATTTGGATTATATTTGTGACTTTGTGACTCTATTCTTCTATTCCATATCGTACCATTATCTTCCTCTAGTTTTATATTTTGATTGAGTAATGATTATCATAATATACTCCATTTGGAGTTGAGATATTATGACATATACATTATATATATTGTGTGACATATTTAGATAGTATTATTGAGCTAGACAATGTTCTATCACCGATGCTACGGCGTAGGCTGGACGTATCTAAGTACTCGTACCCTAATATCGGGTGCGGATTGTGACACATTTTTGTGTTGGCCCATGCAGATCCAGCTTTATAATTAGTGCGATATCATGGTAGTACAACAACTTAGTTGTACTACTATGATCCTACGATAAAATATATGATATAGGATACTAGGATGAGAGAATACTCAATCACTTCTAGAAAATTTTCATACTAATTTGATTCTTGAATATTTGTTCTTTCATGTAACATTTGAATTCGTATTCCTTTGAAAATCATTATATGCTTGTCTGTCTTCTCAGAAATAACGACTTTGAACATGGCAGAAGTGGATACAAGCAAGAAGGATTGCATGAAAGAAACCTCAGAGGATATAATGTCTATATTATGGATTTAACGAACATAAAATAAAGGGCTTAAACAACGAAGGAAGAGCCCAGTCATCCAATACTGGCTAGAGGAAAGTGATTACTTTAGAATTTTGATATACCCTATTTGATAATATCTTAGTTATAACGATAAATAAAAATGCTGACATTATGATACTCTTAAGAGTGAATTGACGATGATAGTTTTATGCTCATAATATATAGTGAATGGAGAGTGATAGCAAACATAACAAATAAAATCGAAGAAATATATAGGGGTTACATAAATCATGTTTATAATGATGATTAAGGAGGACAAGAGAATAAATTGGAAGGATTGATGACTGAGTTTTGGATAGCCAATACTTAAAGGTTATAAATTATAATGACAAATCGATAAATACTGAATATGAGATTTTAGTGAAGATAGCAAAATTATGATTTGAAATTCTAAGTGGTTATGTGTAAAATGATTTAAATATTTATAATATGCGGTTGAGGACCACTAAAACAAAAAAAAAAGAATTTAAAATTGATGGTATTCCCTAAATTATAGAGGGTGGCAAGTCAAGGGAATAGGGAATGTGAGAGTTAGTTTGAAGATTATTAATCTCCTGACAATTTGGTAAAATCGATGAAATATTTTAAATACTTTAAGATTTGATTCTTAAAGATTGAAGAAGTATTGGGAAAAATGTCGCATAATAAAATTTTGATTTGATGAATCGAAAGTTATCAATATGGTAAAATAGAGTTGCACAATAAAACTAAGGATTAGTAAATAAGGTGACAGGGGATCATTGATTTTTGGATATAAATTTTGGAAATATAATCGACAATAAGGTTATGAGTAGAGAATATTTTTACCACAAGGATTAATTAGTAGTTAAAGATTGGAAGATTATATATATTTTGAGGTTAATGTTTAATTTAGTAATATATGTTATTGAGAAAGAATATAAGAATTTGACCGAAACGTTAATATTTAGAGTCTAGTAAATTTCAGGATACATAGAGTAATTTGAGATTAAATGAAAGAATTGAACTTCGATAGAGGAGATGAATTTGACTTAAGGGTTATGGATTAGCTAATGGGACAAATTGAGGAATGCGAGCATATTTAGAATTGACGGTGAATTACGAAATCTGGTAGAGGATCACAAGGTTATATGAAAGTAAAGGAATGAGTCTTTGAGGAACAGTTACTTCCGAGTAAAATCGAGCAGATCTTCTAGAACAAAGTACTCCACCATATATCTTAACTTTTGGTAACTCTATTCTTGTATTAATTTGTACCAAGATCATTATAAAGTTTTGCTATACCAGTTTGACTATGTTATTGTCTGTCCTAGTAGTGATATACTTATTTGGATATTGGGATAGTTTATAGGTGGAGCTCTTGGTTGAAATTGCAAGGTCTGTGACAAGTAGATCATGAATGGGTATAAAGATAATAAGGAATGATTTGACGATGAAAATGTATGCTTGAACACTGATGTTAGAACTTCATAGGTCCAAAGTAAGGAGAGTTGGAACTCTGAAGAGAACTGACGAGATCAGTGGAGTAATTTTATCGGAAGAAATAATATTTTAGAGAATCGAAACATCGATGTTAAAATTGAAGATTGATCGCATAAAATTATGTTTGAAGCTATATAGGATATAAACTTCGAAGAAAAGATATATTGTTTATCAGTAGGAGATGCAAATTGAGGTGGTATAGAGGACTAATAAAGTAGACGAGGGCGATGTTGATATTGAGAATCTTATTTTAGTAGATCTAGTGACGAAGGATAATGAATATAATCGAGGATTCAAATTTTATGGTGCTAAAATCGTGGTGAATATTGAGTATCAGTTGCTTATAAGTTGAGGAAACCAAAGGATAACTAAAATAACTTTTGGATCAAAGAAAATTGGTAAAATATTGATGGATTTTAGTAAGTGCATATTCAAGTGAGAGATAAATTAGGTTGGAGACAAACTAGATGTGAATGCAAATAGTGAGAGTGTTCGAGGGTAATAAAGAAAATAATATTACGATCAAACACCGAATTAAGATTTCAAACATGACTGGATGGAACAAATAAAACCTTGAAGTACTAGAAATATATATAATAAGATAATATAATCTACCGATACGAATTGAAGTAAACTGAAGGTAAGCTAGAAGAGGAGAACATTAGTAGTAAAGTGCAAAGGATATTGAATATCGGAGAACAAAAATGAATGTCAAGTGAGACGAGATACGAAATATTGCTGACTTGAGAGAACATGCTCAGTGGGTAGAAAATTTGAAATTTGATACGATGTATACGAGGAATGGGAATGGAGTTGGAGTTTTGAAAGGATGGACTTTTAAATAGATAAGATTGAAAATTTGGGATAATAATATTTTACAAGAGTTTACAATTAATGACAGAGGATCGTAAGATTAACTAGAAAGATGAGGGAAAGTATTGACGGATAAGGGAGAGTGTATTGACGGATAAGGGAGAGTGAATTTACAAGGAGTAATGATTTTGATGTTTGGATCAATATATTAGAAAGATATGATAAGAGTTAATATGTCAAGGATAATGTAGGGACTTGAACGGGGAGCTTCAAGATCAGTCTAATAAGGAATCAAGATTTCGTAGAACATGATGATTTGATAATATTTTGAGGAAAGAAGATGTGTAAGCATTATTTTGTAGAAGAGACATGAGGTATTGCTTATTTATTGATCGTGCTTGTGATATCCTCGTACTAGTTCTTCCTTAAATTTCGACGACAATTTTTTTTAAGGAGGGTAGACTTGTCACTACCACATTTCTAGATAGGGGTAATTTTATAATTTTATATTATTTTTATTTAGTATTTATATTTTATATTATATTATTTATTTATTGGTTAGTGGACTAGCCTATTTATTGGACTTGGCACTAGTGGACCAAATTAGACTTGACATGACTCGTGAACCCAATATTTGGACTAGACCCATTAGATTTAATTAAGTCATTCCCTCACTTTAATTAGAAATTAGATTAAACCTCCATTAGGAATATAAGCTTTCTTAATTAACCTTCCTAACTAAATATCTTCATGGCTAATTAGTGGGGGTAAATATGTTATTGTATGTTGCTTGGGAGAGGGGTAGCAAGGCCGCCCTAATAGGGGGGATTCTTTCTTTCTCCACTTTATTTTAGTCCAATTTAGATCTCCAATTGTGTTCTTCCCTAATTTCACTCATTTCTCCATAATTTTTCCTCAAATTACTCTCAATTTCCTTCCATTTTTATCATCTAAGGAGCATAAAAGCTTTGATTGCAAGGAGCACTTGAAGAGGAAGGATTTGGCTAGGAGCTTGTGTCCTAATTATGTCCATTGAGCAATTTATTGAGAATCTATCTCCAAATAGGTATAATTTTGAAATTTCCATTAATTTAGTTTCTAATTGTTGTATTTAAGCACTAAAAAATATTACATGCATTAGGGCTACCCAAAGTAAGAAGAACTAGGTTTATTTGACCCATATTATGACTTCTACATCAAATTTTGTGCCCAATTTGGAAGAAATTTAAGATTGGTGCACCAAGTATTTATTATTAAGTCAATTATGCCTAATTGGACTTGTTTTTGAAGTGTAAGGCTGGCAACATGTCCACAATTGGCTACGAGTATGGCGTATCATGACATTTTGCGATACGCTATGAAAATAGGATTTATTTTGGGGGTTTTGCCTATTTGGTGCCATTTCTCCATTAATTGTATTATAAATAGTTAGTACAATATTTGAGATACCATATTACATGTATTAGGAGTGAATCGTAGAGATTTTGTTGGTGTTTCATGTGCGTATAAAAGAGTATCTTGCAAATGCATGTTATGTGTTTGATTCAATGCTTTAGTGGGTGTATCCTAATGTGATATAGCATGTGTGTGTATATACAGAGGTTGGTGTCTTTATGAATATATATACTTATATTTGTGTGTGTGTGTGTGTGCCTATATTACTTGTATTGGTATGAACTATTGAGTGACCAAGGGGGGGCAGAATGATGTATCATTTTATTATGACAGTGAGGGGTGAGTAAGGATTAGAGTGTGAGTGTATAAATGTTTGTGACCAAGCAAGTTGTGAGCAGTTAGTGTGGGTGTATGCTGTGGTATGGTGCTGTGTAGAAGACTAAACTCAGTTCAGTAACAGTAGTTAGGAAGGGGTCGGGCTCTGCTCACTGACAGTGATTAAGACCTGGGTATGTGGCAGACAGTGCAAGTCATTTTAGTTAGAGGGATGCACTGCATGGAGGCTAGGGAGATTTAAGGCTAGACTGCGGGTATAATACATTAGTTTGAGTGATATGCATAAGTTAATGCACTGTACAGTGAGTATCTATGCAAATGGGTGTGCAGGCATATGTACTAGTATGTGTGTGTTCATATGCTTGGTGTGTGTATGTATGTGTGATATGGTTTCAAATTAGCATGGGGTAGGGGGAAACTTCAGTGCTACCTACTGTGGTGCAAGTATATTCTTGAAGGGGGTCTGATACAGTGTTATACACTAACTGATATCAGATCTGATGGAGTATGTTGATACTTATTTACAACAACTTCATTGATAGTTGCTACACAGTTGGATGAGGATCAACAGTTAATTTGATGGATGCAGCAAACAGAGGAATTAACATCAGGCTACTAAGAGATGGTTGCACATGAGTTTTTGAGGCTATCAAAAGATGGGTAAGTATATGGTTGTCTGGTATGTGTATATGGGTATAGGGAGTGTCTTTGGGTGTATACTGGGAATGGCCATCTTGTTACTATGTTGAGATAGAGGTGTAATGTCACTACCACTTTTCCAGATAAGGGCATTTGGGTAATTTCACTATTTTGAATAATTATGTATTTAATTAATCTGCTGAGTTTTATAAACTATTTATATATTGTTAGTGATATTTGGTTTTAGGTCAAACCCTAGAACTCATTAGGTCAAACCCTAATGACTAAACCCTAATTTGAAAAACCCAATTCTAGAGAAACCTAGAATTCAAATTTTATGATGAAACCTCAAACCCTAGACTGACTAAACCTTAGTTAATTAGGTTCTACATGACCTAACCTGGGGGTTAACCTAAAACTATGCATATGAAACCCTAACCTAGTTTAATATAAAAGGGAGCCACCCACAACTCTTTTCTCCTTCATGAAGAAAGAAACCCTAGCCTCCATCAAGAAAGCCATCTCCCCCACCCCAAATTCGAAATTAAAACCCTAGGATTCCATCTTCCTCCTCCAAAGCAAGGGAAGCAAGGAACTTGGGTCAAGGAAACTTGGGAAAAAAGAACTTCCATTGGAGAAACCATCTCTATAGGTAAAACTCTATTTTATTCAATTATATTCTGTTCTTCATTATTGTTGGCCATTAGGAGCCCACCAAATTGGTTTGGATTTCGATCTTAGGGTTTCTACCTGGAGATTTAGGAGAAACTAGGGTTTTGGTGTTCCAACGAGGGTTTTCCATAAATTCGTGGACCCTAGATCATAAGGGTTTGCATGTAGGCTGATCATATCACATACATACAGATTGGATCTCAATTTTAGAATTTTGGTTTGGGTATTCATGATTAATATTGTGGAATACGAATTTAGCACATTATATGTATGATGAAATGCTTCATAAGGGTATACCTATCTAATCTTTTCTAATATTGCACATTTGGATGCATGATATATATGTATATATTTATACATATATATATATATATATATATAGGTTTGTGTGATTGGGAGCAGGAAATGCACCAAGGGGGAGAGGGGAGTTCACTGTATCAGTCGGGTCTGTCAGTGTATGACACTGTGGACACTGTGGGCTCGTGTAGGTTGTGGCAATGGTTTCTTTTGTGTAGTTGTGTACTGGATTGGGGAAAAATTCCCTGTGCTCATTCGGGTTTCTGATGTGTTTCAGGTTGTGTAGGGTTGTATCAGTATATGAGAGTGTGTGTCCTTGTATCTGTGTGACTTGTGTGCCAGTGTGTGTATGTGGTGTGTATGAGTTTACCTGTGTGTGATAGTGTGGTGTAGGAAGAGTTCTATGTAGAGTCGGGTTTTGGGAGTGTTAGGGCTTTGAATTAATGAGTAGCAGTGTAATCACAGTGTGTGTATTCAGTGAGTTTTTTCTGTGTGTGTGCCTGTGTGTGAGGCATGTGTAACCTGCCTGTGTGTTAGTTCCTGTGTGTGTGTTAACTGTGAGTGTATCTAGTGATCCTAGGTGACAGTGTGCCTGTATGTTGTGTTGTGCTGTGTCAGTAACTCGTGTGTGATAGTTGATTTCAGAGAGTGTGTAGTGATAATGGTTGAGGTGTTTTGTGAATTGGGGGAAATGGAGGGCCAGGTTCAGCACAAGGGGGGGAGTCTGAGAGCAGTTCAGTTAGAAATAGAGTGTGTATCAGTCAGTAACTTGTGTGGGTGTGAGTTCCATAGAACCTAGTATACCTGTGTGTGAGCAGTGTGAGATGAGTGCCTGTGTATTTTGTGAGTAAACTGTGTGTTAAATGTGTGTATCCTAGAACCCAGTGCCTGTGTGTTCAGCAGTGTGTCTAGGTATTAGCTAAGTGCCAGTATTGATTTTTCAGGACCTATGTATCAATATGTAGACTGTGTGAGTGAGTGAATTCTGAGAGAAGAGAGAGAGGGCAGTGTTTTAATCCCAGATTGTGTTCAGTGAGTATAGCTGTGGTTAAGATTACTGTGTGTGTGCCCTAGGTTTAGTTCAGATTTTAGGGTATTAGATGTCTGTGTGTAGGATTAATGTTTGTGTATCAGTTAGATCTGCCTGTGTATCAGTTCATGAACTTGTGTGTTCTCAGTGTGCAGAGAGGTTCCTGTCTAGTGTGTGTTGGGCATTTGTGGTTTTAATATCAGTGTTAGGAAGTAATGTATCAGTTAGTCAGTGTGTTGATGAGTGTCTGTATCAGTTAAATCCTGTGTGTTAGCAGTGTGAGTCAGTTGGTAATTTTAGTGTGGATGTGCAATAGCAGTTTGGGTTGGATTTGGAACCTGGGGGTTGTTGCAGTGCACCAAATGCACTTTACTGGAGTTAAGTACTCAAGACAGTAGTTGAGATGGGGGCCTGTGAGTGCAGTGAGGTATCAGTTTGCAGTGGCTGTGTGTGTGTGTAGGTATGTGCAGTGTGCAGATCATAGGGTGTGTGAGTATTCTTGTGTGTGTGAATAATGTGTATGTATGACTGTCTGAGAAGTAGAACTTGTATGTGTCTGTATTCTGAGAGTGAGCAGTGTGAGTTCCAGTGTGCAGTGAGCAGCATAGTGAGGGGGGATCATGTATCTGTTATTATGGGTAAGGGTCATGGTTCAGGTAATACTGGCTATAGCTAAGGTACTATCTTTATAATAGGGGTTATATAAACTACTAGTATCTAATATAGCTATATTAAGACTAGTGGTAGCTTAAAAGACCTTGCATAACAGGGTTAACCTAGTATTGACCAGTAAATCTCAGAATTGACCTAGAAACCCCATCTTTTTATTTAACTAAACCTGTTATTCTTTTAAGTCAGTATTTGACATTTTTATTCCATAAATAGGTTATTGTGATCCCACTTTGGACATCGATCCTCACGCCTTGCTCAGGACCACAGGCGAGTACATTCTTTGACAGTTTTCATTGTTGATTATTTCTATAATGCAGTTGTATTACATACTTGATTCCGACACTATGGATACACGGGTTAGCACCCTAGATCCCCATCATGAGGAGTCGTGATTGGAATCCATCGTGCTAGCTAGGGGATGGGGAACTATTAGTAGATTATGTGATCATATCCAACCCTCTACATGCATCATAGCTCACCCCACTTCTCACGTCGGGTGCGGCCTGACCTTTTACATGCATCATAGCTGTTATATATGATTAGCCTGATCACTACATGCATCATAGCTAACCATATGGTTAGCCTGACCTACAAGAATCATAGCTAATCATATATAACCAGCCTGATTAAGTCCCAAGCCGATCACATAATAAACTGATAATTTAAACACTTAGCTAGATGTCTATTTTATTCAGATCCACTTGTTCTAGCATTTACTGTTTATTGTTCATTGCTAGATGCTCTATTGTCTATTTCATTTCTCCAGTACTTTACATTTCCAGTATTTATTTCCATCTTGTATTTCTTACACTGTTTATAGTCTTTGTCAATATAATGAAACTGCTGTTAGTGCTTGTGCTTCGCTCCAATCCTGACTGGATAACATTTTTCAGAGGACCTGGAGAGCTTGTGCCCCACTCATTACGGCCCAGGATTAGAGGGTGATTTTACTCCAGAAACCCCAGAGGAGTTGCCTACCCTAGAGGAGACCTTACCTGCCAATTCTTAGATTATTTTTTGCATTTATTGTTCTAGACTGAGACTGAGTTGTATTTATTATTTTATGATTTGTGAGGTCATCTAGACCCAAGATTTGAGTTGGACTTATTGTGGTTGGTTTATATTAGAACTCTTTTCTATTCTCATCGTGCCATTATTTTCTATTAGCTTGTGATTGAGTATATCATAGAACTGTGGATTATTTATTATTGTCCTCCGTGCGAAGTTGAGACTATTGACAGGATATATTATATGTTGAGACCTAGACAGCGTTCTACCGCCGATGCTGCGGCATAGGCTGGACGTACCCACGATTCATGCCCAAATTCTGGGTGCGGGCCGTAACACGTTTTAGTGGTGGCCCATGCAGGTCTAGTCCTAGATTCGCATTAGAGCAATATCGTAGTGGTGCTCGCTTAGAGTATTACTACGAGCCTGTTTTAGGAAATAAGGATTTAGGCCGAGGATATGCTCAATCACAATTAGGAAATTCTGATTCTTATAATACTACTCTTAATGATTTTTTGAAATTTACTGTCCTCCTTTGATGATACCGTGTCTATTGCCTCGATTAAATTCTTCGATCTGTCTTCAGGATGCCGCCGAGAACCAGATCCCGGAGAACCGGAGCAGCAGAGTCAGAGAGGTCTGCCACCTCTCGCCTTGCCGGACAGACATCCGCAGCACCTCCTACATCTCCAGTACATGTGGGAGTGTCTGCAGCAGTCGGGGGTCCTCCACCACCTGTTCAGAGGGTCCCCATAGCTACGACGGCACCACCACCACCTCCACCCGCACCACCAGTTCCGCATCCAGGAGGTGTGCCCGTCGATGGAGCACAGATGTTCGCTTTGATTCAGGGCATGGTCGATGCCCAGAGGACGTCGGCAGAGGCCCAGAGGGTGCAGGCTGAGGCACACCAGGCCCAGACAGAGATGATGAGGGTGAACATAGAGAATGCTCATCAAGTGGCTCTCCAGGCTGTGGAGAGAGTTACTCAGCAGCAGCAGCGTCCTGATCAGCACCAACAGAGGTCGGGAACCATTGTGGATTTCAAGAGGATGATGCCTCGGGAGTTCAAGGGGACAGAAGGGATACTCTACGCCGATGATTGGCTAGAGGACATCGAGAGGAACTTGCGCTTGGCGCAGCTTCTGGAGGCTCTTCAGATCGAGGCCGCCGGCAGCCAGATGTTCAATATTGCCTTGACGTGGTTTCGCACAGAGCCGAGACTCCTTGAAAGGGGACTCACTTGGGAAGCTTTCAAGGAGCTCTTCAAGGAGAAGTTCTTTCCTGATGTTGCCCTGGGAGCTTTAGAGAGTCAGTTTCATGACTTAGCCCAGGGGAGCTCGTCCGTTGATGAGTATGCCGCGGAGTTTTCCCGCCTGAGCCGCTTCACGCCATCGATGATTAGAGATCCGGGGGACAGGGCCCGGAAGTTCAGAAAGGGGCTGGCAAGGGAGATCAAGTCTCGCACATCGGGACGTCGTACAGCTACCTACGAGGGCATATTAATGGATGCCCAAATAGTCGAGGACGACTTGGGCCTCAGGACCAAGAGGGGACGCGATGGTTCCGGAGGAGCAAACAGTAGTGCGGGACCGGCAAGCGTCCACACTTTCAGCAGCAACATCAGAGACCCTTTCAGAAGCAGCATCAGGCACCAGCCCGAGGGCAGGTCCAGCAGCAGCAACAGAGACAGACTCAACCCGCCATCCAGTGTGCGTACTGCGGGAAGATGGGACATACTAGAGATATCTGCAGGAAGAGATTGGGCTCATGTCTGTCCTGCGGATCGAAGACACACCAGCTGAGGGATTGCCCTACCATTCGTCCAGGTCAGGGTGGAGCAGCCGCCCAGAGAGGACCAGACAGGGTACCTGCCGTACCAGGAGGCCAACAACAGAGGGCCCCACTTCCACCGCAACATCAGAAGTTTTCCCAGCACCAGCAGCAGAGAGGTGTACCCCAGGGGCGAGCGCACGCTATAGCAGTCGAGGAGATCGAGCCAGCAGGAGACTTGATCACAGGTTCGGTTCTTCTCGATTGTATTCCCGTATTTACCTTATTCGACTCTGGCGCTTCCCATAGTTTTGTGTCTGTATCTTATGCACTTCGACATTATTTAGACACAGAACCATTAGCTAGGACTTGCAAGATCATGACTGGTGGAGGTATTATCCTAGTCCGTGATCACTGCAAGGACCGAAGGGTGTCAGTAAGAGGCCGAGAGTTGAGCGTGAGCTTACTCATCATGCCACTTCCGGGGTATGATATTGTACTCAGAATGGACTGGTTGAGTAGGCATCATGCTACTATAGATTGTTATAGAGGCAGAGTATTATTTAGACCACCAGGAGAGCCGGAGTTTGAGGTTGTCAGAGGAGCAGCGGAACAGAGAGGGAGCACATTTTGCGAAGCCAGGGCGGAAGAAGAGGAGTTGCCACATCCTCTGATAGCGGAGTTCCTGGATGTATTTCCAGAGGAGTTGCCAGACTTGCCGCCAGACAGAGATGTTGAATTCTCTATAGACTTGGTTCCAGGAGCGGAGCCCATTTCACAACATGTCTATAGAGTCAACAACAGCGAGCTGGCAGAACTGAAGAAGCAAGTCGAGGAGCTGTAGGACAAAAGCTTTATCAAATCCAGTTCATCACCATGGGGAGCTCCGGTATTGTTCGTACCGAAGAAGGACGGCACGGTGCGCATGTGCATTGATTATAGAGCTTTGAACAATATCACTATCAAGAACAAGTACCCGCTGCCGAGGATAGATGATCTTTTCGATCAGTTGAGCGGGGCGAGGGTGTTTTCAAAGATAGATTTGAGGTCAGGCTATCACCAGGTGAAGGTGAAGAGAGAGGACACGCCGAAGACAGCTTTTCGGACCAGATACGGCCAGTTTGAGTTCATGGTGATGCCATTTGGTTTAACCAATGCACCGGCAGTATTCATGAACCTGATGAACAAGGTGTTCCACCAGTACCTTGACAAGTTCATGGTGGTGTTCATCAACGATATTTTTGTGTATTCCAAGACCCCGGAGGAGCACGAAGAGCACCTGAGGTTGGTCTTAGCGACTCTCAGGAGGGAGAAGCTGTACGGGAAACTCTCTAAGTGTGAATTCTTCCTTGATAAGGTTGAATTTCTTGGGCATGTGGTGTCGGGTGACGGAATCTCGGTTAACCCACAGAAGATCGAGGCAGTGGAGTCATGGGCTACCCCCAGTTCGGTAGCTGAGATCAGGAGTTTTCTCGGGCTAGCAGGATACTACAGGAGGTTTGTACAAGTCTTCTCCAGGATTGCAGCGCCAATGACCAGATAGACTAGGAAGGATGTGGATTTTGTCTGGACGGAGGAGTGCCAGGCTGCATTTGATGAGCTGAAGAAGAGGTTGACGACAGCTCCAGTTTTGACGTTGCCAGCAGGGACAGGTGGTTTCACCATCTACAGTGATGCTTCAGGTAAGGGTCTGGGATGTGTTCTTCAGCAGCACAGAAAGGTAATTGCCTATGCTTCCAGGCAGTTACGCCCTCATGAAGAGAACTACCCCACCCACGATTTGGAGTTGGCAGCAGTTATCTTCGCTCTAAAGCTGCGGAAACATTACCTGTACGGAGAGCGTGTGGAGATCTTCACAGATCATAAGAGCTTGAAGTACGTGTTCACACAGAAGGAATTGAACATGAGGCAGAGGAGGTGGTTAGAGTTGATGAAGGACTTTGACATCTCATTGCAGTACCATCCAGGGAAGGCCAATTTAGTCGCCGATGCCTTGAGCAGGTATCCGATGGCTATGTACTTGACGACAGATAGACATTTGTTGGCGGATTTGGAGAGCTTGGAGATTGAGGTGTTAGTTCCCGGTACTGAGATTCAGATGTGGGGATTACAGATACAGTCCGAGCTGATGGACAGGATCAGAGCTGCGCAGTACGATGATGAGGCTCTGAGGAGTATCAGGGCACAGGTTCAGACAGGATTGTCGGACGATTTTACTATCACAGATGATGGTTCCTTACGGCACGGCACGAGGATGTGTGTGTCGAGCGGGGAGCTGCGCGAGAAGGTTTTGCAGGAGGCACACCGCTCTCAGTACTCGATGCATCCCGGTGCCAACAAGATGTATCGAGACTTGAGGGAGCACGTATGATGGTATGGAATGAAGCGCGAGGTAGCACGCTTCGTATTCCGGTGTTTAGTGTGCCAGCAGGTAAAGACAGACCGGCAAAGGCCAGGTGGTTTGCTTCAACCTTTACCGATCCTAGAATGGAAATGGGAGCACGTGACCATAGACTTCGTTTCAGGGCTTCCACGTTCTGCAGGAGGGAAGGACGCAATTTGGGTCATCGTGGACAGGTTGACCAAATCAGCTCATTTCTTACCTTTCAAGGTGGGCACGTCAACAGAGAGGCTAGCGGAGATGTACGTGCGACAGATTGTTAGGCTTCATGGAGATCCTGTGAGCATCGTCTCGGATCGGGATAGTCGTTTCACTTCCCACTTCTGGAGGAGTCTGCAGGCTAGCTTGGGCACTCAGCTCAAGTTCAGTACCGCATATCACCCCCAGACAGACGGGCAGTCCGAACGGACTATTCAGACTCTCGAGGATATGCTACGCACTTGCGTTCTAGATCTCGAAGGTTCTTGGGAGGATCATCTGCACCTGGTAGAGTTTGCTTACAACAACAGCTATCAGGCCAGCATCGAGATGTCACCATTTGAGGCTCTTTATGGACGAAGGTGTCGTACACCGTTATCTTGGGACGACGTTGGAGAGAGAGCCTTGCTAGGACCAGAAATGGTCGTAGATGCAACAGAAAAGGTGAAACTCATCAGAGATAGACTGCGAGTGGCGCAGGACAGACAGCGGCATTGGGCCGATAGCCACCGTAGACCCCTTGAGTTTCAGGTATAGATCATTATTTTTCTGGCTTGTGTCTGTTTGTTTAGACAGCGTGTTGAGACTGTTTTATTTTAGGTTGGCGATCTAGTGTTCCTACGGATTTCTCCGACGCGTGGCACGATTCGTTTAGGTCGAGGCGGGAAGCTTAGCCCATGCTATATCGGACCCTTTGGTATTCTTGCGAGGGTAGGTGCAGTGGCGTATAGACTGGACTTGCCGCTTGTATTAGAAGGAGTGCATGATGTGTTCTACGTGTCGCAGCTGAGACGGTACATGGCAGACCCTAGTCACGTACTTGACCACTCGGAGATTGAGGTTGGTCCGACACTCAGCTACCCCGAACAGCCCGTAGAGATCTTGGACCGCAGAGAGAAGGTGTTGCGGAACCAAGCTATTCCTTTGGTTCGTGTTGCATGGAGACATCACTCTCCAGGGGAGTCAACCTGGGAGAGAGAGGACGAAATACGCGAGCAATACCCGTATCTCTTCTAGACTTGAGGTATATCCTTTCTGATTTATTCTTGTTCTGTTCAGTCCAAATTTTGAGGACGAAATTTCTTTTAGCAGGGTAGACTTGTCACTACCACTTTTCCAGATAAGGGCATTTGGGTAATTTCACTATTTTGAATAATTATGTATTTAATTAATCTGCTGAGTTTTATAAACTATTTATATATTGTTAGTGATATTTGGTTTTAGGTCAAACCCTAGAACTCATTAGGACAAACCCTAATGACTAAACCCTAATTTGAAAAACCCAATTCTAGAGAAACCCTAGAATTCAAATTTTAGGGTGAAACCTCAAACCCTAGACTGACTAAACCTTAGTTAATTAGGTTCTACATGACCTAACCTGGGGGTTAACCTAAAACTATGCATATAAAATCCTAACCTAGTTTAATATAAAAGGGAGCCACCCACAACTCTTTTCTCCTTCATGAAGAAAGAAACCCTAGCCTCCATCAAGAAAGCTATCTCCCCCACCCCAAATTCAGAATTAAAACCCTAGGATTCCATCTTCCTCCTCCAAAGCAAGGGAAGCAAGGAACTTGGGTCAAGGATCCTTGGGAAAGAAGAACTTCCATTGGAGAAACCATCTCTATAGGTAAAACTCTATTTTATTCAATTATATTCTGTTCTTCATTATTCTTGGCCATTAGGAGCCCACCAAATTGGTTTGGATTTCGATCTTAGGGTTTCTACCTAGAGATTTAGGAGAAACTAGGGTTTTGGTGTTCCAACGAGGGTTTTCCCCAAATTCGTGGACCCTAGATCATAAGGGTTTGCATGTAGGCTGATCATATCACATACATACAGATTGGATCTCAATTTTAGTATTTTGGTTTGGGTATTCATGATTAATATTGTGGAATACAAATTCAGCATATTATATGTATGATGAAATGCTTCATAAGGGTATACCTATCTAATCTTTTCTAATATTGCACATTTGGATGCATGATATATATGTATATATTTATACATATATATATAGGTTTGTGTGATTGGGAGCAGAAAATGCACCAAGGGGGAGAGGGGAGTTCACTGTATCAGTCGGGTCTGTCAGTGTATGACACTGTGGACATTGTGGGCTCGTGTAGGTTGTGGCAATGGTTTCTTTTGTGTAGTTGTGTACTGGATTGGGGAAAAATTCCCTGTGCTCAGTCGGGTTTCTGATATATTTCAGGTTGTGTAGGGTTGTATCAGTATATGAGAGTGTGTGTCCTTGTATCTGTGTGACTTGTGTGCCAGTGTGTGTATGTGGCGTGTATGAGTTTACCTGTGTGTGATAGTGTGGTGTAGGAAGAGTTCTATGTAGAGTCGGGTTTTGGGAGTGTTAGGGCTTTGAATTAATGAGTAGCAGTGTAATCACAGTATGTGTATTCAGTGAGTTTTTTCTATGTGTATGCCTGTGTATGAGGCATGTGTAACCTGCCTGTGTGTTAGTTCCTGTGTGTGTGTTAACTGTGAGTGTATCTAGTGATCCTAGGTGATAGTGTGCCTGTATGTTGTGTTGTGCTGTGTCAGTAACTCGTGTGTGATAGTTAATTTCAGAGAGTGTGTAGTGATAATGGTTGAGGTGTTTTGTGAATTGGGGGAAATGGAGGGCCAGGTTCAGCACAAGAGGGGGGGAGTCTGAGAGCAGTTCAGTTAGAAATAGATTGTGTATCAGTCAGTAACTTGTGTGGGTGTGAGTTCCATAGAACCTAGTAAACCTATGTGTGAGCAGTGTGAGATGAATGCCTGTGTATTTTGTGAGTAAACTGTGTGTTAAATGTGTGTATCCTAGAACCCAGTGCCTGTGTGTTCAGCAGTGTGTCTAGGTATTAGCTAAGTGCCAGTATTGATTTTTCAGGACCTATGTATCAATATGTAGACTGTGTGAATGAGTGAATTCTGAGAGAAGCGAGAGAGAGCAGTGTTTTAATCCCAGAGTGTGTTCAGTAAGTATAGCTGTGGTTAAGATTACTGTGTGTGTGCCCTAGGTTTAGTTCAGATTTCAGGGTATTAGATGTCTGTGTGTAGGATTGATGTTTGTGTATCAGTTAGATCTGCCTGTGTATCAGTTCATGAACCTGTGTGTTCTCAGTGTGCAGAGAGGTTCCTGTCCAGTGTGTGTTGGGCATTTGGGGTTTTAATATCAGTGTTAGGAAGTAATGTATCAGTTAGTCAGTGTGTTGATGAGTGTCTGTATCAGTTAAATCCTGTGTGTTAGCAGTGTGAGTGAGTTGGTAATTTTAGTGTGGATGTGCAATAGCAGTTTAGGTTGGATTTGGAACCTGGGGGTTGTTGCAGTGCACCAAATGCACTGTACTGGAGTTAAGTACTCAAGACAGTAGTTGAGATGGGGGCCTGTGAGTGCAGTGAGGTATCAGTATGCAGTGGCTGTGTGTGTGTAGGTATGTGCAGTGTGCAGATCATAGGGTGTGTGAGTATTCTTGTGTGTGTGAATAATGTGTATGTATGACTGTCTGAGAAGTAGAACCTATATGTGTCTGTATTCTGAGAGTGAGCAGTGTGAGTTCTAGTGTGCAGTGAGCAGCATAGTGAGGGGGGGGGGATCATGTATCTGTTGTTATGGGTAAGGGTCATGGTTCATGTAATACTGGCTATAGCTAAGGTAGTATCTTTATAATAGGGGTTATATAAACTACTAGTATCTAATATAGCTATATTAAGACTAGTGGTAGCTTAAAAGACCTTGCATAACAGGGTTAACCTAGTATTGACCAGTAAATCTCAGAATTGACCTAGAAACCCCATCTTTTTATTTAACTAAACCTGTTATTCTTTTAAGTCAGTATTTGACATTTTTATTCCACAAATAGGTTATTGTGATCCCACTTTGGACATCGATCCTCACGCCTTGCTCAGGACCACAGGCGTGTACATTCTCTGACAGTTTTCATTGTTGATTATTTCTATAATACAGTTGTATTACATACTTGATTCCGACACTATGGATACACGGGTTAGCACCCTAGATCCCCATCATGAGGAGTCGTGATTGGAATCCATTATGCTAGCTGGGGGATGGGGAACTATTAGTAGATTATGTCATCATATCCAACCCTCTACATGCATCATAGCTCACCCCACTTCTCACGTCGGGTGCGGCCTGACCTTTTATATGCATCATAGCTTTTATATATGATTAGCCTGATCACTACATGCATCATAGCTAACCATATGGTTAGCCTGACCTACAAGAATCATAGCTAATCATATATAACCAGACTGATCAAGTCCCAAGCCGATCACATAATAAACTGATAATTCAAACACTTAGCTAGATGTCTATTTTATTCAGATCCACTTGTTCTAGCATTCACTGTTTATTGTTCATTGCTAGATGCTCTAATGTCTATTTCATTTCTCCAGTACTTTACATTTCCAGCATTTATTTCCATCTTGTATTTCTTACACTGTTTATAGTCTTTGTCAATATAATGAAACTGCTGTTAGTGCTTGTGCTTCGCTCCAATCCTGACTGGATAACATTTTTCAGAGGACCTGGAGAGCTTGTGCCCCACTCATTACGGCCCAAGATTATAGGGTGATTTCACTCCAGAAACCCCAGAGGAGTTGCCTACCCTAGAGGAGACCTTACCAGCCAATTCTTAGATTATTTTCTGCATTTATTGTTCTAGACTGAGACTGAGTTGTATTTATTATTTTGTGATTTGTGAGGTCATCTAGACCCAAGATTTGAGTTGGACTTATTGTGGTTGGTTTATATTAGAACTCTATTCTATTCTCATCGTGTCATTATTTTCTATTAGCTTGTGATTGAGTATATCATAGAACTGTGGATTATTTATCATTGTCCTCCGTACGGAGTTGAGACTATTGACAGGATATATTATATGTTGAGACCTAGACAGCGTTCTACCGCCGATGCTGCGGCGTAGGCTGGACGTACCCACGACTCATGCCCAAATTCTGGGTGCGGGTCATGACAGGTAATGGTTGGGACTGCAGAATATGAGAGTTGAGGTTCGATTGTGAGTGATCTAGTTCAGGGTGAAGGTAATTTTTAGTTGAGGATTAATGAGTAGTGAGGTTGATTAGAGTTGGATAGTTGGTGTCAAGGGTTATACATAAATGTGGATGGGTGTTAAGATATATCTAGGTATCAGGTAAGGTAATCTAGAGGATAAGCTAAGGTGATTTAGCGTATCAGTTAAATTACACTAAGCAACATTCAGGGTAAAGTTATTTAATAGATAAACTGAGGTCTTGGTTTAGCTTGGAGTTAAGTTAAGGTATGGGTTTGGATATTAAGATAGTGTTAGGAAATAGCTACAAGATAATATATATACTATATAGTATTATTAACTAGTATATATATATATATACAAATTATATGTTGATATATATTTACTAGTTTATGATATTGGTATTAGTATATATAGTATCCTAGTACCTAGTGATAGCTAGATTAACTATTACCTTCAAGTTATAAACTTAGAAACCTAGGTATGACCTAATATTACCTAGAATTAGCTATTATAGACTTGTCATAAACCTAGGAGCTAGGTATAGACATAAAATAAAGGTATTGGTCTAGTTTGACCTAGTTTCGCCAGTTTGACCTCTAGTTTTATATTGTGATTGAGTATTGATTATCATACTATCATATTGTCCTATATTTGGAGTTGAGATACCATGATAGGTATATTATATATATTGTGTGAGTTGTTTAGATAGTATTGTTGATCTAAACAACGTTCTACCGTAGATGCTGCGGCGTAGGATGGACGTATGCATGTACTTGTACCCTCACAGCAGGTGCGGGTCTTGATAGTTCCAAGGGGCACATTTCATTTTGTCATGACCCGCACCCGGATGATCGGAGCACAAGTACGTGGGTGCATCTAGCCTATGCCACAACAATAGCGGTATAACGCTGTCTAGACATCAAGATCAATACAAGTATAACTAATACACATTAAGTACTCAATCACAACAACCCAGGAAAATACGAATAAAGAAAAACAAATCCAAATATAATATCTCAAAAGTTAATCATGTCACAAATTTAGGAATTCAAATATTTACATACAAGCCAAATAAGTTCCAGAGATAAATCTAATCAAATATCTAATGGAATAAACTAGTGAATGGTACTCAAGTAGGAAATACTAAATCTAGCTCTCTTAGAGAAGTCCAAGATGCAAGAGCGGGCTCAACTATAACATCATCCAAAGGTCTAAGAGTGTCACGACCCACACCCGGTATAGGGGCACGAGAGTGTGGGTACGTCCAGCCTACGCCGCAGCATCGGCGGTAGAACATTGTCTAGGTCACAATAATACTATATAGCTAAACACCTATCAATGATATCCATCTCCATAAGGAGGTCAATATACATCTCACCATAATCTCACAATGTAACTTAATCACAACAACTATATGGCACGATAAAAGATAAAAGGAAATGACATAGTTAAACATCATATCTCAAACATAAAGATAACTCACAGTCTAGCTGTCCAACACAAGTCTCCAATTAAACTTAACATAAGTCTAAACATAAACTGAAACAACCTCCATAAGTCTCAAGTATAAATAAATACTATCTAGATAGCTACAGGTAATGTCTTATCTAGAGGCATAGTCTCCTCTAGGATCTCTGGGGAATAGTCTGCATCTATACCTGGTCCGTAGTGCGTGGTACAGAAATCCTCATGGTTCTCTGAAAAAAATATCCAGTCAGGATTGGAACAAAATACACCTCTAACAGCAGTTCCACATATATTGACAAAAACTATAACACAGTGTAAAGAAATACAAGACAAATATGAACAACTGGCAATAAGAGATACTGGAATAAGGAAATGCTGGAATAAGAAATACTGGAACATCATCATCAATATGCATCTAGCAATGAATAGAACTACAAGTACACGCAAGAACAATGAACCGGTATGTAAGGGTGTACAAGATCAATAACTAAACATGTGGAATTGCAAGATCAATCTACCAGATACATGTCAAGAATCATAAAACTAAGTGTGTGAAACATCAGCATATCATGTGATAAGCTTGGGACTATATGACTCATTACATTGATTAGCGGTCATCCCTAACAGGTTAGGCTAACCATATGTAACAGCGATGGGGCATGTAAGGGTATGGCTGCACCGACGTGAGATGTGGGTGAACTATGATGCATGTAAAGTGGATATGATCGCATAATCTACTAATATTTCCCCGTTTTCCCCAGCTAGCACGATGGATTCCAATGACGACTTCTCGTGACAGGTCTTAATGATGCTAAATCGTGTAAACAACAGTGTCAGAGTCATGTACGCTATACAACAAAAATTATAGAGATAATCGACATAATGGAAACTGTCAGAGAATGTACTTGCCTGTGGTCCTTAGCTGGCAATACCACTGTCCGGGTTCCAAGGTATCGTCTGAGTGATCCCACAATACTATAGACATATTATATAATACAATACTTCATCAGACATTACTCTAGCACAAAATCAACATAATGATCTCAACAGGCTACGCTAGGGGTCACAGGTCGATGTACCTACGGGGTGTCCGTGGTTACATTCAAGTCCTCCACATAATGTGATCTAACATATACATAAATTTTTATGGGTTATAATTATATTAGATATATGTATATACATATACTTTAAATAGAATTTATGTCTTGTATCTATATTAAACAGGTATAGGGAGATATATACAATATATATATACCTGAAACACATTCAATCCTATTTTAATACAATACTTTGTATATATATATACTAATTAGGTTCGCATACGTTAGGGTTATACATATATATCAATGTACACATAATAACAATATACGTATACCAAATACTAATATGTACTTATGTACGCATCAAGTTATATATCTATATACCAGTATTCAACATAGCAAGTGCGAAGGCCTCCAAGGGAACTATATGTATGCGTACACGTGTAAGCAAGAAAGAACTCGAACCTGTGCGCGGAACGAGACGATGACGATGGAGATGGTTACGAACAGGAAAGGGTCGGTCGAATGTAGCGGTCTGTCGTCGAACTTCGGGCTTCTCCGGTCGGGTACGCGGCGTATGTGTCGCGGCGTCGTCGAGTCGAAGGCTGCTCCGGTCGGCACAGGAAGGTCAGTGATCGTCCGTCGTGCAGTCGGTTGGCAGCGTACAGGCGGGTTCTCGGCGCTCGAGCGGTGCAGTCGGGGCAGCTCTGTACGGTGGGATCCGACGGCTCCGTCGGGGCGGCTCTGTCGACGGGATCCGACGGCTCAGGGACAGCAGGTCCGGCCGTTCTCCGGTCGACGGGAAGATAAGACGGGGAAGGGGATATCGTTTGAAGCTAGTGTTAGATGGAAAAGAAATAAAGAAGGGAAGGAAAAGGATGAATAGTAATGTAAAGGGGGGGTCGGTTGTACTTGAGTTAGGAATAGGAAAACGAAAAGTGAAGAAGAAAAGAGTTTATATATAAGGGGACTTTGGTTTGACCTAGAAAGGGTTGACTTGGTCAATTCCTTGGAAAAAGTCTTGTCATGGATACCTCAATGGTTAGGATTCGAATAAATTAAAATGAATGGTCATGATGCATCGGTTTAAGGGTCTGGAGGCCATGGTTTCAAAGGCTGATGTTAAATTACGCATTTCTGAAAGTTGTCACGCCCCAGTCCCAAAATACCGAGGGACCGGACGCGTGATAATGGCCAGCAGCACACACCGATGGACAAACCCAATTTAATGGATCCATCGGGGCATGCTTAAGCTGTAATGTAACAATAAGTAGGTCCAATGATATAAGTCACAGTCTATACTAGTCTCATCCACAACAGATAATCACAGATCAAATGCCAGAATAATGTAAATAAATAAACTGACAAATCACAATAAAAAGTGTCTCGGAGAACAATTCGGGAACATGTCTGATACATCAAATGAAATAGACTGGAAAGAGAATAACTAGAAACAGAAATAAAAGAATATCTCACGCCAATACTCAGGAGAAGTCCTCGGGTATGAGCTCGTCCTCAGATGTCAGTAAAGCTCCTGTATCTGCTCCAGTTCCTGTTTCTGCTCCTGATAAAGCTCATGTACTGTATAACTTTAAGGGGATCTCCTCTGCTAGTCCTGGGGACAAAGTCCGGATCCAGGTCCTCAGGGGACACCAAGGTACAGAAAATACAAGCCAAAATAAATGCAGTGCAGCAGAAAATGCAATAAATAGGGTAAGCTATATAACCATCTATGTGAAAATACAAGTGAGAGCATCACTAGTGCTCAGGCCGAAGCCACTACAAGCTCTGTGTCGGGGAGCCGGTAGCGGTAATAACCGGTAATGGGCCAAGCTCGGCTTCAGAGTCTTGTGCCTCACAATAATAGGGGTGTATATATATATATGATCAGCCTGTAGCCTGTGTGTCTCTCCCCACCCAATGTAACCACGCCTCTCATGACCATAACGTCTCATGTCCATGTCAAGCGGGATCATATCTAATGCACAAGTCATACTATATCTAAGAATATAATATCCATGTCCTGTATCCTATACAAAATCACCACGAAAATCTCGGGAAAATCCTGTCTCATGAATGGTGTCAAGTGTCCTGGGTCATATGGTACTTGATAAGACAAGTAAGAGAAGATAAAGTGTCACGAATATCCATCTCTAAATGACAATACACAACACCGCGTACGGTGTTGGCACCCGACTAATAATCGGACGCTAAGTACGTCACACGGTCCTAGGTTAAGCATGCACAACAATATAATGAAGTAAGGAAAATATATAACAATACTGCAGAGTTTAGCAAGGTACACTTGCCTGGGGTCCTGGCTCCAACTGTAGCTCTGGTCTCAGTGTGATCTGCAGGTACTACTCCGGTTGCTGAAATAAACATCACCATTAGATTCAGAAAATATCAAATAGCTAAAAATGCCTGTCCTTGAGTCCAATTTGGACACAAGGACAAAAACGATATTTCTGGGTCAAAGCGGGGTCCATATGTGGGCCACTTTGCACCGAAAAGCGTGCCAGGGTCAAGGGTCTCCAAATTGGTCAAACTTAGTGTCAACAGGTCAGGAACGATGATACGAACCCAACGAAACTTCCAGAATTGGATTTCGATGAGCCGGTCACAAAATCGTCCGTCGGGTGGAACCTGTGGGGCCCACGACACACGATTTTGTCAACGTTCTCAGAATCGAACCAAACTTGGCTCACAGGACCAGCGTATCGCTACGAGTCCAATGGCGCATGTTTCGTCTCGATCCGACGTGTGTACACAAAGTTACAACGTGTTCCAGAATCGACGGATACGGGGCGGTGTCGGCGGATACGCGTTGATTCCGGTGTGCACGCACATCCAAATCGACTTCTGCGAAATCCCACACGTCCGTATCAACGTCACGCACGATTCGGTAAAGACCGCGTGCGACCAAGTCGTCCCGTTTGGCGGGGCGTATTCAGTTCCAGGGTAAAACAGGGCGTTGTTTTTCCTGTTTTTGGATCGCGGTGTGCGATCACCATAGGACGCGATGCACCGAGCGGGTTGCACGGGCACCGAGAGGGTTATACAGTCTACGCGGCGCAACTGACGGAATAGAAATCGGAATCACGAGGTGAGAGAAAATGCTACCTGAACAGGGCTCCATGAAGACTGATTTCCTCGTGTCCGACACGTGTCAGGTACTGTTCTCCTTAGGGTTTTAGGGTTAGGGTTAGGGTTAGCTTTAGGATTAGGGATTAGAATTTAATTTCTTTTTTTTTTCTTTTTTGTTTTATTTTTCTTTGTTTAGAAAACTAGAAAAACATGTATTTATACATACAGAAAATTGGAATAGGGTTTGACCTAGGATTCGGGCTGGGTCAACGCTCCTTGGGCTTGGCTTCGGCTCTCATGGGGATGTCGGACGTTTGGCACGGGTTTAATTCGGTTTAAAATCTACATGGGTCTTCAGGGCTTTAAACGGGTTTCCGGAGTCCAATAAATTTACGGAAAATTACCCTATGTCCGGTTTTCCATTTTACACCATAAAATATTATTTCCATAATATTTTAATATGAATTAACCAAAATTAAAAATCCTGTAATTACCAACGCCTAGGTTTTAATCATCAGAAAAATCCTAAAAATTTCCAGAAAAATCCCCAATTAGTAATTCTGAAATTTAGGGGGCTTACAATCTACCCAACTTATAAAAATTTCGTCCTCGTAATTAAAATATGGTAGGGTGCTCTCTATCCAATCTCACTTGACTACAGTCTATAGGATTCTTCTCAAGTGACTTTGCGGTCTCTACCCAACTTAGAATTTACCCATCTATCATCTAAGGCTATACATCCAATAAAGCTATGCCCCAACTTATTTAATCATGTTATTGAATCCTCAAGTCTTTAACACCAAACATATCACCTATGATATTCCCTTAATCATATATCAAAGGGTCATCAATAATGCGACTGGCTTGTGGGGTATGTCTAGTACTATCTACATATCATCTTATACCAAGCATGAGGGTTCGTCTTTCCGAAATAAGAAAGACGGAGATCAATAATAAAGAGTTCAAGTATGAGGTAAATAGAATAGAAGTATCAGGATCAAGGCGTTTAACGAATTCAAATAGAATTTGTCAAGACAATTATGGATTGAAATCCTATTCTGGTAATCCTTTGTTGGCATGCTCGTATTAGTACAGTTATGTAACTGATACGATATGCGCAGACATATCCAGAGGGCAAGTATACTAGTCAACTATATATCTCAATCCACGTGAAGTAGTCGTGCGAAGAGCGAACCAAAATGCATTAAGATTGATCAGACCGTAATACACTGATTCTGAATAAACAATTGTATTAGTGTGTCGACCCAATAATACGTATGTCATGAACAAGCTCGATAAAAGGATAAGCTTGCAAAACTAGGCTGTAACAGCAGCATAAGTCAAGGTAGTACAAATATAAGTACGCTAGATGATGATGAAAGGAGGTACAACTTAATTCAAGCTCACAAAGATAAAAACAAAATAAGCAATAACAAAAGTCTCTAAAATCTCTCCAGTTATCAATTATAAAAGCATACTAGGTTATTATCAAGTTCAAAATTACATAGGTTAAGGCTGAGGTCACGAACCAATAGGCACAAGATAAAACAAATCTATAAATAGATAACTACGAAAAATTTCGCGCATTAGCTACTCCATGAGTCTGCGCGTCTTCCAAAGTCATAGCCAGGGCTTGTCCGCGTCTTCGTAGTCGATTCCTCTGCTGCTGTTGAGCCTGCTGGAAGAGTGTTGCTTGTGGTGCCAAGGGTGGCCTCGGCTGATTCCCTCCTGGGGCTGGTGGTCTAACTCCTTCAACTCTCGTTCGCGGTGCTTCCAATATTGGAGAGGCTGGCCTTGGTGCTGGTAACGCTTGTTGGTTATTCATTGGTGCTCTGTCTCGACGTTCGGGGCATTCCTTCTTTAAATGCTGACTAGATCCGCAAGCTAAGCAAAATTTCCTTTCGCGTCTGCACTCGTTCTCAATGTGTCCTCGCTTGCGACAATATGGACAGACATGTAGTACTTGCGGAGATGCTTCTGGTGGCTGGTGCATGTGAGGCTTCTTTGCAATTTCTTCCTATGGTGCTCTGGTTGGTGCTGAGGTGGCTGGTTGATAAATCATCAATGCTTTCTCTTGATGCTGAGAACAGTCCTTAGCTAAGTGTTGATTGGTTCCGCAAATCAAGCACAGTCTCAACTTGCGTCTGCACTCCCTCTCAATATGGCCTACCTTGCCACAATAGTAACAAGTAGGAAGGAATGAGACTCCGGGTGCTCCTCTCGATGGTGGATTCATCTACGGTCGATTTGCAGCTCTTTCTTGTTGTGCTTGGTCTGGTGCTGATGCATACAGCCGCTTCTGGCTGGACCCTATCCTTGTGTCGCACTCCATAAGTCTTGCTGTAGTAAGAACATCCTCGTCTAAGGTAGTTGCAGCAGGGCTGATTAACTTCCGTAACTCTGAGCTGAATCTATCGATGAACTTCTCCGCTTGGATCTGCTGAGCTTCTTTCTGAACCTTCTGATGGGCTTGCATCATTGCGTAGAACATTCAAAACATTTGTTGTTCATCCATAGCCTGCCCTTGTGGAACGGTGGGCGTCGGTGGAGCCAACTGCGTCGATGGTGGAACGTCGTCTTGCTGGATTCTCGTGGCAGGCCGACTTGCTTGACTGTGTTGTTGAGCTGTTTGACCTTCTTCAACTGGTGTTACTTCATCTTTGTTGGTTACCACAACATCTCTTGGTGATCTTGCAGGAGTCTCGTCGCGTGCTTGTGAATCCATTGTTCTGCATCAAAATAAACTATAAGGGCGCTCATGAATCAAGACAGGATACGAGTCAAGAAATTAATTTGAATTTGATATAGATATCAAGAACGTTTCAAGCAAGTGGATGAGATCCTAAAACTTATCCTATTCGTATTGCAGGCTTGCTCGGTCCCTAAGTTGAAACCGAACAATTTAGTCGTAGACCTACATGGGCCACCACAAAAACCATGTCATGCCCCAGTCCCAAAATACCGAGGGACCGGACGCGTGATAATGGCCAGCAGCACACACCGATGGACAAACCCAATTTAATGGATCCATCGGGGCATGCTTAAGCTGTAATATAACAATAAGTAGGTCCAATGATATAAGTCACAGTCTATACTAGTCTCATCCACAACAGATAATCACAGATCAAATGCCAGAATAACGTAAATAAATAAACTGATAAATCACAATAAAAAGTGTCTCGGAGAACAATCCGGGAACATGTCTGGTAATCAAATGAAATAGACAGGAAAAAGAATAACTAGAAACAGAAATAAAAGAATATCTCACGCCAATACTCAGGAGAAGTCCTCGGGTATGAGCTCGTCCTCAGATGTCGGTACAGCTCCTGTATCTGCTCCGGTTCCTGTTTCTGCTCCTGATAAAGCTCATGTACTGTATAACTCTAAGGGGATCTCCTCTGCTAGTCCTGGGGACAAAGTTCGGATCCAGGTCCTCAGGGGACAGCAAAGTACAGAAAATACAAGCCAAAATAAATGCAGTGCAGCAGAAAATGCAATAAATAGGGTAAGCTATATAACCATCTATGTGAAAATGCAAGTGAGAGCATCACTAGTGCTCAGGCCGAAGCCACTACAAGCTCTGTGTCGGGGAGCCGGTAGCGGTAATAACCGATAATGGGCCAAGCTCGGCTTCAGAGTCTTGTGCCTCACAATAATAGGGGTGTATATATATATGATCAGCCTGTAGCCTGTGTGTCTCTCCCCACCCAATGTAACCACGCCTCTCATGACCATAACGTCTCATGTCCATGTCAAGCGAGATCATATCTAATGCGCAAGTCATACTATATCTAAGAATATAATGTCCATGTCCTGTATCCTATACAGAATCACCACAAAAATCTCGAGAAAATCCAGTCTCATGAATGGTGTCAAGTGTCCTGGGTCATATGGTACTTGATAAGACAAGTACGAGAAGATAAAGTGTCACGAATATCCATCTCTAAATGACAATACACAACACCGCGTACGGTGTTGGCACCCGACTAATAATCGGATGCTAAGTACGTCACACGGTCCTAGGTTAAGCATGCACAGCAATATAATGAAGCAAGGAAAATATATAACAATACTGCAGAGTTTGGCAAGGTACACTTGCCTGGGGTCCTGGCTCCAACTGTAGCTCTGGTCTCAGTGTGATCTGCAGGTACTACTCCGGTTGCTGAAATAAACATCACCATTAGATTCAGAAAATATCAAATAGCTAAAAATGCCTGTCCTTGAGTCCAATTTGGACACAAGGACAAAAACGACATTTTCGGGTCAAAGCGGGGTCCATATGTGGGCCACTTTGCACCGAAAAGCGTGCCAGGGTCAAGGGTCTCCAAATCGGTCAAACTTAGTGTCAACAGGTCAGGAACGATGTTACGAACCCAACGGAACTTCCAGAATTGGATTCCGATGAGCCGGTCACAAAATTGCCCGTCGGGTGGAACCTGTGGGGCCCACGATACACGATTTTGTCAACATTCTCAGAATCGAACCAAACTTGGCTCACAGGACCAGCGTATCGCTACGAGTCCGATGGCGCAAGTTTCGTCTCGATCCGACGTGTGTACACAAAGTTACAACGTGTTCCAGAATCGACAGATACGGGGCGGTGTCGACGGATACGCGTTGATTCCGGTGTGCACGCACATTCGAATCGACTTCTGCGAAATCCCACCCGTCCGTATCAACGTCACGCACGATTCGGTAAAGACCGCGTGCGACCAAGTCGTTCCGTTTGGCGGGGCGTACTCAGTTCCAGTGTGAAACAGGGCATTATTTTTCCTATTTTTGGATCGCGGTGTGCGATCACCACAGGACGCGATGCACCGAGCGGGTTGCACGGGCACCGAGAGGGTTATACAGTCTACGCGACGCAACTGACGGAATAGAAATCGGAATCACGAGGTGAGAGAAAACGCTACCTGAACAGGGCTCCGTGAAGATTGATTTCCTCGTGTCTGAATCGTGTCCGACACGTGTCAGGTACTGTTCTCCTTAGGGTTTTAGGGTTAGGGTTAGGGTTAGCTTTAGGATTAGGGATTAGAATTTAATTTCTTTTTTTTTCTTTTTCGTTTTATTTTTTTGTGTGTAGAAAACTAGAAAAATATGTATTTATACATACAGAAAATTGGAATAGGGTTTGACCTAGGATTCGGGCTGGGTCAACGCTCCTTGGGCTTGGCTTCGGCTCTCATGGGGATGTCGGGCGTTTGGCACGGGTTTAATTCGATTTAAAATCTACATGGGTCTTCAGGGCTTTAAACGGGTTTCCGGAGTCCAATAAATTCACGGAAAATTATCCTATGTCCGGTTTTCCATTTTACACCATAAAATATTATTTCCATAATATTTTAATATGAATTAACCGAAATTAAAAATCCTGTAATTACCAACGCCTAGGTTTTAATCATCAGAAAAATCCTAAAAATTTCCAGAAAAATCCCCAATTAATAATTCTGAAATTTAGGGGGCTTACAAAAGTTATGGAAAAAAATATAATGAAGGGGAGAAAAATGGGTATATATCGCGTGTCGTGTCAAACGGGTGTATACTTAATGCTCTTATACATAATAGTGCCAACAATTGGAAAATTGCATGAAATAGGTTTATTGTTTACTTAATTAAATTTAAACGCAAGAAGGGCTCTAAAATTAAATAGAAGTACCAAGGGCTGGATTTACGTGGGGCACAAGCATCAATTAACGGTATGGCGTGTCTAGGACAACGGTGTGAAACTGTTTGGAAGTCAAAGGTGTCACGACCCGCACCCGGAAATTGGGCATGAGTCGTGGGTACGTCCAGCCTATGCCGCAGCATCGGCGGTAGAACGCTGTCTAGGTCACAAACATAGTATATCCTGTCAATAGTCTCAACTCCGTACGGAGGACAATGATGAATAAATCACAGTTCTATAATATACTCAATCACGACTATAAACATAATGGCACGAGGAGAATTGAAAGAGTTCTATTTAAACCAACCACAGAAGTCTAACTCAAATCCTGGGTCTAAATGACCTCACAAAGTCACAAATAAAAAGTACATCTCAATCTCAGTCTAAAACAATAATGCAGAAAAAGTAATCTAAGAACAGGCTGGTAAGTTCTCCTCTAGGATAGGCACCTCCTCTGGGATTTCTGGAGTGAAATCTCCCTCTATTCCTGGGCCGTAATGAGTAGGGCAAAAGTCCTCCAGGTCCTCTGAAAATGTTGGTTATCCAGTCAGGATTGGAGCGAAGCACAAGCACTAACAGCAGTTTCATTAAATTGACAAAATCTATAAACAGTGTAAGAGATACAAGATGGAAATAAAAGCTGAACATGTGAAGTACAGGAGAAAATGAAATAGACAATAGAGCATCTAGCAATGAACAATAAACAGTGAATGCTAGAACAAATGTATCTGAATAAAGATAAAACATCTAGCTAAGTGTTTGAAATATTAGTTTATTATGTGATCGGCTTGGGACTAGATCAGGCTGGTTATATATGATTAGCTATGATTCGTGAAGGTCAGGCTAACCATATGGTTAGCTATGATGCATGATAATGGTCAGGCTAATCATATATAACAGCTATGAGGCATGATGATGGTCAGGCCGCACCCGACGTGAGATGTGGGGTGAGCTATGATGCATGGTAAGTGTGGATATGATCACATAATCTACTAATAGTTCCCCATCCCCCAGCTAGCACGATGGATTCCAATCATGACTCCTCATGATGGGGATCTAGGGTGCTAACCCGTGTCTCCATAGTGTCGGAATCAAGTATGTAATACACTACAATTTATAGAAGTAATCAACCATGAAAACTGTCAGAGAATGTACTCGCCTGTGGTCCTGAGCAAAATGTGAGGATCGAGGTCCAAAATGGAATCACAATGACCTATTTATGGAAATTCAATGTTAATTAATGAATTAGAAGAATAACACGCTTAACAATTTAAAAACGAGGTTTCTAGGTCATGTCTAAGGTTTACTGGTCAATACTAGGTCCAACTAAGTCAATTGGTCTAAATTGCCACTTACTAGCTAACCCTAGCTATTCTAGGTATTTACCTAAGTTTCTAAGTCCATACTAGCAAGTTCAAGCTTATATCACCCATATATAACTTATTACCTAAAATATCTTGACCTATAGTGAATATCTCACCCTGAACCACAATATCTTAGTATTGGTCAATACCTAGATTTTAGATCTCCTTAGATATTAAGGATACTAAGTATCATACAATATATATAGTTAGGTATACATATAATCAATAACTTAACTACTAGTATCTCATTACCTATACACTTTATCACTACCCTTGGCATAAACTGATACTGAACCTACTAAACCCTGAATTATTACTCTGCCTCCCTTATCTATCACTTGGTGAAATTTGCCACTACATACACACATATTATTCCACAGGTTCAGTCTGAACTACACACTTAGACACACTAGGACTAACATGTTGATACACACAGACACTTGAGGTATTGGACTGAAACTCCTTACTGATAATGAGAACTCCACACACTCAAACTGGTCAGGATCTCCCTGCACCTAGGCTACAACCTACCTGTGAGGAACCCAACTGCTATCTCACACACTGGGCAGGTAACTTACTGCACACAACACAGCCACACACAATACTGTTACACTGAACACACACTCTGTTTCCTAACCCCAGATTGCACACAGGTAAAACACAGTCACTGATACTCTAGTTTTTACACAGCTAACACCCACATACACAACTGAATTGATACACTCCTATTTATCCATCTCAGAACTTCCTCCCTCACAAACCTGCACCCTAATGTTGCTGCCAAAACAACACTTGTTGCTGCTACACACAGACACACACTTGTACACCCTCACATACTGTTATCATTCACACAGGGTCCCTCATACTGAACTTACCCAACCTCACTGAACATACACACAGTTTAAAAGCTGAGCACCTCACAGTCCTCACAATACACATGTACACATACATACTGATACTCACTGAAATCTGGAATTTCTGAGACACACCCAGTTTACATAGAATCCCCTATTGAAACCAACTAGAACCTGTTTTCCCCCATTCACTTGTGTGCACACAAATACACATTAATATATAGGACCTGGAAAATAACACTGGCACTCTATACCTACACACACATATTACCCAAAATACTGATACATACCCCCTACTCTAATACCTACACACACACAACTCAGAACTCCTCACTCAGAGTTACACACAGTTTAGCCCAACTGAAACCTCACTGCTGATACATTACAAATGCTGATACACAGGCATTGGGACACAGCATTCTGTCCTACACTTGCACACTAGGATCCCCTGTTCACTGCACAACACACATAATTATACACACTGACAGGAACCCCAATTCACACACATATACATACTCAATTTGCCTACTGAACACACAGGAAAACATACAGGATTCAAATGCCCTAAATCTGAACTAAGCCTAGGCACACATGCTGATTCCACACAGTTCCCCTCAACTCACCCTGCACACAGGAAATTAACATAGTTGATTACACAACTAGTTACTAATAATAGTTCCCTAAATCTGAATACTGAAACACACACCTATATGTTGATACTCACTGAAATACCTAACCCAGAATTCTCAAAACCCGACTGAACAGAGCCTTCCCCCATCCCCCATCGATTTGCATACACAGCATAGCCACAGAATCTCCCAAACCCGACTGCATACTGGTAAAATTTCCCACACACAGATCTCTCCCCTAATGCACAGGAAACCAACAAATAGCTAAAACACAGTTCAAAAGTATTATGTATATAGATGGGTATATTGAAACATGCAGTTAATTAGTATACATAGATAGGCAACCCTAACAATCATTTCATCAAACACATGATGTGCAAAGAACAAATATACATACAACCCATGAATCCTCAACCCAAAAACCCTAAAAATCGAGTATCAACCTACCCACATGAGATGAAATCAACCTACCTTCGAATATCTAGGGTTAGGGTTTCTGTTAATTGGGGAAAACTATGTTGGGGACACTTAAACCTAATCAAAACCCTAAATTCGAACTACACACAGTTTTGGGGGTTCCTAATGGCCATTACCATCTAAAAACAGAAATTAAAGGAATAAAAACTAGGGTTTTACCTGCAGGGAAGGTTTCTTCAATGAAGTTCTTCTTTTCCAAGGCTTCCTGACCCTCGTTCCTTGCTTTCCTCGCTTTGGAGGAGGAGAAAATGGAACCTAGGGTTAGGGTTTCGAATTTTTGGAGTGGGGAGGTGGTTTCTCTTGTGGAGGCTAGGGTTTCTCTCTCTATATGAAGAATGAGAGGGTTCCTTTTATATATAGGCCCAGTTAGGGTTCCTAGTGTATGGCCTAGGTTTAACCCCTAGGTTAGGTCATGTAGAACCTAATTAGCTAAGGTTTAGCCAGTCTAGGGTTTGAGGGTTCACCCTAAAATTTGAATTCTAGGGTTTCACTAGAACTGGGTTTACAATTAGGGTTTAGTCATTAGGGTTTGACCTAATGGGTTCTAGGGCTTGACCTAAAACAATCATCAAATAAATAGTTTTAAAAATCTCAGCAAATTAATTAAATAAATAATTATTCAAAATGGCTAAATTACACAAATGCCCTTATATGGAAAAGTGGTAGTGACAAGTCTACCCTCCTAAAAGAAATTTCGTCCTCGAAATTGGACTGAACTTACAACAAGAATGAAACCAGAAAAGAATATACCTCAAGTCTAGAAGAGATACGGGTATTGCTCGCGCATTTCGTCCTCTCTCTCCCAGGTCGACTCCCCTGGAGAGTGATGTCTCCATGCAACACGAACCAAAGGGATGGTTTGGTTCCGCAACACCTTCTCTCTGCGGTCCAAGATCTCTACGGGCTGCTCGGGGTAGCTGAGCGTCGGACCAACCTCAATCTCCGAGTGATCAAGTACGTGACTAGGGTCTGTCACGTACCGTCTCAGCTGCGACACGTGGAACACATTATGCACTCCCTCCAATGCAGGCGGCAAGTCTAGTCGATATGCCACTGCACCTACCCTCGCAAGAATGCCAAAGGGCTCGATGTAGCGTGGGCTAAGCTTCCCGCCTCTGCCAAAACGAATCGTTCCACGCGTCGGAGAAATCCGTAGGAATACTAGGTCGCCAACCTAAAACAAAACAGTCTCAACACGCAGTCTAAACAAACAAACACAACCCAAAATGACAACAATCTATACCTGAATCTCAAGGGGTCTACGGTGGCTGTCGGCCCAATGCCGCTGTCTGTCTTGCGCCACTCGCAGTCTGTCTCTGATGAGTTTCACCTTTTCAGCTGCATCCACGACCATTTCTGGTCCTAGCAAGGCTCTCTCTCAAACGTCGTCCCATGATAGCGGTGTACGACACCTCCGTCCATAAAGAGCCTCAAATGGTGACATCTCGATGCTGGCCTGGTAGCTGTTGTTGTAAGCGAACTCTACCAGGTGCAAATGATCCTCCCAAGAACCTCCGAGATCTAAAACGCAAGTGCGTAGCATATCCTCGAGAGTCTGAATAGTCCGTTCGGACTGCCCGTCTGTCTGGGGGTGATATGCGGTACTGAACTTGAGCTGAGTGCCCAAGCTAGCCTGCAGACTCCTCCAGAAGTGGGAAGTGAAACGACTATCCCGATCTGAGACGATGCTTACAGGAACTCCATGAAGCCTAACAATCTGTCGCACGTACATCTCTGCGAGCCTCTCTGTCGACGTGCCCACCTTGAAAGGTAAGAAATGGGCTGATTTGGTCAACCTGTCCACGATGACCCAAATCGCGTCTTTCCCTCCTGGAGAACGTGGAAGCCCTGAAACGAAATCCATGGTCACGTGCTCCCATTTCCATTCTGGAATCGGTAAAGGTTGAAGCAAACCACCTGGCCTCTGTCGGTCTGCCTTTACCTGCTGGCACACTAGACATCGAGATACGAAGCATGCTACCTCGTGCTTCATTCCATACCACCATACGTGCTCCCTCAAGTCTCGATACATCTTGTTGGCACCGGGATGCATCGAGTACTGAGAGCGGTGTGCCTCCTGTAGAACCTCCTCGTGTAGCTCCCCGCTTGGCACACATATCCTCGTGCCGTGCCGTAAGGAACCATCATCTGCGATAGTAAAGTCGTCCGACAATCCCATCTGAACCTGTGCTCTGATACTCCTCAGAGCCTCATCCTCGTACTGCGCAGCTCTGATCCTGTCCATCAGTTCGGACTGTATCTGCAATCCCCACATCTGAATCTCAGCACCGGGAACTAACACCTCAATCTCCAAGCTTTCCAGATCAGCCAACAAATGCCTATCTGTCGTCAAGTACATAGCCATCGGATACCTGCTCAAGGCATCGGCGACTACCTTGGCCTTCCCTGGATGGTACTGCAATGAGATGTCGAAGTACTTCATCAACTCCAACCACCTTCTCTGTCTCATGTTCAGCTCCTTCTGTGTGAATACGTACTTCAAGCTTTTGTGGTCTGTGAAGATCTCCACACGCTCTCCGTACAGGTAATGTTTCTACAGCTTTAGAGCGAAGATAACCGCTGCCAACTCTAAATCGTGGGTGGGATAATTCTTTTCATGAGGGCGTAACTGCCTGGAAGCATAGGCAATTACCTTCCCGTGCTGTTGAAGAACACATCCCAGACCCTTCCCTGAAGCATCACTGTAGATGGTGAAACCACCTGTCCCTGATGGCAACGTCAAAATTGGAGCTGTCGTCAACCTCTTCTTCAGCTCATCAAATACAGCCTGGCACTCCTCCGTCCACACAAAATCTACATCCTTCCTAGTCAGTCTGGTCATCGGCGCTGCAATCTTGGAGAAGTCTTGTACAAACCTCCTGTAGTATCCTGCTAGCCCGAGAAAACTCCTGATCTCAGCTACCGAACTGGGGGTAGCCCACGACTCTACTGCCTCGATCTTCCTTGGGTTTACCGAGATTCCGTCACCCGATACCACATGCCCAAGAAATTCGACCTTGTCAAGGAAGAATTCACACTTAGAGAGTTTCTCGTACAGCTTCTCCCTCCTAAGAGTCTCTAAGACCAATCTCAGGTGCTCTTCGTGCTCCTCCGGGGTCTTGGAATACACAAGAATATCGTCGATGAACACCACCACGAACTTGTCAAGGTACTGGTGGAACACCTTGTTCATCAAGTTCATGAATACTGCCGGTGCATTGGTTAAACCAAATGGCATCACCATGAACTCAAACTGGCCGTATCTGGTCCGAAAAGCTGTCTTCGGCGTGTCTTCTCTCTTTACCTTCACCTGGTGATAGCCTGACCTCAAATCAATCTTTGAAAACACCCTCGCCCCGCTCAACTGGTCGAAAAGATCATCTATCCTCGGCAGCGGGTACTTGTTCTCGATAGTGATATTGTTCAAAGCTCTATAATTAATGCACATGCGCACCGTGCCGTCCTTCTTCGGTACGAACAATATCGGAGCTCCCCATGGTGATGAACTGGATTTGATGAAGCCTTTGTCCTGCAGCTCCTCAACTTGCTTCTTCAGTTCTGCCAGCTCGCTATTGTTGACTCTATAGACATGTTGTGAAATGGGCTCCGCTCCTGGAACCAAGTCTATAGAGAATTCAACATCTCTGTCTGGCGGCAAGCCTGGCAACTCTTCTGGAAATACATCCAGGAACTCCGCTATCAGAGGATGTGGCAACTCCTCTTCTTCCGTCCTGGCTCCGCAAAATGTGCTCCCTCTCTGTTCCGCTGCTCCTCTGACGACCTCAAACTCCGGCTCTCCTGGTGGTCTAAATAACACTCTGCCTCTATAACAATCTATAGTAGCATGATGCCTACTCAACCAGTCCATTCCGAGTACAATATCGTACCCCGGAAGTGGCATGACAAGTAAGCTCACGCTCAACTCTCGGCCTCCTACTGACACTCTCCGGTCCTTGCAGTGATCACGGACTAAGATGATACCTCCACCAGTCATGATCTTGCAAGTCCTAGCTAATGGTTCTGTGTCTAAATGATGTCGAAGTGCATATGATACAGACACAAAACTATGGGAAGCGCCAGAATCGAATAAAGTAAATGCGGGAATACAATCGAGAAGAACCGAACCTGTGATCAAGTCTCCTGCTGGCTCGATCTCCTCGACTGCCATGACGTACGCTCGCCCCTGGGGTGCACCTCTCTGCTGCTGATGCTGGGCAAACCTCTGATTTTGCGGTGGAAGTGGTCCCCTCTGTTGTTGGCCTCCTGGTACGGTAGGTACCCTGCCTGGTCCTCTCTGGGCGGCTGCTCCACCCTGACCTGGACGAATGGTAGGGCAATCCTTCAGCTGGTGTGTCGTCGATCCGCAGTACAAACATGAGCCTAACCTCTTCCTGCAGTTCTCTCTGGTATGTCCTGTCTTCCCGCAGTACGCACACTGGATGGCGGGCTGAGTCTGCCTCTGCTGCTGTTGCTGGACCTGCCCTCGGGCTGGTGCCTGGTGCTGCTGGTGCTGTTGCTGAAAGGGCCTCTGCTGCTGTTGCTGAAAGTGTGGACGCTTGCCTGGTCCCGCACTACTGTTTGCTCCTCCGGAAACATCGCGTCCCCTCTTGGGCCTGAGGTCCAAGTCGTCCTCGGCTATCTGGGCATCCATCAATATGCCCTCAAAGGTGGCGGTGCGACGTCCCGACGTGCGAGACTTGATCTCCCTTGATAGCCCCTTCCTGAACTTCCGGGCCCTGTCCCCCGGATCTCTAATCATTGACGGCGCGAAGCGGCTCAGACGGCTAAACTCCGCGGCATACTCATCGACGGACGAGCTCCCCTGGACTAAGTCATGGAACTGACTCTCCAAGGCTCCTAGGGCAACGTCAGGAAAGAATTTCTCCTTGAAGAGCTCCCTGAAATCCTCCCAAGTGAGTCCCCTCCGCAAGAGTCTCGGCTCAGTGCGAAACCACGTCAAGGCAATGTCGAACATCTGGCTGCCAGCGGCCTCGATCTTGAGCGCCTCTGGAAGCTGCGCCAAACGCAAGTTCCTCTCGATGTCCTCTAGCCAATCATCGGCGTAGAGTATCCCTTCTGTCCCCTTGAACTCCCGAGGCATCATCCTCTTGAAATCCACAATGGTGCCCGGCCTCTGTTGTTGCTGACCGGGTTATTGCTGCTGCTGAGTGACTCTCTCCACAGCCTGGAGAGCCACTTGGTGAGCATTCTCCATGTTCACCCTCATCATCTCTGTCTGGGCCTAATGTGCCTCAGCCTGCACTCTCTGGGCCTCTGCCGACGTCCTCTGGGCATCAACCATGCCCTGAATCAAAGCGAACATCTGTGCCCCATCGACGGGCACACCTCCTGGTTGCTGGACTGGTGGTGGTGGAGGTGGTGGTGCCGTCGTAGCTGTGGGGACCCTCTGAACTGGTGGTGGAGGACCCCCGAATGCTGCAGACACTCCCACATGTATTGGAGATGTAGGAGGTGCTGCTGATGTCTGTCCGGCAGCGCGAGAGGTGGCAGACCTCTCTGAATCTGCTGCTCCGAGTCTCTGGGACCTTCTTGGCGGCATCCTGAAGACAGATCGAAAGATTCAATTAAAGCAATAGATACGATATCATCAAGGAAGGACAGTAAAAATTTCTAAAGGAATTAATCATTAAGAGTAGTATCATAAGAATCAGAATTTCCTAATTGTGATTGAGCATATCCTTGGCCTAATTCCTATTACTACAATATCGCTCTACTGTGAATCTAAGACTACGGACTAGACCTGCATGGGCCACCACTAAAAACGTGTCACGACCCGCACCCGGAAATTGGGCATGAGTCGTGGGTACGTCCAGCCTACGCCGCAGCATCGGCGGTAGAACGCTGTCTAGGTCACAAACATAGTATATCCTGTCAATAGTCTCAACTCCGTACGGAGGACAATGATGAATAAATCACAGTTCTATAATATACTCAATCACGACTATAAACATAATGGCACGAGGAGAATTGAAAGAGTTCTATTTAAACCAACCACAGAAGTCTAACTCAAATCCTGGGTCTAAATGACCTCACAAAGTCACAAATAAAAAGTACATCTCAATCTCAGTCTAAAACAATAATGCAGAAAAAGTAATCTAAGAACAGGCTGGTAAGTTCTCCTCTAGGATAGGCACCTCCTCTGGGATTTCTGGAGTGAAATCTCCCTCTATTCCTGGGCCGTAATGAGTAGGGCAAAAGTCCTCCAGGTCCTCTGAAAATGTTGGTTATCCAGTCAGGATTGGAGCGAAGCACAAGCACTAACAGCAGTTTCATTAAATTGACAAAATCTATAAACAGTGTAAGAGATACAAGATGGAAATAAAAGCTGAACATGTGAAGTACAGGAGAAAATGAAATAGACAATAGAGCATCTAGCAATGAACAATAAACAGTGAATGCTAGAACAAATGTATCTGAATAAAGATAAAACATCTAGCTAAGTGTTTGAAATATTAGTTTATTATGTGATCGGCTTGGGACTAGATCAGGCTGGTTATATATGATTAGCTATGATTCGTGAAGGTCAGGCTAACCATATGGTTAGCTATGATGCATGATAATGGTCAGGCTAATCATATATAACAGCTATGAGGCATGATGATGGTCAGGCCGCACCCGACGTGAGATGTGGGGTGAGCTATGATGCATGGTAAGTGTGGATATGATCACATAATCTACTAATAGTTCCCCATCCCCCAGCTAGCACGATGGATTCCAATCATGACTCCTCATGATGGGGATCTAGGGTGCTAACCCGTGTCTCCATAGTGTCGGAATCAAGTATGTAATACACTACAATTTATAGAAGTAATCAACCATGAAAACTGTCAGAGAATGTACTCGCCTGTGGTCCTGAGCAAAATGTGAGGATCGAGGTCCAAAATGGAATCACAATGACCTATTTATGGAAATTCAATGTTAATTAATGAATTAGAAGAATAACACGCTTAACAATTTAAAAACGAGGTTTCTAGGTCATGTCTAAGGTTTACTGGTCAATACTAGGTCCAACTAAGTCAATTGGTCTAAATTGCCACTTACTAGCTAACCCTAGCTATTCTAGGTATTTACCTAAGTTTCTAAGTCCATACTAGCAAGTTCAAGCTTATATCACCCATATATAACTTATTACCTAAAATATCTTGACCTATAGTGAATATCTCACCCTGAACCACAATATCTTAGTATTGGTCAATACCTAGATTTTAGATCTCCTTAGATATTAAGGATACTAAGTATCATACAATATATATAGTTAGGTATACATATAATCAATAACTTAACTACTAGTATCTCATTACCTATACACTTTATCACTACCCTTGGCATAAACTGATACTGAACCTACTAAACCCTGAATTATTACTCTGCCTCCCTTATCTATCACTTGGTGAAATTTGCCACTACATACACACATATTATTCCACAGGTTCAGTCTGAACTACACACTTAGACACACTAGGACTAACATGTTGATACACACAGACACTTGAGGTATCGGACTGAAACTCCTTACTGATAATGAGAACTCCACACACTCAAACTGGTCAGGATCTCCCTGCACCTAGGCTACAACCTACCTGTGAGGAACCCAACTGCTATCTCACACACTGGGCAGGTAACTTACTGCACACAACACAGCCACACACAATACTATTACACTGAACACACACTCTGTTTCCTAACCCCAGATTGCACACAGGTAAAATACAGTCACTGATACTCTAGTTTTTACACAGCTAACACCCACATACACAACTGAATTGATACACTCCTATTTATCCATCTCAGAACTTCCTCCCTCACAAACCTGCACCCTAATGTTGCTGCCAAAACAACACTTGTTGCTGCTACACACAGACACACACTTGTACACCCTCACATACTGTTATCATTCACACAGGGTCCCTCATACTGAACTTACCCAACCTCACTGAACATACACACAGTTTAAAAGCTGAGCACCTCACAGTCCTTACAATACACATGTACACATCCATACTGGAATTTCTGAGACACACCCAGTTTACATAGAATCCCCTATTGAAACCAACTAGAACCTGTTTTCCCCCATTCACTTGTGTGCACACAAATACACATTAATATATAGGACCTGGAAAATAACACTGGCACTCTATACCTACACACACATATTACCCAAAATACTGATACATACCCCCTACTCTAATACCTACACACACACAACTCAGAACTCCTCACTCAGAGTTACACACAGTTTAGCCCAACTGAAACCTCACTGCTGATACATTACAAATGCTGATACACAGGCATTGGGACACAGCATTCTGTCGTACACTTGCACACTAGGATCCCCTGTTCACTGCACAACACACATAATTATACACACTGACAGGAACCCCAATTCACACACATATACATACTCAATTTGCCTACTGAACACACAGGAAAACATACAGGATTCAAATGCCCTAAATCTGAACTAAGCCTAGGCACAAATGCTGATTCCACACAGTTCCCCTCAATTCACCCTGCACACAGGAAATTAACATAGTTGATTACACAACTAGTTACTAATAATAGTTCCCTAAATCTGAATACTGAAACACACACCTATATGTTGATACTCACTGAAATACCTAACCCAGAATTCTCAAAACCCGACTGAACAGAGCCTTCCCCCATCCCCCATCGATTTGCATACACAGCATAGCCACAGAATCTCCCAAACCCGACTGCATACTGGTAAAATTTCCCACACACAGATCTCTCCCCTAATGCACAGGAAACCAACAAATAGCTAAAACACAGTTCAAAAGTATTATGTATATAGATGGGTATATTGAAACATGCAGTTAATTAGTATACATAGATAGGCAACCCTAACAATCATTTCATCAAACACATGATGTGCAAAGAACAAATATACATACAACCCATGAATCCTCAACCCAAAAACCCTAAAAATCGAGTATCAACCTACCCACATGAGATGAAATCAACCTACCTTCGAATATCTAGGGTTAGGGTTTCTGTTAATTGGGGAAAACTATGTTGGGGACACTTAAACCTAATCAAAACCCTAAATTCGAACTACACACAGTTTTGGGGGTTCCTAATGGCCATTACCATCTAAAAACAGAAATTAAAGGAATAAAAACTAGGGTTTTACCTGCAGGGAAGGTTTCTTCAATGAAGTTCTTCTTTTCCAAGGCTTCCTGACCCTCGTTCCTTGCTTTCCTCGCTTTGGAGGAGGAGAAAATGGAACCTAGGGTTAGGGTTTCCAATTTTTGGAGTGGGGAGGTGGTTTCTCTTGTGGAGGCTAGGGTTTCTCTCTCTATATGAAGAATGAGAGGGTTCCTTTTATATATAGGCCCAGTTAGGGTTCCTAGTGTATGGCCTAGGTTTAACCCCTAGGTTAGGTCATGTAGAACCTAATTAGCTAAGGTTTAGCCAGTCTAGGGTTTGAGGGTTCACCCTAAAATTTGAATTCTAGGGTTTCACTAGAACTGGGTTTACAATTAGGGTTTAGTCATTAGGGTTTGACCTAATGGGTTCTAGGGCTTGACCTAAAACAATCATCAAATAAATAGTTTTAAAAATCTCAGCAAATTAATTAAATAAATAATTATTCAAAATGGCTAAATTACACAAATGCCCTTATATGGAAAAGTGGTAGTGACAAAAGGTTAGCGTAGCATCCTAATTATCGAAGCTACGATAAATTACAACAATCAGACAATATCTCAATTATTTAAATATAAGTTATTATCATGCAATCATTTACTCATTAATTACGAAAAGACGAAAATACCCCTAATCCAAAAAGTGGGGGTGACAAGTCTACCCTCCTTAAAGAATTTCGTCCTCGAAATTTAAAATAAACTAGCACAAGAACAAGCAATCAATTAATGAATTATACCTTAAGTCTCGAAGAGATATGGATACCGCTCGCGCATTTTGTCCTCTCTCTCCCAAGTTGATTCTCCTGGAGAGTGATTTCTCCATGCAACACGAACCAAGGGAATAGTCTGGTTCCGCAATATCTTCTCTCTACGATCCAAGATCTCCACCGGTTGTTCAGGATAGCTGAGTGTCGGTCCAACTTCGATCTCCTAGTGATCTAATACGTGACTAGGATCTGGCATGTACTATCTCAGCTGTGACACGTGGAACACGTTATGTACTCCATCTAGGGCAGGCGGCAAGTCGAGTCTATAGGCCACTGCACCGACCCTTGCAAGAACACTGAAGGGCCCGATGTATCGTGAACTAAGATTTCCTCCTCTGCCGAAATAAATCGTGCCCCATGTCGGAGAAATCCGTAAGAACACTAAATTGCCAACCTAGAACAATGATCTTAACACGCAATCTAAATAAAACAATCACAAACCAAACAAAACAAATCAAAACAATACCTGAAACTCTAGGGGTCTACGGTGGCTATCGGCCCAATGCCGTTGTCTGTCCTGTGCCACTCGCAGTCTGTCTCTGATAAGTTTTACCTTTTCTGCTGCATCCACAACCATTTCTGGTCCTAACAAGGCTCTTTTCCTAACATAATCCCAAGATAATGGGGTACGACACCTCCGTCCATATAAGGCCTCGAATGGTAACATCTCAATGCTGGCCTGGTAGCTGTTATTTTAAGCAAACTCTACCAAGTGTAGATGATCCTCCCAGGAACCTCCGAGATCCAATACGCAAGTGCGTAGCATATTTTCAAGAGTCTGAATAGTCCTTTCCTCCTGGAGAACGAGGAAGTCCCGAAACGAAGTCCATAGTCACGTGCTCCCGCTTGCATTCTGGAATGGGTAAAGGTTGAAGCAATCCTCCTGGCCTCTGTCAATCTGCTTTTACCTGTTGGCACACTAAACCTCGGGATACGAAGCGTGCTACTTCGCGCTTTATACCATACCACCATACATGCTTTCTCAAATCTCGATACATCTTGTTGGCTCCGGGATGCACCGAGTACTGAGAGCGGTGTGCTTCCTATAAAACTTCTTCGCGCAGCTCTCCACTTGACACACACATCCTTATGCCATGTCGTAAGGATCCATCATTCGCAATAGTGAAATCGTCTATCAATCCTGTTTGAACTTGTGCTCTAATATTCCATAGAGTCTCATCATCATACTGCACGGCTCTAATTCTGTCCATCAGCTCTTTATCTGCACTCCCCATATCTGAATCTCAGCTCCTGGAACTAATACCTCAATTTCCAAGCTCTCAAGATCAGCTAATAAGTGTCTATCCGAAGTCAAGCATATAGTCATTGGGTACCTGCTCAAGGCATCCGCGACTACGTTGGCTTTCCCTGGATGATACTGTAATGAGATATCGAAGTCTTTTATCAATTCTAACCACCTTCTCTGTCTTATATTTAGCTCCTTCTGTGTAAACACGTACTTTAAGCTCTTGTGGTCTATAAAGATCTCCACACGCTCTCCGTACAGATAGTGCTTCCACAGCTTTAGGGCAAAGATAACTCCCACTAACTCCAGATCGTGAGTGGGGTAGTTTTTTTCATGAGGGCGTAATTATCTTGAAGCATAGGCAATTACTTTCTTGTGTTGTTGAAGAACGCATCCCAACCCTTTTCCTGAAGCATCACTGTAGATAGTGAATTCACATATCCCTGATAGCAACGTCAAAACTGGTGCTGTCGTCAATCTCCTCTTCAGCTCATCGAATGCGGCTTGACGTTCTTCTGTCCAGACAAATTCCACATCCTTCTTGGTCAGCCTAGTCATTGGCTCTGCAAGAATTCTTGTACAAATCTTCTGTAGTATCCTGCTAGTCCAAGAAAGCTCATGATTTCAGCTACCGTACTGGGGGTAGCCCATGACTCTACTGCCTCTATCTTCTTTGGGTTAACTAAAATTCCGTCACCCATTACCATATGTCCAAGAAATTCAACCTTGTCAAGAAATAACTCACACTTTGAAAGTTTTCCGTATAATTTCTTTCTCCTGAGAGTTTCTAAGACTATCCTTAGGTACTCTTCATGCTCTTCTGGGGTTTTTGAATATATTAAAATGTCGTCAATAAACACCACTACGAACTTGTCAAGGTACTGGTGGAATACCTTGTTCATCAAGTTCATAAATATGGCTGGTGCGTTGGTTAAACCAAATGGCATTACTGTAAATTCAAACTGGCCATATCTGGTCCGAAAGGCGGTCTTCGGTATATCTTCTTTCTTCACCTTCACCTGGTGATAGCCTGACCTCAAGTCTATTTTTGAAAACACCTTTGCTCCGCTCAATTGATCGAAAAGATCATCTATCCTCGACAGTGGGTATTTGTTTTTGATAGTGAGGTTATTCAAGGCCCTATAATCGATACACATGCGTACCGTGCCATCCTTCTTTAGTACGAATAATACCGGTGCTCTCCATGGCGATGAGCTGGACCTAATGAAACCTTTGTCTTGTAGCTCCTCTACTTGTTTCTTCAGTTCTACCAACTCGTTGTTGTTAACTCTATAGACATATTGCGAAATAGGCTCCGCTCCTGGTATCAAGTCTATAGAGAACTCAATATCTCTGTCTGGCAGCAAACCTGGCAACTTCTCTAGAAATACATCCAGGAACTCCGCTATAAGTGGATGCGGTAACTCTTCTTCTTCCATCCTGGCTCCACAAAAAGTGCCTCTGCTCTGCTCCTCTGCTCCTCTGGCAATCTCAAACTCTGGCTCTCCTGGTGGTCGAAATACTACTCTACCTCCGTGACAATCTATAGAAGCATGGTGTTTACTTAACCAGTCCATTCCGAGTACAATATTGTATTCCGGAAGTGGCATGACGAGTAAACTTACGCTCAGCTCTCGGCCTTCCAATGACACTCTCCGATCCTTGCAACAATCATGGACTAGGATAATGCCTCCTCCTGTCGTAATCTTGCAAGTCCTATATAATGGTTCTGTTTCTAAATGATGCTTAAGGGCATAAGATATAGATACAAAACTATGGGAAGCGCCAGAATCAAATAATGCAAGTGCTGGAATAGAATCGAGTAAAACTGAACCTGAAATCACGTCTTCTGCTGGCTCGGCCTCCTCAGTGGTCATGGCGTAAGCTCGTCCTTGTGGTGCTCCTCTCTACTGCTGCTGATGCTGAGCAAACCTCTCCTGCTGTGGTGGAAGTGGAGGTCCTCTCTGCTGCTGGCCTTCTGGTACAATAGGTGCTCTGGCTGGTCCTCTCTGAGCTGCTACTCCTCCCTGGCGAGTCTGAATAGCTGGGCAGTCCCTCAGCTCATGTGCTGCTGATCCTTACGATAAGCAAGTGCCCAACCTTTTTCTGCTGTTGTCTCTTATATGTCCCATCTTTCCGCAATACGAACATGGGGCAACGAGTTGATTATGTCTTTGTGGTTGCTGTTGTTGAGCATGTCCTCGAACTGGTGCCTGTTACTGGTATTGCTGCTGGTACGCCCTAGGTTGTTGTTGTTGGAAGTGTGGGCGCTTGGCTGGTCCTGTGTTACCTCCTGTTGCTCCAGATGTGTCGCGTCCTCTCTTGGACCTGAGGTCCAAGTCGTTCGGCAATCTGGGCATCCATCAAAATACCCTCAAATGTAGCAGTACGTCGTCCCAAAGTACGAGACTTGATCTCCCTATTTAATCCCTTTCTGAATTTCAGTGCTCTGTCTCCTGGATCTCGAATCATCGATGGCGTAAATCGACTCAACCGACAAAACTCTGCAACATATTCATCGACTGACATGCCTACTTGGACTAAGTCATGGAACTGACTTTCTAATGCTCCCAAGGATACGTCAGGGAAGAATTTTTTCTTTGAAGAGCTCCTTAAAGTCCTCCCAAGTAAGTCCTTCAGCGGCGAGTCATGGCTCTGTACGATACCACATCAGTGCGATATCTAACATCTGACTGCCAACGGCCTCTATCTGAAGAATCTCCGGTATCTGTGATAAACGCAAGTTCCTCTCTATGTCCTCTAACCATTCGTCAGCATATAGTATTCCTTATGTGCCTGAGGCATCATCCTCTTAAAGTCCACTATGGTACTGGGCCTCTGTTGTTGTTGACCTTGATGTTGCGGTTGTCGTGCTACTCTCTCCACAGCCTGGAGAGTCACCTGATGAGCATTCTCTATGCTCTCTCTCATCAGTTCGGTATGCGCCTGGTGTGCTTCTGCTTGCACTCTTTGAGCCTCAGCTTGAACATGCTGAGCTTCTACTGTTACTCTCTAGGCCTCGAGCATGCCCTGCATCAATACGAACATCTGTGCCCCGTCAATAGGCACTCCTCCGAAAATCGGTGTCGATGGTGGTGGAAGGTTGTCTGTCATAGATGGGGCAATCCCCTGTATAGGTGGAGGAGGAATCCCGTTGGCTGTAGACACTCCCACACGAACAGGAGATGTAAGAGGATCTCCCGGTATCTGTTCGTCAGGTTGAGAGGTGGAAGTCCTCTCTGAATTGGCTGCTCCCATTCCCATGGATCTAGTATTCGGCGGCATCCTGAATACAGATCAAAAGAATCAATTAAGGTGATAGATATGATACTATCAAGGAAGGACAATAAAGTGCTAAAGGAAGCAATCAATTAGAATAGCAATATGAAGTTCAGAATTTTCTAGTGTCATTGAGCATACTCTGATCCTAAATCATGTTTCCTATATCCTATCACAGGCTCGTAGTAGTAAAAATAAGTTGTCGCACTACCACGATATCGCATAACTTGCGAAACTGGACCTGCATGGGCTACTACTAAAAATGTGTCACGACCCGCACCCGGTATAGGGGCACGAGAGCGTGGATACGTCCATCCTACGCCGCAGCATCGACAGTAGAACGCTGTCTAGGTCACAGTAATACTATATAGCTAAACACCTGTCAATGATATCCATCTCCATAAGGAGGTCAATATACATCTCATAATAATCTCATAATGTAACTTAATCACAACAACTATAAGGCACGATAAAAGATAAAAGGAAATGAAATAGTTAAACACCATGTCTCAAACATAAAGATAACTCACAGTCTACCTGTCCAACACAAGTCTCCAATTAAACTTAATATAAGTCTAAACATAAACTGAAAGAACCTCCATAAGTCTCAAGCATAAATAAATACTATCTAGATAGCTGTAGGTAATGTCTCATCTAGAGGCATAGTCTCCTCTAGGATCTTTGGGGCATAGTGTGCATCTATACCTGGTCCGTAGTGCATGGTAAAGAAATCCTCAAGGTTCTTTGGAAAAAATATCCAGTCAGGATTTGAACGAAATACTCCTCTAACAACAGTTCCACATATATTAACAAAAACTATAACACAATGTAAAGAAATACAAGACAGATATGAACAACTGGCAATAAGAGATACTGGAATAAGGAAATGCTGGAATAAGAAATACTGGAACATCATCATCAATATGCATCTAGCAATGAATAGAACTACAATTACACGCAAGAACAATGAACTGGTATATAAGGGTGTACAAGATCAATAACTAAACATGTGGAAATGCAAGATCAATCTACCAGATACATATCAAGAGTCATCTAACTAAGTGTATGAAACATCATCATATCATGTGATCGGCTTGGGACTATATGACTCATTACATTGATTAGCGATCATCCCCAACAGGTCAGGCTAACCATATGTAACAGCGATGAGGCTTGAAAGGGTATGGCTGTACCGACATGAGGTGTGGGTGAGCTATGATGCATGTAAAGTGGGTATGATCATATAATTTACTAATATTTCCCCGTTTTCCCCAGCTAGCACGATGGATTCCAATCATGACTCCTCGTGACAGGTCTTAATGATGCTAACTCGTGTAAACAACAATGTCAGAGTCTTGTACGCTATACAACAAGAATTATAGAGATAATAACCATAATGGAAACTGTCAGAGAATGTACTCGCCTGTGGTACTTAGCTGGCAATACCACTATCCGGGTTCCAAGGTATCGTCTGAGTGATCCCACAATCCTATAGACATATCATATAATACAATACTTCATCGGACATTACTCTAGCACACAATCAACATAATGATCTCAACAGGCTACACTAGGGGTCACAGGTCGATGTACCTACGGGGTGTCCGTGGTTACATTCAAGTCCTCCACATAATGTGATTTAACATATACATAAATTTCTATGGGTTATAATTATATTAGATATATGTATATACATATACTTTAAATAGAATTTATGCCTTGTATCTATATTAAACAGGTATTAGGGAATATATACAATATATATATACCCGAACACATTCAATCCTATTTTAATACAATACTCTGTATATATATATATATATACTAATTAGGTTCGCATACGTTAGGGTTATACATATATATCAATGTACACATAATAACCATATACGTATACCAAATACTAATATCTACTTACGTACGCAAACAAGTTATATATCTATATACCAGTATTCAACATAGCAAGTGCGAAGGCCTCCAAGGGAACTATATGTATGCGTACACGTATAAGCAAGAAGGAACTCGAACCTGTGGGCAGAACAAGACGATGACGATGGCGATGGTTACGAACAGGGAAGGGTCGGTCGAGTGCAGCGATCTGTCGCGGAACTCCGGGCTTCTCCAGTCGGGTACGTGGCGTACGTGTCGCAGCATCGTCGAGTCGAAGGCTGCTCTTGTCGGCACAGCGAGGTCAGTGATCGTCCGTCGTGCAGTCGGTTGGCAGCGTACAGGCGGGCTCTCGGCACTCGAGCGGTGCAGTAGGGGCGGCTCTGTGCGGGGGGATCCGACGGCTCAGTCGGGGAGGCTCTGTCGACGGGATCCGACGTCTTAGGGACAGCAGGTTCAGCCGTTCTCCGGTCAACGGGAAGATGAGACGGGGAAGGGGATGTCGGCTGAAGCTAGGTTAGATGGAAAAGAAATAAAGAGGGAAAGGAAAAGGTTGAATAGTAATGTAAAGGGGGGGTCGACTGTACTTGAGGTAGGAATAGGAAAATGAAAAGTGAAGAAGAAAAGAGTTTATATATAAGGGGACTTTGGTTTGACCTAGAAAGGGTTGACTTGGTCAATTCCTTGGAAAATGTCTTCTCATGGATACCTCAATGGTTAGGATTCGAATAAATTAAAATGAATGGTCATGATGCATCGGTTTAAGGGTCTGGAGGCCATGGTTTCAAGGGCTGATGTTAAATTATGCATTTCTGAAAGTTATGGAAATAAAATATGATGAAGGGGGGAAAATGGGTTTATATCGCGTGTCGTGTCAAACGGGTGTATACTTAATGCTCTTATACATAATAGTGCCAATAATTGGAAAATTGTATGAAATAAGTTTATTGTTTACTTAATTAAATTTAAACGCAAGAAGGGCTCTAAAATTAAATAGAAGTACAAAGGGCTGAATTTACGTGGGACACAAGCATCAATTAACGGTCTGGCGTGTCTAGGACAATGGTGTGAAACTGTTTGGAAGTCAAAGGTTAGCGTAGCGTCCTAATTATCGAAGCTACGATAAATTACAACAATCAGACAATATCTCAATTATTTAAATATAAGTTATTATCATGCAATCATTTACTCATTAATTACGAAAAGACGAAAATACCCCTAATCCAAAAAGTGGGGGTGACAAAGAGTGTGTCGAAAAGCATTACTAATATTGTCAATATATACAGTCAAGAGCGGAGGAAGTTCTATTATAACCATAAAAATACATAATGCATGTATAAATCTATTATGATAGAAACTGTATAAGTAATGAACTCATGTAAAGAAACATATAGAGACAAGTAGAAGTACGAACTATTAACATGGAACTGGAAACATGTAAGCAGTAATAAGATGAACTGGCAATATGAAAATAGGTAACAAGATGAACTAGCAATATATAAACAAATAAACTTGAACATGAATCACAAGATCTGACAAACTGATATTACCGTGTGACCTAGAATAAAAGGTTCGACATGTGGCGGCTAGGCTGAATCTGGCTCGTCGTACGTCAGGTATACGATTGCTATCTATCGAATCGAATAGGAAAAATAGGGTTTACCAACATGTCTACTAGTGTATTCTCGCCTCCCCCCCCGACTTTTTCTCATAACACTACTAGAAAAAGCGGGATTAGCGACTTTTTTTAGCGACGTCAAAGGAAAACGTCGCTAATATGTTTAATTTAGCTACGTTTAGCGACTTTTATTAGTGACTCCATGTAAAAACGTCGCTAGACGTCGCTAATTAGCGACATTTAGCGACGTTTAGCGAATTTTATTCAGTTTTTAAAAGATTAGTCGCTATAAGTTCCATTAAGGTTACTAAACGTCGCTAATATGTTTAATTTAGCGACGTTTAGCGACGTATTTAGCGATTTTATATTAAAAATATTTAGCAACGTGTTTAGCGATGTCAATGACGTCGCTAAATATTTATTTTAGCGACATTTTTATTTGACGTCGTTAAACGTCGCTAATTTTTTTTAATTAGGGATCAGTTTTGATTTCCCCCATCTTTTTAAGTTTTTGAAATTTTTCAAAATTTTGATTTCCCCCACCCCCGCCTCCGGCGACCGGCGTCTCCACAGCGGCCTACTCCGGCATCCCCCTCCTCCTCCTCCTCTAGGTAAACCCTAACTCTCTCTCTCTTTCTCTCTCTCTGACAGGACATACATGACACTGACACTGACACTGACACAACACACACACACACACACTTGACAGACACTAACACAAACACGACACACACACACACGTGACACAAACACTAACCCAAAACTGACACGACCTGGGATTAGGACCTAGGGTTAGGGTTCTTGACCTGGGTTAGGGTTAGGGTTTTTGTGATAAGGGCCTAGTATCATTATTTGGTCAGGTTATTTATGAATTGGATTTAGTCTTTCCATGGCCATTTATATAATGGGGTGTGTGGTTGTAGAGTGCTTCCATCACAAAGTCATTTGCCTGCTCAAAAATTTGCTATCAATTCAAATAATATAGTGTTTCTTCCTGAGCTGTTGGAAGGAGCAACTGGAAGTACCCAAGAAGCATCCCATACCATCCATGCCTATGATCGAGACCTTTAGTTTGATGCCCAAGAAGAAGACCACCATCAGAGGTTTGAAGAATCCTCAAATTTATCAAAGATGGTAGGTTTACTTTATTTATAATATGAAAGTTAGAGGGGCAAGAGATCCCTTCCATGTCGCCTCAAATGATGATGTTGTATTGATCATGAACTTTTAATCACATATATATGTGAAAATGAGGCACATCATTGGGTTGGGATCAATAAGTTACCACAATTGTCACTCAATGTTATCATGGAGTGGACTAGTGATGGATGAGAGATTATAAGTAAATATCTTAAAATAGAAGTATTTAAATTAGCTATTATGAGAGAGGCAGAGGCAATTTTATTCTTGTACGTCCTTCCTAGAGAATGAAATAAAAATAAGGCTATATAAAGGAAAATATCTTAGTAGAGGGGAGTGGAGAAAAGAAATTTTAAAGCCTAGCCACTACATGCAAATGAATGAATTGTATTATCCTTAAGCCTTGGTTTTGAGTTGAAACCAAAGCCTTGGTTTTGAGCATCAAGCAAAACATGCAGTCAACTGCAAAAAATACTAGAAAGGGTGTGAATATGGTAGTTGAGGTCAAGGATACAGTGCTTATGAGTGACAGTGATAATCAGGAACCCCCTAACAAATGGGAAGCCAAGAAGCCTAAAGCTGATGTTCAGGAATTACCTAATGATTCCAACCTGGAAACTGAAGAGGGAAAGCTTAAAGCATTGGAAGTTCCACATAAAGCTCTTACTGAAGTCGAACAGGAAGTTAGAGGTTCCAGTGATCCATTCTACAAGCCAACTCTTGAGAACAATTCAGAGGATGATGGTCTTGCTCAAGATTCCCTAGTTATGGAAGAGTTGAATGTGAACATAGCAATTCCTGGACAAAACTTTGCTAGTTGTATCTCATCTCCTATGAATGAAGATTTTCCAACATTGCTGGAACTTAAAGGTGCTAACTCTGATTTTTCCTTATTAAAGCTTCTTTACAAGGATGATGAATCAATGAACTACATCACATTTCTTGGCTCTGCTAACTCAAACCTACAGGCCCTCATGCTTGGGCTCAGTATGTGTTGGAGAAGCTCGTAAAAGGGTGGAATATAAGTCGATTACTGAGGCATGGGTCTATGGAGGGGGTTTCCATGTTTTGGTGATGCCCATATGGGACCCAGGAATTAAATTTTCAGTATCAGTTGTTCTCAGACTTCAAAAATGACTACTGCTGCTACTGATTTCGAAGAAGCTTTAAAGGGAACAATGACAGTTAGACCTCTTCCACTTGGGACATCAAGTAGTAGCGACAATGCACCTAGAGAATCAGCTAGAGTCAATATAGCTATGGTGATTATAATTTATGTTGATTTAAGCCATATGGAAACTAGTGATTCTGGATTTGAGAATGCTACAATGGAGTTCCGTAGGAAAACTTTGAAGCCTACTTACCACATCCTATAGGAAAGTATTGGTAATTCCGGGTCCGAACAATCCGAAGAGGAACATCGATGTGTATTTACAGCCTTTGATAGATGAGTTGAATCAGCTGTAGGAAGTAGGTGCCAACACGAACGATGTTTCTAGAAAGCAAAAATTACAAATGAGGGCAGCACTTATGTGGACCATTAATGACTTTTCGGCCTATAGAATATTATCGGGATGGAGCACCCATGGTCGTCTCTCATGTTCGTATTGCATGGACCGTACTAATGCTTTCCGTTTGAAACACGGAGGCAAACCGTGCTTCTTCGATTGTCATTGACAATTTCTGCCGAAGGATCATCCGTACCGGAGGAACATGAATGTTTTTCGTGCGGGCATTGTGGAGAAGGCCAATCCACCGCCAAGGTGGTCCGGATACACGATATGGGAAGAGATAAAAGATTTATCAAGTGCTATCGAAGAGCCTACTAAGGGGTACAAGTTTGACGGATTTGGTCGTACCCATAATTGGATGAAAATAAGTATATTCTGGGATCTTCCATATTGGAGCACCAATCTGATCAGACATAACATTGATGTCATGCATATCGAGAAGAATGTGTTTGATAACAGAATTAATACTGTAATGGAGGTAAAGGGGAATACGAAAGATAATCCGAAGGCCAGATTGGACTTAGAAGAAATATGTAGACGTCCTGTATTACATTTGATAGAGGAGGGAATGGAAAGTTAAAGTAACCTAAGTCAGTTTTGTCACTGGAGAAAGTGGATAAAGGGAGACTTTGTAGGTGGATTCAGGGTCTAAAGTTTCTAGACGGGTACGTGTCGAACTTGAGAAGATGTGTCGACCTCAAAGAGAACAAACTAGCGGGTATGAAGAGCCACGATTGTCACGTATTCATGGAGAGGTTAATTCTGATTGCATTTTGGGAATTCTTACCGCAGGTCATTTGGGATCCATTGACAGAGCTCAACATATTCTTCAGAGATATTTGTTATACTAAGTTGCTCGTCGATCGAATAGAAAAGCAAGAGAAGGATATTACGGTAATACTATGAAAGCTCGAGAAGGTGTTTTCTCCTGGATTCTTCGACTCTATAGAGCATTTGCCAATTCTTTTTTCCTATGAGGCACGTGTTGGTGGTCCTGTCGGTTATCGGTGGATGTACCCCTTCGAGCGGCATCTGAATCACCTAAAGATAGAGAAAGGTAAAAACAAGGCACGGGTTGAGGGCTCTATTTGTGAAGCTTATGTTCTCGAGGATATTACAAACTTTTGCTCGACGTATTTCAAACCGCATATTGCTACTAATAGAACGAAAGCTACGAGAAACGACGACGGACATCAGGAATCTAATGATACAATACTCAAAGTATTCAATGCGTTCAGAAAGCCTTCGGAGAAAATGAAGAAGAGATATTTGAATGACGACGAGCTAAGGGCTGCTCAGTTGTATATATTACTTAATTACGACGAGGATGAAGTGGAGAAGCTAGAGGGATAAGTAATTAATACGTCCATATTTACATCATCTGAATGTATTAGTATAAGCTACTATTATATTACTAATCAGCAATTGCTTTATTATTTTTCGGCACATGTAATGATGAGTTAAGGTCGGTTAGACCCTACATAACAGACGAAGAAGTAGAATAAGAAATAAGATGCCATTTTCCTTCTTGGTTGAGCGCATATGTAAAGTATTTGGTAATTACTTTTTATTTCTTTACTTGCACCACAAATAACTTACTATCGCTACTTTGGTATTTAGGTCGATCGTCTAATAACACCCGAGACTGAATCTATTCGAACTCTAGCCAAGGGACCAATTACTGCCGTTGAAATATGGCCAAGTTTCTGTGTGAATGGGTTTAGATTCAAGTCAACAAATTCTCCTATCAGAGACAGCTTTCTGGATCTTGATTCTACGAAAAATAGTTGTTTGTGTATCAAATTTTTGAACTACAAAGACGTCGATCCAGGCAATGATTTCTTTGGCATCTTACGGGAGATTGTGGAGTTGACATATAATTATGGCAAAGAACCTACTAATATCGTGCTATTCAAGTGTGAATGGTTCGATTTGATTCAAGATCAAGGTTGGAAAATTGACAAGCATAACCTTGTGGATATAAACTACAAGCATAGATATCAAGGCTACGAACCATTTGTCCTATCAAGTCAGGCTTAGCTCGTAGGTTGTATGCAAGACTAAAGCTAGAAATACCTTTGACATTGACGAAATAGCTTATCAGGAGGACGATCTATCTCTTATAACAAATATTGTAGATGTGGACTCAACGGAAGTTACTCATTACATGAGTAATAATGTTGAAGATATAGAATTATCCGAAGAGGAAGACGAAGTAGATGAAAGTGAAGACGAGGAGGAGGAAGAGGAAGAGGAGGTCGAGGAAGGCGAACAAGATGATTTTTCTGAAGATGATTGAAAATAATATATTTTGCCTGTAGAATGTAACTATAATTTGACTGTAGAATGTACTATTCTAACGAATATATGTATTATATTTTGATTGTAGAATGCGGTGAGATATACATCACATTTTAACTGTAGAATGTACTATATATTTGTGTTTTTCTATATTCATCATATGTTGTTATCAGGTATGACAGGACAACGCGGAGGATTCGACAAGTCTCGAGGTAGACAGAGTGCTCCTCCGATACTGCCTATTGTTGGTTCTGGATCGTCGTCGCCCAGTACTCCAGTATATCGATCAGTCACATCTCCGACTGCGACGATGTTATGTGGCATCACTCCTGGGATGAGTAGTTCCAAGCGTGATAGTATTCCCTTGTCCAGCATTCCACCTGCTGACGGAACCATGGAGACACATGAGCATGTAGAAGAGGTCATGTCGATGTTGTCCCAGCATCAGCAAGATCTTCCATGTACACCTCCGGAGGAGACGAGGACAGAGATTTGGGCCGATGGTACAAAGTAAGTCAATTAGATAGTTTAACATCATATATATCGTGTATTTCTTTATTCATGATATATTGACTTTTTTGATCAAAATAATTATCTCTGTATAAATATCATCCATCGTCGGTTCAGAGACGCTTGGGCCTATTCTGAAGAACAACTACGGTGGCCCTTGGATCAACTATTCTGAAGCTCCGGAGGAGAGGAAGGCATTCTGGTTTGCGCACTTCTAGGTAAAAGTATATTATATAAATCCTTTAATTTATGCATATTATATAACTTATCTGTGATACTCACTTACTAAATTATTTATTGTAGTAAAAGTATTTCTATCCTCCGCACCGGGCCGAGTTGATCGAGCGGCAGTTTCCTGCCGTTGCCGCCAAGCTTATCCGTGATGCTCTGGATGACCAGAAGGCTCGTGATTGTGCTGAAAAACTGATCCAAGGTTGGATCACGCCTGAGCAGTGGACAACTATAAAGGCTAGATTCGACGATCCGGGCTACAAGGAAAGGTCTAAGAAGGCCAAGGCGGCTAGGCAGAATGCTGCCAAGTGGTGTAGTAGCTCGATTCCGATGACGGAATATTTTCGTCGTTTGGTTTGTTTTTTATTTAAGATATATTATTTTAATGTAAATACGATAAAATGGTAGTAGGAAAAATTGTTTAATTTTAGTACTAAATAATATATTTTTAACAGGTACAGAGGGGTGACGATGCAAACATGGTGACCGTCTTCTTGGCAATCCATCGCAAGGATGAAAATCTCATTGATGAGAGGGCCTCACAAACCTATGTAAGTATTACTTTACTTTGTGTTAATTTTAATATAACTTAGGCATTTATCGAGTTTCCAAACTTTTCTAGGTCGAGTATCATAGGCTGCGTGAGCGGGCGACTGCTAGTGCAACTACAGCTGGAGAGGCTGGTACTTCCTCGCAGTCCCCTCTAGCTCCGTCGGCGGACGACCTGTGGGTGACCGCAGCTGGTGGTCTCCAGAGGGGTAAGTACTACGGTACGGAATCCTATGGCGCCCTGGTTGCGACGTAGTCATCCAGGGGCCCCCCGACAACTGCGTATTCCCCACAGCCGTTGCAGTCGTCGGCCAGAGTCCAGGAGGCCGTTGATCATCAGATTGCATCTCTCCGTGACGAGTTGCTGTGAAGGATGGAGGAGCAGCCCTGATCCCAGCCGCAGGCGGTCGATCCGACGCTCATAGCATGATTCGATATGCTCGACCGCAGCACTACGGAGCTCCGAGATTTGACAAATGATCTTAAAGCCTCGACAGACCGCAACATCATGGAGCTGCAGGCATCACTACTATCCATGGGCGAGAGGCTGACGATGATTCAGGAGTCAATGGTTCATAGCAGTATGAGGCTGTTATCTACCATGGATTCTTACAACCAGCGACTCGCAGACTTAGAGCGGATACGTCCTCCTGGTGCGCCTACATCGACACAGACTCCACCGACGTCACTGTCTTCTCCATCGACATCGGTGTCGATTTTACGGGAGCATTATGAGTTGTTTTTATCCTTTATGCGCGTCGGTGGTCATCCTCCTACAGATCCGCAGTAGCATAGTTGCTGGATATTTGTATTGTTTTTATTATTTAGGATGAGACTCATTGTATGGATATATATTTGCCGTATGAATATATATTTGCTGTATTCTTTACAATGACATTTGCTGGATATTTTTTTTTCTTCAAATTTTATTATATTATTCATATTAAATATATGTTAATTTACGTGTGTTGAGTGTTCAACCCAAGGGGGTCGGCAAACCCAAAAATTCAAAGGAGGGTTGCTCCGGGTCTATTTGTACAGATTGTGAATTAATAAACTGCAGGAATAATAGTTTGTAAATAATTCAGTATTTATTTTTTTATTTTTTACTGTACAATTAGCGACTTTTTTAGCGATGTTTAGCGACGTTTAGCGACGTTAATACACGTCGCTAATGACGTCGCTAAAAATGTCGCTAAAAACGTCATTGTATGTCATAACTTGCTGACATGGCAGTATTGTCAGGTCATTAATGACGTCGCTGTAACGTCGCTATGTAAGTCGCTAATTAGCAACGTTAAGTGACTGATGAGAACGTAGCTAATTAGCGACGTTGTGTCGCTAAACGTCGCTAAATTAGCGATGCACTTACGTCGCTAAAAAATATCGGTACATCGACGTTTAGCGACGCTTTTCCATTCAGCGACTAGCTGAGTTCCGACTTCTTTAAAACATCGCTAATTACATCGCTAAAAGTGATTAGCGATATTTTTTTGCCATTTAGCGACATTTTTTAACGTCGCTAATTTGACTTTTTCTGGTAGTGTAAGATCATGGAAAACAAGTAATCACAAACATGGGACATGAGTCAAGAACCACAAATATATAGTCACTACTTACGAAGAATGGATAATCATGAACTACGATACGAATAAACACATGTCATGAATACGGATAGTCACGAATCACAACACGGAGAATCATGAATCATGACACAATAACACGAATCACAACTTGGGGTCACGTATTAAAACTCGGATGTTCACGATGTCACAACACATATTTAACTCAATCATGAATCAAGATAACCCATCCATGTGCACAAATCATTGTGTCAAGACAGCTACCAAAAAAGAATAATAACATTTATAATATAAAGGTAAATCCATAATGGTAAAGTACTTGCCTGTTGTCCAGAGCCAATGGTACAAGTCACAACCTGTATTGGAGCCAAGTAATCTATATTATGAGTTTACAATATCAATAGGTGATTTAAAATCAATAACAGCCTTAACTACTTGGTTATTAAACATCTAGGTCAATTATAGGCCAATTGGGTTTATACTAGGTAGGTATCTATTTTTGGTGAACCATTACCTATTTGGTTTAGTTATCTAAACGATTACCAAGTTATATCTAGGTATTTCTGTTCATACCTTATAGGTTTAGGTATCTAGGTCTCATATATATATATATATATATATATATATATATATATATATATATATATATATATATATATATATATATTATGTGTGTGTATCTCACTAATATCTTAACACTTGGATATCAAGACTCAATACCTTAATACTTCTAGTATACTAACTTATTACCTTGATACCTGGCTAGGATACCCTTACTCAAACCTTACTAGTTACCCTTACCTTGCTATATCCTATATAATACATTAAGCTTATATCTATATAGTTATCTCAAACTATAACTTATATCAATAAACATAGTTTTATATATAATTATATAGTGTCAAGATATCTCATATACCCACATACACTAGACACTAAATGTCATGTATATATGTGTGTGTATATATATATAGGGTTAACCTCGTCCACGAGGAGCCGTAGCTGATTTATTGATTTGAAGGAGTGAGTGCCAACTCAGGTTACATGCAAACCAAAAACTCAAAAGATAGCAAAACAAGCAAAAGAAACCAAGGCATCTAACAAGAAGCCTCGAGCAAAAGGAGCTGACGGATGCTAAAAGGGAGCATATCCTGATCTTCAAAAGATCTGATCCTGACCCAGGCTTAACCGCAATTTTGCCAGGGCACTAGCAATCCTGTTGCAGCAACTTAGGGTAACCGTAGAAGAATCAAGCTGTTGTCTGACGTTATGCAAGGACCAAAGAGTTGATCCCCTCCCGTTGATGCATGCCCCCTGTTGAGTATCACAGAGCACAACTTCAAGCAAAATTTTGTTTTGGGATGTGCAGTAGTTAATGCCTGCAAGCACTAACGAAGCAACTGCTAGAGGCATGGAAGTGGCAATGACCTTGAAATTCTAAGCAAGCTCCATGCCGCCAGCGTGATTTCGAAGGATGGCTCCTTAAAAATGGATTCCATATTGAGTAGCTCTACATATTGAGACGTTGAGTTTCCAATAATCTTGAGGTGGGGTCTCCTTTTTTTCTTTTGATTTGGGAATCTTGCGCTTGCCTTGAGCTGTTTTGAAGGCTGCAGGATGGGTGTTACATGCAGTTTTCTGCACAGCACTGCTGCTCATGCTGCAACTTACAGTGCACCCGAGCTGCTACACATACTCTAGGACATTCCTATATGTGCATATAGGCACACTGGATACATTCCATATCCTGTACCCAATCCTGACACAGGTCTTACACATAGGTACACCTTGGTACACACATACCCACACATTCACCTCTGATACGGGTACTCAACATCACTGCCAACTGAATTTTATCCCCTTTTGATACACAAAACAACCAACCCTCATTCATGCTACTCTTCACTAGCATATATCAAATTCTCAAGTTATGATGCCACACAAACTCCTCTCATATGATAGCAAGTTATACACAAACACCAATGCATGATACTTACTCCAATTAATACCAAACTACAACACTCCTCTCCAATAGAATATATATAATAATATTGACATAAAACACATAAAATAGATATATCTAATAGCAATTATAGATAATTAACACAAAGAGACACCAAAACACAAAAATTACCAAATATAGCCATACGTATCAAGACGTATCATGACACGAACACTATGTATCCAATTGTGACACTATGACACAAGCACAAATCAAATTGGACACTAAATTTACTTTAGAAACACAAAAAAAATACTTGATGGACACAAATTCGTAATTCCATCAAATTGACCATAAAAATACATAGATCTACTAGGAATTGGCTCTCTACCACCTAATTTACCACCTATAAGGTTAGATCTAACTATTTAAGGGTTCTTATACTTTCAATTTGGGTTTCTAAGGTAGAAATTAGAGAAAAAAATTTATCTATTGGGAGTTGTGTCCCAATGAAGCTCCACGAATTTGGACACGAAGCAGATAGATTGGATACGAACCTCCTAGCTTGAGCTCCTTTCCAAGATCCTCTTGTGCTCCAAGACTCTAGTTCTCCATCGGAAAGAAAATTGGAATAAAATTGAGTAGTTGGAAGTAAAAATTAGGTTGGAATTGGGGGTGGCTTGGGGGATAAGAAGACTTAAGGAAGAAAAAGGTGGTTTGGGGGGAAGAAATGAAATGAATGGTGGGGATAGGGCCGACCATGTATAGGGTTATGGGATGATGGATTATTTACAAGTTTTCCACTCCAATATTTAAATTTGAATCCTAGATCGAATGGAAAAGGAATCAATTAGCTATATGATAGAAATCTAATTTCTTAGGAAAGAATATTCTATCCATTACAAAATAGTATATGACAATTCTAACTAACTAATAAATTTAATATGACTAATATTATTGGCAAAAAAAATTAAGTTTACAAGAATACCCCTAGTCCTAATTTTTTGTGGTTACACGTGTACTTTGAGTTGATGAGTTGGTGAATAAGAAACACCTTGTTACCAACCGCCTTCCTTTCGTACAATGAATGCAGCTTCTCCTACAGTACTTTTACATAACTCTCCATGGACACGTGATAAAATATCGAATCATCCAGCCATTGGCAAATGAATCAAACGGACTTCCGATCCAATCATTTCCAGTCTTCAGTAGCTTTGTCCAATGGCATTGCATTGTCGCCTTCCAATGGACCAAGCAAATCCTTGTGCCAGAGTAGATCCTCTATCCTTGACTTCCAAATTGCTATGTTTTCTCCTGTGAGGGTGATCATATGTGTGTTTATCTACTCCGTAGACATGGTTGTAACTTTCCTCCCACGAACCGTAGAGATATGATACTAGATGTTGAGAATTAGACAACAAAGCCTGATACACTAATACCAAACGTTGGAATCAGACATGTTCTACAAGTACTCGGATACCGTGTATCGAAAATTGACTGCAACAGGAACTTAAGATAACCCACCTGAGATAACCAACCCTAATCTAACGAACGCCAAGCACAAATAATTATAATGTATATAGCATTGACTATGTTACCTGGGAAAATCTTAATCTGTATAACTCAGGTAAAATTGTATGATTGACAAAAACTAATGTTGAACTCTTTTTCCTAATAGATTCAGCCCCTTAACCACACTCAAGAAGAAAAGACATATTAGAATAAAATCATTCATCCTACCCGTAGCTCCCTGAACGAAGGCGACAACTCCTCGATCAGATCTCCCCTTTCTTTTGTCATGGATGGTGTCACGCCTAAGTCCCAAAATATGTAGGACTAGGAATACATAAATATGCCAGATACATATCAAGTAGACTCTAGTCCAACTCAAATACGTATAAGTTGTTCAATAATGGTCACTATCTAGATAACACAATAAATATATCTGTCTTAATCCATAATGAAACAAAATACAAGAATGGACAATATATATCCTGGTGTGGACCCCATTCAATACTAGTCTAAATAGACTCAAATGAAATAACATGAGTCTACTAACACTAGGCTATTTTAGTAGAAGTATAAACAATAAGAATAAGTAAACATAACTAAGAAAAAAATGATACAAGTACCTAATTCCAATGCCTGCATGACAAGGCAATGCACATTAGCAATCTCCAAAAAACTCCACGACCATCTATGCTGCAAAAACTGGCAAGGATCTAGGTTCTCAAAGGGATGTAATAAGGTACAAAAATAGCATGCCAAAAGTAAACTTTATAATAGTACAATACTCAAGGGTAAGCTACTATACCTAACTAAGTGATATGCATATGAGAGTATCACTCGTACTCCTTACTGGAAAATATAGAAGAACCCAATAGATACTTACATAAACTGTGCATCCATTAAAGGCTCTGTGTCGTGGAACCTAAAGCAAATTGTGCTAATACTAAAGGCTCTGTATCATGGAACCTAAAGCAAACTTTGCCAAACACCAAAGCTCTGCTACAGAGACTAAGACAAGCTATATAAAATTATCCCATAGCACGGTGTATCCTCTCCCCTCCCATATAATCGTACATATCATAATCATAACACGCAAGATCATAACCCTTAACTATCACAACGAGTAATAGTAACTAGGTATATCTGTATATAATATCACGAGTCCTATGGCCCAATACAGAATCCAAATACCAAGAATATGTCGAGACATATTCTGCCATATGAAGGTTGTGTCAAGTATCCTATGGTCTGATGTACAAATAATACAACCATGTATCATGGGTTCGATGTATCAACTCTTAAACTAACGATACTCAACTCCGTTGACGAACATCGACACCCGAATCTTACTCGGACGCTAAATATCATCTAACGATCCTAAGATGACCATGTACATCAACAATAACATGCAATAATAATCTTTGTATATAATAATTAAAATAAATAAGACAGGAAACTATTGTACGACATGGCAAGGTACACTTGCTTTTTTCCAGTTACTGCGAGTAAGCATGTCCAACGTCCACGTCCTAAGATGCTACAGATTCCAAATATCCTAAATAAGAATTTTAAATTAAATACTACTAAAAACTATCTTCCTTATATCTCTAGTCTATTAGTGATATACTATGGTCATATCCATAATTTTATGAATACTCGCAAAAGCCTATGTCATATAGTATGTCCTTTGCTTGTAACCAATACTTCACCTATTAAACTTATTTAATAAATTTTGGAGTTAAAGTGTGTCGTAAGCCTTTGAGTCAACTTTCGAAACTTTGAACGGATAATGTTTTTGTGTCCAAAAACTCCCAAAACTTTCAAAACTTCGAACGGATAATGTTCTGTAATATATTTTTATGTCTCTAATGGTATAATTTCTATTTATTGGACCTAAATGTTCTATAACTATTTAAAGATCAAGAAGTAGAAAAAGGGTTAAAAGTTATCTTTTTGAGATCAAGAACTCAATAGAGATCAAACACAAGAGGTGTTTTCCATTGATGAAAGTTGAACAAACTTTGTATTATAACAAACGAAAGAAGGACCGAGAAATCCTAAACAGAAAATCTAAGTACAATATTTTTTTATTTTGGGGAGTTTAATGATGGAGATCGAGTACTGCAGCAGACCGCTTTACTCCGTTGACGGTTCGACAAGGGAATGCAAATTCATTCCTCACGTCTCTCCCTCCTGTCTGTGTCCATGTGTGGTTATGCAACCCAAATATTTATACCCATCATACTGATGAGCAATGCGTGCATATGTTATGCGCACATGGATTCTGGGACTGCCACATGTCTATCTTAACTGAATGATTGTAGTCGCGAACGCATGTCAGAGCTGAGCTTCCATGTGGTATCTTGTTGGGATCTACTATTGCTGGAGATCTAGATTATTCTTGTTTTGTGTGCATGACTTGGTAAGCTTGACATGTGGCCTGCACTTGGTTGTAGAGAATCTCCTCAGTTGCAACAGAAATACTTAGTCGCATAGGGTCGCATAGAGACTGAACATAGGAGTTGAGCCTCCCAGAGATCAGGTCTTAGGGTCGTTTAGACGCATAAGGACTACGACGCATAGGAAGCTTGACTCATGGAGACCTTGGCTCATGGAGAGCTTGACGCACAAAGAGCTTGGTGCATAGAGAGCTTGACACACAGAGAGCTTCACGCATGGATTGCTTTATCGTATATATACGTGGCACTACACAGCTGTATATGTTTAAGGGTAGTCATGACATTGATGTAAGTGCCGACGTCCACTGCTAGCATCAAAACAGAGGCGTTCAGTACCATTTATTACTGTTAAGAATTATAAATGTTGTGACAGACAGAAGTGGCACTATGCGTCCAAGAAGTCATGTGTCTCTTAACTTTTGTCGCATGCATCTTTGCTTCTATGTCACATGAATTGTATGGCGCATAACTTTGAGTGAGCGGTATGCGGCAGTGATGGATGAGTGCATATTTTTTTAAGATTTTTCATGCTTCTACAAGACCCCCGTCAAAGTTTGTAAACTGTGGATAAGTTTAGAATACTTTGAATAAGAAGCATGTAAAGAGGCTTTTTTAATGACTAAGTTGTTTGTCTCATGAGTTTACTGGTGCATGGATGAATCTGCCAGGCTATCTTCATTAAATAAGAAGATTTGCCTCGATCTATGAACGAATTTCTTACGATTCTGAGCCGCCATTATGCACGGACTCCAAGGGGAAGTTTACCAAAGATAAAGGGGAATCAAAATTTGGGGTGTCAGTTTTGACTGGAGATAAATGCTTACCGCAAAAATTGAGGCATTAAGTCCGAGTCAGATTCATCCTCAAAACTTTCTAGCTCATTGCCTCAATCTCCTCACACGGCTCTAGACCGTTATAAATAGGCGACCAAAGGATTAGAGTAGAGTGGGAGAGAGAGCCTCATTTCTTACGCTCGTTCCTTCCTCGTAAGACAAAATATTGAAGGCTCCCATTCTTCTCGTTGAGGGATCTAACGAGGGAGAAGTAGATCCTTGGTCCCCTGATGCTGATGCTCCAACTGGAGGTATTTGAGTGCTTCGTTCCTTGTTCTGTGATGCCAAGGACACAGAGACACAAGTACACTATCTAGTCGCATAGCTGAGAGATCATCTAGAGCACTCACAGACTCTATTCATTTCTTACTCGCATGGATGATAAATCATCTATCCCATGCGTGCATAATTCTTTGCATAGCTTCTACCGTATAGAGTATGTACGAGCTTTCCTTTTGGTTTAGTCGCATGGATAAGAAATCATCTAGATTATACGCACCCCATGTCAGGCACATGTATAAAGGCTCATCTAACACATGAACACCTTGATTTTGATGCATGGGTGAAGGTTTATTATGCGTGCTTTATTTCTAATTCATGTTCTACTTTCCTGATGATTCGAATCCTCATTGTGTAGGTTCTACCTCAGCTCATACTACTTACGATGGAGCATGAAAGGATATCATAACATTCATCATTCGAAGAGAGTGCCACCCTTATGTGACACAGTCTATCAAGAACTGATCCAAGAGACGAGGATGAACATCCAGCGTTATGTGCGAAGTTGTCCTAGTTCATGCAGCATGCTAGCTGCGTTTCACCCCTTTATACGGCTTGCTATTGGCCGGATGCCTACGGTATCGATGACATAATTTAAATTAATTGCCATTCCTTGTCTTTATTCTTCACGTATGGACAAAGAGTGTCTGATCCAACCCCTCCCTTGCTATCCATCAGTATGGATTATTTTCCATATACTGAGTTTTGCACTACGGGAGCGATAATCCAGAATGCATTGAGCTCTGCTACCAGCTTCACTTTCTTTGGTAAAAAAAACATCACGGAGGGGCGCCTCAATGGAGGAGGTTCTTATCATAGAAACTTTTATCATATGTACCCATGATCCTGAATATTAATAAAAATCTTGGATGTAATAGGTTCCCATCATATGTACTCATGATCTTGAATATTAGTTAAAAGTTTATTTTTTCCAAAACTTCTTCTTGTATTTTTCACGTTGTATATTGTGTATATTGGATATTATATTAGAGGTAATATGGACGTAATACAACATCGTAGTTTACTAAGGACGTCCTACTGGGAGATTTTTGGTGGACCTATCACTTCATATGCATTTGAGTGCAAGTAATAAGTTTGAAATGAAACCCTATCATAGGTCATATGGACGTGATTGGTTTTATAGCCATATCACCGCTGGCGTACTTAGAATTAAGTACGATTGATAAGTTTGGATGATGACCGATGTCAAAGGTTTTATGGACGTAGTACGATACCGCATTTGTTAAGGATATCCCACTAGGGGATTTTTGGTGGACCTATTACTTTGTGTGCATTTGAGTGCAGGTAATAAGTTTGAAAAAACACCCTATCAGAGGAGATATGGATGTAATAGATTTTGTGGACTTATCGTTGATGGCATACTTATAGTTAAGTATGGATGATAAGTTTGGATGACGATCGATATCAGAGGTATGATGGACATGACAGTCGATAGTTAAAACAAGGAGATTTACTCAGAGGTAATATGGATATGGCAAACCCTAGTGAGGAGAATTATAGTTCAGAGGGGTATGGATGTGAATTAGTGTCCTGAAGAACTAAATGTATAGTAGCTTACAGAGGGCCGCTCCACTAGGGAGCTTTTGCGGATCCAATATATGTTGTGTATTGAGGACTCCTGAATATAGATAATGCTTTTACAATAATTGGTAGAAAAATGGTACATGTTATACATACTCACTTGTTGGGGATGAGTAAAGAAAGCTGTAAACACCGTCAATCTTGATTGTCCTGCTAGGGATAGGGAAAGCACGAGTCTAGCATAGACATAGTACTTTTTGAGGAACTTGTCATTGATCGGTATCATGAGAAAGTCTTCATTTAGTTTTGAGAGACGATAGGCACCGTTAGAGTATACCGAATCCACGATAAAAGGGCCTTCCCATTTGGCTTAGAATTTTTCAGCTGTCTTGTGTGTCATAGCCATCAGTCTTCTTACTGTCAAGACGAGGTCACACACTTGGAATGTTCTTTCTTTCTCGTTTATTGAAGGCTCCAGAGAGGCGTGCCTGTGTAACTCAATAAACTGTTTAGCTAAAAGACGCTTCTCATCAATTTTCTCCAACTCTTGTAGCCGTCGGTGGTGGTTGTCGTCATCTGTCAGTTGGTTGTAGAGGGCCACCCGGAGTGAGAAAATTTGGACCTCTAGGGGGAGTACGGCCTCGCTCCCATAGCCTAGAGAGAACGACATATTGCTATTTGGTGTTCTAACCGTTGTGTGATAAGCCCAGAGACACTCCCAACTTCTTATTCCAGTCGCACTTTTTAGATGACATAATTTCTTGAGTAGCTTTATGAGGATGTTGTTGAATGCTTTCGCTAATACATTTACTGATGGATTATAAGCCGTTGAAGCTACGTTCTGAATTCAGTTTTTATCGCAAAACCGGTAGAAATAATAGCTTATAAATTATGGACCATTGTCAAGGATAATCCTCCAAGGTAGCCCGAAATGGTAGATGACGTGCCTGCTTGACAAAGCAGATCACGTTGGATATTTTTACTTTAGTGAGTGGTACGGCTTTCGCCTACTTAGAGAAGTATTCTGTGATGGTAAGAATAAATTGATGCCTCTTAGATGAAGGTGGACTAATCGGTCCAATGATATCCATTCCCCATGCTTCGAACAGCCATGACGCAACTATTGGGTGTCAAAATTCTGAGTGCTGATTGATGAAGAATGCATGTATTTGGCATATCCAATATTTTCTTGCATAGTCGGCGACATTTGCTACCATTATCGGCCAATAATAGCCCCTTCTTCGGTAACAATCCTATATCTTCAGGCCGGGTTGGTGTACACTGCAAACACCATTGTGAGCCTCATAGAGTGATTGCTTTGTCTCTACATTCGATAAGCATCATAGCAGAAGCCCGTCAAAGGGACAATGATACAATATTTTTGTAGCTGTATAGTAATAGCACCGGAGGGAACATCTCCTGATAGAAGTAGCTTCCTTCGAGTCCTCCACAGAATTCCATAAGTTGCGTAGTCTATAAAAGAGAGTCTCCAATCTTGGGTGCTGAGGTCTGTCTCCACTAAATAGCTCAGACACATGCAGAGGTTAATTTTTGGGCAAACCAGTTCTTGACCAACTACAGTGATCAGTTAATGGGTGGTAACCGAGACTGCCAAGGAAGCTGTGAGGTCGGTGAGATGGTCAGCCTTAATGTTTTGTAGCTACGATACGTTCTCTATTAAGAACCCGTCGAAGGTGGAGATTATACCGAGTGTGGCTTGGTGGTAGGAAATTAAGTCCCCTTGCAAGACTTCGTACTCTCCTTGGTCCTAACTGACTATCAATATGGAGTTGACATAGGCCTCTAGGTAGTTGAAGCCTAATACGAGAGCGTTATACTCTGCTACGTTGTTAAAATATGACTCCATGAGTGAGTAAGCATGGTAGATAACCAGATCGTCGGGACAAACCAACACTACTCTGATCCAGCAACAATATCGCCTTTAGGCCCTATCCTTGAAGCACCGTCGAAGAACATTTGCCAAACGACCACTGCCATCGTCGCGTTGGAGTCCACCACTTCATTTGGGATCTCCTCGTAGAGTTTTAATATTCTGGCACCCGATGGGCAGCCAGGAAATTGGCCAATGCTTGGCCCTTGACTACCTTCTGTGGGACAAATACCATATTGTACGGTGACAACTGTATCGTCCATGTGGCTATGCAAGAGTTGAGTGCCCCTAGCTTGGTCATTAGGACTCTGAGGGGGTTGACTCGAGAGATCACATAAATTGATACCAGAGTGAGGAACTCCTTCTCCACGGGGTTGTACTTATGCTTCACATCGACCATCATTCTACTAAGATAATATAAGGCCTTCTCATGACTTGTATCACTCTTCTGGGCTAGTAGAGCACCGAGAGAGAGATCTATCACCTGTACATAATGTAAAAAGAGTTTTCCTATGGCAGGGGCCACCAACTCCGGGGGGGTCGAGAGGTAGTTCTTGATGTCGTCTAACGCTCGTTGGCATTCTTTGATCCAGACCAAGGAGACTTCCTTATTCATAAGCTGAGTGAAGGTTTGTCAATGTCCAGAGAGGTTTAATATGAACCTCATGATGTATGCCAATCTTCCTTGAAGGCTGCAAAGTTCCCTGAGGTTCATTGGCGTGTGCATTTCAAGGATTGCTTTGGTCTTATCGGGGTCGATGTGGATACCCTTCAAGGTTATGACAAAACCCAAGAACTTGCAGCTGAAGATTCCCAGGAAGAATTTGGTTGGGTTCATCATTGGGCTGGTGTTCCCGCACCAGATTGAATACTGTCCTTAGATCTTGAAGATGGTCATCTTGGAAGCGACTTTTGAGGGTGATGTCATCAACATAACACTCAACTGTCTTGTGCAGATGTTCACAAAATATGGTGCTCATAGCTTGCTGCTATGTCGCACCGATATTCTTCATACCAAAGGGCATGGATGTGTAGCAATATACCCCTATTGGTGTTCAGAATAACGTATGTTTCTCGTCGTTCGAAAATATCTTGATTTGGTTATAGCCTGAGTATCCGTCCATAAAGGACATACTCTCAAAATATTAAGTGTTGTCGATCATTATGTCTGTGATTGAGAGCAAAAACTAGTCCTTTGGGTATGCCGCTTTCAGATCACGAAAGTCTATGCAGATTAGGATCTTTCCGTTCTTTTTGACGACCGGTATAATGTTCGCCACCCAATCCGGATGTTTCTCCTCGTGGAAAAAGCTGCCTGTTATCAGTTTGTTCACTTCATCTTCGATAGCGTTCATGATGTCCAAACAGAACCGTTGTTGCTATTGTTTTACTAGCTTAGCATCTGGAAATATGTTGAGTTTATGGACCCTGATTTGGGGGTCCAATCCTTGAATGTATTCATTTCTCCAGGCAAAGATGTCGATATACTCCCTAACGAGCCATACTAGGGATTCACGATCTTCACTGGACAAAATTTTGCTAATAAAGATGGGTTTTGGGGAGGATTCATTGCCCAGATCGACTTATACGACTTTGTCTTCAGTAGAAGGTTCTCATTGTTCGAAATATAACTCTCATTGTGAGTCTAAGCATTGTGCCCATGGTTCTACCTCGAAGTGTTTGTGTGGCTGGTCATCATCCTCTTCTGAGTGTGCGGACACCATATTGATAGACAGTGTTCGCTTGAGCATATTTTTAATACTCGTGTCAAAGTCCCAAGTAGGGGATCCTGAAGAGTGAAAATACAATCCTCTTCCTCTCCTGAATTTTTATGAGTTGATGGCGGTGTGATGTAACCCAGGCCGTGATCAGTTCGCTGGTAGTAATCCTCGAATTTGCCTACAAGGGTGAGGAGATGTAGAGGCAGACGCCGGTCCTTGCCATAATTGAGGCATTTGTCGCTCTTCAAGTCATAGCTCATATTCTGGATGATGCGTTTAGTTTATGAGCTATAGCGGTACAACTGTATTTTACCACTATCACGTTAGGGTTCTTTTGTAGGGAGGTTTCGACGACCCTCTACCTTTCCGAAGATGATAGATTTTTTTATGGAACTGGGGTTCCTCAGGACCGTAGATTGGTGTGCATATCGATCGATAGATGATTAACAAGTTTAATACATGATATAACCCTTCAAAGGCCAAAACTAGAATTCACGAATTATAATTGAAGTAACGAGAAGAAGATGAAGGTTTTCAGCAATCTTGATCAGTTAGCGACCCCAAGATCTTTTGCACGTATTTCTTTCTCAGATTGGACGTCGTGTGGGCGACTATCTTCCAACCTTTTTTCTTCTTGGCAGACCCTCTTTCTTTCCTTACGTGGAAAATAAATTTAGAGAAAGATGCTTGCTTTTTATATATTCATGACGGCCAAATAATAGATTATATATATAGGCTACAGCAGGGACCATGAGGAGAAATTAGGGTTATGTCACCTAACGGATCTGGGTATCCCACGTTTATCCCGAACACACAACCCTGGCCCGTTAACAATAGCTTGGTCCACTAAAGATCTATTATTGCACTACCTTCCTAATCCCAAATTACGATTATGGGCTCCTTCTTATTATATGCTTGTTTGTCTTCCCATGTTAAAATATCGAATGTCCGTCAATCAAATTAATTTACTGACAACTATATTGATCGACATCTTTTATCCTTAAGTAGTACCACTTAACTTTATTTGTCATATCAGGTATAATCCACCTGCAGGGTTTACATGGCAATCCTTATGAGTTCCTTAAGGAGACATCATCAACCAGATGTATCAGGACATAAATTCCTTTTATAATCAATAGTCCATCATACACACAATATTATTACCAAATTTATAGAGGTTATTGACCCATAATGAATCTCACTCTTTTATGAGTCAAAGTAATGCACATTATATATACATGTCTGCTATTATATCCGGATTAAGTGCACAAGTATCCATAATAACAAAGGTGTTTGTTCTCCTATGTAGTCAGTATAAAGAGAACAAGCTCAAGTGGTCATGTTCAAATACACAAAGTATACTAGTATAAACCTATAGTCAAGATAGACTAATACAATATTATATGACAACATTTCCAATGGTTTGTCCAAGTCCATCTAGTTTGTGAACTATTTATATATTCCACAGGAAACTGATAATATAATCTTCTGTGTAACACCACATACCATATTATCTATATTATAGAATATTATATACTTGCATTAATATTATAACAAATACAACATGCAAATATTTACCCATATGATTCTTATTTATGAATAAGAAAATATAGTTAATGCAAAGTGATGATTTTAGTATATAACCCAAACAATCTCCCACTTACACTCAAAGCATTGCTTTTTAGTATACTGTTACAAATCTTCCACTTATACTTAAAGCCATGCTGCTACGCATCTGATTCCCATTCCCTCAATATGACTATCAAAAGCCTTAGCTGGTAAGCTCTTTGTAAAGGGTTCATCTAGGTTGTCTGCTGATGCTATCTTGATCATAATAACTTCTTCTTTTTATGAAATATTTTATCAGGTGGTACTTGCACTCAATGTATTTACTTGTCTTATGGATTCGTGGTTCCTTCAAGTTTGCAACTGTACCACTATTATCACAATAAAGTATAATAGTCTTAGGCAAACTAGGTACCACATCCAAGTCCAATAGAATATTTTTTAGCCAAACTACCTCTTTGGCTGCCTTAGAGGCTGCCATATACTCGGCTTCTATGGTGGAATCGGCAATACATTTTTTCTTGATGCTCCTTCATACTATGGATCCACCTCCTAATGTGAAAACATAACCTGAAGTAGATTTCCTGGCATCCCTATCTGACTGAAAATCTGAGTCTGTATTTCCCTAAGGGCACTAAACTATCTGCATGATAAACCAACATATAATATTTAGTCCTTTTCAGGTACTTCAAAATATGCTTTACCACAGTCCAGTGATCTTGTCCTAGGTTAGACTGATATCTGCTAACCATGCCAACGATAAAAAATATGTCTTGTCTCGTACATAGCATTGCATACATTAAGCTTCCTACTGTCGAAGAATAAGTAATCAATTTCATTTCCTCTCTCTCTTTTGGTGTCCTCGGACACTGCTTCTTTGATATAGCAATTTCATGCCTAAAATGTAAGAAACCTTTCTTATAATTGTGCATGCTAAAACAAGTTAGTATAGTATTGATATAGGTACCTTGGGATAAGCCTAACATCCTTTTCTTGCGATTTGGTAGAACTTTGATCCCAAGGATGTGACCTACTTCTCCCAAGTCCTTCATATCAAAGTGCTTGGATAACCATACCCATACATTAGATAACACCTTCACACTATTTCCAATAAGCAAAATGTCATCCACGTAAAGTACTAGGAATACCGCTACATTTCTGTCATACTTTTGTATACACATGCTTCATCCGGTCATTGATCAAATCCATAGGATTTTATCACTTGATCAAAACAGATATTCCTAGATCTAGAAGCTTGCTTAAGTCCATAAATGGACTTCTTGAGTTTACAAACAAGATGCTCTTTGCCCTTTTCAATGAACCTATCGGGTTGCTTCATATAGATGTTCTCCTCAAGACTTACATTAAGGAAAGATGTCTTGACATCCATTTGCCAAATCTTACAATCGAGATGAGATGCAATAGATAAAAGAATCTAGATAGACTTAAGCATAGCTACCGACGAAAATGTTTTCTCATAAACAATAACCTCTTTCTGAGTAAAACCTTTCATAACAAGCCAATCTTTAAAGGTTTCAATCTTACCGTCTGATCCTCTTTTTCTCTTGTAAAACCACCTGCATCCAATGGCATTTATACTAGTGGGTGGTTTTACAAAATCCTAGACTTGATTAGAATCCATAGATTATATTTCAGATATTATTACTTTTTACCAAGATTCTGTATCTTTATCTTGGAGTACTTTATTATAGGTGCATGGATCTGAATCTTGTTCCTCAGAGACAAAGTCTGATGACTCTCCCAAGAACATGAATCTGTCAGGTTAAAAAATAACCCTCCAACTACAATAAAGTACTACAGGTTGTGGTGTAACATTTGTGACACGTTGTGCAGTTACTTGTGGTTACTCCAGTTGTACTATTGGTACGGAAGTATTTGGTGTCTCATCTCTCAGTTCTTCTAGAATAACTCTACTTATGGGTTTATGGTTCATCACATAGTCTTCCTCTAAGAATCGGGCATTAATGTTAATAATAACCTTCCGATCCTTAGGACTATAAGATAAACCTACGTTCGTTCCTCTTGGATAGCCTATAAACAAGCATACTTCTGTACGAGATTTCAACTTATTTGCTTTCCTATTCAGCACATGTGCTGGACTACACCGAATTCGAACATGTTTCAGACTAGGCTTATGCCCGGTCCACAGCTCTGTAGGAGTAATAGGTACTGACTTAGAAGGTACCAAGTTCAAAATATAAGTTGTAGTCTCTAAGGCATATCCCTAAAATGAATTTGGTAAATCCGAATAACTCATCACTGATCTAACTATCTCCATAAGAGTCATATTTCTTCTTTCTGCTACACCATTATGTTGGGGTATTCTAGGTGCAGTCAATTATGATATAATCCCAGCTTCTAATAAATAGTCCCTAAACTCTTCAAAGAGGTACTCGCCACCATGAACTGAACGTAATGACTTGATATATTTTCTATGATATTTCTCCATTTCAGTCTTGTACTCTTTAAATTTCTTAAAGCACTCAGACTTACGATGTATTAAATAAATGTATCCATACCTTAAATAATTGTCAATAAATATAATAAAATATTCAAAGACACCTCTAGTATGGACAGTCATGGGCCCATACAAATCAGAATAAACAAATTCTAACACATCTTTGGCCCTATGCCCCTTTGCCGTGAAAGGCCTTTTGGTTATTTTACCTTCCAAGCAGGATTCGTAGATCAAAAGTGCCTCTATTTCCAATGACCTCAAAGGTGCATCTTTAACCAGTCTTTGAATCATTCTTAGATTAATATGTCCCAACCGCAAATGCCAAAGATATGTTTGGTTCATATAATATGGTTCTTTTCTCTTATTTAAGTTAGAAGACGTGTTATTCATTTCTATAAGTTGCATTATGGATGAAATAGGATTAATGACATACAAATTATTAACTAATGCACCAGTACAGATAAAATGCTTATTTTTTTCTAATAATAATATTGTCATTAAAATGAACTAAATATTCATCCTTAACTAGCATAGAAAAAGAAATTAAATTTATTCTAAGTGAAAGTGCATAAAGAAAATCTCTCAATGCCAAAGACTTATTTCTACCAAAAGATAAAATAACATCGCCTACTACAACAACTGCTACTTTTGTAGCGTCACCCAAGAACAAGCATATCTCTCCATCACTAAGCTGCGTGATTTCTTTGAACCCCTGCAAAGAATTATTGACATGATTAGTGGCTCCTGTATCTACACACCAGGTGCCGATATATAACACTACTAAATATGTTTCAACTATTAGTAAATGAGATATACCGTCTTTATTCCTTTGTTTAAGAAGTGGACAATCACTCTTCTAATGTCCTGACCCTTTGCACTTGAAATACTTGCCTTTCAACTTTTTCATAATGCCTAGAGGTCCCATGCCCTTCTTTGCTGAATTTTCTTGTTTCTGAATATTATTATTCTTCTTACCGCCGTTCGGCTTGGAAGTAGAAGCCTTTTCAGTAAAATAAATATAATCAATCAGTCTTATGAGAGCCTCAGCATCTTGCAGTTCTTTCGCAAGTTCTGCCGAACTGTACAACATTTTGTTCATGTTGTAGTTAAGGCAAAATGTGTCAAAACTTTTAGGCAGAGTTTCGAGAATAATATCGACCTGGATTTCCCCATCGATTTTAGCTCCAAGGATCTCCATCTCATTCAGATGACCCATCATCTTGAGAATATGATCCCTTACTGGCGTCCCTTCAGCCATGGTCGTATTTATCAAATTTTTTATAGCAAACTACCTTGCTTCCTTACTCTGACGTTCGAAGAGTTTCTTGAGGTTGTACATTATGTCATAAGCTGTGGCCATGGCCTGATGCTGATATTGCAATACATTTGACATAAATGACAGAATGTAACACTGCGCCATCTCATCTGCCTTGATCCACTTCTTATAAGCCTCTTTGACCTCTCATCAGAATAAACATCTGGCTTAGGAGGATATTCCTTATGGAGTACATATTTGTACTTTTCAGTAGTTAAGACAATATCCAAGTTATGTTTCCAGTCAATATAGTTAGGACCAGTAAGTTTGTTTTCTTTAAGAATCACCATAAGTGGACTGAATGAACCCATTTTTGAAATTCTAAGAATCACATAAATAATAATTATATAGGGAAAAAAAAATTTGAACTAAAAATATATTGATTCCCACAAAACAATAATAAAAAGTTCACCAATACCTTAAATACCATGAATTTAATATGCCACGATAGTATGGATGTATAATAATTCAGTATTTGTTCAAGGAAGTTTTTTCTATTAATTTTACTATCATGTCAACCTAACTTTATGACAACTAAAATTAATTTGTTGTTCTTTACTTTGGTCCTACAAATAATAGCAGTGACTCCGATGGAGAGGATACCATTATTTATATCTAAGTGTAAACCATTACTTAATACTAAGTCTATTACTTCGTAATGTATTTCTTCATATGGAGAAGTAAACACACACTAGTTAATTTTCTATAATTATTCCAAAAGAAGTCTGTATTGTTGACCCATAATTATACTCATCCGATTTAGAGGAAGGCACTAAAGCCAACACGCAAGTATAATTACATCACCTACAAACCAGTAATGGAGACTGTGGGATTTATACTAAATAAATTCCCTCTCCCACTTAGTTATTTAACAATGAGATTTTTTATACTAGTTGACGTATGTCCATGTTTTCCATTATTAATGCGGGCTTAGTTTATAGAAAATATCCATAGAATAATAAACATGCATAACAAAATATGCAGATATAGCAATAAAGAAAAATAAATATCCAACTATTATAGTCTTTTTTTTTAGGTTTGGCTGTCTTTTTCCTTTATCGAAAATCATCTGTCTACCTTCGGACTGCTAAAAAAATAGCATCTCATCTCGTATCAGAAACATCCACCATCGCCATCACGATAGATAAAAAATTTAAAATTACACCAATACTATGACTCCGGAAGGAATTTACACATAATCTAGATTGAAAAAAATTAAATAAATAAGCACGATCAACCCTTGTGATTTTAATTACATCCATGAACAACAACAAATACGATATACTATGGATTTAAATCACAGAAACAAAATATGCATACAGACCAAAATAGTTCGATTTAAGATGCCTGTAAAATCAAGTTAGAACAGATCTACATCTACCGACTATTTTTTAATGCGAGTTTTATTAGATAATATGGATTTATCAATCGATATGCAGATCCAATACCGTTTCTATACAAATTGATGGAACCGGGGATCCCCAGGATCGTAGATTGGTGTGCATATCTATCGATAGATGATTAACAAGTTTAATACGTGATCTAATCCTTCAAAGATGGAAACTATGGTTTACGAATTATACCGGAAGTAACAAGAAAAAGATAAAAAAATTTAGCAACTTTGATCAGTTAGTGACCCCAAGATCTTCTGCATGTATTCCTTCCTCGGATTGGACGTCTTGTGGGCGACGATCTTTGAACCATTTTTCTCTTTGGCTAACCCTCTTTCTTCCCGTACGTGGAAAACAAATTTAGAGAAAGCTGCTTCCTTTTTATATATTCATGACGGCCAGAGAATAGAGGATATAAATAGGCTACGACAGGGACCATGAGAAGAAATTAGGGTTAGGTCTCCTAACAGATCTAGGTATCCAATGCTCAGCCCGAACATACAACCCTGGCCCGTTAGCAATAGCTCGGTCAACTAAAGATCTATTGTTGCACTACCTTCTTAATCCCAAATTACGATTATGGGCTCCTTCTTATTATATGCTTGTTTGTCTTCCCATGTTAAGATATCGAATGTCTGTCGATCAAATTAAGTTACTGATAACTATATAGATCGACATCTTTTATCCTTACGTAGTACCACTCAACTTTATTTATCATATCGGATATAATCTATATGCAGGGTTTACATGATAATCATTATGAGTTCCTTAAGGGAACATCATCAATCTGATATATCAGGACATGGATTCCTTTTATAATTCACAGTCCATCATACACATAATGTCATTACCCAATTCTTAGAGATTATTGACCCATAATGAATCTCACTTTTTATGAGTTAAAGTAATGCACACTATATATACATGTCTGTTATTATATCCGGATTAAGAGCACAAGCATCTATAATAACAAAGGTGTTTGTTATCTTTTGTAGTCAGTACAACAAGAACAACCTCAAGTGGTCATGTTCAATACACTTGAAGTGTACTAGAATAAACCTATAGTCAAGATAGACTAATACCAGATTATACTACAATATTTCCAATGGTTTGTCCAAGTCTATCTATGTTGTGAACTATTTACATATTCAACAGGTAACTGATAATATGATCTTCTGTGTGATACCACACACCATATTATCTATAATATAGAATATCAAACACTTGCATTAATATTATAACAAATACAACATACAAATATTTGCCCATATGATTCCTATTTAAGAATAAGGAAATGTAGTTAATATAAAATGATGCTTTTTGAATATAACCATAACATTTGTCAGCCATCCGTGTGGATGGTACTATAAAGTAGCCGCCTCGACTTGGGAGAATCCAGTTTACGGCGTAGATGGTAGTTACTTATGTGTATAATTGTAACCCTATACCATATTATAAGAGATACATTGTATTTAAATGTGCAACATCAAAGTAGTTCAAGGACAAACCTTTATTGATAAAGTAAGATATCTTATCTATGGAGATCACATAATCTATAAAAGGGACATCAGCATGGGCAACCACCTATTCTCCTATTTTATCTCTCCCGAGATTTGCATTTAGTGTGAGTGACGACTTCGGAGGACTCTTGCTAAGCTTGACAACCAGGGGTTCGAAAGCAGTCACGGGTGCTGGGTCCTCTTTTGGCAGTCGACTCAATCTCCGCATACGGATGAGCAGAGGTTTATGTGCCTTTTTGTGAAGTTTTACCAAGAGGAGAGGGGTTGTGTTAGGGCACGTCCTTTGAGGCAGACCCTCAAGGGTTTGCCTGGCGTGGTTCCAGCCTCCGCTTCACCGTCAGCATTATTACCACCTTCGTCCTGGTGGACTTGCTTGTATAGGATTGAGTCAGAGTAATATGCCTTGACTCCTTTGAATGAATCGACATCTTCAAATTCAGTCCTGACGATGCCGTGATCGTCAATATACTTCAGGCATTGATGTAACCACCTAATTCCAGAAGAATGATATCTTTAATATTTTATAACTAGTAGTAATTATATAGCCATATTTATTTTATGTTAGTTAGAATAGTATTATTGGTTAGTGTGATAGATAGTGTCACTCTACTATCCCGTATACTCAGAATATACTCAAGTTGGCGTACTTTTGGTGTTTTTTTATTTTTGGCACAATTTGAGTATACTTCAAGAGCGCGGATGGATGGAGCTTGGCGCACTTTGGCTAAGTAACGAGTGTGTAGTGGTGGTAGGTAGGGCGGGAGGCTTAGATTTGTTGGAGAGATCAGAATGTTCATTATCAACCCCTTGCCTATATATATATAATTTTATTTTTCTTATTTTTCTCCTAGTTTTTTTATAAGCAAGTACATCTTGCAAATATGAAGAAACATGATCGACTATAATTTTATTCTTAGTATTTGTTTGTTGTAATTAGTTTATAGTAGTGTTCTGATTATAGTTAGTTCTTGAAATTTTTAGATTTGAGGTGGTTAATAGTTTATATCTTGTTTTTATTTTGATGGTTTTCATGAGTATATTTACCTAGGGAATGATTCCCCAAAATAGAAAAATGAGATATTTTTAAAAGATTTTTCCTGATTTTGAACTTGACATTTTTCTTTATTTTTAGTTCTTGTTGCTTGAGGAATGAAATACTACCATAGTCTCGAGCTTGAGCTTTGAGTGCCTCAATGGTGGGTCGGTTAGAGAAGAATAACAGTGACAAGAAGTACACAGGAGGATTTGCATCATGGGCGCATGTTGAGTGTGACCCTCAGTCCATGGGCGCATATTGAGTGTATCCTGCAGTCCTTAACTCGTGCGTACTTTAAGAGTACTACCAATTCCTTGCAAATGTATGTCAAGGGGATAAATTCTTAAAAAAAATCCTTCTTGGCGCCCTGTTGGAACACTTTATACTCTGGCCCACAATCGATGTACTAACGACCGAACCAAGCAAAAAATGTGCCAGGCTACCTTTCAGCGCACTTTTATCAACTTTCTATTAGTTCGCGCACTTTTTATAGGCCGACGCACAATTTTCCCTTTGTGCATTAAACTAGCAAAATTGTACCGCCCTTATATATATATGGCCTTTGGACCACTTTTGATGGATTAATAACCCAGCACACTTATATCTCGTGGCGCATTCTTGCTCAGTTTAGCTCGATAACTGAGCCTTGACTTTGGCACATCTCGATTCCAGAGGCCCTTGACTGTCGTGCCCTCGACAGTCGTATCGTCTGGGGACTCGTGTTTTGTTTTGTAGTTATGTTTGTATTTGTATAGTGTGCCACATCTTTCTGCTGCTCTATTATTGATTTTATGCCCCAGTTTGCTTGCATGTGTAGAATACGCCTATTCCCGAATCCATAAATTTGTGCACCATGTTATAGACTTCTACACCATGACTTATGTGAACTAGTGTTATAGGTTTGAGCGCCATAAAGTTGCCTGCCCGAGCATTTTTTGTGCCACTATTTCTGACTAGCCTATTTGGCACTTACAAAGTGCGTCGACCCAGGACTTATTGTGATTGATTGTAGCATGAACCCCTTGTCTTTCTATAGTCGTAACTGTCGTATGACATTTTATACCTTGTATAGGGGAGATGTCCATGTCCGTCTTCGTATTACGGTACTGGAGCATGACAAGGTTTTAGTGGTGGCGCATGCAGGTTTGATTTTTATACTTATGGGGTGTCATGATCTTAGGATCCCCATTCAAACATGTTCCTCCTTGAAATCTTGAATCCATTCTTTTTGATACTCAGCTTGAATCATTTGATTGATTGTTTCTCTGTTCCTTCCCGTACTGTTCTTGATATCTTTTGTCCCTTTCTTCCAAGTCTTTCCCATCTTCGGTTGTCGAAGCATCAGGGGCATAGAGGTGACCAGTAGGTCCGGGTGAGATAGGAGAGCATTGTGAGGTAGCATTTTATTAGGATCCGATTTTGATCGAGCCAGTGGTTGGGCCCCCAGGTGAGACAGTGGCAGAGAATATTGAATAATCTGCTCCCGAGGTTCTAGCTCCCCCAGTAGTACCAGTAATGCCAATAATACTTGATACCCCAACTTTATTACAAATCATCAATGGTATGATGGTCGCACAGCAGCATAAGGTGCCGGTACAGCAACTCCAACATCAGGAGCATGATGTATTATTGAACCAGGGGTTACAAACAACTATAGAAAAGGGAAGAAGGATAGATTCTGGGGTATCAATTAGATTCTGTCGACTTAACCCGATACTTTGATGGTATGGAGGATGAAATAATGAAAGACGATGGGCTCCAGTATATTGAGGGTATTATGGCAGCGGCCAAGGTTTCGGCTGAGGAACAGGTTGACCAAGTTCAATTGCAACTTCAGGATCTCGCCAGGGATTGGTGGGCATCAGAGAAGGTTGGCTTGAGGCGGCCTATTTATTGGGATAATTTTAGGATTCGATTCAGAATAAAGTATTTTGGAGTCGTGGCCCTGTTTGAGTTACAACAAAGGTTTATCAACCTGAAGCAGTCTGGTAGAACAGTAGACGGCTATACAGTGGAGTTTAGCCGACTGAGTAGATTTGTACCAACAATGGTGGCAATAGAGCTAGATAGGGCGATGAGGTTCCAGCAAGAACTTTATTTGAAGATTCTGCAGTTAGTTGAGGGACACAACTACCAGAATTTTGATGACATATTGGTGGCAGCTAGGAGGCACGAACTTACTTTTCAAAGGATGACATCGTGGACAGGAGGCCATAAGAGGTCTCATGCACATAACATTGTAGGAGGGGCATCGCCACGAATATCAGCACCATCTCAAGGCATTCATATTCATGAAACATCACTGCGTCGGGTGGTAGTTTCAACAGTAATGACACCAGCTCGGTAACAACAGCCGAGGTACCAGAAGCAGCAATAGAGCCTGTCAACATCAACAGGTTGTATAAATTTTGGAAGAGAGGCCATACTAGGAATGATTGTAGGTCAGCAAAGAGGTTGTGCTTGAGATGTGGTAGCTCTGATCATAGGATTGCTACATGCCAATTGATACAGAGGTCATGGGGACCAGCACCCTAATTTCTTGTATTGCCAACACAAAGAGCTGTGCAGCACGGAGAGCCAGCATAGACCGTTAGCCCAGCAACCATTACCGATGCAGTCTCAGATGTATGATTAGTATCATCACTATCACCAACAACAACAGCAAGGAGAGTAGAGAATGCGACAGCACCGTCAGGGAAGGGAGCAACAAGAAGCTCGACAAGGCCAAGGGAAGGCTTTCACCTTATCATTTGTATATATACAATTTGTGACACGTGTTGGATTGGAGTTTGAGGCATTACCAGAGAGGCTAAATATACTCACTGGTAATGGGCTTGTAGGAGTTAGTAGGATGTGCCTAGACTGTCCAGTCGTAGTGTGTTACTACCTATTACCTGCCAAGTTGATTGAGTTTCCTATGGATAACTTTGACGTTATCTTGGGCATGGACTGCTTGAAAGACAGTCATGCTACGATAGATTTTCATAGGGATAGAGTGTTATTTAATATCCCTAGTTTGTAGGAGTTTACGCTCGTTAGGTCGCTAGTAAAAATGAGTAGTTACGGCGGCAGGAACGGAAGAAAAATCGATACCCAAGATAGTTGATGAATTCATGAATGTCTTTTCCGAAGAACTTTTAATATTAGCTCCGATTCGAGAGGTAGAGTTTAGTATAGAGTTGATGCCAGGAACGAAGCCTATATCTTATAAAGTTTACCAGATGTCACCTTCTGAACTTGACCAATTATATCAGCATGTTGAAGAGTTAAAGGCAAAAAGTTTATTCGTATTAGTAGATCACTATGGAGAGCCCCAGTAGTGTTAGTGAAGAAGAATGATGGATCAACCCGATTATGTATTGACTAAAGGTAGTTGAATAAAGTGGCAGTAAAGAACAAGTATCCCTTGCCTTGGATTGATGACCTGTTTGATCAGTTGAGTAAAGCTAGTGCATTCTCTAAGATTGATTTGTGATCTGGATATCATCAAGTACGAGTAAGGGAAGAAGGCATACTGAAGATAACATTCATGGCACGATATGGACATTATGAGTTCTTAGTGATGTCATTCGGATTAACCAATACACCAACAGTGTTTATGGATTTGATGAACCGTATCTTTATGCCCTATATAGATCAGTTCGTAGTGGTGTTTATCGACGACATCCTGATGTATTCCCATAATTAAGAAGAAAATAAAGAGCATATCTAGAAGGTGTTACAGACTTTAAGGGAGCACCAGTTGTATACAAAACTTAGAAAATACATGTTCTGGTTAGTTCAAAGTCCAGTACATTAGTCTTAGATCCTTGAGCGAGAGCGAAACCCTTCCATGCGGGACTCCCAGATCTTATTTTTAGTAAACTTGCTACATCTCGCGAGTGGCTAATTCCTTTGGTTGGATTATCATCCTTCCTCCCTGCCGGCTTCCCCGGAGCCATAGGTTGGTGACTTGGTCGTGCTAGATGCTGCAGAAAAGAATAATACACAGGTTGGCGGCAATGAAGCCAGGTCCTGACATGCCAGACTAGAGTCTCACGAGGGAGCGAAGCGGACCACTGCCGTCCCATTCTTGAGTGAGCTGGAGCACATCCATCTTAAGCTCTTTCTTTTTTACATTTACAAAGGTTGGAAAATATAGATCAAGCTCAAGTGCAATTCCGACGGAGAAAAAGGGCGCAGTAAGATGGAGTTTGGTCACTAAACAAAATAAGGACAAGCAAAAAGGCGCCAACCAAGTCGGTCTCAGCATATTACGGTTTCACAATAGAGAAACCTGGGATTCGACAGCTTTGAGAATGAATTGGAATTATATGCCAATCATATTGAGACCGTCGAGTTGATAACATGTAGTAGACACCTTGGTGCTCCCTGCATGTAAGCTTAGTATTTGATGTTAGATAGAAGGTCATTGGATGAATGAAATTTTGCTTCATGTCCTCGCCTCGAGACCCAATTTTGGATGATCGAGACCCATCAGTACTTGACTATGTTACTGCACTGTGGCCAAAGCACCTTTAATTATAGTACAATAAACTGGAACGGTTGCGTTAAGCATCTCAATGCTGAAGATTTGATCCTTATTTCATTCTTGGGATGACACATCATCTAAGGAACAGGAGTATCAGTGGATCCCAAGAAAGTTAAAGTAGTAGAGAACTGACCAATTCTGAAGATCGTGGCAGATATGTACAGTTTTCTTGGATTAACAAGGTACTACAAAAGGGTCATTTCAGACTTTGCAAGGATTTCAGTACTAATGACCCGGTTTACTTGAAAGGACGTTAAGTTTGTATAGTCAACAGAATATCATACAGCTTTTAAAGAACTGAAGAAGAAGTTGATCTCGGTACCGATCCTGACACTTCCAGTAGAATAAGGAGGGTTCATAATGTATTATGATGCATCAGGAAAGGGTCTTGGATGTGTTTTGATTTATTATGGGAGAGTCATAGCATATGCATCACGACAGTTTCGGGATCATAAGAAGAATTATCTGACTCACAACTTGGAGTTGGCAGCAGTGGTGATTGCGCTCATGTTATGGAGGCATTACTTGGACAGTAATCGGTAGAGATATTTATAGATCATAAGAGTTTGAAATATGTATTTATCCAGAAGGATTTCAACATGAGGCAAAGAAGATGGCTGGAATTATTGAAGGATTATGACGTAGAACTTCAATGTCGTCCGGCCAAAGCTAATATAGTGGCAGATGCTCTTAGCAGGAGAGGTGGTATGTTTTTTCTGACAATGCAGAAGCATATCATAGAAGATCTTCGAGAGTTGGGCATTGAGATTGTATTTCCACAAGATGAAGGAGTCTCGACTATTTTACAGATAAAGTCCACTTTGGTAGACAGGATCAAGGAAGCTCAGGCAGGAGATTCACGGATCTTGGAGTTATGAGCAGAATACGAGTCAGGACTCAGGAAAGAGTTAACTATTTACAGCAATGGATATTGAGATTTGGAACTCGTCTCTATGTGCCGAGTGGGGATATAAGATAAGAGATCATGAATGAGGCCCACAATTCCTAGTATTCTATCCATCATGGCGGTACAAAGATGTATCAAGATATCAAGCGACACATCTGGTGGAACAGAATAAAGCAAGAGATAGCATATTTTGTACCCCGATGCCAGATATGTCAACAAGTAAAGTTAGAGTAGTAGAGGCCGGCAGGATTGTTACACCCTCTCCGTATTTTAGAGTAAAAATATGAGCATATTACTCTGTATCTTATGATCGGTTTACCTAAATCTCCGACTAGACGAGATACAGTTTGGGTGATAATGGATCGTCTCACTAAAGTGGCACATTTTCTTCCATTCATAGTTGGACAATCTACGAAATAATTTCCAGATATGTATATACGGGAGATTTTGAGGCAACATGGTGTACCAGTGAGCATAGTGTCAGGCCAAGATTCAAGGTTCACTTCTCATTTTTGGAGGAGTTTGCATGAGAGACTTGGTACTAAGTTAAATTTTATTACGGAGTATCACCCTCAGACAGATGGGCAGTCCAAGAGAACTATCCAGACCCTAGAAGATATATTAAGAGCCTATACCTTAGACCTTAGTGGATCATGGTAGAAATACCTACACCTGGTGAAATTTTCATATAATAATAGTTATGAGGCTAGCATCCATATGGCACCTTTTGAGGCATTATATGGAAGAAAGTACAGGTCATCGTTAGCTTGGGATGACATTGGTGAGAGAAAGATATTGGGCCAAGAATTGATTACTCAGATTATGGAAGTTGTCCAGCAGACCAGAGAGTGGATGCGAGTTACGAAGGATCGACATTGCCATTGGGCAGATCAAAATCGTAGACCTCAAGAGTCTTGTGTCGGCGAACACGTATGTTTACGAATTTTAGATACCCGTGGAGTCATTAGATTTCGGGTTCACGGGAAGCTTAGTCCATGATACGTTAGCCCATTTAACATTCTCGAGTGGGTAGGGGATGTTGCTTATCGCCTTACCCTTCTGCCTTCACTTTATGAGGTACATGAGGTATTTCATGTGTCTCAGTTGCATAGGTATGTGCCAGACCTGATCCATGTTCTCGACCATTATGAGCCATTCGTGGGTACCGACTTATCTTACGAGTAATAACCCGTATCCATTTTGGACCCAAGAGAGAAGTACTCAAGAACCGGACTATTTGCCTTGTCCATCTCGCTTGGGTGCAGCACCCTTTGGAAAAGTCCACGTGGGAATGCGAGGATAATATTCGATCTCGGTATCTGCACTTATTTGACTCACAAGGTATATTTTTTTATATGCCTTTATCCAATTCCGTAATCATTGATCACCTTGCTAGAGTGCTATTAATATTGTTATGCATATATTATTTGGCTTGCTTGTATATTGCTTGTGATTGCTTGTAGCTATATGTGCTTGTCCTGATATCTCTAGTAACTTTAGTCCAAAAATTCTGAGGACAAAATTTTTCTATGGTGAGTAGAGATATCACTCCCCTATCTTGTATACTCGAAATATACACAAGTTGGCGCTCTTTTGGTGTATTTTTATTTTTGGTACACTTTGAGTATACTTCAAGCTCACGGATGAATGGAACATGGTGTAATTTGGCTAAGTATCGAGTGTGTGGTGGTGGTAGGTAGGGCGTGTAGTTTGAATTTATTGGAAAGATCCGACGATTCACCATCAACACCTTGTCTATATATATATATATATATATATATATATATATATATATATATATATATATATATATATATATATCCTTGTTCTTATTATCTCTCCTCACTTGTTCATTTCGCTTATTTTGCTCCTGGTTTTCTTCATAGGCAAGTACATCTTGTAAATATGAAGAAACATGATCAGCTATAGTTTTATTCTTAATATTTGTTTGTTGTAATTAGTTTCTAGTAGTGTTCTGATTATAGTTAGTTCTTGGAGTTTTTAGATTTTAGGTAGTTAATAGTTTATATCTTGGTTTTATTATGAGGGTTTATATGAGTACATTTTCATAAGGAATGATCCCCCAAAATAAAAAAATGAGATATTTTCAAAAGATTTCCTAATTTTGAGCTTAGGATATTCCTTGATTTTTGGTTCTTATTGGTTGAGGAACGAAGCACTGTCATAGTCTCGAGCTTGAGCTCTGAGTGCATCAATGGTGGGTCGGTTGGAGAATAAGAATAGTAACAAGAAGTACATAGAAGAATTTGCATCATGGACGCATGTTGAGTGTGACCTGCAGTCCATAACTCGTACGTACTTTAAGAGTACTGTCATTTCCTTGCAAAAGTATGTCAAGGGGATGAATTGCTGGAAAAATCCTTCTTGGCGCACTTTTAGAAGACTTTAATCTTTGGCGCATAATTGATGTACTAACGAACGAACCAAGCAAAAGTGTGCCAGACTACTTTTCAACGCACTTTTATCAACTTCCTATTAGTTGGCGCACTTTTTACATGTCGGCGCACAATTTTCACATTGTACATTAAACTAGTAAAAGTGCACCGCCCTTATATATATGGCCTTTGGCGCACTTTTGATGGACTTTTGTCTCTTGGCGCATTATTGCTCGATTCAGCCATGATAAGCGAGCATTGACTATGGCACATCTTGATTCCCGAGGCCCTCGACTGTCGTGCCTTCGAATAGTCGTATCGCCTGGGGACTCATGTTTGGTTTTGTAGTTGTTTTGCATTTGTATAGTGTGCCACATCTTCCTGCTACTCTATTATTGATGTCACTACCACTTTCTAAAAATAAGAATATTTTTGACTTTTGTTTATTATTAATATTGTGTGTATTTAATTTAAATAATTGTATGAGATGTGTATTTACATATATATTATATACAATGTTCTTAATGTTTGAGCTAGTAGACTTGACCTAGAAGCCCACTAGATGAACACCTGACCGAATTATAGGGTTATAAAATTAATTTGTATTATTTAGGATTAAATTATTTGAGGTTGTAATTAATTATCGTGATTTTATTTAATTGTTGCGCCTTACCGTTGCTTCGATATTTGTAGCGCTACCCTAGCATTTGTCTTCTAAAAAATTTTACAACCTTGTCCTAGACGTGCCCGCCTTTCATTCTGACCTTTGTGTAACTCATAATTATGCTCTCTTGTACTTCATTTTAGCCGCACAATATTCGTCGTGGACGTTTATTTTAATTCTAAATAAATTTGACTTTGTATCGTTGTGCGTTCCAATCGAAATTGGAGACACAATCATGACCCATTTTCGTTCAAACCAAATTAGGGTAATATTCTATTCTGAGACTTCTGCACTCATGATACTTGTGTCCCAACTAATTTTAGCCCCATGTACTTCTAATTAATTTTAGAACACCACTTACATTTCTTTAATTAAATTGGGGATACCAACTTTGACTAATCCAATTTTAACCCCAATTAAATCCAAATAACCTATTCATTAAGCCCATACAAAACACATAATACTCCCTCACCCTACAAAATACCAAACATCAATTCTTCCACCAATTTTTTATTATTTTATGTGTCTGTGCAAATACCCAAATTTAAGGGGACTTATTTACAAATGTTGCATTAGGTGTCAACACCCCATTGGTTCAAGCTAAATGGAGAAGCCCTTATTCTTTGTCTAGTCAACCCAACCGCTCTCCTTTGTATGAATAATTCATCATGTTAAATCTGAGCCACCCATTCAAAAGAGGGCTTATCATCACCACACACTCTACATCACATCCCCTATATAATCTCTCTTCATGCACCCTTTCCAAAGTAGGCCTTAATCCCCATACCTTGGAAAACCCCTACCTTCTCTCTCCTTCCTTTTCTCCATACACAACCGTAGCACTTTCTATTTCTTCCCTTCTTCTTCTTCTTTCTTTCTTCTTCTTCTTCTTGTTCATCTCCTTCCTTCCAAAACCAAGGAGAACCACCTGGCCACTCATTCAACCCCGGCCGACCCCCTACTCCGGCAACCACCCCTGAACCGGTCGAGCTCCCCCATGACCACTCCCTTCTTCTCCGGCTGCTACCACCGAATCCACCCGCAGCACTCCGGCCAACACTCCCCGGATACTTCTTCTCCTCCAGCCGACTCCCCTCTTCCTTGCTTCCTCCCGCTGCAACCACCCATCCATCTCCTTCCTTCCACCACATTCGGCCAAGCTGAGTCCAACCGGCCACCAGCTCATCCTCCATCGAGTTCCTCCCTCTGCCTCACCCGATCCCGACCGCCCACTGCTACTGCCACGACCTCCCCTCGACCTTCTTCTCCAACTGCAACCCAACGTCCACTGCTCTTCTGTAAGCCCCCTGATTTTTATTTTTTATTCCTTAAAACATTTTTCTAATGTTTCTGTAAATTTTTGGAATTAAAGCTAGGGATTTTTTGTGATTAAATAATTTTTAATGGAGGTTAATTACTATCAAAATATTATGGAAATAATATTTTATGGTGTAAAATGGAAAACCGGACATATGGTAATTTTCTGCGAATTTATTGGACCCCAGAATCATTTTTAAAGCCCTGAAAGCCGGTGTAGAATTAAACCAAATTAAACCCGTGCCAAGTGCGCAACATCGCCTTTTATTTTAATCCAATTCTTACATTTAAGCAATGCAAATTGTAGCCCCCAACATCCCCATGGTAAGCCCAAGGCCTATCCCAAGGAAAGGTTGACCAAAGTCAAAATCCTAGGTTAAACCAACCCTCCCCCACATGTATATAAGTACAATATTTCCTCTCCCTTTTCTTTATTGATTTCTAAAACCTAGAAACAATATGCAGCCGACTTTCCCCTCCATGTACTGTTCATCATCTCCCACATCCCCCTTCGCCGGAGCTCCGCCGGCCGTTCCCCGACCACCACGACTTCACCTCACCCCATCCTCTCTCTCCTTCCTCTTCCCAAAGAAAACCAACAGCCACTATCACCATTTCCAGATCGTGACCTTGTCCACCCATTTTGTGTCAGCCGTGTCGGTGTTGGTCTCAGGTCCAACATACATATATAATATATTTCCTCGTATCCGACATTGGATACGACACAATCTGTCCACAGAATCCATTTCCCGTATTCTACAACTCCGGACACGGAAAACAACCCCGACACAGTTCGTTCCCAAATCTGATGCCAAAATAAAACCTAGATCTAGATCTGAACCCTAGCTTTAGATCTACCCTTGCCGACCACCGCCGTCGACTTCGGACTTCCATTTCGCCGGTCCTTCATCTCTGCCGTCGTCCTCGGTCTGGTCGACTCCTTCCGGATCCATCGACGTCGATCTCCCTCCGTCGTCGCCTCTGCTACCCGCGGCGTCGCGTCCGCGCTGTCGACCGGATATGAGCAACCGATCCATAGCCAGTCGGAGCCGACGACTGCCGGTCTGACTACGGAGCAGCTCTTTCCGGTGCCGCACTCTGACCGAACCCGACCGACGACACTGCGAGATCCACGAGGCCAGATAGATGGGACAGCGTCGGGGCCAAGAAGGACTCCATGGACTTGGAGAGGGAGAAGCGGATCACCATCCAGTCTGTGTCGAACCTCTTCCATTGAATGCTCCCGCAAAGTTCGAACCTTCTGATCCTATCCCTGCAATTGAGAAAGGTTGTATATAGCTGCCAATTCGGTTCCTTAAAGGGACAGCTAGTTAAAAATATTAGTGTAGTAATGACAGATGGGACAGCACATGCTGTGGATTCCAGTGAGCTTGCTTCTTGAGGAAGGAGTGATTTTTCATCACATCAACATTCTTTGAAGAGCTATGAGATGTTGAGTCTATAAGACTAGGCAGTAGAAGTCACCAAAGGCAAACGTGGGTTGAAGGGACAATATAAGGCGTTTCTAGTTAATTTGCTAGTTGGTTTAGAAGAATGTTAGAGGCTTTGTTACTTGAGCTCATAAGTGGCTGCAATACCATAATTAATGAGGATAAGAGCATGCTCACTGGCAGATGAGGATAAACACCTAGAGCCTACATGTCTGGGAATAGACCATGCCATGACTGGTTGATGAAAGTCCTATCAACCATCAAATTGGCTAGCCATAATGCTGCTGCTGCTCCTGTTCTTCCAGGATCAAATGTGTCCCATTCTGGTCATCTCAGGTACTACGGGACCTGAGGACTTGGACGTGGTACCGGACCCCCGTCATCAGCAGCCGCACGCAGCTTCTGGATAAGTACCCACAGGATTCACTGCTACCAGGACGACTGTTGTTACACAAACATCAGGCAAGTGTACCTTGCCAAACTCTGCAGTATTGTTATATATTTTTCCTTGCTTTAATATATTGTTGTGCATACTTAACCTAGGACCGTGTGAAGTACTTAGTGTCCGATTATTAGTCGGGTGCCAACACTGTACGCGGTGTTGGGTACTGTCATCTAGAGATGGTTATACGTGACACTTTACATCGTACTTGTCTTACCAAGTACTTTATGACCCAGGACACTTGACACCATTCATGAGACAGAATCTTCTCGAGATATTCGTGGTAATTCTGTGTAGGATACAGGACTTGACAGAGATACTATATTCTTAGATACATTATAGTTATGATCCCGCTGACATGGACATGAGACGTTATGGTCATGATATGCGTGGTTACATTGGGTGGGGAGAGACACACAGACTACAGGCTGATCATATATATATACACCCTACTACTGTGAGGCCAAGACTCTGAAACCCGAGCTTGGCCCATTACTCATTATTACTGCTGCTACCGGCTCCCCGACACAGAGCTGGTAGTATGCTTCAGCCTGAGTTCTAGTGCTGCTCTCATCTTGCATATCACTTAGCTGGTTATTTAGCACTCTCTTATTGTTCCATCTATTGCTGGAGAGACCCACATGCTACAGGTTGATTATGTTATGCCTGCTACTCAGTCTCCCGCTGGGCTAGACCACCTCATGATATCACTGCTACCGGCTCCCCTACACAGAGCTTGTAGTTGATTCAACCTGGGTACTATTGATGTTCTTTCTTTCATTTCACACAGATGTTTACATACTTACCACATTATTCTCATTATCTGTTGCACTGCTTATATTTTGGCTTGTATATTTTCTTGTACCTTGCTATGTCCCCTGAGGACCTGGATATGGATTATGTCCCCAGGATTTGCAGACGAGATTTATCCCGAGGTATACGGGACCGCAGCAGGAGCTGATCCAGGAGCTGTACCGCCTTCCGAGGAAGAGGTCTTAGCTGAAGACTTTTCCTGAGCATCCATGTTCAGGCTCAGCTTTTATTATTTATTCCAGTCTTTTACTTTCTGTTCTGTTGAACCATTGTATCAGATATTTATCGGGTTGTTCCCCGAAGTACTTTGTTGAGACTGGCGGATGATTTACATTTCTTATATTCTGTGGATCATATTTTATATCTTGTGTGGATGAGATTAGTTATGCCATGATTGTCGTAGACTTGTTATTTTACAACTTAAGCATGCCCTGATGGATCCATAAAAATGGGGTTGTCCATCGGTGCGTGCTGCTGGCCATTGCCATGTATCTGGTCCCTCGGTATTTTGGGACTGGGGCGTGACATCTTCACTCTGGCCAACTCCCTCCACCCGAGATCCACCCTCTGCCACACGGCCGAGCCTCCCCATCAGCAACGACCCCTCGACCACCCAGTTGTCGACCCTCCTCCCGCCAAAGACGGCCACCACGCCACGTTCTCCATCATAATCACCACCACCATTGTTACTCCACCACCCTACACCACCAGTACCACCACTCTTTACCATCATCATCGTCTTCGTCGTCGTCATCGTCATCGTCTTCGCCGTCATCATCTTCGTCATCATAATCGTCACCTTCGTCGTCGTCATCATCATACTCAACCTCGTTGATACCGTCATCATCGCCGATCTCGTGTACGCTCACAGGTTCGAGTTCTTCCCCTTGCGTACGCGTATGCGTATACGCAAATTCTTTACTAGTATACATACGTATTTGTATGGTTCAATACGTATATTATGGTATATGGGTGTATGTGTGTACGTATGACTATATGTATTTAGTAAGTGTTTATATATATAACATATGAACCCATTGGTATATATATACATATATATATAGTATATTTCTCAAATTAGTATATATATACATATATAGTATATGTTAGAATGTATGGTACATGTATTAGTATAGGTTTAAACGTATTTTGGTATATATATCTAGTATATCTCTCAATTAGTATATATACATATATATATGTATTGTATATATCTCCCTAATATATATTTAATATGTATACAAAGTATTAATTCTATTTAAGTATATATATATATATACATATATCTATTATATTTGTAACAAATGGATATTAATGTATATGTTAGTTAATGATATGTATAATATGTCTATGTACTAGATGACCCAAGTATAACCACGGATACACCGTAGTTACATTGACCTGTGGCAAGACCCGTATTATTAATGTATGTCTGTCTTGCACAACAATTACAGACGCGACAACGCACAATTAGATGCGCGCTTGACCCTAGTTGACCAGTGTCATACCTAGCGTAGCCCCTGAGTCTAATGTATTTATGATTGTGTGTTAGTGTAATGTCTGATGCAATATTGTATTATATGATATGTCTATAGGACTATTGGATCGTCCTGCGAGACTTCAGGAGTAGGACATTGGTATTGAAAGCTACGGACTCCAGGCGAGTATATTCTCTGATAGTTTCTTATTTATGATATCCTCTATGTCCATTTTATCTAGTATAAATATCTATATTTCTTGACACGATGGTTACACGGATTGTGTCACGCCCCAGTCCCAAAATACGTAGGACTAGGAACACGTAAGCAATGCAGCCGCATGGATATGGCAACTCCAATATATGGAAACCAAATCCACACGTACGCTGTAATATGAAAATCAATCCACAAGTGGTATAAACATATATCACAAGTCACAGGGTATAATCTAAATCTCATCCACGAAATCAAATATAAATAAATAACCAGCATCTATGTAACTAGATCTCACTAAGAAGTATCTAAAGATGATAGTTGGATGGAAACAAATCCACTACCAACTCGAATGTAAAAGCAAATACAAAATAAGTACAACACAACAACACCATATAAGAATACCAGCTAGCAATCACGGGCTCGAAGAGAGGACATCCATCAAAAATATATAACCATCCAAATCTGTGCTCCTGCAAATACTGAAGAACAGATAAACCTGGCAGAGGACCAAGTCCTCAGAGGGACGTAACAAGATACAGAAAAGCGAGCCAACTTGAATATAGTAAACATGCATATAATTTGAAAATAAATAAGTACGCTGTACAAGACAATCTATATAAATGCAAATGAGGACAACTTTTTGACGTATGGGCAAGGGTAGGCTACTCGATCTAATCCTCACAACTCATACGCTCGTCAGTGGACATCATCAGCCGACATACCTCTGGGGTAGCGACCCTCGGACTCCATCAATCGATATACCTCGGGGGTAGCGACCATCGGACACGACCACCTTAGTGCGTGCTAGTTACTATGGTTTACCAGAGTGGTTAAAAGCCCATACGCCTAATGATTGTCCTCGATGATACTAAGTGTCATGTGTGTGTCAACATATCTAATATATAGTAATGACTGAAAGGAACAACAGATGTAATAAATAACAGAGATGCAATAAATATACAGAAATATACTAAGCATGCAAAATACTGTAAGCAATTTGACAAGGTATCTTGCCTGGTAAGAAAGCTGCAAGGTGTACTGTCCAGAAGTCAAGCACAAAGGATCAGAAGCTACGACCTCAGAACAAATATCTCTGGATGCTGAAATAGATATCACCAACGTTCCCAGAATAAGCAAAATAGCCAAAAAGCACTCTCCTTTCGTCCAATTTGGACACAGGGTCAAAACGGTAATTTCGGGTCAAAGTGGGGTCCACGTGTGGCCCGCTTCGTATCGAAAAATGTGTCAGAACCAATGGTCTCCAAATTCGTCCAACTTAGTGTCAACAAGTCCAGAACGATGATACGAACCCAACGGAACTTCCATAATTGGATTCTGATGAGCCGATCACAAAATCACCCGTGAAGTGGAGCCGCGGGGCCCACGATACGAGATTTTGTCAACGTTCTCAGAATCGAACCAAACTTGGGTCACAGGACCAGCGTATTGCTATGAGTCCGATGGCGCAAGTTTCGTCTCGATCCGACGTGTGTACACAAAGTTATAACGTGTTCCAGAATAGGCGGATATGGGGCGTTGTCGACGGATACGCGTTGATTTTGGTGTGCACGCACATCCAAATCAACTTCTGCAAAATCCTGCACGTCCGTATCAACGGCGCGCACCTTTTGATAAAGACCGCTCTCGACCAAGTTGTCCCGTTTGGCGGGGCATACCTAGTTCCGGGTGAAAATGAGGTACCATTTTTCTATTTTTGGATCGCGGTTTGCCATCGCCACAGGATGCGACGCACCGAGCGGGTTATACGGGCATCGAGACGGTTACACAGTCTACACGTCACAACTGACGGAACAGAAAATAGAACAACGAGAAGAGAGAACGGGTTACCTGAACAGGGCTATGTAGAACGAGTTTCTTCGTGTACGGGTTACTATTGTTGTGTCGTGTCCGAGTCTGCCGTGTCCGGGTCCTGTGTTGCTAGGGTTAGGGTTAGGGTTCTGATCACCACAGCGGCTGGGGTGCTGGGAGTTCGCCGGAGCAGGGCAGAGGCGGAGCTGGTGTCGTCGGCGGAGGACACGGCGGAGATCGTTGCTCTAGCGGAGGAGTCTGGTCGGGCGGCTGTTGGAAGAGGGTGGAGGTGTTGATTCTGGGGTAGATGGCCGGAATCGATGGAGGCGTGGTGGTCGTGATGGGGTTGGCCAGGAATGGCAGGGAGGTGGAGAGGAGGAGATAAACTCGGGGAGGCCAGCGAGGCGGAAGCTTACGGTGGTCGAGGGTTAGGGTTCATGCGAGCTCTGAGGGAGAGGCAAAGGGTTGGAGGAGAAGGGCTGTGGGGGTTCGAGGTCGAGCGGATCCCGTTGACGGCTACGTCGACGAGGGGAAAGGTGGGACAGCGGCTAGGGCGGAGGACGGTGACCGGAGCGGGCTCTAGGTGGAGGAGGAGGAGAGAGGTTAGGTTTTTCGACGTCGGAGCATAGGGATCGAGGGGAATTTATAGCCGCCGGAACAGTGTTTCGGTTAGAATTAGGATTTAGGGTTTCGGCGGGTTAACGGGTCCGGGTCGGGTTCAATTCGGATCCGACCCGACCCGTTAAAGGCTAGGTTTGGTTTGGTTCGGTTTACAGCGGTTCAGTTTGGTTTATTTCCAAATAAACCGGGTTCAATTCAGGGTTTAATTATGGTTAATTATAACTTGGTTTTTAGGGCTTTAAAGATATTTTCGGGGTCCAAAAAATTCCTGGAAAATCACACCCAAAAATATTATTTTCATAATATTTTAATATTAATCAATATTATTTAAATTCAAAATACCTTAGTTTAAATCTCCAAAAATTAAGAAAAAAGTGAAAAATCTAAATTAAAAATTCCTGAAAAATCAGGGGGTTTACAGATTGGTATATCCGGATCTCGTCATGAGATGTTATTCCTTGTTCATGGTGTATCTTGTATAAGTCGTGTTTTATTGTTTATCTTGTACATGTACAAACACTGATTCTCGTAAAGAGTCGTTATCTTCTTGGGGCATCCCGTGCCATAGCGTACCATGGTTGGATCTACTATACCAGTCGGGGGTGGGGAGTATTTTAGTGTAGATATGTGATCATATCCTTCATGTACAAGTCTTATTTTCTCGTAAGTGTTGGTCATACACCGCACGTATGACTAGCCAGGCCATTATTCTCGTACAAGTCCCAAGCCGATCACATGTTAAATCTAGTACTCACACACTTAGTCATAGCATTCTTGTTCATTGACATATTGTTCCTTTATGCATTTAATTACAGTATGTCCAGTATTTCCTTTATTGTATATCTCTCGTATATGTATATGCATCTTGTATATTTCCATCTATTTACTGCTATATAGTTTATATCATTGATGTAGAACTGCTGTTAGAGATGTACTTTGCTCCATCCTGACTGAAAATATTTTTTCAGACTACGCCTTAGAGGACCAGTGTCCGACATTTTATGGACCACAGGGAGAGTAGCTGCAGACTTGGATCTTGTAGTTCAATTGTGATTCTGGGAGGTCTAGCAGGAATCACTAGTTATTTAGTCAGTTTCTTTTAGCAGTTTATTGGTACCGGATTTGTCTCCGACATACTTTGTTGAGACTTGGATATTATTGTTGAGTTAGATTATTTCTATTTAGACTTGTGTTGTATTTTATTTATTTCTTCGATATCTTATCGTGCTGTAGTTGTGTGATTTAGTATATTGTTCATATTATATTATGTTATCCGTGTCTCCTTATGGAGTTGGATGCTCGTGTGAGATTGTCTAGATAGTATCATGACCTAGACAGCGTTCTACCGCCGATGCTGTGGCGTAGGCTGGACGTACCCACGTACTCGTGTCCCAAAATCTGGGTGCGGGTCATGACACATTTTTAGCGGAGGCCCATGCAGGTCAGACTTCGCAAGTTGTACGATATTATGGTAGTGTGACATCTTAGTTGTACTACTGCGTGCCTGCGATAAGATATAGGACATAGGATACTAGGATGAGAGGGAATACTCAATCACAAATTCCTTGAGAGATTTCTGGGATGACCCCTGAAAATCTTATTATAAATTCTAATTTAAATTATTTCCCTTGTTTTTTTCCGTTCTCACTTGTTGATATTGAATTTGATTCTTGTTGATCAGTTATTAAATTAAAATCTTGGTGTCATTGTTGAGTTTGATTTCTTATCCAGATAAATTTTATGGACTAAAATTTTTGTATCATCTGATAACTAATGTTGATGAGGACAGTGAGAACGATTAACATTATAGATATTGGACTACACGATGTGAATTTAAATTATAATTTGGAGATTAGAAATAATTTCAATTTTTGGAAGTGATTAAATATTTATTTCAAAATTTGAGTATTTGACTTTTGAGGAAGTATATATTTTTACTTTAAATTGTTCGAGAAGTTAATTTTGAGGATAAAATTTTATAGTGGGAGAGATATGTATATTAGTATATGAGTGGATGAAGTGCATGTGTAAGGATCTGTTGGCTTGAACATGATTGAGATTGCACTACAAACTGACTTGGGTGTCCATCTAGGGTTGTATTAGAGGGAGCAGTACTTAGTATGGTGTATTGCACTTGGTGTACACTTGAGTGATAAGAACAACTAGTATCAACAATTGCAGTAGGTAAGAAAGCTAGCAGTCGGTGTGCTTGTAGTAGAAACTATGGTACCTAAAGGGATAGAGGTATCATACTTTAGATGCATTATTAAACCATGATTAAGTTAGAGATTCTTGGTATCAGATTTATGTATCAATAGACATGTGTATGCAATGAGGATGTATTCATGGATGTCTTGTGGACTAATGATTAGTTGATATGGGTATCAGTGTACAAGGATAGGAATTAGTTAGTGAATGTGCCAGAGTTAAGTATATGTTAGAAATAGAAGATACTGCAGGTGACGTGTTAGCAGGTTCTGTTCTTTTCTTTCCTTCTATTACTTTTTATTTGATTGATTAATTGATTCTGTAGTACCATAGCTTGTATTCGTAATTTTTTTGTTAGAATATAGTTAGTAGTACACCCTGACAGAGACTGCAATACTATGACAAAAGTGACCATAACTATATATGTTTTCTCTTGATTGCATATTGTATGACTATAGATAGGATTTTCTTAGAGTTTGATTATTGGAAGTATGACCGTAGTGAAGATTAATGAGTAGGTTATAATTGGACAGAGAGAGACAATGTGCCTTAAATTTTGAGGATAAAAAATAATTTAAATAAAGAGTTAAGAATTTAATAAGGCAGAATTAATGATTTATTAATTTTAGGAATATTATGATATGATTGAATTTATTATTAAATTTGGAGGAATTTAATAAGATTATCATTATATTTTATTTGACTGCAAGATATAAATTTAAGACTTAAATTCTAAATATTGTATTTGAAGACTTCATAACTATTACATTGTTTGAGTATTATGTTGAAAAAAATCAAGGAATAAGATCATTAATGGATTAGTGTTAAAGTCAAAATTTTGGTATGAGGATTTAAATTTATGAATACGCATCGATTGGACTCAAATTAGAGGAATACGATGATTAATGGATTAGTGTTTTTAGATGTGATTTCTTAATTTTGTAAATGTACATTGAGTGAATTTAAATTAGAGGATTGGATATTAAATTTCGAGTATTTAGATATGAACTTAAAATTTTGGAGGAGATTGTGATAAAAATTGAATTTGATTTTGAATTTGAGGATTTTCAGGAATATGATATTCATAGAATTTTGAGAAATTTTGTGAAATAACAATATGGATTTACTTTATGATTATATGTTTGATGAATTTAAATTTTGATAAAAAATAATATAATGAATAAATACTACTGTTGAGGATCTTAAATTTCGAGGACGAAATTCTTTTAAGGAGGGTAGACTTGTCACTACCACTTTCTAAAAATAGGGATATTTTTTACTTTTGTTTATTATTAATATTGTGTGTATTTAATTTAAATAAATGTATGAGATGTGTATTTACATATATATTATATACAGTGTTCTTAATATTTGAGCTAGTAGACTTAACCTAGAAGCCCACTAGATGAATACCTGACCGAATTATAGGGTTATGAAATTAATTTATATTATTTAGGATTAAATTATTTGAGGTTGTAATTAATTACCGTAATATTATTTAATTGTTGTGCCTTACCATTGCTTCGATATTTGGAGCGCCACCCTAGCTTTTGTCTTTAAACAAATTTTATAACCTTGTCCTTGATGTGCCCGCCTTTTATTCTGACCTTTGTTTAACTCATAATTATGCTCTCTTGTACTTTATTTTTGCCGCACAATATTCGTCGCGGACGTTTATTTTAATTCTAAATAAATTTGACTTTGTATCGTTGTGCGTTCCAATCGAAATTATAAACACAATCTCGACCCATTTTCGAGCAACCCAAATTAGGGTAATATTCTATTCTAAGTCTTCTTCACTCCTGATACTTATGTCACAACTAATTTTATCCCCATGTACTTCTAATTAATTTTAGAACACCACTTACATTTCTTTAATTAAATTGGGGATACCAACTTTGGCTAATCCAATTTTAACCCCAATTTAATCCAAATACCCTATTTATTAAGCCCATACAAAATATACAATACCCCCTCACCCTACAAAATACCAAACACCAATTCTCCCACCAATTTTTTATTATTTCATGTGTCTGTGCAAATATCCAAATTTAAGGGGGCTTATTTGCAAATGTTGAATTATGTGTCAACACCCCATTGGTTCAAGCCAAATAGAGAAGCCATAATTCTTTGACAAGTCAACCCAACCCCTCTCCTTTGTATGAATAATCCATCATGTTAAATCTGAGCCACCCATTCAAAATGGGGCTTATCATCACCACACACTCTACATCACATCCCCTATATAATGTCTCTTCATGCAACCTTTCCCAAGCAGGCCCTAATCCCCACATCTTGAAAAAACCTACCTTCTCTCTCTTCTCCATACACAACTGTAGAACTTTCTATTTCTTCCCTTCTTCTTCTTCCTTTCTTCTTCTTCTTCTTCTTGTTCATCTCCTTCCTTCCAAAACTAAGGAGAACCACCCGGCCACTCATTAAACCCCGGCCGCCACCCTACTCCGGCAACCACCCCTGAACCGGTCGAGCTCCCCCACGACCACTCTCTCCTTCTCCGGCTGCTACCACCGGATCCACCCGCAGCACTCCGGCCAACACTCCCCGGCCACTTCTTCTCCTACAGCCGACTCCCCTCTTCCCTGCTTTCTTCCGCTGCAACCACCCATCCACCTCCTTCCTTCCACCACATCCGGCCAAGCTGAACCCAGCTGGCCACCAGCTCCTCCTATATCGAGTTCTTTCTTCTGCCTCACCCGATCCTGACCACCCGCTGCTACTGCCACGACCTCCCCTCGACCTTCATCTTCGACTGCAACCCAACGTCCACTGATCTTCCCTCCGACCAACTCCCTCCACCCGAGATCCACCCTCTGCCATACGTCCGAGCCTCCCCCTCAGCAATGACCCCTCGACCACCCAGTTGTCGACCCTCCTCCGGCCAAAGACGGCCACCCCGCCATGTTCTCCATCATAATCACCACCACCATTGTTACTCCACCACCCTACACCACCAGTACCACCACCCTACACCACCAGTACCACCACCCTGCACCACCAGCACCACCACTCTTCACCATCATCATCGTCTTCGTCGTCGTCTTCGTCATCGTCTTCGTCATCTTCATCATCATCATCGTCACCTTCGTCGTCGTCATCATCATCCTCAAACTCGTGGACACCGTCGTCATCGCCGATCTCGTGCATCCGCACAGGTTCGAGTTCTTCCCCTTGCGTACGCGTATGCGCATACGCATATTCTTCACTAGTATACATGCGTATTTTATGGTTCAATACGTGTATTATGGTATATGGGTGTATGTATATACGTATGAGTATATGTATTTAGTAAGTGTTTATATATATATATAGCATATTAACCCATTGGAATATAAATACATATATATATAGTATATTTCTCAAATTAGTATATATATACATATATAGTATATGTTAGTATGTATGGTACATGTATTAGTATAGGTTTAAACGTATTTTGGTATATATATCTAGTATATCTCTCAATTAGTATATACATATATATATATACGTATTGTATATATCTCCCTAATATATGTTTAATATGTATACAAAGTATTAATTCTATTTAAAATATATATATACATATATCTATTATATTTGTAACAAATGGATATTAATATATATGTTAGTTAATGATATTTATAATTTGTCTATGTACTAGATGACCCAAGTGTAACCACGGATACCCCGTAGTTACATTGACCTATGACCATGTAATATGTTAGTAGACTGCCATATGTACACTCAAGTATTGGCAAGACCCGTATTATTACTGTCTGTCTTGCACAGCAATTATAGACGTGACACTGCGCAATTAGATGCGCACTTGACCCTAGTTGACCAGTGTCATACCTAGCGTAGCCCCTGAGTTCAATGTATTTATGATTGTGTGTTAGTGTAATGTCTGATACAATATTGTATTATATGATATGTCTATAGGACTGTTGGATCGTCTTGCTAGACTTCAGGAGCAGGATATTGGTATTGACAGCTAAGGACCCCAAGCGAGTACATTCTCTGATAGTTTCTTATTTATGATATCCTCTATGTCCATTGTATCTAGTATAAATATCCATATTTCTTGACACGATTGTTACACAAATTGGTATATTTGGATCTCGTCATGAGATGTTATTCCTTGTTTATGGTGTATCTTGTACAAGTCATATTTTATTATTTATCTTGTACATGTACAGATACTGATTCTCGGGAAGGGTCGCTATCTTCTTGGGGAATCCCGTGCCATAGCGTACCATGGTTGGATCTACTATACCAGTCGGGATGGAGAATATTTTAGTATAGATATGTGATCATATCCTTCATGTACAAGTCTTATTTTTTTGTAAGTGTTGGTCATACACCGTACATATAACTAGCCAAGCCATTATTCTCGTACAATTCCCAAGCCGATCACATGTTAAAGCTAGTACTCACACACTTAGTCATAGCATTCTTGTTTATTGACATATTGTTCCTTTCTGCATTTATTTACAATATTTCCAGTATTTTCTTTATTGTATATCTCTTGTACATGTATATGCATCTTGTATATTTCTATCTATTTACTGCTACATAGTTTATATCATTGATATAGAACTGCTGTTAGAGATGTACTTTGCTCCATTCTGACTGAAAATATTTTTCCAGACTACGTCTAAGAGGACCGGTATCCGACATTTTATGGACCACAGGGAGAGTAGCTGTAGACTTGATTCTTGTAGTTCAGTTGTGATTCTGGGAGGTCTAGCCGGAATCACTAGTTATTTAGTCAGTTTCTTTTAGCAGTTTATTGGTACCGAATTTGTCTCCGGCATACTTTGTTGAGACTTGGATATTATTGTTGAGTTAGATTATTTCTATTTAGACTTGTGTTATATTTTATTTATTTCTTCGATATCTTATCGTGCTGAAGTTATGTGATTGAGTATGTTGTTCATATTATATTATGTTATCTGTGTCTTCTTATGGAGTTGGATGCTCGTGTGAGATTGTTTAGATAGTATCATGACCTAGACAGCATTCTACCGCCGATGCTGCGGCGTAGGCTGGACGTACCTACGTACTCGTGCCCTAAAATTCGGGTGTGGATCGTGACACATTTTTAGTGGTGGCCTATCCAGGTCAGACTTCGCAAGTTGTGCGATGTCATGGTAGTGTGACATCTTAGTTGTACTACTACATGCCTGCGATAGTATGTAGCACATAGGATATAGGATGAGAGGGAATACTCAATCACAAATTTCTTAAGAGATTCCTGGGATGACCCCTGAGAATCTTATTATAAATTCCAATTTAAATCATTTTTCTTGTTTCCGTCCGTTCTCACTTGTGGATATTGAATTTGATTCTTGTTGATCAGTTATTAAATTAAAATCTTGGTGTCATTGTTGAGTTTGATTTCTTATCGAGATAAATTTTATGGACTAAAATTTTGGTATCATCTGATAACTTATGTTGATGAGGACAGTGAGAAGGATTAACATTAGAGCTATTGGACTACAAGATGTGGATTTAAATTATAATTTGGAGATTAGAAATAATTTTAATTTTTGGAAGTGATTAAATATTTATTTCAATATTTGAGTATTTGACTTTTGAGGAAGTATATACTTTTACTTTAAATTGTTCGAGAAGTTAATTTTGAGGATTTTATTTTGAGGATAAAATTTTATAGTGGGAGAGATATATATATTAGTATATGAGTGGATGAAGTGCATGTGTAAGGATCTGTTGGCTTGAGCATGATTGAGATTGCACTACAAACTGACTTGGGTATCCATCTAGGGTTGTATTAGAGGGAGCAGTACTTAGTATGGTGTGTTGCACATAGTGTACACTTGAGTGATAAGAACAACTAGTATCAAAAATTGTAGTAGGTAAGAAAGCTAGTAGTGGGTGTGCTTGTAGTAGAAACTATGGTACATAAAAGGATAGAGGTATCAAACATTGGATGCATTATTAAACCATGGTTATATTAGAGATTCTTGGTATCAGATTTATGTATCAATAGACAGGTGTATGCAATGAGCACTTGTGGACTAATGATTAGTTGATATGGGTATCAGTGTACAAGGATAGGAATTAGTTAGTTAATGTGCCAGAGTTAAGTGTATGTTAGAAATAGAAGATACTGCAGGTGACATGTTAGCAAGTTTTGTTCTTTTTTTTTCTTTTCTTATATTCCTTTCTATTTGATTGATTAATTAATTCCTTAGTACCATAGCTTGTATTCATGATTTTCTTGTTAGAATATAGTTAGTAGTACACCCTGACAGAGACTGCAATACCATGACAAAAGAAACCATAATAATACATATTTTCTCTTGATTGCATGTTGTATGACTGTAGGTAGGATTTTCTTAGAGTTTGATTATTGGAAGTTTGACCGTAGTGAAGATTAATGAGTAGGTTATCACCGGACAGAGAGAGACAATGTGCCTTAAATTTCAAGGATAAACATTAATTTACATAAAGAGTTAAGAATTTAATATGGCAGAATTGATGATTTATTAATTTTAGGAAGATTATGATATGATTGAATTTGTCATTAAATTTGGAGAAATTTAAGAAGATTATCATTATATTTTATTTGACTGCAAGACATAAATTTAAGACTTATATTCTAAATGTTATATTTGAAGACTTCGTAACTATTACATTGTTTGAGTATTATGTGAAAAAAAATCAAGAAATAAGATCATTAATGGATTATTGTTGAAGTCAAAAATTTTGGATGAGGATTTAAATTTATGAATACGCATTGATTGGACTCAAATTAGAGGAGTAAGATGGTTAATGGTTTAGTATTTTTAGATGATATTTCTTAATTTTATAAATATGCATTGAGTGAATTTAAATTTTATGACTGGATATTAAATTTTAAGTATTTAGATATGAACTTAAAATTTTGGAGGAGATTGTGATAAGAATTGAATTTGATTTTAAATTTGAGGATTTTCAGGAATATGATAATAATAGAATTTTGAGAAATTTTGTGAAAAAATAATATGGATTTACTTTATGATTATATGTTTGATGAATTTAAATTTTGATGAAAAATAATATAACGAATAAATACAACTGTTGAGGATCTTAAATTTCGAGAACGAAATTATTTTAAGGAGGGTAGCCTTGTCACTACCACTTTCTAAAAATAGGATCTTTTTGACTTTTGTTTATTATTAATATTGTGTGTATTTAATTTAAATAATTGTATGAGATGTGTATTTATATATATATTATATACAGTGTTCTTAAAGTTTGAGCTAGTTGACTTGACCTAGAAGCCCACTAGATGAACACCTGATCGAATTATAGGGTTATGAAATTAATTTATATTATTAAGGATAAAATTATTTGAGGTTGTAATTAATTACCGTTATTTTATTTAATTGTTGCGCCTTACCGTTGCTTCGATATTTGGAGTGCCACCCTAGCATTTGTCTTCCAACAAATTTTATAACCTTGCCTTAGACGTGTCCGCCATTCATTTTGACCTTTGTGTAAATCATAATTATGCTCTCTTGTACTTCATTTTAGCCACACATTAATCGTCACGGACGTTTATTTTAATTCTAAATAAATTTGACTTTGTATTTTTGTGCGTTCCAATCAAAATTGGAGACACAATCTTGACCCATTTTCGTGTAACCCAAATTAGGGTAATATTCTATTTCGAGTCTTCTTCACTTATTATACTTGTGTTCTAACCAATTTTAGCCCCATGTACTTCTAATTAATTTTAGAACACCACTTACATTTCTTTAATTAAATTGGGGATACCAACTTTGACTAATCCAATTTTAACCCCAATTTAATCCAAATACACTATTCATTAAGCCCATACAAAATACACAACACCCTCTCACCCTACAAAACACCAAACACCAATTCTCCCACCAATTTTTTATCATTTCATGTGTCTGTACAAATACCCAAATTTAAGGGGGCTCATTTGCAAATATTGTATTAGATGTCAACACCCCATTGGTTCAAGCCAAATGGAGAAGCCATAATTCTTTGACTAGTCAACCCAACCCCTCTCCTTTGTATGAATAATCCATCATGTTAAATCTGAGCCACCCATTCAAAATAGGGCTCATCATCACCACACACTCTACATCACATCCCCTATATAATGTCCCTTCGTGCACCCTTTCCCAAGAAGGCCCTAATCCCCACACCTTGGAAAACCCCCACCTTCTCTCTCCTCCCAATTCTCCATACACAACTGTAGCACTTTTCATTTCTTCCCTTCTTTTTCTTCCTTTATTCTTCTTCTTCTTCTTGTTGTTCATCTCCTTCCTTCCAAAACAAAGGAGAACCACCCGGCCACTCATTCAACCCCGGCCGGCCCCCTACTCCGGCAACCACCCCTGAACCGGTCGAGCTCCCCCACGACCACTCCCTCCTTCTCCGGCTGCTACCATCGGATCTACCTGCAGCACTCTGGCCAACACTCCCCGGCCACTTCTTCTCCTCCAGCCGACTGCCCTCTTTCCTGCTTCCTCCCGCTGCAACCACCCATCCATCTACTTCCTTCCACCACATTCGGCCAAGCTGAACCCAACCGGCCACCCGCTCCTCCTCAATCGAGTTCCTTCCTCTGCCTCACCCGATCCCGACCGCCCACTGCTACTGCCACGACCTCCCCTCGACCTTCTTCTCCGACTGCAACCCAACGTCCACTGCCCAACCCTCTGGCCAACTGCCTCAACCCGAGATCCACCCTCTGCCACACGGCCGAGCCTCCCCCTCAGCAACGACCCCTCTACCACCCAGTTGTCGACCCTCCTTCGGCCAAAGACGGCCACCCCACCACGTTCTCCATCATAATCACTACCTCCATTGTTACTCCACCACCCTACACCACCAGTACCACGACCCTACACCACCAGTACCACCACCCTGCACCACCATGACCACCACTTTTCCCCATCATCATCGTCTTCATTGTCGTCGTCATTATCGTCGTTATCTTCGTCATCATCATCGTCACCTTCATCGTCGTCATCATCATCCTCAACCTCGTGGACACCGTCGTCATCGCCGATCTCGTGCACGCGCACAGGTTCGAGTTCTTCCCCTTGTGTATGCGTACGCGCATACGCATATTCTTCACTAGTATACATACGTATTTGTATGGTTCAATACGTGTATTATGGTATATGGGTGTATGTATGAACGTATGAGTATATGTATTTAGTAAGTGTTTATATATATATAGCATATGAACCAATTGGTATATATATACATATATGTATAGTATATTTCTCAATTTAGTATATATACACATATATAGTATATGTTAGTATGTATGGTACATGTATTAGTATAGGTTTAAACGTATTTTGGTATATATATCTAGTATATCTCTCAATTAGTATATATACATATATATATATACGTATTGTATATATCTTCCTAATATATGTTTAATATGTATACAAAGTATTAATTCTATTTAAAGTATATATATATACATATATCTATTATATTTGTAACAAATAGATATTAATGTATATGTTAGTTAATGATATGTATAATATGTCTATGTACTAGTTGACCCAAGTGTAACCACGGATACCCCGTAATTATATTGACCTGTGACCATGTAATATGTTAGCAGACTGTCATATGTACACTCACGTATTGGCAAGACCCGTATTATTACTGTCTGTCTGTCTTGTACAACAATTACAGATGCGACACCGTACAATTAGACGCGCACTTGACCCTAGTTGACCACAAGCGACAAGTCATGTTTCATTGTTTATCTTGTATATGTATAGGCACTGATTCTCGGGATGAGTCACTATCTTCTTGGAGAATCTCGTGCCATAGCGTACCATAGTTGTATCTACTATACCAGTCGGGGGTAGGGAGTATTTTAGTGTAGATATGTGATCATATCCTTAATGTACAAGTCTTGTTTTCTCGTAAGTGTTGGTCATACACCGCACGTATGACTAGCCAGGCCATTATTCTTGTACAAGTCCCAAGCCGATCACATGTTAAAGCTAGTACTCACACACTTAGTCATAGCATTCTTGTTCATTGACATATTATTCCTTTCTGCATTTATTTACAGTATTTCTAGTATTTCCTTTATTATATATCTCTCGTACATGTATATGCATCTTGTATATTTCCATCTATTTACTGCTACATAGTTTATATCATTGATGTAGAACTACTGTTAGAGATGTACTTTGCTCCATCCTGACTGGAAATATTTTTCCAGACTACGCCTTAGAGGATCGGTATCCGATATTTTATGGACCACAGGGAGAGTAGCTGCAGACTTGGATCTTGTAGTTCAGTTGTGATTCCGGAAGGTCTAGTCAGAATCACTAGTTATTTAGTCAGTTTCTTTTAGCAGTTTATTGGTACCGGATTTATCTCCGGCATACTTTGTTGAGACTTGGATATTATTGTTGAGTTAGATTATTTTTATTTAAATATGTGTTGTATTTTATTTATTTTTCGATATCTTATCGTGTTGTAGTTATGTGATTGATTATGTTGTTCATATTATATTGTGTTATCCGTGTCTCCTTATGGAGTTGGATGCTCGTGTGAGATTATTTAGATAGTATCATGACCTAGACAGTATTCTACCACCGATGCTGCGGCGTAGGCTGGACGTACCCACGTACTCGTGCCCCAAAATTTGGGTGCGGGTCGTGACAATTAATGTTTTAAGCAAGTTTGCTTGCATATGTAGAATGTGCCTATTCCCGAATCCACAAATTTGTGCGCCATATTATATACTTCTGTGCCATGACTTCTGTGAACTAGTGTTATAGGTTTGTGCACCATATAGTTTCATGCTCGCACATTATGTGTGCCACTATTCCTGACTAGCCTATTTGGCACATGCAAAGTGCGTCGACCCAGGACTTCTTATGATTTATTGTAGCATGCACCCCCTTTTCTTTCTATAGTTGTGACCGTCGTACGACGACCTATACCTTGTACGGGGGAGCTGGCCATGTCCATCTCCGTATTCCAGTACTCGGGCGTGACAGGTAGTTAGAATGGACTATTGTTAATAGACTTAGTTGGTGATACATGTGTTAGTTCATGACATTAATTAAGTTAGTACTATTGGGGGTTAGTACATGACTTAGTTGCCTAAATTAATTAATAAGTGTAAGGATAGGAATATTCTATTTTGGTTGTAAAGGTGCCTTCCCTTCATTAAATTAGATTTTATTCATGAAAAATGGAGAGGGGCAAACTTGAATTTGTGGCATGACAAAACACTAATATAAGAGATAAGTTTTAATTATGGTTCATCTATTCATTTTATTTTACCATTAGCCTCCTTCTTCCCCAAACTTTTCTCATCCCCAAGCAAGCTCAGTCCCTACCAAACTCACCCAAACTACTTCCAATTACACTCAAATTAATCTCAATCTCTACTCATATTCATTTCTATGGAGGCATAGGAGCTTGGATTACAAGGAGCACTATTTGGAGAGAAGATTTTAGGAGCTTGTATCCATTTCGTGTCCAACCGGAAGAGTTTTATTAGAATTTGACTACCAATAGGTATTATTCCTACTTTCTTTCAATTTTATGATTATTTTATATCGTTAGACCCTTAGGGACCCGTCCATGGCTAATGAGTACCTATAGGAAGAAGAACTAGGTTCTTATGAGTCCTAGTGTGATAGTTACATTGACTTTTGCGGTAAAATTAGGGAAAACCCGAATTTGGACTATTAATTGTTTGAAGGAATTATTATTTGGTGATTTTAGAGTGTGATTCATGATTTGCAAGTGTGTGCGTGTCAACAATTCGATACGAGTAGGCCGTATCATGATACGCCATAACGAATTTCGGTAAAATTAGGTTTTTTGAGCCAATAGCTATTATATTCCTTATATTTCATCTATTTAGTTAATATATGAGTTTATACATTATAATAGACTTGTGTTGGAGTACCAATCATCGGTGGATGTGAGTTTGGTGTTCATGTGGCTATTTGTGGTACGTACCATGTGTATCGGAGAGCGATACGAGTGCGTATCGATAGTGCACACCAAGTATTTGGTAATTGGATTTGAGGGTGTGTTCCTATATGTGTAACACACACACACACACACACACACACACACACATATATATATATAGTAGTAGTAGTAGTAGTAGTAGTAGTTGTATATATGTATATATATGTCTTTATATGTGTTGGTTAATTACGGATTGTTGAGTGTATTAGGTGTGTGTTATGTGCTATGATACAAATTAGTATCATACACTTGTGGGCTGTGATGAGAGGAAGTAGAGGGTTGTGTGTGGTAGATGAGGATGGAATATTTGTGTGTGTGGATTTTATTCCACGTGAAGTGGATCACATGCATACATGCTGAGGAAACTGAGTAGTATAGTAAGAAGGGGAGTTGGTATTTTAATGTGGCAGCTGTTGTTGTGTTGGATCCTTATAGAATTTCCTGCTCGAGCACTAGGTGCAGTAGTAGGGTGTCAAGGGGATAAGAGATATGGTTGTGTTTAGACCTGGTAGCAATGGGGGATTAGTAATGCAAGGACACTGTGATAGAGAACTAACTTGGCATTGTGGGGTGTCAGTATGTGAGTTTGTGTATGTGTGATAAGGTAGTGCTTTGAGTCTGAAATTGTTAAGTGTTAAGCTAAGATTGGTATCTTGAGTTTTGATGTCAAGTTGAGTAGAAGATTTGAAGGTTAATGTTAAGTATTAGTTATTCGGAAAAGGGTATTTGATAAGGTAGATTATGAGTTAGATGTTAAGTAATAATTCATGAGTTAAGTATCAAGTTGAGATAATATATTACATATTAGAGTGTTATGGTAGTTTTAGCTAAGATACAAGAAGATATTGATATCATAGAGTCTATAATATATGTATATAAGATACTTAGTATCTATATTTGTGATTATAGCCTAGAAACCAAGTTTAGCAAGGTAATTACCTAGTACGACCTAGTTTGACTTAGTTCGACCTAGAAATGGCTCAAAGACCTAGTTGCAAGCTAGTATAGCATGTTTAAATTCCAAAACCTTATTTTGACTTGATATTTCATATTTAGGTCCTTAAGTCACAGATACAGATTTTTTTGATATTCCACACCGGATTCCAGGCGAGTACATTCTCTGATAGTTTCTATTATTTGATAATTACTTTAATTCGAGTATTTTAAAATATTATATCTAATTTTTGACAATATGGTACCTAGATTGGTACATACATTGGATCTTCAATCAAGAGATGTTACCTTGACTCATCGCATTGATATTGGATATTATTCATCGTATTGAAATTGGATCACATCATAAACATTGGATACTAATGTGTCATAGTTTGATCCATCATACCAGTCGGGGTAGGGAAAGTACTAGCTAAATATATGATCAAGATATTGGCAAATATTGTAGACATTGGCAAACATTGTAGACAATAAAAAATATTATACACATTGGCAAATATTGTAGACATTGGCAAACATTATAGACATCGGCAAATATTATAGATATCGTCCACTAGCTAGTCATACATTTCACGTATGATAGATTTAGTTCTTTTTTAGTTCTAAACATCAAAATGCCTCGATCATATATGTAAATAGTATTTCAAAGCACTTAGTATAGTTGTAATTCTTCTAGTTCAGCTCAAAAATTATATTGCCTTGCACTTGATATTTGTAGTTCCTTTTCTCTTCCACTTCATATATGTATTGGATATGCCACATTGCTTACATTACCAATCTCTCTTTACTATTTACCACTACATCAGTACATATCAGCCTCTATTTACAGTTTTATAGTCTTTGTTAATTAATTGAAACTACTATTGGATTACACTCATTCCATCATGACTCAATATATTTTTCAGATGATTACTTAGAAGACTGGTATCCTACGTATTATGGCCCACAATATGGAGAGTTAGTTATAGTAGCACCGATAGTACATGGGAGCCAGTACCAGCTGCTAAGAAGGCTCGGTTAGTTATTGCCGTGACTTAGCTAGTATTCTTTTTACACTAGATTTGTTTCCAGTAATTTAGACATTGGCCTGTTATTGATGTTCTAGACTATATGTTGTTATTGCTGGACTCTTAGACTGGGTGATATCTTGGAGCTATTCTCGACTTGTGACTTTGAGATTTTCTCTCCTTTATAAGATATCATGCCATTTTTTTTTCTAGCATATTGTGATTGAGTATTGGTTATCAATAATTGTCATCTTGTCCTCTGAATGGAGTTGAGATATCATTGACAGATTTTATTTATATTATCTGAGATGAATAGATAGTGTTGTTGACCTAGATAATGTTCTACCATCGATGTTGTGGTATAGGCTGGACGTACTCGTATCCTCACACTGGATACGGGTTATGACACATTTTAATGGTGGCCCATGTAGTTCAGGTTTTGCAATTAGTGCGATATCGTGGAAGTCCTACAACTTGGTTATACTACTGCGAGCCTACGATAGAATATATGATATAGGATATAGGATGAGAGAATACTCAATCATAAATTATAATTTCTTGAGAGATTACAGGGATGACCCTTGAGAATCTTACTACAAATTCTATTTCAAAATCTATTTCCACTTATTTTTGTTCATTGTTGTATTTGATTCTTGTATCAAAATAAATTTTATGGACTGAATTAAGGTATATTCTGATGCCATATTGGATAAGGACTGTGAGAAATATAATCGCATGCCTTAGTTATGGAGTCTAGAGTTTATCGTAGTCATATTAGCTGGCGTGGCAAAGACATAGAGCCTGATTTTGGATATACTTCTCTTGTTATAGAATTTAGAGTTTTTGCAGCCAAGCTAGTGGCAGGGCAAAATTTTTAGATATCATAATTCTAGAGTTGAGTACCTTAGTTATGGACTCTATAGTTTATCATAGCTATGCTTACTAGCTTTGTGAGCATTCTGGGTAACATAATTTCAGATAGACATGTATTATTATCAAATTGTATCTTAAATTGGTTCTTAACATATCGTCTCTATCATTTAACCTTGTTATAATTGAATTCTATTACATTACCATATTAGTTTAGGATAGAGATATCATTAGTTTCTCTAGTTAGTTTCTTATGGGGCTTCACCTTCAATAGTTCCTGAGGCAGCTTTCTTGATAGTATAGTAGTCTGGTAACTTGTAGATATGTTAGCGTCAGTTAGATATCTGTGTTGATTATTGGGAGTATAGCTTGTGAGTCTGAGATTGATTTCTAGTCGGGTAGGTAAGCATTAAGTATCAGTATATAAGCCTAGAAGTAACTCATATTGTAGTACCTATTAGTGACAATAGTTCTAAGGTAGGTATCAGAGTATAGTTAGTTATTGGTATGTTAAACTATTAATGATATATATTTATAGAGCTAGTGTTACTACAGTATTTTATATGAAAGGATATTTTGATCATTTTATAATTAATTGAATATTATGCATGTTGAATATTTATTTATTGTATTATTAATTTATTTTTAGCATGTTAGAATTATTTTTGGACTTGTGTTATTGGACCTAACTAGTTTAGATTAGATCCAAGTACCAACATTTCATTCTTGTTAGATTGAGCCCAATAATAAGTCTATTCATTATGAGGAGGATTAATTAAGTTAAATCCATTAGACTAGAACCTTCCCTCCTTAAATAGTTTCTTCATGAAAGACCCCAAGGGGTATTTTAGACTTTACATAGTAGCTTGAGGGAGGGGACAAGGATCTAAAATTTTCCTCAACCAAATTCTATCAAATCCCGACCAAATTTCTATTCAATTTCTTCCCAAATCACTATTGGAGGCTAATAGAGCAATGATCCACAAGGAGCAAGCAAGGATCTACAAAGAGGAGCAAGGATCAACAAGTTGAAGGCTCATTTCAACATTTTTGGAGGTTTTATTGGAAATCTATCTCCCAATAGTTACAATTCAGTTTTTTCTCCCTAATTAGACTTTAAATCTAAAATTTAACCATAAAGAACCACCCCACATGCATAGGCTACCCATAAGAATTAAAATTAGGTTCATTGGAGGCCTATGGAGGAAGTTATGTGTGTTTTGTGTCAATTTTGGGAGAATTTCGAGATTGACACATGTTGTGTTTGTTAAATGGTCAATTAGACTAAATTGACATATGTTTGATTGTGTGTGGCAAGTATCGTATCCACAATTGGATACGTGTAGGTCGTATCCCAATAATTTGGAGATACAGGTTAATTTGAGAGTTTTTCTTCTGACACGGGAGTTTGAGTATGTCACATTTTGACACGGACACATAGATGAGTAGTTAGCTCTTTGTATTGTTCATAATTATTATTTTAGACTTACTCGTGTCCGTTGGGGTATGTTTGGTTGTGTAGTGGACTCGTATCGCAAGCGTATCATAGATCTAGTGTGATACGGGTGCGATGCACTCCACGTGTTTGTTGTATTGTATTCCTAAATTCCATTTGTATTATTTATAGCTATTAGTGATTTATAATTATATTATGTATATATATATATATATATATATATATATATATATATATATATGTATGTATCTTGATGTTTATATACGTATATATGCATGTGTATATATATAGATCTATTGATATGTACTTATATGTATTTGTGTATAGTTATTTATATATCTATTATATTATGTACATACTTGTGTATGCATGGTTCTATATATATATATATATATATATGTGTGTGAAGTATGATATATTTATATATACATGGATAATTATCTATATGTATATGTGTTATGTTCATATGTATATATGTATTAGATATGTATAGATGTGTGTTGGTGGTGTTTGTATATGTATATACTTAGAGAGGGGTATATATGTATGTGTGTTTGTTTATATATATAGATAGATATATGTAAGTATGTATGCTGTTATTGTTAAGTACTATAGATATATATTATGTAAGTTATTGTTAAGTACTATATGTAGATATGAAGTATTATGGGGTAAGTTAGTAGATGAGTATCATATGTTAGTAGTTAGTTACCTATATATATATATATATATATATATATATATATATATATATATGTACTTGTATTACTTTGTGATATATATATATGCATGTATATAATTGTATCTCTAGCTATGTATATGTATATATTTAGGTATGCATATGTATGTATATATGTTATTGTGTTTTAGTTAGTAGTTAGTATTATAGTATATAGTATTTTATTAGTTAATTTATTAGTTTATAATTAGAGTTCGAGTAGTTAATATATACTAGATGACAATTACCTTGGGATACCAAGGTAAATGTCAAGATATTGAGGGATGCTCAAGGTATTTGAGTTTGGATATCGAGATGAGTGTTTAGTAATGTGATACCGCATTGGTTCAAAGCCAAGGTATCCACTTAGCATTAGATTAGTTAAGAATATTATTTATTATTTATTGTATATGCATATTGTGTTATTATCCTATCTATTTGCGTATCTTTCAATATGGTATCCTAATAATTTTCTAGTATCCTAGTTTAGCTAGTATGGCCTAGTTTGATATTGTATTGACCCAATATCCTAGAAATAGACTCATACAACCTAGAAATAGCTAGTTTTACCAAGTTTGACTAATTTGGCATAGGGATGACCTAGTTTGACTATTTTGACATAGAAATGGTTTTATGACCTTGAAGTTGACTAGTTTAAATTATTCTCATTCCCAAAACCTTGTATTAATACATATTCCATATATAGGTCTGTGACACCAGTTCGGATACTGTTTCTTATCATTTGCTCTGGACCACAGGCGAGTACATTCTCTGATAGTTTTCATTATTTGATTACTACTATAATTCAAGTATTTAGAAATGTTACTTATGATTCTTGACACAATGGTACACAGATTGGTATTGTTATTGGATCGTCAGTCATGAGATGTTACCTTGATTATTAAGATGGTATCGGATACTGTCATTATTGGTATTGGATATCATTGAATATTTTAGATTAAACATTAGATAAATTGGCTAGTAACGTGTCATGATTTGATCCATCGTATCATTCGGGGCAGGAAAAATACCAATTAAATATGTGATCAAGAACTATCGGCTAGTAGTGTAATCATTGGCTACTAACTAACCATGCAATTCAAGTATAGTTGAGTTAGCTCCTTAGTGTAATCATTGAATCTCCCAGGCCGATCACATATTTAGTTAGTATCTCAAAACACATTGTTATTATAGATCTCATTATTCAGTTTATTTATTACCTTGTTCTATTCTGACATTATAGTTCATCTCCTTCATTCTTGTACGCATTGATTATATTATGTTGCTAGTATTGCCTATTCCTTTATTGTTCTTGATTATCAGTTATATTTCTCATCGTAGATAGCATCCTTTATTTTATTATTTTATAGTTTTTGTCAATTAATTGGAACTGTTATTGGGTTCTACTTCGCTCCATTCATGAGTGAAAAATATTTTTCAGATGATCCGGAAAATTGGTATCCGACATACTACGGACCTCAGCCTATAGATGGTGTAGACGTGGATCCACTAGTTCATGAGTAATTGCTGGGAGGTTTATCTGGATCACTAGTTAGCATAGTTAGTTTTTTTTAGCATTTTGGTACCGAATTTGTTTTCGGTATATATTTGAGACTTTAATATTATTTCTATTTGTTGTTGTTATATTTTAACTACATAGTTATGTTATACTTTCTTGATATCTTATCGTGCTATAGATTATTGATTGAGTATTATGTTGAATTAAGTTGACTACACTCTTTTTGGAGTTGAGATATTATTGGAGGTTTATGCATTATTATGAGATAATTAGATAGTATAGTTGACCAAGACAACATTCTACCGCCGATACTACGGTGTAGGCTGGGCGTTGTTCCCGACTTGCATCCCTACACAGGGTGCGGGTCGTGACACATTTTTAGTGGTGGCCCATGCAGGTCAGGTTTCGCAAGTTATGCGATATCATGGTAGTGCGACTAATTAGTTATACTACTGCGAGCCTGCGATAGGATATAGGACATAGGATACTAGGATGAGAGAGGGATACTCAATCATAACTAGGAATTTCAATCTGAATTGAGTCGCTACTTTTGATTCCTTACGAATACTTTGAATATTGTAGTCCTTCCTTGATAATATCATATCTCGAGTCGAATTGATCTCTTTTATTTTGATATGTCTTCAGGATACCGCCGAAGACCAGATCTCATCGATCGGGAGCAGTTTCTGCGAGGCCTGCCACCTCTCAATCTTCTACTTAGGCAGTAGGGTTTGTACCTCCTATGACATCAGTTCACGTAGGATTCTCGGCTGCCTTTGGGGGTTCTCCTCCACCTGTTCCGAGGACTACCCCAGTTGCTTTGGATAGACTTTGAATACCTCCATTTTCAGGAGATATCGTACCAATGGTTGCATTATTTAGTGAGATAATGGAGTTACAGAGGGCACAGATAGAGGCCCAGCATAGGCATTCAGATATAATGCAGCAGAGTATAAAAAATGCCCATCAGGTTGTCACGCCCCGATTTCGGCTAATCGATAATCGTCCCCCGGGCGTGATGCCGTGCACGCGTAGGGCGCGCGTGCACAAGGCCTTAGGCATAAGGATATTCTTTAGTACAATGCAACAGAGTGGACATATAAGATAACACAAGGTTGAGGCATAGAAAAGTTTCTCTTTTATTCATAATGAACATCTTCTTACATTGCTTGACTCAAAAGTATAAAATGCCCACGGGCTTACAAACTTGGACGCAAAATGAGATAGCCGATCCATACATTATGTCCCTTTACATAGATTCAAAAACACAAAATCCACCTTGGGTGCGAGTAAGCACCATCGCCTTAGCGATATTCAGCAACGGAGATAGTGAAAGGCTTCTTAGCTTGAGCCCCCAAAAGTCTTGGCCACGAACCGCCAAGGATCCCAAAAGTTCGGAGTGAGCTTCAGTTCCTCGCCGCGTCGCCTTGCGCCGGGGAACCTGCTACAACGAGGGTCAGTACTTCGAAAAGCACTGGTGAAGGCTAGCTGCTCAACTTTACCAAGCTCAAGAGATATGATCTAATGAGTATGCTACAATTATTTGCTTAGGTGGGTTTCTATTCTTGCCTAGATCAGATTTCATTTAGCAGGTATGCAAGAACAAAATAACATAACTTCCCATGCCACCGTTCGGTGACTTTACCTGTCCCGTCTGAACCACCTGTACAACTTACCATAGCCTTCCCTGTCACGAAGACATAGTTAGTCTGCACAGTTTAAATATACACAACATCTTTCTATGTTGTTTAGGAGCCATCATGGGTTTAGTCTGGGCTGGCGGCGACGCTTGCAGCGCGGGTAGCTAGCCCCGCTACAATTCCCCGCTCCCAGGACTAAGAAAGTAGATTCCGCCCGGGTCGAGACGGCCCGGTGCCCCGGAACCGCTCGCAGGAACCTGGATCCCTTGTGCACAAGAATTCCCATGACCATTTCTATGACTCTACCTCATAGATTTACTTACTAGCCATTTAAAGAACATCATGTATGAAACTGCTTTACTGTACTATCATAATCAACCAACAGTTATATGAAATAACATGCAGCAGTTTATAGAAGAACACTTTGAACTATCAATAGATACCAACCCATTAAACACCCAACGAACATGCATGCATCAATAAATTTATGCAAGGTTTGTATGACAAGCAATGGGTGTTCCAAGCCTACTTCTTATCTTATCTTGTTATCCAACTTGTTACTTAATTGGTATCGTTTGATTGAATGCCCAACTGAGTCAGTTTTATTATGAACGGAGCCCTTGGAAAGAAGGTGCTTATCGAAATAGAGCCACTCACAAGTTTGTTGAATAGGAAGAAGAAGGAGAGGTCCCTAAGACTCCGCTCGCGCGTCGTCTACACGATCACCTGCACGCACCAACGGATGATCAATACCTCCTGCTTCGGTCTCCAAGGGTCGATACGAAATGCGAAATCCTAAGAACGAAAGCAATGAAATCCATTGAAACCGTTCAAGAAAACGCAAGTCATAAAACCAACAAGAAAGTATCCAAGCGGCACGAAAACGGACAAGAAACCAACGCAACGGAAAGGCCCCTCTCGACTCTGCCGCCGAGTCCATCCTCGAGGCACAGTCCGTCGTATATGGGACCTGATTCCGAAGAAACCAATCCATAACGAGGAAAGGATCTTAATTCAATCTGTCCCGTTCGGACGGTCGTAAGTATTCCTTGGCCGCGCTCCCCGAATAGGGGGAACGGGGCATTACATCATAACCATCCAAAAGAAAGTTTCGTCCCGAAACTTAGGAATAGAACCTACCCCTAAGGAATAATGAGGGGAACCTTTCCCTCATAACAGCTTCAAGTTCCCAGGTCGACTCCTCGACCGAGTGGTTCCGCCACAGGACGCGCACTAGCGAGACAGTTCGGTTCCGCAACTGCTTCTCTTTACGATCCAAAACTTGGACAGGCTCTGCCGCGTACGACAAGTCCGCTTGCAGATTCAACTGACCCAAGTCGACTATGTGGTTCGGGTCGTGTACAAACTTTCTCAGCTGTGAAACGTGAAAAATATTGTGTACTTCTGATAGGGCAGGCGGCAAAGCAACTTGATAGGCGATCGGAGTAACCCGCTTGAGAATTTCAAACGGTCCAACAAATCTTGGACTTAACTTTCCTTTTACTCCGAATCGCATAACTCCGCGCATAGGCGAGACTTTCAAGAACACATGGTCCCCTTCAAAGAATTCAAGGGGGCGACGTCGAGCATCGGCATAACTCTTTTGTCGGCTTTGTGCTGTCTTCAACCGTTCACGAATCAACCGAACCTTTTGCACGGTTTGTTCAACCAGTTCCGGCCCAAGGATTTGCCGGTCTCCGACTTCGTCCCAGCAGATTGGTGACCTACACTTCCGCCCATACAAAGCCTCGTACGGAGCCATCTCGATGCTGGACTGATAACTGTTGTTATATGCAAATTCCGCCCGCGGCAGGTAGACGTCCCAACTTGACTTCGAATCGATCACTCAGAGGCGCAACATGTCTTCTAGTATCTGATTCACTCGTTCCGTCTGACCATCGGTTTGTGGATGATAGGCTGTGCTAAACTTTAACTTGGTCCCCATCGCCAGCTGAAGGCTCTCCCAGAAATGCGAGATGAATCGCCCGTCCCGATCTGATACTATAGAAACTGGCACTCCATGCAGCCGGACTATCTCGTCAAGGTAGGTCTGGGCGAGGCGATCGGCGCTCCAAGTACTTTTGATGACAAGGAAGTGTGCAGACTTGGTTAACCGGTCGACGATAACCCAGATCGCGTCGTTCCCCCGTTGCGTCCTTGGCAGGCCAACAATAAAATCCATGCAGATGTGCTCCCACTTCCATTCCGGGATAGCAAGATTTTGCATCTCCCCGCCCGGCCTCTGATGCTCTGCTTTCACCCTTTGACAAGTTATGCATTGGGACACAAAGAGTGCGACATCTTTCTTCATGCCGTGCCACCAGAAGGTCGTTCGGAGGTTCTTATACATCTTCGTGCTCCCGGGATGGATCATATAGGCTGCGTAATGAGCTTTCGCAAGGATCTCCTTTCTGAGTTCTGAATCATCGGAGACGCATAGCCTTCCCTTCACCCGCAACGCTCCATTTTCATCTACTGCAAAGTCCTTCGCCTTCCCCGCTAGAATCTGCTCGTGCATCTTCCTTAGGAAAGGGTCGTCTTTCTGAGTAGATGTGACCCGCTCTATTAGGTTGGGTACGAATCGCATTTGAGCGACCCGCGCGCCACGATATCGGATTCGGAGTTCGATGCCCAACTATTCTAAGTCCCTTCGTAACCTGCGATCGACTGACAGAGACCCAACGAAGATCCGACTCAGAGCATCCGCTACAACGTTCCCTTTTCCAGGCGTGTAGTCTATCGTCAAGTCGTAATCTTTTATCAATTTTAGCCAACGGCGCTGACGAAGGTTGAGGTCCGTTTGAGTGAATAGGTACTTTAAGCTTTTGTGATCAGTATAAATTCGGCAAGGCACTCCATAAAGGTAGTGTCGCCACAATTTCAGGCCAAAGACAATTGCCACCAATTCCAGGTCGTGTGTAGGATAATTTTTCTCGTGCTTCTTTAGTTGCCTGAAGGCATAGGCTATCACTCGATCTCGCTGCATAAGTACACACCCCAAACCTTGCCCGGACGCGTCGCTAAATATTTGGAATCCCGAGATCTCGTCTGGTAATGCAAGTAACGGGGCAGAGGTGAGGCGATGCTTTAACTCTTTAAACGAAGCTTCGCAGTCGGCGGACCACTCAAACGCGACTCCCTTTTGTGTGAGGCGAGTCAGAGGTAATGCAAGTTTGGAAAAATCCTTCACGAACCGTCTGTAGTAGCCCGCTAGCCCGAGGAAGCTTCGAATCTCGCTAACGGATGCAGGTCGCTTCCACTCGACAATGGCCTCCACCTTCTTCGGATCGACTGAGATGCCTCCCGCAGAAATGATGTGCCCGAGGAAAGATACACTACTTAGCCAGAATTCACACTTACTCAGCTTAGCATATAGCTGGTTGTCCCGAAGAGTTTGTAGCACGGTCCGCAAGTGCTCTGCATGTTCTTCCTCACTCTTCGAATACACCAAGATATCATCGATGAATACTACTACAAACTTATCGAGGTAGGGCCGGAACACAAGGTTCATTAAACTCATAAAGGCAGCGGGGGCATTGGTTAGTCCGAACGGCATCACCAGGAACTCATAATGGCCATAGCGAGTTCGGAAAGCTGACTTTGGCACATCGTCTGGCTTGATCTTTAGTTGGTGATAGCCCGAACGGAGGTCGATTTTAGAGAATACTGTGGCAGCTTGCAACTGATCAAAAAGATCATCTATTCTTGGAAGAGGATACTGGTTACGAATGGTTGCTTTATTCAATTCTCGATAGTCGATGCAGAGCCGCAATGAGCCATCCTTTTTCTTCACGAATAGTACTGGGGCACCCCACGGAGATACACTAGGCCGAATGTATCCTTTATCTAGCAAGTCTTGCAACTGTACTTTAAGCTCCTTCAATTCTGCCGGGGCCATTCGATACGGTGTCTTGGAAATTGGTCGAGTTTCTGGGAACGTGTCTATAGTAAACTCTGTCTCTCGATCGGGCGGCATGCCTGGCAACTCGTCGGGGAACACATCAGGAAAATCCGCCACAACGGGGATAGACTCAACGTTTGCGCAATCTTGCCGAGTGTCTCGAACGGACGCTAAGTACCCTTCGCAGCCGGAGTGAATCATCCGTCGAGCAGACATTGCTGAGATCACCATGCAGGTATTTGACGCTTTCGACTCAGGACTGCACGTGAAGCAAAACTCGGTCTCGCCGGGCAAACGAAACACGACTTCCTTTTTCGCACAGTCGATTGTAGCTGAACAAGCGCCGAGCCAATCCATCCCCAGAATAAGATCGTAGTCCCTTATGTCTAGAACTATCGCATCTAATGACAATCTCCGTCCCCCGATGCAAATGTTACCTTCACGACAGACTAAGCGAGCCGATAGATCTACTCCCGAAGGAGTGCTAACACTTAGGTTTAAGCCTAGCGGTGTCATAGGGAATGTGTGTTCGGCGGCAAAATCAGCCGAAATGAAGCTATGTGTTGCACCAGAATCAAACAATACTCGAGCAGGTACATTATTAAAAAGTAATATACCTGACACCGTCGTGTTCGACGCGAGTGCCTCGTCCCGAGTCAAGGCATAGACTCGGCCCTGAGCGTTTTGCGGTGCCTGGTTTGCTCGTTGAGTTTGCCCCTGACCCTGAGCTGAGTCATTATTCTGCTGCGGACGGTGTGAAGATGGATCGTTGGAACGGGTTGGACAATTACGAGCAATGTGGCCCATCTTGCCACAACTGAAACATCCTCCCTTGCTCGCGCGACATTCGCTGATGTGGTGTCCTGGCTTGCGGCAGTAAGCACACTTTTGTCCTTGCTTCTTTCCCTGATTCGAGTCTTGGGAGCCGCCGTTATTATTGTGGCGCTTATGCACGTTGTTTCCTCCTGTGTTGGCAGGACGCTTGTGATTGTGATTTTGCACAACGCCGGTGCTAACTGGAGGATACTGCGACTCTAGGGACAGTGCATGATTCAGGGACTCCCGCATGGTACGATATTGAGTCACTACGACGTGAGCACGGATAGAAGGTCGTAGTCCGAGCTCAAACTTTCTGGCACGACTTTCGGCATCGGCGAGCTGAGACTTGGCAAACTTTGCAAGTCGGTTGAACTCTGAAGCGTATTGACGTACCGTCATGTCCCCCTGCTTCAGTAGGGCAAACTCGTCTTCCTTTTCGCGACGGACGGCGGGTGGAAGGTATTCCTCCACGAAGGCCTTGCGAAACACGGACCAGGAGATAGCCGTTGTGCCACCTTCACTCAAAATAGCTTGCTTGTGCACATCCCACCAATCATGTGCATTTTGTCGGAGCTGAAGCTGAGCACACGATACCTTCTTGGTCTCGTCTAGGCACAGCGCTTCGAAGTGGTCCTCCAACTCGACCAGCCAATCCATCGCTAAGGAAGGGTCCTCGGTGCCTTTAAACGTAGCACGGCACATCTTCTTGAATTCTGATATTGAGACGATTGACCCGTTCTCGCCTGAGGGTAAGGTACCCTGAGAATTCTGCGGTCCGGTGGCTTCAGCAACTATAGGCACGGTTGCGGGGGCGGATGCAGAATGATTGTTGGCGACCATATTCGTCACCATTGTTTGCAGGCTATTCATCTGCTTCTGCTGTGTATCTGCCTGAAGTCGCTGCGCCACGAATTGGGCTTCAATCCGTGACTCAAACTGACTCTGCCGTAGTTCAGCTTGTTTCTGCTGCGTCTCCATCAAACGCATCATTCGTTCGAACGGATCGGCAGAGGGTGCGGCAGCTGGACTCCCAGAGCTGCCCGAGGTGCCTGAACTACTCGCTTGCACTTGCGCCACCATCTGCGCTTGTGCACCCGGCTCGGAAGTCGTTCCTTGAAAGGAAAGTAACTTGTATTAGTCTCAAGGTATATTATGGACTCACTGTATGGAACGTATCTCATTTTGGCCAAGCGATTTCAAGGGTCTACTCGAAAGGAACAAGGTCCTCTTTAGAAACTTTCTTGTGAGATCAAAGGATCTGAAGCATGCTCTGATACCAATATGTCACGCCCCGATTTCGGCTAATCGATAATCGTCCCCCGGGCGTGATGCCGTGCACGCGTAGGGCACGCGTGCACAAGGCCTTAGGCATAAGGATATTCTTTAGTACAATGCAACAGAGTGGACATATAAGATAACACAAGGTTGAGGCATAGAAAAGTTTCTCTTTTATTCATAATGAACATCTTCTTACATTGCTCGACTCAAAAGTATAAAATGCCCACGGGCTTACAAACTTGGACGCAAAATGAGATAGCCGATCCACACATTATGTCCCTTTACATAGATTCAAAAACACAAAATCCACCTTGGGTGCGAGTAAGCACCATCGCCTTAGCGATATTCAGCAACGGAGATAGTGAAAGGCTTCTTAGCTTGAGCCCCCAAAAGTCTTGGCCACGAACCGCCAAGGATCCCAAAAGTTCGGAGTGAGCTTCAGTTCCTCGCCGTGTCGCCTTGCGCCGGGGAACCTGCTACAACGAGGGTCAGTACTTCGAAAAGCACTGGTGAAGGCTAGCTGCTCAACTTTACCAAGCTCAAGAGATATGATCTAATGAGTATGCTACAATTATTTGCTTAGGTGGGTTTCTATTCTTGCCTAGATCAGATTTCATTTAGCAGGTATGCAAGAACAAAATAACATAACTTCCCATGCCACCGTTCGGTGACTTTACCTGTCCCGTCTGAACCACCTGTACAACTTACCATAGCCTTCCCTGTCACGAAGACATAGTTAGTCTGCACAGTTTAAATATACACAACATCTTTCTATGTTGTTTAGGAGCCATCATGGGTTTAGTCTGGGCTGGCGGCGACGCTTGCAGCGCGGGTAGCTAGCCCCGCTACAATTCCCCGCTCCCAGGACTAAGAAAGTAGATTCCGCCCGGGTCGAGACGGCCCGGTGCCCCGGAACCGCTCGCAGGAACCTGGATCCCTTGTGCACAAGAATTCCTATGACCATTTCTATGACTCTACCTCATAGATTTACTTACTAGCCATTTAAAGAACATCATGTATGAAACTGCTTTACTGTACTATCATAATCAACCAACAGTTATATGAAATAACATGCAGCAGTTTATAGAAGAACACTTTGAACTATCAATAGATACCAACCCATTAAACACCCAACGAACATGCATGCATCAATAAATTTATGCAAGGTTTGTATGACAAGCAATGGGTGTTCCAAGCCTACTTCTTATCTTATCTTGTTATCCAACTTGTTACTTAATTGGTATCGTTTGATTGAATGCCCAACTGAGTCAGTTTTATTATGAACGGAGCCCTTGGAAAGAAGGTGCTTATCGAAATAGAGCCACTCACAAGTTTGTTGAATAGGAAGAAGAAGGAGAGGTCCCTAAGACTCCGCTCGCGCGTCGTCTACACGATCACCTGCACGCACCAACGGATGATCAATACCTCCTGCTTCGGTCTCCAAGGGTCGATACGAAATGCGAAATCCTAAGAACGAAAGCAATGAAATCCATTAAAACCGTTCAAGAAAACGCAAGTCATAAAACCAACAAGAAAGCATCCAAGCGGCACGAAAACGGACAAGAAACCAACGCAACGGAAAGGCCCCTCTCGACTCTGCCGCCGAGTCCATCCTCGAGGCACAGTCCGTCGTATATGGGACCTGATTCCGAAGAAACCAATCCATAACGAGGAAAGGATCTTAATTCAATCTGTCCCGTTCGGACGGTCGTAAGTATTCCTTGGCCGCGCTCCCCGAATAGGGGGAACGGGGCATTACACAGGTAGCTATTACAGCATTTCCGAGAGAGGCTCCTCCACAGACACATGATGTTCAGCTCGAGCCAAACAACATTAAAAATTTCAAGAAGCTAGAGCCTCGAGTTTTTAAGGGGACAGAGAGTATAGTCTATGCTGATGATTAGCTTAAAGATATCGAGTGTCTCATGAAGGTGTCCCATCTTTCGGGGGATCTGAAGGTTGAGGCAGTAGGACTTCAACTGTTCGACGTTGCCTGCACTTGGTTCAGGAATGAGCCACTTCTTACTAATGTGGGGCAGTCTTTGGAGGTGTTCAAGGATCTCTTTATGAAGAAGTTCTTTGCTCAGACGGACAGATTGGAATTAGGAAGGCAGTTTGAGAGCCTTACACAAGGGAGCATGTCCGTAAAGGAGTATGTCGAATAATTCAGAAGGCTGAGCTGATTTGCGGAGTACTTGGTGAGGGAGCCAAAAGTTTGGGCTATCCATTTCCATGAAGGTCAGAATTAGGAAATGAAGATCCTCATTCCGTCTTTCTATGAGACGTATTCTGAGATACTTTCAGAGACATGCACGGTTGAGCGGGAGTGGAAATTGAAGCCAAAGAGGGACCGCGATATATTTGGGAGTGCCAGTAGCAGTACGGGGCCGACGAAGAGGCCGCAGATCCAGCAACAACAGTTTCCAGTACAGTTCGGAGCTTATCAACAGAAATATCAGATGCAAGAACCAATTATTTCTCCATTACAAGCTCCAGTATAGCAGATACCATAACAACTTTAGAGACGAGTATAATAGGCTCCTCAATGCACCAATTGTAAGAAGACTGGGCATACTTGTGAGATGTGTCGGAAGAGACTTGGAGCGTGCTTATATTGTGGATCAACGGAGCATATGGTGAAGGATTGTCTCTGGACCCTTCAACGTCTAGGCCAGGGTGCAGATCAAGGGCAGAGAGGTGGAGTTAGGCCACCTGTAGCACCGCAGATTGGCCATCACCCGCAGAGGGAGCCACCTCGGCAGGGCGGAGCATTTGTGATGACGATCGAGGAGACCGATACTACAGGTGATGGGTTAGCGAGTTCTGTTCTTTCTTTCTGTTCCTTCCACCTATTTTGATTGATTGCTTCTTTATTACCTTTTGTAAGCTTGTGTTATATAGTTAAGTATGGCTAATAGAATACCCGGACGGAGATAGTAATAATAAAACAGGCGGAGACCATGACCATTCATGTTGTTCCTTACATAGGACTGTTCTTCGTGTGATTTTAGATAAGACTTTATTGGACTATGATTACTGGGGGTTTGACCTAGAAGGAGTACGATCACCCTTATATTTTGGGTACGAAATTATTTTAAGGGGGTAGACTTGTCACTACCGTAGTTTCTAGGAAAGGGTATTTTGGTCATTTTATAATTAATTAAATATTGTGCAAGTTGAATATTTATTTATTGTATTATTTATTTATTTTTAGCATGTTAGATTTATTTTTTGACTTATGTTAGTGGACCTAACTAGTTTAGATTAGATCCATGGACCAACATTTCATTCTAGTTATATTGAGCCTAATAATAAGCCCATTCATTAGGAGGAGGAATAATTAAGTTAAATCTATTAGACTAGAACCTTCCCCCCTTAGTTAATTTCTTCATGAGAGGCCCCAATATATATTATAGACTTTACATATTAGCTTGAGGGAAGGGACAAGTGAGGCCTATATAAAGGAGATAAAAACTCCCTCTCTCATCATCTTTTTTATTCTAAATCTAGATCTAGAATTTTTCTCAACCAAATTCTATCAAATCCCTACCAAATTTTCACCCAATTTATTCCCAAATCACCATTAGAGGCTAGTAGAGCAAGGATCTACAAAGAGGAGAAATGATCTACAAGTTGAAGGCTCATTTCACTATTTTTAGAGATTTTATCGTGAATCCATCTCCCAATAGGTATAATTTAGTTTTTTCCCTCTAATTAGACTTTAAATTTGAGATTTAACCACAAGGAACCACCCCACAAGCATAGGCTACCCATAGGAATTAAAATTAGTTTCATAGGAGGCCTATGGAGGAAGTTATGTGTATTTTTGTGTTAATTTTGGGAGAATTTTGAGATTGGTATATGTTATGTTTGTCAATTGATCAATTAGACTAAATTGATATATTTTTTATTGTGTGTAGCTACTATCGTGTCCACAATTGGATACGTGTAGGCCGTATCCCAATAATTTGGAGGTACGGATTGATTTGAGGGTTTTTCTTCCGATACGGGGGTTTGAGCATATCATATTTTGACACGGACATGTAGATGAGTAGTTAGCTGTTTGTATTATTCATAATTATTATTTTAGACTTGCTCATGTCCTTTGGGGTGCGTTTGGTTGTGTGGCGGACTCGTATCGCAAGCATATCATAGATCTAGTGTGATACGGGTGCGATGCACTCCATGTGTTTGTTGTATTACATTCCTAAATTCAATTTTCATTATTTATAGCTATTAGTGATTTGTAATAGTATTATGTGTATATATATATATATATATATATATATATATATATATATATATATATATATATATATATTGATGTTTATATACGTATATATGCATGTGTATATTTATAGATCTATTGATATGTACTTATATGTATTAGTGTATAGTTATCTATATATCTATTGTATTATGTATATACTTGTGTATGCATGGTTCTATATATATATATGTGTGAAGTGTGATATATTTATATATACATGGATAATTATCTATATATATATGTGTTATGTTCATATGTATATATGTATTAGATATGTATAGATGTGTGTTGGTGGTGTCTGTATATATATATACTTAGAGAGGGGTATATATATATATATATGTGTGTGTGTTTATATATATAGATATCTATATGTAAGTATGTATGTTGTATATATATATATATGGTTATGTGTATATAGGTATGGGTATGTGTATATATAGGGTAATACATATTGATATCTATATAGATTGTTATATATAGATGAAAGTATTTGTATATGTTTGTGTGCAAATATGTGTGTGAATGGAGGGTTCATATATATATGTATATAGTTATATATATTGATATATGATTCATAGGTGTTTGAGTGTATGTGTGTATGTTATATAGATATACATATGTATATATGTATAGTTATATACTTGTGTGTGTGTGTATATATATAGATATAGTGTGGTTGTGTGTGTGTGTGGAGGCAGCACAACACAGGAAGGCGTGTAGCAGCAGCTACAGCAGCGAGGTATACAGCAGCAGCTGCAGCAGCGAGGCACGCAGCAGCGCATAGCGAGGCATGCAGCAACAACAGTTTCACAGTGCAGCTGTAATACAACGTGTAGCAGTAGCAGTTTCACCAGCAGAGTCAACAATAGTGCAGTTTCAGTGTGTATCAGTTAGGTAATTTTAGCACAGTATCAACTCTGAGGTGTTTTAATCAGTGAGGTTAGTTAAGGTATTGGTTAATAGTCTAGTATTTAGTAGTTAAGTTGGTTAGTAGCTTAGTGTTAAGGTTAGTTATACTTGTTTGTATTAATGTTAGCAATTACTAGTTAGCTAAGTAACTATATATTTATCTATGTATGTAAGTTATTGTTAAGTACTATATGTAGATATGTAATATTATGGGGTAAGTTATTAGATGAGTATCATATGTTAGTAGTTAGTTACCTATATATATATATATACTTGTATTACTTAGTGATATATATATATGTATGTATATAATTGTATCTATAGCTTTGTATATGTATATATGTAGGTATGTATATGTATGTATATATGTTATTATGTTTTAGTTAGTAGTTAGTATTATAGTATGTAGTATTTTATTAGTTAATTTATTACTTTATAATTAGATTTTGGGTAGTTAATATATACTAGATGATAATTACCTTGGGATACCAAGGTAAATGTCAAGGTATTGAGGGTGCTCAAGGTATTTGAGTTTGGGTATCGATATGAGTGTTTAGTAGTGTGATACCGCATTGGTTCAAAGCCAAGGTATCCACTTAGCATTAGATTAGTTAGAAATATTATATATTATTGATTATATATGCATATTGTGTTATTATCCTATCTATTTGCGTATCTTACGATACGGTATCCTAATAATTTTCTAGTATCCTAGTTTAGCTAGTATGGCCTAGTTTCAAAGTGCATGGACCCAATATCCTAGAGATAGACTCATACAACTTAGAAATAGCTTGTTTGACCAAGATTGACTAATTTGGCATAGGGATGGCCTAGTTTGACTATTTGACTTAGAAATAGCTTTATGACCTAGAAGTTGACTAGTTTAAATTATTCTTATTCCCAAAACCCTTTATTAATCCAATATTCCATATATAGGTCTGTGACACCAGTTCGGATACTATTTCTCATTATTTGCTCTGGACCACACCCGAGTACATTCTCTAATAGTTATCATTATTTGATTACTACTATAATTCAAGTATTTAGAAATGCTACTTATGATTCTTGACACGATGGTACAATGATTGGTATTGTTATTGGATCGGCAGTCATGAGATGTTACTTTGATTATTGAGATGGTATCGGATACTTTCCTTGTTGGTATTGGATAACATTAAATATTATAAATTAAATATTGGATAAATTGGCTAGTAATGTGTCATGATTTGATCCATCATATCAGTCGGGGCGGGAGAAATACTAATTAAATATGTGATCAAGAACTATCGGCTAGTAGTGTAATCATTGGCTACTAACTAACCATGCAATTCACGTATGGTTGAGTTAGATCTTAGTGTAATCATTGAATCTCCCAGGCCGATCACATATTTAGTTAGTATCTCATAACACATAGTTATTGTAGATTCCATTATTCAGTTCATTGATTACCTTGTTCTATTCTGACATTATAGTTCATCTCCATCATTCTTGTACGCATTGATTATATTCTGTTGCTAGTATTGCCTATTCTTTCATTGTTCTTGATTATCAGTTATATTTCTCATCGTAGATAGCATCCTTTATTTTACTATTTTATAGTTTTTGTCAATTAATTGGAACTGCTATTGGGTTGTACTTTGCTCCATTCCTGACTGGAAAATATTTTTTAGAGGACCGAAAGATTGGTGTCCGACATACTACGGACCTCAGCCTATAGATGGTGTAGACGTGGACCCACTAGTTCAGGAGTGATTGTCGGGAGGTTTATCCGGATTACTAGTTAGCATAGTTAGTTTTTTTAGCATTTTGGTACCGAATTTGTTTCCGGTATATATTTGAGACTTTGATATTATTTATATTTATTGTTGTTATATTTTAACGGCATAGTTATGTTATACTTTCTTGATATCTTATCGTGCTATAGATTTTTGATTGAGTATTATGTTGAATTAAGTTGATTACACTCTTTTTGGAGTTGAGATATTATTGGAGGTTTATACATTATTGTGAGATAATTAGATAATATAGTTGACCAAGACAGCGTTCTACCACCGATACTGCGATGTAGGCTGGACGTTGTTCACGACTTGCATCCCTACACCGGGTGTGGGTCATGACAGCTAGTGTCTGTATACCAAGGGGTACCTAGAGAGTGCAAATGTCCAAGGTGTATTAGGATTGGTGAGTAATAAGTGATTGGTGTAGCGTATCAGTTTAGTATCGGTGAGTATTATTATGGGTGATAGTATCGGCTAGGTGTATCAGTATAGTATGGATATAGGATAGGTAAGGGAATATCCTAAGAGTAGGACTTTAGGTGTTTAAGGAAGTAAGAGAGGTATAGTTAGGCCACCTGGGGCTCAGCAAATTATCCCGTACCAGTAGAGGAAGACACCCCAGCAGGGCAGGGCTTTGGAGATAATGGTTGAGGAGACTGATGCTACAGGTATTGGGTTAACATGTGTGGTTCTTTTCTTTTATTCATGTCCCTTCCATCTATTGATTGCGTGATTCCTTAGTACCTTTTAGCTTACATCAGAGATTTCCATGCTAGAATATTATTAGTAGTAAACCCTTGATAGAGACTGCATTATCATGACAAATAGAGACTATAACCGTGCATGTTCATAATGATTAATGATTACTTTTTCAATAATTTGTGTGCTTGCATGATTTAGATAGATTGGGGGTTTTGACCTAAAAAGAGGTAAAATTGTCTTTAAATTTTGAGGACAAATTTTTTTGAAGGGGGTAGGATTGTAACCACCTAATTCCGGAAGGTATTTTTGTCATTTCATAACTAGTGGTAATTATATAGCCATATTTATTTTATGTTAGTTATAAAGATATTATTGGTTAGTGTGATAGCTAGTTAGAATGGAGTAGTGTTAGTAGACTTAGTTGGTGACACTAGTGTTAGTTCATGAATTTAATTATTAGTGCTATTAGGGGTTAGTACATGACTTAGTTACCTAAATTAATTAATTAGTGCAAGGATAGGAATATACTATTTTGGTTGTAGAGGTGCATTTCCTTTATTAAATTAGACTCTATTCACAAAAAATCTACAGGGGTAAACATGATTTTGTGGCATGACCAAACCCTACTATAAGCGATAAGTTTTAATTAGGCTTCATCCATTTATTTTATTTTACCATTAGCCTCATTCTTCCCCAAACTTCCTTCTTCCCCAAGCAAGCTCAATTTCTACCAAATTCACTCAAACCACTTATAATTCTACTCAAATTACTCTCAATCCCTACTCATATTCATTTTCATAGAGGCCTAGAAGCTTGGATTGTAAGGAGCACTATTTGTAGAAGAGATTCTAGGAGCTTTTGTCAATTTCGTGTCCAACCGGAGGAGTTTTATTGGGATTTGACTCCCAATAGGTATAATTCCTATTTTTCTTCAATTTTATAGCTGATTTATAGTATTATACCCTTAGGATTCCTTCTATGGCTAATGATTACCCTATAGGAAGAAGAACTAGGATCTTATGAGTACTATTGATACTTACATTGACTTTTTTGGCCAATTTGGGGAAAATCCAAATTTGGATTATTAGGTGTTTGAAGAAATGATTACTTGGTGATTTTAGAGTATGATTCATGATTTTTAAGTGTGTGTGTGTATCCATAATTGGATACGAGTAGGCTGTATCATGATATGCTATTGTATGTGCCGGTAAAATTTGGTTTTATGAGCCAATAGATATTATATTCCTTATACTGCATTTATTTAGTTAATAAATGAGTTTATACATTATAATAGACTTGTGTTGGAGTACCAATCATTGCTGGATGTGATTTTGGTGTTGGTGTGTCTATTTGTGGTGCATACCATCGTATTTGAGTGTGATACGGGTGCGTATCGATAGTGCCCACCAAGTATTTGGTATTTGGATTTGAGGGTATGTTCCTTTATGTGTAAAACATATATTTGTATATATATATACTAGTAGTTGTATATATTTATATATATGTATGTATATGTGTTGGTTAATTACGGATTGTTGAGTGTATTAGGTGTGTGTGTGTTGTGTGCTATGATAGAAATTAGTATCATACACTTGTAGGCTATGATGAGAGAAAATAGAGGGTTGTGTGTGGTAGATGAGGATGGAATGTTTGTGTGTGTGGATTTTATTCCACATGAGGTGGTTTACAGGCATACATGCTAAGAAAAGTAAGTAGTATGGTAAAACGGGAGTTCGTATTTTAATGTAGCAGTTATTTTGTTGGATCCTTGTAAAATTCCCTGCTCGAGCACTAGATGCAGTAGTAGGGTGTCAAGGGGATAATAGATTGGAAGAGGATGCAGTGGTGTGAATCAGATTTTAGTGCTAAGTGCACCATTTTATTTTGTTTCCATGGGTGATACATACCCATTGGTGTTGGAAGAAATATCTCCGTGTATAATCAGTTTATATGTTAGGTAACCTAGGTGTGTATTATAGTATTTAATGAGAGTGTGTTTCAGCATATAAAGAAGAGCAAAGTGTGCAGGAGTAAATAAATATCAGTATGGGAAGTGTGTCATTGTGTCTAGGAGATGGGAATTAGTAACTGAGATGCATTCATTAATGACTGTGATACAATAACAAGAGGGGTAGCTAAAACTGTAAGTGTACTGGTACTTAGTTTCAATTAAAGTATTTTGAAGCTTGACTTATGTGTGTGAGGCAGTGGGGAGAATTATACTCAAGCAACAACAATGAGGGGTCTAGAGTTTAGGCTTTGAGGTTTAGTTTTTATGCAAAATCTGAAGAAATGTTGGTGTGTATTGGGGGTCAGTAAAAAGCAGTTTTAGTAGTAGGTATCGGGTAATAAGAGCATGGTGCAGGTCTGAATTGGGGATCTTGTATCTGCTAATTGGCAGCATGTTTATGGAAGAAAAACTCGAGTACATGATGCTCTTGCACTTGTAAACCAGCACGATAGGTTAGGAGTTGCAATAAGTGATCAAGTGTCACTGAAACAGGGTATTAGTGAGTATACCTGTGTGTATGTTGAGTTAATTTGAGTTGGTGTTAACTTTGAGCTCATGTATGCTGTGGCATTGAGGTTTAGTGTAGTGAACTTGATTACTGTGTGTGCATTAGGTTTAGGAGTTCAAGGTCTTTCAGATGTGATGGGATGGGGTATCACCCATTGTTGGTCCATCATTTAAATTCTGGTATTGGTATCAGTTGCAACAACTGAAGGGGAAGTAGCAAGATCTAGTAGGGGCACGAGCATAACAGTCACCTGGGTATCAAAGATTGGTATCAGTAAGATAATATGATAAGTTAGTGATTATGAGTTGGTGAAAATATGGTACGTACAGATATTAGACAGGTTATAGACAATTATTATGGGTTTAGCTAGTAGAGTGTGATGTGATATATGGTTAAGAGTTTAGACCTGGTAGCAATTGGGGATTAGCAGTGCAAGGATACTGTAAAAGAGAACTTACTTGGCATTGCGGGATGCAAGTGTATTTGTGTCTGTGTGATAAGGTAGTGCTTTGAGTGTTAAACTGTTATGTGTTAAGCTAAAATTGGTATCTTGAGTTATGATGTCAAGTTGAGTATGAGAGTTGAAAGTTAAGGTAAGGTATTAGTTATTAGGCTAGGGTATTTGATAAGGTATAGTATGAGTTAGATGTTAGGTAATAATTCATGAGTTAAGTGTCAGGTTGAGATAATAGATTAGGTATTTAAGTGTTATGGTAGTGTTAGCTAAGATACTAGAAGATATTGATATCTTAGAGTATAATATATGTATATATGATAATTAGTATATATATTAGCGAGTATAGCCTAGAAACCTAGTTTAGCAAGGTAATGATCTAGTACGATCTAGTTTGACTTAGTTCGACCTAGAAATTGCTCAGAGACCTAGTTGCAAGCTAGTATAGCATGTTTATAATTCTAAAATCTTATTTTGACTTGATATTTCATATTTAGGTCCTTGAGGCACTGATAAAGATTTTCTTGATATTTTACACCGAATTCTAAGCGAGTACATTCTCTGATAGTTTTTATTATTTGATAATTAATATAATTTGATTATTTAGAAATGTTATATCTGATTCCTGATACTATGGTACACGGATTGGTACATACATTGGATATTTAGTCATGAGATATTATCTTGACTTATCGTATTCATATTGCATATTATTCATCGTATTAACATTGGATAATATTGGATACATTGGATAGTGACGTATCATGGTTGGATCCATCATACCAGTCGGGGCTGGAAAAGTGCAAGCTAGAAATATGATCAAGACATTGGCAAACAATATAGACATTGAAAAATATTCTAGACCTTAGCAAATATTGTAGACATTGGCAAACATTGTAGACATTGAAAAATATTCTAGACCTTAGCAAATATTATAGACATTGGCAAACATTGTAGACATTGGCAAATATTATAGACATTGGCAAATATATATATATATATTGTGTGAGATTATTAGATAGTGTTGTTGACATAGACAGCGTTCTACCGTCTATGCCGCGACGTAGGTTGGACATACCTACATACTCATGCCCTCACATCGGGTGCTGGTCTTGACAAGAAATGCAGAGTCGATGCACAATCATGTATTCGTGTATCTATGGACGCCCCAACAAGACGTTGTACGATACATCTAGTAGGTGACCTCTGTTCATAAGTCGCCGATCTGACACTTTAATCTTTCCCAGAGAGTAGCTTCTTCCAGCAGTGAAGCCGTTGTTGGTACTATTTGTTGCTACCAACCGATGCATTGGGATTCCCAATGTCTGAAGTAAACTTCGTGGGATGATGCTGAGAGATGAACCTGAGTCGATGTGCATCTGGTCCACTTTGATTGCTCTTATATACCCTGTATAGTACATTGGGCGGTCGTGCCAGTTATTCTTTATTAATATATCTTGTTACGAGAAAATGATATTTGGTATTGCCTCCATCACATTATTGCAATGGGAGAACATTGCAAGATCTTCAGCCGTTAGTTTAACCTGGGCCATATAGGTGTAGGCGTTCTGCAATGCCTTACTTAGAGCATCATGGGTGTCTTTGGAGTGATAGAGAAGCTCGAAGAGTTATAATTTAGCAGGAGTATTGGCGAGTCCTGCCAATATGTCAAAGTTGTAAGGCTTCTCTAGCCCGTGAGCTTTATCCTTCCGCAAAGGTTTGTCAAAGCAAGTCTCATTCTGCTTTTGTTTATCTACTTTCGGGGGTTGGGATGGACCCAGATCATATGCAACAGGTGCAGTGGTTGGAGGTGTACAGTAGTCTGGCGCAATATAGTTGCACTGGTAAGCTAGACCCGACCTCGTTGCCCCAGCTATGGCTTCTTCGAAGGGAGAAACCATATGGCAGGCTTTGGATTTCTTTTCTTTGGTCTTGAGTTCAAGGGGCATAGCTTGCTGCATCAAGTCTGGAGCAAGATCTTGATGAACCCACATGACCTCGTCCCATGGTGTGCAAAGAGATACCAGTCCGGCTGCTTGGTTGAGAGCTGGACAAATATTAACATCCATTGTTGTCCTAGGGATCGGGATAACACCATCTTGGGCCTTCGTTACTGGGAAGTCACTAAACTGGAGAGACACCATGTTGGCAGTGACCGTCTTGTCTTTAAAGTCCAAGGTAAGGGCTTTGAAATCGAGCAGACGCTGGATATATTTCTTCAACATGTAGCAATCTCGTATTGGGTGGTGTACGTACCGGTAGTAGTGGCAATACTTGGGCTTATCGACCTTGCCCCCGCTATGGCTTCTTCAAAGGGAGAAACCATATGGCAGGCTTTAGATTTCTTTCTTTGGTCTTGAGGTCAGGGGGCATGGCTTACAACATTAAGTTTGGAGCAAGATCTGGATGAACCTACATGACCTCGTCCAATGGTGTGCTAAGAGGTACCAGCCCGGTTGCTTGGTTGTGAGTTGGAGAAAGATTAACATCCATTGTAGCCCTCGGGATCGGGACAATACCATATTGGACCTTCGTTAATGGGAAGTCACTAAACTGGATAGACACTATGTTGGTAGTGACTATCTTATCTTCAAAGTCTAAGGTAAGGGCTTTGAAATAGAGCAGACGCTAAATATATTTCTTCAACATGTAGCAATCTCATGTTGGATGGTGTACTACCGGTAGTAGTGACAATACTTGGGCTCATCGACCTTGTCCGCCTAATTAGGGTATTTGGTGTCAGGAAGCCAGAGCTTATTTCCCTTAAACAGCATGTCAAAATTTTTTATGACATCATCGTCATCGAAAGAGTATGTCTCTTTCTGTTTTGGAGTTTCAGTTAGCTTCAGATCCGGCATGGCAGGCTTTTTGGATACGTTGACGGTAAGGGCCTGCTTCCCTTTGCTGTCACGACTACTATTGTCGCTATTGTTATTGTTGTTGTTATTGTAAGGAAGCCTTCCCCTATCGTCAGCAACGGGGATCTATAAACCCAACAGACGGGCATCCTTCTCGTTCTTCTCAGCAGCGATATTACTTATGATAAATAACGTACAATCTTTGAATTGAGTGGTGCCCGTCGAGAGCCATATTGCTGGAAGTACAATTCTTCGAAATGTGTCCATTAGCGTGGACTCAGGATTGCCAGGGTATAGTTTAAGCACAACTTGCCTATATCATTCTATGTATTTCCGTATAGGCTCTTTTTCTCTTTGAGTGATATCTAACAAAGAGGACATCGGCATGCCATTTCTTCCATCATAGAATTAGACATTCTCCAGAGTAGCCTTCGACTAGTTTTGTAGTCTCCAAGATAATTTTACACATCATTTGAAGAAACAAAGAGCTTGGTGAGAAGAGCGTTGTTGCAAGGTAGATGCCCCATCGTCGTCTCAAAATAACTCATGTATTATCGAGAAAATATTTTCCCGTCAAATTGATTCATAAATAAGGGCTTGTATTTGGGAGGGTATGGCACATTTTTCCACTCGAGAGGATATGGTTATCGTATCTCGAGCTCGTATAGTATGTCCCGATTTTCCATTGAGTCCAGGTGGGCTCGAAGTTCTCGTATTTCCTATATTACTTTTCGGGCCTCATCTACTGTGGAAGGAGTAGATGATCCTAGCTGGGTGTGATTACTATCAGCAAGTAAAGCGGTTGCGTTCGACTCTCCGTTGGTCCCAAGATCCTGGCTTTCTTGTGCAAAAGTTCTTGGGGGTTGTGGGACCTGACTTGCCCTGAGTTCTAGCACCGTCTTGGTCAGAGACTGCATCGAGGCACTCATGGTCTACATTATAGCCTCAAGGGTCTTAAGGCACTGTCGATAACTAGTGCCTTCTTTGTCCTCCCCAACCATGTATACTGTCCTTACATGGGGAGAGATGGAAGGGACGGTGGACCTCTTACTTTCCACCTCGGATTCTTGAATCAAATAGTCCTCAGGGAAAGTTACATCGTTGTATGTCCTTCTGTTTCAGAGGGAACACTACCCCCGGCGTAGGATGGTGCGTCGCTTTCACGAGGGTGATTACTCCCAGGAATCTCAGCATTTGTTCCTTGAGAATTGTTGTCTCCTCGGAATGATGTGTTATCATAGGGCTCCGGAGGATTGCTACCCCCAGCTTGTAAGGTCATCTATTATCTTGAGGAAATACTACCCCCGAAGGATGATACCTTTTTCTTTGAGCGGATGCCCAGGAATACTCCTTCTATAGGTACAACTACTTGCTTTTGCCTTCTTGACACGCTAGCCAAGAGTGAAGGATTGGAGGTGCTAGACTTCTTGCTTCCCTTCGTAGAGGGAGATCTCTGCGTAGAACAACATGAGGCAAAGGGCAACTCCTCTTCTGGCACTTGCACCAATTTTTCGGATGCGGTCGGATGGGAACACTTGGTTACAGTCATCGAAATGTCGACTGCCTGTCTGCAGGCACTGCTACTTTTGCATAGCAGTAGTTGATGACGATGTTGGCACAGTGATGTCCGGGAGGGGGCGTCTCATATGCCACAGATGTTACCTTTACTTTGCATTTGTGATTAATCACATCGCACAAATCGGGCGAGGGATAATTCACTTTTACACCCTCTTTATGAGCACGGGTAAACTGATCACATGGGTGTGTAGGTAATATTTTTGCTCCCTGACCTGGATTCATACAAAAACTTTTCCTAAGCCATCATTGGAAGACTTTTTAGACTGACCCAGTCCCCGTGCCACTACGGGTTTGGCCCATGGGTTAATCTTCTATAGCTATCCATCAGAGGTCCACATAACAGTTAGCGGTGCATTTTGACAGTCTCTTAACTGAGCAGTTGCTTGAGCTTTGAGAGCTCGCACTGCCCTCGTCTTTTTAGTCCTAGCACATACTGGTGCATACCACGAAGAGTCCATATTCTCTCCTTCGTCCAAGTAGCTCATGGAGTCAACGTCGTAAGAGATTATGTCGAAGACATAACCTTTGTTGATGCGCCTGGAGTTCAATGCCACATGCATCTTCTTTCACGCCCCACGTTGTGGGCGCATAGACTATGCGTCAAACCCCAAACTTATGGCATCATAGTATTTTTCTCTGCTAGAGTCTAGGCATTGAGCACTCTTCCCCAAAGATGTGGCTGCCGCATAGACATCCTGCATGGACGCATAACATGTGTCTTCAACAACTGGTAGAGAGATAGGAAACGCGTGCTCCGCAGTTGGGTGAGGCCCACTGGCATTAGCAACCCATGTCCTGCGGGTCTTCTTAAGATTTGCTAGCCTTGGCGAAGGACTCGCGTTGCCCTCGAAAATTATTTCTTTGAAAGCTTTTTGATCGAAGCGTACAACCAGCATTTTCTGGGTTGAACCCAGCTTTGCCGCGTCGGACTACGTCACTATCATTTCTTTAGTAGAAAAAATATACCCAACAGAGTTGCCATCTTGTTTTCCGATGATGAAAGTTGAACAAACTTTGTCCTATAACAAAAAAAGAAGTATAGATAAATCCTATACAAAAAATCTAAATACAATATTTTTTGACTCTGGAGAGTATGACGATGAAGATTGATACTGCAGCTGACTCCTTTATTCCGTTGACGATCCGACGAGGGAATGGGAATTAATTATTCACTTCTCTCCCTCTTGTCTGTGTCCATGTATGGTTATGCAACCTTACTATTTATATCCATCATACTAATGGGCTATGCGCACGCATATATAATTTGCACATAGATTCTGGGACAGCCACATGATCATTCTTAACAGAACGGTTGTAGCCATGAACGCATGTCAGGGCTGAGCTGCCATGTGGTACCTTTTTGGGATCTAGTATTGCTGGAGATCTGGGTTATTCTCATTTTTTGTGTGTGACTTGGTCAGTTTGACATGTGGCCTACACTTGGTTGTAGAGAATCTTTTCAGTTGAAACATAAAGACTTAGTCGCACAGGGTCGCATAGAGACTGAACCACATAGGAGTTGAGCCTTCCAGAGATCGGGTCTTAGGGTCGTTTAGATGCATAAGGACCACGACGCATAGGAAGCTTGATTCATTGAGAGCTTGATGCATAGAGAGCTTGATGTAAAGAGAGCTTGACACACAAAGAGCTTTTTCGTATATATACGTGGCACTGCACAACTGTACACGGTAAAGGGTAATCATGGCAGAGATATAAGTGTTGACGTCCACTACCAACATCAAAACTGAGGCATTTACAAGCATTTATTATTATCAGAGTCATAAATGCTGTGACTGACAAAAGTGGCACTATGCGCCCAAGACGTCATGCACCTTTTAACTTCTGTCACATGCGCCTTTGCGTCTATGTCGCATGAATATTATGGCGCATAACTTTAAGTGAGAGGTATGCGGCTTGATGTATGTGCGCATGTTTCTCCGAGATTTTTCACGCTTCTACAAAAGGATCAAAACTTCTCCACCTACTAGTTGTCGTTCTCTAACATTTCTACAAAGTTTTGGAATTGATTTGGAAGAGGAAAGAGTGGAGTAGAAGGAGATTAGGGTTTAGGAAAACTAGATAAAAAGGTAACTAGTGTTTTGGTCCTTATATATATATATATATATATATATATATATATATATATATATATATATATATATGGAGAAGGGGAGGGTTGTAGTTGGCGACAAAAAGAGGGAATGGGGTCGGGTTTGGAGAGGGGAAAGGGTCGGCCACTCTATGGGAGTTGGTTAGGGTTTGAGAGTTGGTTATTTATATAGTTAGGGTTTAAAAAATGGAGGGGTGGATATGTAGATGCTTAAATCCTATGAACAAAATTAAATGGGGCTAATTTAGCATAATAGGGCTGTCATAAAGAGATATGGCTTATTTAAATAAATTTTGATTTGATTTAATTGATTCAATGATAGGTGGTGCAAAGATTGGTTCAAATGTGGATAGTTTTGGATTTAAATTCAAATATGTTACCAAAACTGATTTGATAAGATTTAAAATCTATAGAGGAGATTATTAGATGACCTAATATGGCATGCAAGTCCTCCCTAATTTTTGGACTGAATATTTACATAAATATATTTGATTTAATTGGGGTTACAAAGTTGGTAAGTGCATAATATGTTTCCAAAATTGGAAAATTTGAATTTAAATTTTAAATCTTGGATTTATGCAAAGTTGTGGATGCAAATAAATATATGGTTTTGTTGTAGGGTAGGAGATTGATATGGGACATGGTCCATGAGTCATTGAAGTAGTTAAGGGATTTGGGTTGGGTGGTTGGGCTCGGTTGAGTGCGATAGTACAAAAGATGTCGCATAAGGCTACGGAGTGTGTCACGGTGGTTTATAATTTTTATGGAGCATGTGGGGACTCAAATAAATGGGACACATTTATGACTAACGTAGTTGGTCCAGTTAAGCTCATGAATATAAAATTGGTCAAAATAATTAAGGTGATATTGCGTATTAAAATCGTACCCAACAACAAAAGAGAAATTTAAGGGTCATTTTCTCGTAATTGTGTTGTGTAAGTTGTGCGACCAAAAAGAAGCGTGGAAATATAAATTTGTGAGTGACAATCATGTATTAAGCCTATATTGGCTCGTCTAAATCTAGCATGCAAAGTTGGTTGGATGGAAAACGCTAGTGTATTGCTCAAGATTTTAAGACCATGGTGAAAGGTATCAAAGGGTTAAGAAAATATCTAATAAATATTTTAATTATTAAATATATCTATTTAAAAAAATAAATCTGATTTGTTTTAAAATACTAAGAATAACTTTATTTTAAAAATTAGAGGACTTACAATCTATCCTACTTATAAAAATTTTGTCCTCAAAATTTAAAATAAACATGGTAGAAAAGAGTAAGAGAATTCATTCCAGAAGAAAGATAAATATGACTTGTCATATGAAGTTTCTTAATAAAAATAAGACACGATCTGAAGATAAGTAATGCAAAACGGTAAAAAAAATTTAAGTATACAAGGTCATACTTGATTCTCAAAAGATGGGGGATACAATTACCAATGGGATCCTAGTTTGACGTCACATTCTAAGAGCAAGGATATACTGAGTTCAAGATGCTACCCAACTTATAAAAATTAACTTGGTATCAAAACTAAAGTCATGGTCCTGCTAATAAAATTTTTGGAAGGGCCTATTACCTATAAGGATACAAGAATTCTAGTATTTACTGGCCTTAATCAAATATTTTAGAAGGGACCCTAGATACTATCAGGGTGCTATTTGCCAACAACTCTATAAGGGAAATCACTACCCATCAAACACTACTCTTATATAGGTCAAGCTTCTATAAGGCAAAAGAAAAGACTAAGTTGGATCTAACTAAGGCAAGGTGGTACAGAGGCTTCGATCATTGAATAACATTGATGACAAAGAGACCAAAATTGAGGGAATCATGAAAGGAAAGAATTTTTAGACCAAGATAAGAGAAAATTATAATAAGTATAAGAAGTATGATTACAAGGTTGAATAAGGCATGATTAAGAATATATCTGGAGAATCAAGTCTAGTAACTATATCCAGGAAGTTGTACCAACGAAGGGATTAATTTTGTAATTAGGGCACCAAAAAAAGAAGAAGGATCTACTCAATTGGATAATTAGAAGGCTGCAAAAAGCAAGAGGCTTATGAGTGTAAAACAAGATAGAAAATTTTGATAGAAAAGATAGGAATAAGTCGATGAAGAAATATAATAAATCCCTAATCTCAATACTATATCCTTATAAGTTATATAACCTCACTCATACTATTGGCAAACTACTTCTAGCTATAGATAAGCACTATACAATACTTACAAGTTTGTCTTACTCGCTTATTTCTAACTTAGTAGGTAAGGGTCAAGGCTAAACTAAGCAGGTACTCAAGTCTATCACTCATGGCATATAATTTACTAAATACACTCTTCAAATCACGATTGTTATTGATCATTCCAATACTAGTCTAACATTTAATTAGAATGTCTATCTATTCTCATACAACTTACCCCTTGTATTACCTATCCCTCTGTACTGTTGTTCATCTAGTTTCTGCCATCTAATACCTATCTTTATTATGGAAGTTCTCTTGTCTAGGTTACTACCCTATAACACAAGCATGAAGTCATGATCATCTCTTCTAAGTGATAAATTTATCGAACTCAATGAGATGGTAAGATTCTATATATGCTTAAGAATAATCTTAACTACAAGGATTATAGAACTATTCTATTCATAATGAGAATCACAAGTCATATCTTCTAAAGGCTTCCTTAAGGTTGGTCCTATTGGTTTATGGATCTACAATTAATTCTAAAGTTTTAACTGGGCATTCTCTCAAATAGTAACCATAGTCGTCTCAGTTATTATAGAAATTATATATCTATTCTGACTAATATTCATAAATAGTAAATCTTATATTCCAACACTAACTGCTAGTAGGAGTTCTAATATCTATTGATAAGAGAAAGTTCTCTGCTAAGACTAATATATATATATATATATATATATATATATATATATATATATATATATATATATATATCCAAGCCACCCTCTCCTTCTAGTAGTCTACTTGTACATGCATCTAACTTGCCCATTTCTAACTTAGATAACCCTTCCCATGAATTATTCTACCAACCTTGCTTATATCCTATAATAAATATATAACTAAAAGTCAAGCACGAGTGTTCGTCCTTCCAAAATAGGAAAGAACGATAATTCAATGACAGGGAGTTCTAGAAGGGTATCATCAAATATGATTTTTGAGGTCAAAGGCAATAATAGAAGTCAAAAGAAGGTTCAAAAAAATTATGAATTGAGATCCTAACATAATAATCCTAACACTGGCTCATTCGGTATAGTAACGTAACCGAAACAATTTAATCAAGACCTTCATGGGCCACCAAAAAATATGTCACGCCCAGTCCCAAAATATATAGGACTAGGAATACGTAAACATGTTAGATAAATATCAAGTAGACTCCAGTCTAACTCGAATATGTATAAGTTGTTCAATAATGGCCACTATCTAGATAACACAGTAAATATATATATATATATATATATATATATATATATATATATATATATATAAATATATATATATATATATATATATATATATATATATATATATGTGTATATATGTAATGAAATAAAATAGAACAATAGATAACATATACCCTAGTGTGCACCGCATTAATACTTGTCTGAATAAACTCGAATGAATTAACATGAGTCTACTATCACTAGGCTATATCAGCAGAAGAGTAAACAACAAGAGTGAGTGAAGAAAACTAAGAAAGAAATAATATAAGTACCTAGTTTCAATGCTTGCGTGACAAGGTAATTTGTATTAGCAATCTCCAGAAAACTATACTACCATCTATGTTGTAAAACTGACAAGGAACCAGGTCATCAGAGGGACGTAACAAGGTACAAAAATATCATGCAAAAAGCAAACAACATAATAGTACAATACTCAAAAGTAAGTTACTATAATTAACAAAGTGATATGTATATGAGAGCGTCACTCGTACTCCAGGTTGAAAAATATGGAAGACCTCAATAGATACTTCCGCAAACTGTGCAACCACTAAAGGTTCCGTGTCGTGGAACCTAAAGCAACTATGCCAACACTAAAGGCTCGGTATCATGGAACCTAAAGCAAACAGTGCCAAACACCACAACTCTGCTACAAAGACTAAGGCAAGCTATGTAAAATCAGCCCATAACATGGTATATCCTCTCCCAACCCATGTAACCTCACGTATTATAATCATAACACGCAAGATCAAGACCTCTAGCTATTACAATAAGTCATAGTAATTAGGTATATCTGTATATTATATCATGAGTCCTATAGCCCTATACATAATCCAAAATATGAAGAATGTATCGAGAAGGATTTTGCACATGAAGTTCTTGTCAAGTGTCCTACGATTTTACCTAAAAAGAATACAAGCACGTATCATTAGTTCAAGCTATCAACTCTCTAACTAACGATACTCGACTCCGCTGACGGACTTCGATACCTGAATTTTGTTCGGATGCTAAGTATCGTCTAATGTTCCTTGGATAACCATGTACATCAACAATAACATGCAATAATAATCTCTATATATAATAATTAAAATAAATAAGACAATAAATTATTGTACGATATGGCAAGGTACACTTGCCTGTTTTTAATTGCTGTGAGGAAGTCTGTCCAACGTCCACGTTCGAAGATGCTACAAATTCCAAATGTCCTAAAGAAGGAATTTAAATTAAATAATACTCAAGACTATCTTCTTTATATCTCTAGTCTATTATGGTTATACTATGACCATATCCAATTTTTTATGAATATTCACAAAAGTTTATGTCGTATAGTATGTCCTCTACTTGAAACCAATACTGAACCTAGTAAACTTATTTAATAAATTTTGGAGTTAAAGTATGTCATAGGCCTTCGCGTGAGATTTTTGAAACTTCAAACAGATCATATTTTCGTGTCCGAAAACTCCCGAATTCGCAAAAATACTGAAATACGCTAGTCTTTTGTACATCTAAAACTCAAATAATTCTATAAAAAGTTATGGACCAATTTTCTTTATTAGTTTATATTTTTGAAAAGCTAACTTTGACGCAGTTCTTTTAAAGAAATTGGAGATTAAACAGAGTTATAAGACGGGAGTTATGGCCTTTGTAACTTAGAATGCCTGCAAAAAATGACGCTGGGATTGTTTTGGATAAAAAAAATATATGTATGCTAATTTTCACGACCCGCACCCGGTGAAAGGGTACTAGTCGGAAACAACGCCCAGCATACGTCACAGAATCTGTGGTAGAACGCTATCTAGATAGTCTATCTAACAATATAATGAACCACCAATAATGATAGTATACTCAATCACAGAACTAAGATAGAAATAAGCACGAATCAGATAAAGAATAGAATAGTCACAATACAACTCATGAGTCTAAATAATACATCAATGAGTCTGAAGAACAACACAAAAAGCTGGAGACAAATCCAGTACAAAGAATACTACGAAGCTACAACTCTAGGGTCAACTGTCTCAGTTGGGATAAGTCTCTCTTGAGCCAGGGTCTCAGAATCTAAACCCACAACATCCTGGGGTCCATAAAAGGTAGGGTACCACTCCTCAGTATCATCTGGAAAAATATATCCAATCAGGAAAGGAGCAGAGTACATCTCTAACAGCAGTTCTAATTAATGATAAGAACTATTTAGCAGTAAATAACTGTGGATAAACAAGATGCACAATAGATATAAGAGATATATGTACGATAAGGAAATACTGGAAATAAATACAATAATGAACAATATGCCAATGAAACAATAATACTAAAGACTAAGTGTGTGAGTACTAGCTTAACATGTGATCGGCTTGGGCAAGATGCAATGCGGCCTGGCTAATCATAAGTGCGGTTTATGATCAACACTATTCATTTACCAGTACTTTATTCAATAGGGATTTGATCACATATCTATACTAATACTTCCCACCCCCGACTGGTATAATAGATCCAACCACGGTATGCTATGACACGAGATTCCCCAAGAAGATAGCTAGTCTCCCCGAGAATCGGTGTCTGTACATGTACAAGATAACCAATGAAACAATACTTGCACCATATACACCATATACCAAGGAATAACATCTCATGACGAGATAACGGATATACCAATCCGTGTAACCATAGTGTCAAGAGAACATGGATATCTACACTAGATACAGTGAACATAGAGGATATCATAAATGAGAAACTATCAGAGAATGTACTCGCCTGAAGTCCAATGAATAGTCTCACAGATGTCTGACTCGGTGCCTCGAAGACCTAGATATGGAATCCAACATCAATACAAGTTCCCGAAAAGAGAACAAGTTAAACTAGTCAACTTCTAGGTCAATAAGTCAATTCTAAGTCAAAAGTCAACTGTGATCAACCCAAGGTCAACTATCTATTTCTAGGTTGTACAAGTCTAGCACCAAAAACTTGGATCAAAATACTAAGCTCTAAGTCATAAGACTACGTCCTTAAATATTAGGATACCGTATCTTCGGATACGTGAATCCAAAATAAACCTCACAATACTAATATTAATAATAATGCATAATATAGAATATTAAATACAACAATTTAGGAATCAAGGTTTTGAACCCAATTGGTATCCACACAAAGTAATGCTCAAGATACATATAGGTATATTATTTACTCTAATACATAATATATTATATATAAAATAATATATTATATATAAATAAAATAATAACAATACTAGTATTATACCTCACAATAACCCATATATATATATACATATATATATACAAATATAATATATAATATATAAACTAAATCTGCCCAATTGTCACTGAAAACAGTGTGCTAAAACACTAATTTTCAATAAATAGACTTATAGTGACAGTCCCAACTGTCACAGCAAAACCGTCGCAAAAACGCTGTTGTGCAACTGCACTGCTGTCACTCCTTTTGTGACAGTTTTCAACTATCACCAAAGTCAGCGTCGCAACTGCTGCGAATTCCCGCTGCTGCATGCGGTTATTAATGACAGTGGCGGCTCTGTCATTAATAACCCGCCGCCACTGCTACAGCGGCTGCTGTAACCGTTCTACCAATGACAGTTCACTGTCATTGATCCTATTGTCACCAAAAACAGTAAATATATATATATATATAAATATATAGAAATATATAAATCAATATATTTATATATATAAAACAATTAATTTAATATATACTTATATATATATATACATAATCCTACACAAATAATTACTAATAGCTACAAAACACATTGCATGTATTAATATACATATTTTAACATAGCTAGAAGCACACATAAAATATATTCATTAATATAAAATTAAATATATAATAATTATAATTAATATAATTACTCGTTTAAACACATAAATATATTTTATAAAACATTTATGTATAATTTATTTTATTAATATGTAGTAACATATATAATTACATGTAAAGATAACTACATATATTTTTATACATCATAGTAGCACACATAAAAATATATAGATCTATGCTACAATAAATACCATAATAAATACACTAAAATAAATATATAACATATATATATATATATACTAATTATTATACAAAAATTAAAGCATAAATAATTAGATCTATACAAAAACACACACAATTGGAGAGTATCACACCGTATCCCACTAGATCTAGGATACGCATGCGACACGAGTCCAACACACAACCAATTGCACCCCGAAGGACATAAATAAGTCACAAATAATATTTATGAACAAATCAAAGTGTCAAAAGTAGATCTATGTGTCTGTGTCAAAATACGACATGTACAAATGCCCCTGTCGGAGGAAAATCCCCAAAACGACACGTATCACCAAATTGTTGGGATACGAACTACATGTACCCAATTGTGGACATGACACTAGCCCCAAACACATAAACACATGCCCAATTGATCTATAGGATCAATTGACACACACAACAAAATGTAAATTCGGAATTTCCCCAAAATTGACACAAAAAGCACCATAACTTTCTTCATGGGTCTCCTATGAACACAAAATCAAGTCTTATGGGTAGTACATACATATAGGTTGATTTTACATGATTAAATCTCAGATTTAGAAGCTATTTTAATAGAAAAAACTGAATTATACCAATTGGGAGATGGATTCCAATGAAACCTCCAATTGAGATGAACTTGCTTTCAAATTGTAGATCCTTGCTCCTCTTTGTAGATCCTTGCTTCCTCCTTCTAGATCCTTGCTTCTCAACTTTCTAATGGTGAATTGGGAAGAATTTGGAATGAATTTGGTAAGGAATTGGAATGGAAATGAAAGGAATTTGGGAGTAGGGAATTCTAGATCTAGATTTGGAATGAGAATGAGAGGAGAGAGAAATTTCCCCCCTCTAATATAGGCCGGCCATGCCCCTTCCCCAAGCAATTATAAAATGTCCAATTTACCCCTTGGGGCCTCTCATGAAGAAATAATTAAGGAAGGAAGCTTCTAGTCTAATGATTTAATTAATTTAACCCATCTCCTTAACAATGGGCTTTCTAAATGGGCCAAGTCTAACTAATTAATTCATGTTGGTCCATGGGTCCAAACTAAACTAGTTAGGTCCACTCATACAAGTCCAAATTAAATAAATAATATCTATCAATAATTAAATAATACAACAAATAATTATTTACCAAGCACAATAATTAATTAAATAGGAAAAGACTAAAATACCCTTTCCTAGAAAATGTGGTAGTGACAAGTCTACCCACCTTAAAATAATTTTCTCCTCGAAGTTCAAAGATGAAAACTACCCCCAGAAAAATAGCAGAACAGAACTAAAGAATCACAACTAACTAATGAACAGAACATAACTAGAAAATAACATACCTCAAGGTACAAACAAATATGGATAACGCTCTCGCATTTCATCCTCTCTCTCACAGGTAGACTCCCTCGGAGAGTGATGCCTCCATGCGACGCGCACCAAAGGAATAGTCTGGTTCCTCAGCACCTTCTCTCTCCGATCCAGAATCTCAACTGGATGCTCTGGATAGCTAAGAGTAGGGCCCACCTCTATCTCCGAGTGATCCAATACATGACTAGGATCTGCCACGTATCATCTCAACTGCAATATGTGAAACACGTTGTGTACTCCCTCCAATGTAGGTGGCAAGTCTAGTCTATAGGCAACTGTACCGACCCTCTCTAGAATAGTAAAATGTCCGATGAATCGCGGACTAAGCTTTCCGCCTCTACCGAAGCGAATCGTGCCTCGTGTCGGAGAAATCCTCAGAAACACCAAACTACCCACCTATAACAAAATACCACCTTAAGAACTTAATCTATAACAACAACCAAAACAAGCACAAAATAAAATCTAAACTATACCTAAAACTCCAAAGGTCTCCGATAGCTATCGGTCCAATGCCGCTGTCTGTCCTGCGCCACTCGAAGTCTGTCTCTGATCAACTGAACCTTCTCTGCTGCATCCACAACCATCTCTGGGCCAAGCAAAACTCTCTCTCCAATATCGTCCCAATACAAAGGAGTACGACACCTCCGACCATATAGAGCTTCAAAAGGTGACATCTCTATACTGGCCTGGTAACTGTTGTTGTAAGCAAACTCTACCAAATGGAGATGGTCCTCCCAAGAACCCCTAAAATCTAGTACACAAGTGCGCAATATATCCTCGAGAGTCTGAATAGTCCTCTCTGACTGCCCATCTGTCTGGGGATGATATGCAGTACTGAACTTGAGCTGATTGCCCAAACTCTCCTGCAAACTCCTCCAAAATGAGAAGTGAAACGACTATCCCGACCTGAGACTATGCTGACGGGAACTCCATGTATCCTAACGATCTGCCTCACATACATCTCTGCCAACTTCTCCGTAGACAAACCCACCTTGAAAGGCAAAAAGTGGACCGACTTGGTCAACCTATCAACAATGACCCAAATCGCGTCTTTTCCTCCTGGAGATCGTGGAAGTCCGGACACAAAATCTATAGTAATGTGTTTCCACTTCCACTCTGGAATGGGTAATGGCTGAAGTAAACCTCCTGGCCTCTGCCTCTCGGCTTTCACCTGCTGGCACACTAAGCATCTGGATACAAACTGTGCCACTTCCCTCTTCATGCCATACCACCACACACTCTTTCGTATATCCCGATACATCTTGTTAGCACCTGGATGCATGGAATACTGAGAGCGATGCGCTTCCTGCAATACCTCCTCTCGCAACTCCCCACTAGGCACACATAATCTAACTCCATGCCTCAAAGATCCATCTGCTGCAATAATGAAATCATCCTCCAATCATGCTCTCACCTGAGCTCTGATACTCCTTAGAGATACATCATCATACTGTGCTGCCTTGATCCTGTCCATCAAATCTGAGTGTATTTGTAATCCCCACATCTGCATAGCACACCCAGGAACAATCACCTCAATGCCCAAGCTCTCCAAGTCCTCCAACAAATATCGATCCTGCGTCAAGAACATAGCTACCGGATACCTGCTCAAAGCATCGGCAACTACATTTGCTTTCCCAGGATGATATTGCAAAGAGATATCAAAATCCTTCATCAGTTCCAACCACCGACGCTGCCTCATGTTCAACTCCTTTTGCGTGAAAACGTACTTCAAGCTTTTGTGGTCTGTGAAGATCTCCACACGCTCTCCGTACAATTAATGTTTCCACAACTTCAGGGCGAATATGACAGCTGCCAACTCCAAATCATAGGTAGGATAGTTCTTTTCATGAGGACGCAATTGCCTGGATGCATAGGCAATCACTTTCCTATGCTGCTGAAGAACACAACCTAAACCCTTCCCCGATGCATCACTATAAATAGTGAAACCTCCGGACCCTGATGGCAACGTCAAAATAGGAGCAGACGTCAACCTCTTCTTCAACTCATCAAAAGCAACCTGGCAATCCTCCGTCCAAACAAACTCCACATCCTTTCTCGTGAGTCTGGTCATCGGCTCGACAATCCTCGAAAAATCTTGCACAAACTTCCTGTAATAGCCTGCCAATCCCAAGAAACTCCTGATCTCTGCTACCGAACTCGGAGTCTTCCAAGATTCTACTGCTGAAATCTTCTTCGGATCCACTGAAATACCATCACCAGTCACAACATGCCCCAAGAATTTCACCTTGTCCAAGAAAAACTCACACTTGGACAACTTCCCATACAACTTCTCCTTTCTCAACACATCCAACACAATCCTCAAGTGCTTCTCATGCTCCTCCGGTGTCCTCGAGTATATGAGTATGTCATTGATGAACACCACCATGAACTTGTCATGGTATTGGTGGAACACCTTGTTCATCAAGTTCATAAATACAGACGGTGCATTAGTCAAACCAAACGGTATCACCATAAACTCGTACTGACCATACCGAGTTCTAAAAGCAGTCTTCGGTATGTCCTCCGGCTTTACCTTCACCTGAAGGTAGCCTGATCTCAAATCTATCTTAGAAAATACCTTCGCACCACTCAACTGATCAAACAGATCATTAATCCGTGGTAAAGGATACTTATTCTTGATAGTGAGATTATTCAAAGCCCTGTAAACAATGCACATGTGCACCGATCCATCCTTCTTCGGTACAAACAATACCGGGGCTCCCCATGGTGAAGAACTCGATCTGATAAACCCCTTATCCTGCAATTCGTCCACCTGCTTCTTCAACTCGACCAGCTCACTATTGTTTACTCTATAGATATGCTGCAAAATTGATTCTGCACCTGGCACCAAGTCTATAGAAAATTCAACATCTCGATCTGGTGGCAATCCTGGCAATTCCTCAGGAAACACATCCAAGAACTCTGCTATCAATGGATGCAGCAACTCCTTGTCTTCCATCATAGCTCCACAAATAATTCCTTCGCCTTGCTCTGTAGCTCCTCTAGCAAACTCGAACTCTGGCTCTCCTGGCGGACCAAACAAAACTCTACCTCCTCTACAATCTATGCTAGCACGGTGCCTACTCAACCAATCCATCTCGAGTACAATATCGTAGCTTGGAAGTGGCATTACAAGTAGACATACACTCAACTCCTGGCCTCCCAAAGTAACTCTCCGATCCTTGCAAATATCATTAACCAGGATAATGCCTCCCCCGGTCATGATCTTGCAAGTCCTAAGCAAAGACTCAGCTACCAAACCATGCTTTAGAGCAAAAGAAACAAATACAAAACTATGGGAAGCACCACTATGAAATAAAGCTAAAGCTGGAATGGAATCAAGAAGAACAGAACCTGCAATGACATCTCTGGTGGGTTCCTCCTCTTTGACGGTCATAGCAAATGCTCATCCCTGCCGAGCACCTCCCTGCTGCTGATGCTGGACAAAACGCTGCTGCTGTGTAGGAAGCGGTCCCTTCGGCTGTGCTGCAGGTGGTCTCGTCTGTGCCCTCGGAGCTGAAGCTGCTCCCTGAACTGCACGACGAGGACACTCCCTTGATTGATGTCCTTCAGTACCACAATACAAACAAACTCCTAGCCTCCTCCTGAAAACTTCCCAGATGTGGCCGGGCTTCTTGCAGTAGTTGCATGGAGCTTGCTGTAACTGTCTCTACTGCTGAGGTGCCTGGTGAAAAGGCACTCTAGCTGGAGTCTGGTTATGGTGTAGCTGCTGGAAAGGTCTGGACTGGAAATAAGGACGTTTGGCAGATACTGTACTGCCGTTGGCCCCCAGAAAAAAATCACGGTCTCTCTTGGTCTTCAAACCCAAATCCCGCTCAACCTTGCGTGCCTCCGCAAGTATCTCCGAGTATGTCTCATAAAAAGACGGAATGAGAATCAATATGGCACATGATGTAAGAAATCAAGGAAAGGACATTTTAAGGGATCAAGTATCAATATCAAAGGAGAATAGTTGAATCAAAAGAATTTTCCTAGATGTGATTGAGTATCTCAGCCTATATCCTATATCCTATCGCAGGCTCGCAGTAGTACAACTAAGTTGTCGCACTACCACGATATCACATACTTTGTGAAGCTAGACCTGCATAGGCCACCACCAAAAATGTGTCATGATCCGCACCCGGTGTAAGGGTACTAGTCGGAAAAAACGCCCGGCCTACGCCGCAGAATCGGCGGTAGAACGCTGTCTAGATAGTCTATCTAACAATATAATGAACCACCAATAATGATAGTATACTCAATCACAGAACTAAGATAGAAATGAGCACGAATCAGATAAAGAATAGAATAGTCACAATACAACTCATGAGTCTAAATAATACATCAATGAGTCTGAAGAACAACACAAAAAGCTGGAGACAAATCCAGTACAAAGAATACTACAAAGCTACAACTCCAGGGTCAACTGTCTCAGTTGGGATAAGTCCCTCTTGAGCCAGGGTCTCAGAATCTAAATCCACAACATCCTGGGGTCCATAAAAGGTATGGTACCACTCCTCAGTATCATCTGAAAAAATATATCCAGTCAGGAAAGGAGCAGAGTACATCTCTAACAGCAGTTCTAATTAATGATAAGAACTATGTAGCAGTAAATAGTAGTGGATAAACAAGATGCACAATAGATATAAGAGATATATGTACGATAAAGAAATACTGAAAATAAATACAATAATGAACAATATGCCAATGAAACAATAATACTAAAGACTAAGTGTGTGAGTACTAGCTTAACATGTGATCGGCTTGGGCAAGATGCAATGCGGCCTGGCTAATCATAAGTGCAATTTATGATCAACACTATTCATTTACCAGTACTTTATTCAATAGGTATTTGATCACATATCTATACTATTACTCCCCACCCCCGACTGGTATAATAGATCCAACCACGGTATGCTATGGCACGAGATTCCCCAAGAAGATAGCTAGTCTCCCCGAGAATCGGTGTCTGTACATGTACAAGATAACCAATAAAATAATACTTGCACCATATAGACCATATACCAAGGAATAACATCTCATGACGAGATCCGGATATACCAATCCGTGTAACCATAGTGTCAAGAGAACATGGATATCTACACTGGATACAGTGAACATAGAGGATATCATAAATAAGAAACTATCAGAGAATGTACTCGCCTGAAGTCCAATGAATAGTCTCACAGATGTCTGACTCGGTGCCTCGAAGACCTAGATATGGAATACAACATCAATACAAGGTTCCGAAAAGAGAACAAGTTAAACTAGTCAACTTCTAGGTCAATAAGTCAATTCTAAGTCAAAAGTCAACTGTGGTCAACCCAAGGTCAACTATCTATTTCTAGGTTGTGCAAGTCTAGCACCAAAAACTTGGATCAAAATACTAAGCTCTAAGTCATAAGACTACGTCCTTAAATATTAGGATGTCGTATCTTCGGATACGTGAATCCAAAATAAACCTCACAATACTAATATTAATAATAAAGCATAATATAGAATATTAAATACAACAATTTAGGAATCAAGGTTTTGAACCCAATTGGTATCCACACAAAGTGATGCTCAAGATACATATAGGTATATTATTTACTCTAATACATAATATATTATATATAAACTAATATATTATATATAAATAAAATAATAACAATACTAGTATTATACCTCACAATAACCCATATATATATATACATATATATATACAAATATAATATATAATATATAAAATAAATCTGTCCAATTGTCACTGAAAACAATGTGCTAAAACACTAATTTTCAATAAACAGACTTATAGTGACAGTCCCAACTGTCACAGCAAAACCGTCACAAAAATGTTGCTGTGCAACTGCACTGCTGTCACTCCTTTTGTGACAGTTTTCAACTGTCACCAAAGTCGGTGTCGCAACTGCTGCGAATTCCCGGTACTGCATGCGGTTATTAATGACAATGGCGGCTCTGTCATTAATAACCCGCCGCCACTGCTACAGCGGCTGCTGTAACCGTTCTAACAATGACAGTTCACTGTCATTGATCCTACTGTCACCAAAAACAGTAAATATATATATAAATATATATATATAGAAATATAGAAATATATAAATCAATATATTTATATATATAAAATAATTAATTTAATATATACTTATATATATATACATAATCCTACACAAATAATTACTAATAGCTACAAAACACATTGCATGTATTAATATACATATTTTAACATAGCTAGAAGCACACATAAAATATATTCATTAATATACAATTAATTATATAATAATTATAATTAATATAATTACTCATTTAAACACATAAATATATTTTATAAAACATTTATGTATAATTTATTTTATTAATATGTAGTAACATATATAATTACATGTAAAGAAAACTACATATATTTTTATACATCATAGTAGCACACATAAAAATATATAGATCTATGCTACAATAAATACCATAATAAATATACTAAAATAAATATATAACATATATATATATATATACTAATTATTATACAAGAATTAAAGCATAAATAATTAGATCTATACAAAAACACACACAATTGGAGAGTATCACACCGTATCCCACTAGATCTAGGATACGCATGTGACACGAGTCCAACACACAACCAATTGTACCCCGAAGGACACAAATAAGTCACAAATAATATTTATGAACAAATCAAAGTGTCAAAAGTAGATCTATGTGTCCGTGTCAAAATACGACATGTACAAAGTCCCTTGTCGGAGAAAAATCTCCAAAATAACACGTATTACCAAATTGTTGAAATACGAACTATATGTACCCAATTGTGGATACGACACTAGCCCCAAACACATAAGCACATGCCCGATTGATCTATAGGATCAATTGACACACAACAAAATATAAATTCGGAATTCCCCCAAAATTGACACAAAAAGCACCATAACTTTCTCCATTGGTCTCTTATGAACACAAAACCAAGTCCTATGGGTAGTACATATATATAGGTTGATTTTACATGACTAAATCTCAGATTTAGAAGCTATTTTAATAGAAAAAACTGAATTATACCTATTGGGAGATGGATTCCAATGAAAGCTCCAATTGAGATGAACTTGCTTCCAAATTGTAGATCCTTGCTCCTCTTTGTAGATTCTTGCTTGCTCCTTCTAGATCCTTGCTTCTCAACTTTCTAATGGTGAATTAGGAAAAATTTGAAATGAATTTGGAAGGGAATTGGAATTGGAATGAAAGGAATTTGGGAGTGGGGAATTCTAGATCTAGATTTGGAATGAGAATGAGAGGAGAGAGAAATTTCCCCCCTCTAATATAGGCCAGCCATGCCCCCTTCCCCAAGTAATTATGAAATTTCCAATGTACCCCTTGGGGCCTCTCATGAAAAAATAATTAAGGAAGGAAGCTTATAGTCTAATAATTTAATTAATTTAATCCATCTCCTTAACAATGGGCTTTCTAAATGGGCCAAGTCTAACTAATTAATTCATGTTGGTCCATGGGTCCAAACTAAACTAGTTAGGTCCACTCATACAAGTCCAAATTAAATAAATAATATCTACAAACAATTAAATAATATAACAAATAATTATTTATCAAGCACAATAATTAATTAAATAGGAAAAGACTAAAATACCCTTTCCTAGAAAATGTGGTAGTGACACTTATAGTTTACATAAAACCTAATTATTAACCATTACTTATGACCTTCTCTTTAAGTCAAACCGTAGGACCTAAAAAGAAGTAGGTGGAGTAGTTTTTATGGCTATAATGGAAGAATTTTTATTTGTTGGACCTAAATGTTTTAGAACTATTTAAAGATCAAGAAGAATAAGAAGGGCTAAAAGTTACCTTTTGGAGATCAAGAACTCAATGGAGATCCAATACAAGAGGATCAAAACTTCTCCACCCACCATTTCTTCTCTACTAACACTACTCTAAAGTTTTGGAATTGATTTGGAAGAGGAAGGAGTGGAGTAGAAGAAGATTAGGGTTTGAGAAAAAGAGATAAAAAGGTAACTAGGGTTTTGGTTCTTGTAAAATTATATATATATATATATATATATATATATATATATATATATATATAAGGGTAAACGGGATATGAGACATAGTACTCATTTTTCTAAATGAGCCATGCACATGTGGACCAATAAAAATATAGTGTACTAGTGCACATGTGATATAGGAATCTATTCCTATTGGTCTACATGTACATGGCTCATTTAGAAAAATGAGCACTTTGACTCATATCACCTTTACCCATATATATATATATATATATATATATATATATATATATATATATATATATATATAGTGAAGGGGAGGGTTGTAGTCTGTGACAGAAAGAGGGAAGGGGGTCGGGTTTGGAAAAGGGAGAGGGGTCGGCCACTTTATTGGAGTTGGTTAGGATTTGAGAGTTGGTTATATATAGTTAGGGTTTAAGTTAAATATAATGGAGGGGAGGATATATAGATGTTTAAATCCTATAGACAAGAATAAATGGGGCTAATTTAGCATGAGAGGGCTTTCATAAAGAGATATGGCTGATTTAAATAAATTTTGATTTGATTTAATTGATTCAAAGTTGGGAGGTGCAAAGATTGGTTCAAATATAGATAATTTTGGATTTAAATTCAAATATGTTACAAAAAAGTGATTTTATATGATTTAAAATCTATGGAGGAGATTATTAGAGGGCCTAATATGGCATCCAAGTCCTCCCTAATTACTAGGCTGAATATTTACATAAATATATTTGATTTAATGTGATTGCAAAGTTGGTAAGCGAACAATAGGTTTACAAGCTTGGAAAATCTGAATTTAAATTCTAAATCTTCGATTTATGCAAAGTTGTGAATGCAAATAATTATTTGGTTGTGTTGTAGGGTAGGGATTGATATTGGACATTATCCATGAACCATTGAAGTTGGTTCAGGGGTTCGGGTTGGGTTGTTGGGCTCAGTTGAGTACGATAGTACAAAAGATATCGCATAAGGATACAGAGTGTCAGGGTGGTTTGTAATTTTATGGAGCGTGCAAAAACTCAAATAAATGGGACACAATTATCATGGACGTAGTTGGTCCAGTTAAGCTCATGAATATAAAATTGGTCGAAAGAATTGAGGTGATGTTACGTATTAAAATTGTTTTGAAAGGTCAAGAATAACGTTATTATAAAAATCAGGGGCTTACAGATGGCAAGCCCAAAGAGCAAAGTATGGACTTTCTCTTATATTTTCTGTGAAGAAGCATCATAAATCTTTAATTTGTGCTATATTCTTTGTGCTTCCACTCTTACCCATATAAATAGGATAAGATACCTAATTTTATGGTTTAGGAAATCCTAAATGTATCCTACCATCAGATATGGCAATCTACCAAGCAACTAACAGGGTAGATTATATCCTTAAAACTCATCAACCCCGCCGACAACCGAACTCGAGCCGAGTTTGGGCTAATAGTTCTGGAATAAAGGCACCGAGTTCGGCCCAAACTCTGCTAGGGATCGATTTCGAGCCAAACTCTGTCCCACTTAGCAGACTTATCTCGACAAATTTTATCCACAAAATTAGGAATTGTCATCCTAAACTTAAACAGAGATTCAATGGTTATAACTAAGAAACGCAAAAAACCAACCCTCCATCTTCGATCATCAAACTTCTTTCTAACATCCTTGTTTCCTCCTTTCTTTATCATAATTTGTTTCCCAAAAAATCCTAGGTTTCTTTATAGTTAAATAGCAATCAGGTTGTATATAGAAATAGGCCAAAATTCAAATAGTCTTTTACTTCTACTTATAGGATCTATTTGGTCAAAGAGAAAATAGAGAAAAATAAAATAAAATAAAAGGGTAAGGAAAAAGAAAGAAAGAATTTATGTTATTGTTTGCCTGATATAAATTTTTTATTGAAGAAAACTGTCACACCCGATTCCGGATTTAGTATTTCTTGAATTTCTAGAATTTAATTTTTTTCGATAATGTATTCCTGCTGTATTTTCTCACGCTGGTTTCTGTCATTTTATTTATTATTTTATTTTTGTTGTTGTTCAGCGAGACTAGTAGAATACCCATTGGCATTGCCATAGACTATGTTTAGGACCCGCATGTAGAATGGACTATTTGTTCGGTTTATTTTGGGTGAACCCATGACTAAACCCTCTTTCTCTCCTCTCTTAGTATATATATGAGATTTTCTCTATCTCTTCTCCTTCTTCTTCTTCTTTTTTCTTCTTCTTCTTCTTCTTCTTCTTCTTCTTTATTTACTTCTTCCTTCTCCCCCTCGAGCTCCCTCTAACCCTAGCCCTAGGGGAATGTTGCTGCAATTTGGACCGTGAGACGTAGAGACTAGGAGCCACCTAAGGCAAGTACATCTTGCTCAATGGTTGTCACGACCCGCACCCGAATATTCGGGCACGAGTACGTGGGTATGCCCATCATACGCTGCATCATCGGTGGTAGAACGATGTCTAGATCAATTCTAACTAACTAAATATCTCAACAATATATACATGGTACCTGTCAATTATCTCAACTCCAAAATAAGAAACAATATGGTAACTCACAAATGTAACTATACTCAATAACAATGCAAACTAAGGAACATAGAGCACGAATAGAATAACAAAAAAAAGAATAAATATATAATCCACAAGTCTGAAATAATATACATGCCTGGAATCTCAATAAAGTCTAATACAAGTCCATCAAAATAAACTAAACCTTCTCGGGATTTGGAACTAAGTCCTCCTATTCTACAGGAGTATCCTCTAAAGGTAAGACCTCATGCGGTCCAAAGAATGTGGGACATTGATCTATGAGCCAACCATCTGGAAAAATATATCCAGTCAGTATTGGAGCAAAGTATATACCTCTAAAAGCAGTTTCAAATACATAATCGAGCATATAAAACAGATAATAGAAAACAATACACGATATCTAAACATCTGAATAAAATGAACGAGAGTGAACAGGTAATGTACTAGAATGAAGAATAAGCAATATAAAGGAATAACTGAAATCTAACTAATGTGCCTCAGAATACAAGTTCATTATGTGATCGGTTTAGGTTGAACACGAATACAATATGGTAACTCGATTACAAGTGTGGTATGTAATCGACATGTACACGAATACACTAGGGCTTTGATTACATAATCAACTCCTACTCCCCCATCCTCAACTAATACCAATGGATCTAATCACGACATGTTACGAACATGAATATGGTTACAAACATGAGCAATGTGTGTACATGAATAAACACACTGAACACGAGAAGTGTGTAAACACTATATATAAATAATCAATACCGAATTCACACAATAAAATACATATGAAGGAGTATCCGCTGAACACGGTAGGGGATAACATCTCATGACAGGATCCATGTAGTACCAGTCCATGAAACCACTGTGTCAGACTCAAGTATACAGTTCTAGAACATAAGATATATACACTATTATGAAATAAAAACTAACAGAGAAATATACTCGCCTGAAGTCTTGAGCAAAGTGTATCTCTCGATGCCCAAGCTGGTGTCACACAGACCTATATATGGTATATTGTCATTACAAGGTTCTGGATTAAAAATAAGTTAAACTAGTTCAATTCAAGGTTATGATGCCATTTTTAAGTCAAAACAGTCAAACTAGGTCAACTCTAGGTCAAACTAGTCAAACTTGGTCAAACTAACTATTTCTTGGTTGTATGAGTCCAACTCTAGGATATTAGGTCCATATACTATGTAACTAGGCCATACTAGCTAAACTAAGATACTAGAAAACGCACAAAACATCATATCATAAGATACGTAAGTTTTTGATATAAAAATATTAATTATATATATATATATATATATATATATATATATATATATATATATATATATATATATATATATATATATATATATATATATATATATTCAAGATAATACATATATTAACCTTAGTTAACTAATATAAGTTGGATACCCTGGCTTTGAACCAATGCGTATCTCACTACCTATACACCCATCTTGATACTCAAACTCAATACCTCGAGTATCAACCAATTACCTTGACATTACCTTGGTATCACAAGGTAAATCAAATCCTAATATATATATATATATATCTCAATATCAATAAACTAACTGTAAACTAATATTAACTAAACTACTAAATACTACTAACTACTTAACATACAATACACATCAATATTTATATACATATATACATACCTATATATAGCTACTAATCTAACCAAGTATATATATATATATATATATATATATATATATATATATATATATATATATATATATATATATATATATATAAACTATTAGCTAACAATGTATCTACATACAACTACTTAACAAGTACTAACAACTACAATATTACACTACTAACTAGACCACTAATAACTACTAGCTAAACCACTTACCTAGCTAGCTGAACCCCTGCCTTGCTGTCTTGACCTTGCTGCCTTGACCTTGTTGTTGCTGCAGATGCTGCAATTGATGCAGTTCTTCAGTGCAGCTGCTGCTGCCTTGCTCGAATTACACTGCTGTAGTGCACTTATTGTTGTGCTAATTGTTGGATGCAGTTGATGCATGCCTCCACTCTTGCTGCAACTGCTACAACCTCTTGATTGCAATTTGATGCACCTTGCTGCAACATACTGATGTGCAGTTGCAGAAACTGCTACTTGCTGGTGACTGCTTGCTGGTTGCTGCAGAGTGGAGGGTGTTGTGCATTGCTGCACAGTTGGCTGCTCTTCCCTTGATGTTGATGACTATATTATGGCTATACTGCAGGTTCTACTGCCTCTAGCATTCAGTACCCGATCCTCTCACTGCTCACTAAACACATAAATACTTGTGCACTCACACACACACATATATACATATAGATATCAATATGTATATACACACTCAACTATACATATATAGATATCAGTGTATATATATATATATATATATATATATATATAAACATACACAAACACATATAGATATCTATCTACATATATAAACAAATATACACTTATCACTACATCTATACACCTAGCTACATATACATATGTATATAATATAATATAGACACATACACATATACATAGATATATCATTAAATAATATATCCTACTAATAGATATACACAAGTCAAATGAATTTAAATGCAATAACGCAAACACGTGGAGTGTACCGCACCCGTATCACACTCATCCATGATACACTTAGGATACGGCTCCACCACACAACCAAACGTATCTTGAAGGACACGAGTGTCATGCCCCAGTCCCAAAATACGTAGGACTAGGACACGTAAGCATGCCAGCCGCATGTATATGGCAACTCCAATATATGGAAACCATAACACATGCATACGTTGTATCATGAACAATAATTCACAAGTGGTAAAAACTATCACAAGTCATAGTGTATAATCTAATCTCATCCACAACAATCAATAAATAAATGAATAACCAATAACTATGTAACTAGATCTTAATATAAAGTATCTAAAGATGACAGTCGGATGGAAACAAATCTACTGCCAACTAGAATATAAAAACAACTACAATATAAGTACATCATCTAATAATCACGAGACTCGAAGAGAAGACCTCATCGCAATATAAGTAGCCAGTCCGTATCTACGCTCCTGCGAATACTCATGAACATCTATACCTGGAAAGGGACCAGGTCCTCAGAGGGGCATAACAAGATACATAGAAGCATGCCATAAAGTAATACTGAATAAATAAAGAGGGTGTGGTAACCATCTAAGTGAATACAATTTGAAGACAATCTTGGTACGTATGGGTAGGTGAAAGGTATAAAGCATAGCGTCGAGCCAGAGGCTAAGTACCTAGCATTAGCTGTAAACTGGATGCCAGGAGTATATGCTGACTATATCACCGATCATGATAGCGCGTAGCTAGTAACCTCTGCCGGATGTATCGACAAGCATATATGCCCATAACCGGGTAACCTGAGCTCTTAACCGGGTAACACATGGCCCATAACCGGATAACATTGAGGCTCACGGCCCCGCAGTTTACTCTAAAACTATGGCAGCCAAATGTCTGTCCCATACGCCTACTAATTATTTTCCCCACCCAATGTCAATGTATAAGCCGCGAACACGACGTGGACATCGCATACTATAATGCAAGTCTCTAAAAAAAATAAACAACTTAGCTAAATACCGTCACATGTACTACTCATACTGATGATCAGTCAGTCATGAATGCACTGGTGGAGAGGCTTCTCGCCTACTCGATAAATCCAAACACGTTATATAGGTTTCATGCACCATCTATTAAGTTATCTTTCTAGTCTTATCTTATGATCAGTTTTATGGCATAATAAAAAGCCTAACTTTTGTGGTAGTGTGTCATGCGATATAAGAGTAACACGGCGAGACTTACCAACTTACCATTTATCCTTTCCTGTCAAAGGCAACCAAGTTAAACCATGCACGAGTATATACATAATAAAATCCAAGAAAATGCATAAAAAAACACAAGTGTCACGAGCGAGATTCTATTTTAGGTGCACGAGTTACACGGATTATCCAGAAGTATTATAGAAGATTATTCAAGTGTTCAATTATATAATACTCATATTCGTTCAGGTGATTCAGATTCCCAGATGCGATACAATGACTCGCACACGGATTGCCGCTAAGCGAGGATGACTTATCTATATGATCATAAGTCGCTGGCATAGCCATAAAGGACGGGTAATAGTCTTTGTAGAGGATGGTATACAACGAAAGTATATAGTGCGCTATAAGCCATCATGTCCATCACATGAGAATATCAGCCTTCGGGCGAGAATGGCATGATGTGAGTGGAGATCCCATCCTACACGCACATATAAGGCTGGTTTATGAGTTCCATCCAGATCAGATCGGCCCTGGTGCCCTAGAGACCGTCCGTGGAATGAGATTCGAGAATCTTTTTTGTTGCCAATTTGTCTGCGACATGCAAGTCTTGGGTCTTCCAGATTCACATCATGACATGATAATCCTTGATTCTTGTTCTGAACGAGTATTGCTCCACGAGCTATGATTTTTTCTTTACTTAACATGATTCTCGTTCAGAGTTTAACTTGACTTAATGTATTTTCCTTAGCTCGGGAACATCCTTGGGGACCTAACGATCCTAGATACTTGCAGGTTGATATTACACGAAAGGACTATTTGATAGTCTTTTGGCTAATTAGATGCATGCATGATATGGATAGTATTACTGGACCACGACATATAATTATGTGACAAATATTGAAATGAGGCAAATGAGTACAAATTACAATATAATCAGGCAAGCATGCATTTGTGGAAACATAAGCATAAGAAAACATATTATATAGTATACCTTAGGACATAAGTCTTTACGTTTAGCACGGTTCTAAGGGGTAGTGCGAGGAGTGACGCCGCACAGGGACATACCAAGCGACATAATTCATAAGGCTTACAGTGCAAAAAAGTAAAGCTGTGCACTACGAAGAGTATATAATGATCTACTCGAGGCACAGCAGGGTCTACTTGCACGAATCTGAGGTAGCATGCGAGGATACATGTTGTACGCCAAGTTTTAATTCCATGTTCTAACACAAGCAATACAAGATAGGATTATTTCTTTAGCTAGGTGTGTTGTATTCTTTATTAGCATACAAGGGATGATTCACCTAGTGACTAGCATATATCGTTCATATTTTAAGTGTGCAGGCTAAGCAAAAACAAGTTCATCGTAGCCACCCACCTTAGCGATAATTCTCCTCGGTCGAGCGATATTCTGAGCGAGCCTTTAAAAATCTAAGTTTGAACTCCTAGAGGGCCAAGTCTGAAATTATTTGCCTCAAATGAGCTATCTCGTTGAGCAAGGCAGGTCGGGTCATTGCACTTGCATCGTTTGAATCTGCTATCCGCTTGAATGGAATGGGTCATTACAGCTTACTTCGGTATTCTGCAATGTGCGGTTGGCCATTTTAGTCCCCGTATTTACCCAGTATTCTGGGAGCGGGGCGTGACAAGGTTTTTTTGGTGGCCCATGCAGGCCTATTTTTCAGACTTGTGGGAGGACTCATCTTATTAGAATCTCAATCCTTTACTTATCTTCGATTGAATTCTACTTGTAACATGCACCTCTCACTTTCCTTGAACTTCAAACTTGCTTGACATGATTGTTCTATTTTCTTTCCTTGTTGATATCCTTGTGTCATTATCGTTCATGGACACCACTCCTGCTCCTCCTTCCGAGGGTTCCGTTGCACCGATAACTCCAGCAGATCCAGTAGGCCAGGGCTAGATTCCGATATTGAACCAAGGGCAAGCATTAGTATCTTTTTATCATCCGTCTCCGCAAGTTACGCATGTCCGACCAGCATAATCAGCTCCACTTGTCTTGCCGGAACAACCAGTTCAACCCGCTCCGTCATTCATACCAGCCCAGCCAGTGCAGACAATACCATCAGTTCTTCCAGTACAACCAGGGCAGGCAGGCTCATAAGCTATATTAGAGGTGATCTAAGCTATAATGATGATACAACAAAAGCAACAACAACTCCAGCTTCAGTAATAAGTGGTCCAACTCTGCTAGCAGTTTCTGCAAGGATAAGAACAGACCAACACTACTCTTTGCCAGAGAGTTAGAGTAGTACTCAAGAATAGTGGGCGTTATACTAATAACTCGACGACCAATTTTAGTCGCATGTGCCCAACCAAGGATTTTGAGACTATCCTGGATGCAACCAAGACTCAAACCGATGAGAAGGTAGCAATCATAAAGCTATAATTATCAGATCTTACCCGAGATTGGTGGACAGCACAAGAAATGATGCTTTCGAAGCATATTGACTAGCAGACGTTCAAGGAGCACTTCCAGGAAAAGTATTTCCATACAACCGCTTGGTTCCAGCTCTAGTAGCAGTTCATCAACCTCCGCCAGAACACAAGATTGTTCGACCAGTACGCAACCGAGTTTTACCGATTTAGTCGATTTGCTCCTTATGTGGTAGCATTCGAGTAAAACTGAACCAAGATATTTGAGCAAGGGTTACATCTAGTGCTTTAACAATTTATGGTGGGTCATAATTATACCACCTATGATGCATTACTCTGGGCAGTTAGGTCCCAAGAACTTGTCGGCCAGAGATTAGTAGCAAGGACCGAAGGCCAAAAGAGGTCGCACTCATCCCTAAGAAGCACCATAATTCAATCATCTCCTCCCACACCAGCGGTCAGAACTCCTCGTCTGCTAGCACCTCCAACCTCCATAGTAACCTCAATATAATCTACTAGGCAGTCTGTATCAGCCAGATGCAGCCACTGCGTCAAGCCAGGGCACACCAAATAATAGTGTAGGAGGGCTAATGGCCAGTATCTCAGATGTAGGACCTCCGACCACATGATTGGTATATGCCCAATCCTGTACTCAAGAACTTCTTCAGCTCGACAGTTACCAGCTTCGCCTCGGGCAGTGATTGAAGGACTATGAGGACTAGTATTAGCAGTTCGACCTCTAGCCCAGCGTCCTCTCCTGACTCAAACTCAGCAGTTCTAGCAGCAACGTCCGGCGCAGTATGTGCAAGCCCAACCAGCAAGATAGAACTAGCAGCAAGTTAGAGCCACGACCCCTAGACGATAGTCTGACGAAATATTTAGCAATCTAGAGCATATATTAGCTGAAGGCGCTATAATTGTGGGTAAGATTTTTGAGCTCTCATTAGCTTGTCATATTCTTGGGTTGTTATCGAACGATCTCGTGTAACGACGTATTTGAAAGACGATAGTCATTTTGATCCTTTCGTTGAGCAAAAGGCGAGTTTATCGCCCATGCCCTTCTGCCCTTGTATCTCGTGGTACGTGATGTCTATCATATTCCCCAATTGCGAAGATATGTCCTTGATTAGAGTCATGTCCTCATATAGTTGTTGGTACCGACTTACCTCCACTCTTGGCTCTTGTCCATTTGTATGAGTCAGCATAGGCAAGCGTGGACGAGTTCCTATTCGACTGACTCAGGAGTATATGTATCAATATGCCTCCATTTCCTTGTGTGTTGCTTTTGTGCATTTATTTATTAGTTACTTCTGCAGATATCTTTTCTCTTTTAGTTATTAGCTTAGTGTAATCATTTGAATTATGATTTGATTTCTAGAGCTTTCTTGTGTGTTCTAGCTCGACAAGCCTTGGTGAAATTTTGAGGACGAAATTTTTCTAAGGAGAATAGAGATGTCATACCCGATTCTAGATTTAGTATTTCTTGAATTTTTAGAATTTAATTTTTTTAATAATGTATTCCTGCTGTATTTTCTTATGCTGGTTCCTGTTATTTTATTTATTATTTTATTTTTCCTGTTGTTGAGTGAGACTATCCGAGACCATTAGAATACCGATTGGCATTTCCATAGACCCGGTTTAGGACCCGCATGTAGAATGGACCTTTGGTACGGTTCATTTTGGCTGAACCTATGACTAAACCCTCTTTCTCTCATCTCTTAGTATATATATAAATAAGCTTTCCTCTCTCTCCTCTCTTTCTTCTTCTTCTTCTTCTTCTTTATTTCCTTATTCCTCCTCTCCCTCTAGCTCTCTCTAACCCTAGCCCTAGGAGAAAGTTGCTGTGACTTGGACCATAAGAGGTAGAGGCTAGGAGCCACCCAAGGCAAGTACATCTTGCTCAATGGTGAAGTCTTAATTTTTGGAATTATATATATATATTATTGTTTTAAAAAATGTTTATGATGGAAAATTTTCTACTAGAGTTGCGGATCATAGTTAGTTCTTGGAGTTTTGGATTTTGATGTCTAGATTTTTGTAGATTTGAGTTTTAAGTTTAGGGTTTTTATGTGTTCCATAAGTTTTTCTTAGTTTTAATCTGTTAAAATTTAGTATTTTCGGAAACTAGTTATTTCTTATGTTAGAGCATTTTATTTTGTGTAATTTGACTTTTGTTTCATTTGATTTAGAGAAGTTCTTAATGAAGAAAGCAAATTTTTGATTTTTGGAGCTTTCGTCCATAGCGGAACCTGCTGTTGGAGAAGACAAAGTCTTCATTCGGCCAGTGAGCTATATGGCTGAGAGTTCTATACGGCAAGTGAGTCCATGCTGCCAGTAGGTGCATACGACCAGTAAGTGCATGCGGCCAGTGAGTGCATGCGGCCAGTAGGTGTATGTAGCAAGTGAGTCCATGCGGCCAGTGGGTGCATGCGGCAAGAAATTCTTGTATGTATTTTGTGTTACCTTTAATTATGTTCATTTAGTAATTTTTTCCAGTGATTATTGTTGTGTGCTTCCTTATGTTGTTACAATTTTATGATACCAGACAAGTTTTGCATGTGAGTTCATAAGACAAGTTTATGTACAAGTTCTCCATTCTCACGACACCGTAGAAATGTTTGTGTATAAAAAATCTATTGCATTTGGCATCAGGCAATCGAGTATGAGTATTGTCCAATATATCACGTGTAACGAATATGATGACTCATGAAAAGCTCGTACTCGCGAATCGTCATTTTAGGAAGTTCTCAAGTGTCCATGACTCGAGAACTTGAAATAATTTAGAATGATTAAACAAGTTAAGATTCACCTACAATATTGGGAAGGAAGAATATTGCGCTAATGACTACCCCGATCCCCAAGGGCCCCATTCGGCATGGACAACCCTGCTAGGCAAGGACACCATGACCGAGCAAGTTTACGTGTGCTACGACACTTATAAGACAAGTTTATATACAAGTTTATGTTGTAAAGCAAGTTTATGATTTCAAGTTCAAGTGTATGCTTATAAGTTCAACTTTTGCTTGTGACAAGTAACAATTTATATTGTTGTATGGTTGAATGTGCAATTATATTTACTAGACAAGCGTACCCTTGGCCATCCGAGTTAACTACAGTGTCGGTGGTAGCAATATTTTTGAAACATGCATTTAGTAATTAATGTTTGTGACAACCCTAGCTAGTTAATTTTAGCAAGATGTAAAGTTGTTTGGCCGTTCGATGAATGATGTTAATTTTATTATAGCTGGCCTATCTAGTTTTATTTTTTCCGATTCGTGGTTAGGGTGCTAAGTTTTGCTCGGGTAAAGGTGTGCAACCTCGGTTCTTGTTTGGTTTAAGGGTTGTGATCCCTATCCAAAGTATTTCCTATGCTCTCTTGCTGTTCGTCGCCTTACTTTCATTTCTGTACTTATTATCAGTTCTTTCAGTATTATTCTTGAGCAAAGTATGTTGGCACCGTACAAGTCTCGATCTGCATTTATTTCTTTATGTCTTTTTCTTCTTATGTTGTGATGTGGTTGGTATATTACCTCGAGCTCCTTTATGGTACTTCTTGCTTGGGGTTCTGACCCCACTGGCTTTGTATGGCCAGGTTATCCCAAAGAGAACCAGGATCCACCATACTCCTAGCAAAATGGCTCACACTCGTTGGACTGCGGCCAATAACCGCGAGTGGGTTTCCTTCTTTCATATCTTGTCTTGATCACTTCATTTTGTGGTATTTAGCAAGGGACAGAGTTAGCTCCTTACATTTTTGAGACATCAGTCAACATGATGCATATATTGGACGATGGCTGGTATATTTGATCGTGTACATTTAAACTCTGCTAGTACAATATTTTTTATTTAGTACCTCCATGATCATATGTTACATGTAATTTGGGACGCCTCTTTACTTTCATGTATGATATACTCTTGTACTTGTGTTGTTGAATTAAGATAATAGGATTTTTGGCCTTAGGACTGACATTATAGCTTGCTAGAGTTCGCTCATCTGTCTTCTAGATAACCTTAACACATTGCAGCTTACTTCGGTATTCTGCAAGGTGTGGTTGGCCATGTCAGTCCCCGTATTTATCCAGTATTCTGGTAGCGTGGCATGACAAAAACTAAAATAAAAAAATTAGTGGTGGGGAGAGGGAGAAATGAGAGATGAGGGAGGAGAGAAAAGAAACAGAAATTATTAAAGAGAGAGAGAACTAGTTAGGGAGGGATTGGTAGAGAGTGAGAAGGGGATAGAAAGAGAAAAAATTGGAATAAAAAAACATTCTAATATATAATGCGGCTTAGAAACAATTCAAAAATTAGTTGTCCAAGCCATATCAAAATCCTCCACTAAATAATAGAGCCAAAAAAAAAAATCTAACCGCATATATATCGTAGTTAAAAATATAAATTAGAAATCATTCTAACTACCTTAACTTATAATAAATTCTAAAACATATTCAATATTAAATTTTTATTTAAACTAAGTACATGTTATTATACTAACTAAATACATATTCAAAATTCTAAAAAACTATCTACAGCAAATCCTAATTAAAATATATTCAAATTATATTTCAAATAATTTAATTAATTTAATTTTATCTAATTTTAAATACTATTATAATATTTTTATTTTTTCTATGTTCATCGTAAAGGTGACTAGTGCAAGAAGAAAAACAAATATGTACATGTTGGTATAAATCTCACAACATGTAGGTAGCTAGAAATATCATAATATGGAGGTGGATAGAAATCTTACCACACTGATTACATGGGTGGCCATCTTATTTATAGAAAATAATAGTAACAATAAAATAGAAACATAATAGCCAAATTAACAAAAATATAATCAAGGTATATTATCCACGGACTGATAAATCGCCTCATTCAATAAGCAAACATAATATAAAAGTTTTGGATCTTCAAATCCACGGACTGCTCCATATATACTCTCTCAGTAAGAAAGCCATGAAGAAATGTGTTCTTTGCGTCAAACAGCTGGTGAATGCTCCATCTTTTCTGTTATAGCACGGCTGAGATGAAGGGTGACAAAATTGCTTACCGTTTTTACGTCTAACTGGTGAATGCTCCATCTTTTTTGTCATTGCACGACTGAGTTAAAGTGTGACAAAATTTCTACATGCAGGTTATGCAGAAGACATTTCTCTTACTCTGATACCAAGAAGAAAAATAAATATGTGCATTTTGAAAGAAATTCCACAACATGTAGGTAGCAAGAAATATCATAATATAGAGATGAGTAAAACTCTCACCACACCGATTACATGGGTGAACTTCTAATTTACAGATAACAATAGTAACAATAAAGTAGAAACATAATAACCAAAATAACAAGAATATTATCCTTATCCATGATTATTGAGGTGAATGAATGTGAGGTTTGAATTGATAAGCCTGAACTTTAATTTATAACTAGCTTAATCTTTTAACAGTATATATATATATTTGGCTGTGTATGCGAGCAAAAGCTCAACTTCCTCTTTTTCTTTAGTCCCACATCGGTTAGACCACTCCCCCCTTGTATGTATATATTAGTTCTTCTTCATTACTCTCTTAAAGATGTTGTGTAGGGAACCCCTTGGGCCACACGCGCGTGCCACCGCCCGACCCGGCTCGGCTCGGTTCAGTTCGACGTGCTTGACGGGTGCTGATACGTGCCCACACCTGCGGGCGCCGAATGCCGATCCAATTTACTCTTCGGGTTTGGGCTGGGATCCAAAAAATTTTGCTCCCCTTTATTTTTTGAACCGATTTGACTCATTCAAATTTTAAAAGTTGGACAATTATTACTCCCTATGTCCATGTTCATTTCCTAACTTTTAAACATGTAACAGTTCCACAAATTTTTTTCTTCATTACTCATTAAAAGCCTGGATTAATAGCGTTTACTCTGTAGTCTGTAGTGAATGCTTGGTTCTCTCCCTATATATTTTTTGAGGTTCTCATCTCAATTCCAGTCTACAGAAAATTCCCCTACGTTAAATTGCTCTCTCTCATTCTTCTCTCGAACCACATTTTGTTCTCTAAATTCTTGCTCTGGGCAGAGCTAAGTTCGGTCTCTCTTTTCGAGTTGTGTGCAACGAAGAGAACCCGGTAGTTAGGGGGTTTTACCACTAGAAACTTCCGAGAAACGTCTGCACATAGACCTCGGATCAACTCTTAGGGCGGTGCTTCGTGCACGACTTCCCCGGAGGCCTGTAATTTTTTTTCCTCCTTTCTTCTTTTATCAAATTTCTGGAAAATAACATATATATATATATATATATATATATATATATATATATATATATATATATATTAACAACAATCTAAGAGTTAATTTCCGATATATTACAAAATAGTTTGTAGCATGATGTTAAATGTGTTGTAGGAATAATTTATATTCAACGTTGCTACTGATTAGCACAGTAATTTTTTTTACTTAATATTATGTTACGAAATTGTGTTAAAATATTTTGTAGCAAATTTGTATTAAATAACCCGCTATTTTTATACACTGTGACAAACTATTTGGTAGTAAAACATTTGTTAGTTCTGTATCTTAATTTATTAGCGAAATATTTGTGAGTAAAATATTTGCTATCAAAGTTCTTTTAAATATACATTAACTTTCAATTGCTGGACCATACATGTGAATCGATTGCGAGAACAAATAAACTTGTTTTTAGCTAGTCTAACATTAGTGTGAAGCAAATATGTTAACAATATTACGTGCATATAGGGTCAGCACACTTGTTCGTGTTTTATATTCGGTGTTCAACTTAGTATAAAACCTACTGTCACCATACGTTTTAATTGTTTTAAGTCATACATTAATTAAGAATTAGTATTAGAAAATTATTGTTAATAAGGACTATTAACTGTCTTTTATTCTGTTAATAGAAAGATTTTAATTTTTTGGTTGAATATTTGCCAGCACATATAATCTTGTGATTCAATTTAGCTACCATAATTTAGTATTTTTAGCACATAAATCTTACTTAATATATATACCATCGTTGGTATTCATTATTATTATTAGCTCTACATTTACATATTATTAATTACAATATTGTTTATTTGTAACGACCTTAAGACAATCTCACTGAGTCTCTAGTATTGAACAAATAATAATTTAGTATAATTGCAAATCTCTTTGAGTCTAAATTCTAAAAGTAGAGATAAATTTGGGAACAAGTCAAAAGGGTCCTTCTGTCAACCGGGTGTAAATAGCCCTAAGCGACACTGTATTTAATTATCTTCGGACCAACGCTAGCTGGAAACCGGCCCCTACAGCTAACCCAAGTTACTCTACACTTGATAGACTAAAGATTTTAAGATTGATTAGAAAAATCACTTAAACTATTATTCTAAATCATTGGACATTATTATTGAGTAATTATGTATCTTTCACTTTCAGACTTTTCTCATTAGCAAACATGACTAGCAAGGATGATACTTTTACTGCTAAACCTACAAAGTTCAACAGGACCTACTTTAAGAGATGGCAGTCAGATCAAATTTTGGCTCACTACCTTAGGATTGATCTCAGCCTTTGATGGTTCCATACCAATCATAAATGACTCTGATGATACTAAGTCTGACATAGGTGTATCAAAGTCCTCTGGCTCCACTAGACCCAAGACCCCTAAGAAAATAGACTACCATTACTTCCATAGAATTCTAAGCGCTTTGTCTGAATCACTATATGACATATTCTTTGAATACAAAAGTGCTAAAGAAATTTGGGATTCCCTGGAAGATGAATATAGCTGTGATGATGTTGGAATTGAAAAATTCAATTCTTCCTCATTCAACAGATACTTTATGGTAGATAATAAACCTATGAATGACCAAATACATGAATTCCAAGAATATCTTAGGCATATTCAAACCAAAGACACTTTCTTCTCTACTGAGTATAAAATAGCCTGCTTAATAGATAAGCTTTCTCCCTCTTGGTCTGATGTCAATAAAGACCTTATTCATACTCAAGGTGACATTATCTTTGCTCAAGTCCTAAAGAAAATTAGAACAGAAGAAGAAATTAGACTAAGACTAACCCTAAGTCTGAGTCTAAAGCTAAGGTAAACCTAATAGAATCCTAAGGCAAACCCAAGCCTCATCATCATCACAAACCCAAACGGAACATCTTCAAGAAGAAGCAGAACCTTCAGCCTCAATACCAAAACCATCACCACCATAAACCAAGAAACTTTGGTCAGACTTAGGATCAGAAGAAATTTTATTTTGTATGTGGAAAAATAAATCATATGGCCACCAACTATTTTCATAGGAAGAAGGAAGCTGTCTAGACTTATTACAAAGGAAAACGTCCAGCCAAACCAGAAGCAAACATTCCTCTCAACGGCTCTTTTAGTTCCTTCAGGTTTGTAAGCTATCAACCCTTAGTCAAAATTTCTTACCATTCTGACGATTGGTGGTTAGATTCTGGAGCTAATGTTCATGTTTTCTTTGATCGCTCCTATTTTTTGAACTATCAGGAATCAGGTGGAGGAGGTGTAACCCTAAGAGATGTCTCAGCGGCACAGATTATAGTAAGAGGAAGAATAGATCTAAAGATGACATCAGAAAAAACTCTGACTCTTCATGATGTGTTGCATGTGACGTCTATCAGAAGAAATTTAGTTAGTGGGTATCTTCTTGTAGCTTCAGGGTACAAGATTGTTATAGAGGCAAATAAAGTAGTATTTTCTAAGAATAACTCTTTTATTGGAAAAGGATTTGTAAGAGATGGTCTTTTTATTTTGAGTACCATGAATAAAATTTTAGATCCTTCATTTGTTGTTTCCAGTATAAAATCTTCAAATCTGTGGCATAGTAGATTAGGTTATGTGAATCTAGGTTCCCTAAGAAGGATGATAAACTTAGATCTTCTTCCTAAGACTCCAATAGATGATAAACACATGTGTGAGATCTGTGTTCTAGCCAAACATACTAGGCTACCTTTAAAATCTGTAGAAAGAAACTCTGACCTTCTGGAGCTAGTTTATAGTGATGTGTGTGACTCAAATAGGGTTTTGACCCGAGGTGATAGAAAATACTTTGTTACCTTTATGGATGATCATTCAAAGTATTGTTATAAATATCTTTTTAAAACCAAAGATGAAGTTCAAGACAGATTTAAGGTCTATAAATCTGAAGATGAGAACCAGTTAGAGAGAAAGATTAAGATACTTAGATTAGATCATGGTAGAGAGTATACATCAAATGATATGAACAATTTATGTGAAGAATACGGAATAATTCATGAGGTAACTGCTCCATATTCATCCCAGTCCAATGGAGTTGTTGAAAGAAAAAATCGCACTCAGTTAGACATGGTGAATGCCATGCTCCCCAGTTCAGGTGCTCCCGATAATTTATGGGGAGAAGCATTATTATCTGCCTGATACATCCTTAAAAGGATTCCTAATAAGTCTAATGATAAGATTCCCTATGAATTATGGAAAGATATAGCTCCTAGGATCAATTATCTCAAAATTTAGGGATGTCTAGCTAAAGTAGAAATTCCTGAACCTAAAAAGAGGAAGATTGGACCTAAGATTGTAGATGTTGTATTCATAGGATATGCCCTAGATATCAATGCCAATAGATTTCTTGTTACTCACTCAGAAGTAAATAAATTCTCTAACAATACTATTATAGAAGTAAGAGATACAGTTTACTTTGAGAATATGTATCCTTTCAATGATAGAATTTCTTCCTCACCCTCCAACTCCTCTCTTGCTCTATCCACTAGCTATCATGTTCAAATATCTAGTTCACAACCCGAACAAAATATAGAACCTAGAATGAGTAAAAGAGAAAGAATTAAAAAGAACTTACGAGAAGGTTTCTTCATATTTTTGATAAAGGGTGATCCCTCAACTTATGAAGAAGCAATATCTTCTCATGATGCCCTTTTCTGGAAAGAAGTCATTAACAGTGAGTATAAATCCATCATAGAGAAAAATACTTAGTTTCTAGTAGACCTACCTTTAGGTAGTAAACCCATAGGTTGTAAGTGAATATTCAAAAATAAAAACTTAGAGCCGATGGTACTATAGAGAAATACAAGGCAAGATTAGTAGCGAAAGGTTTTACCCAGAAAAAGGGATTATATTATTTTGATACCAACTCACATGTAGCTAGGATCACCTCTATCAGAACCTTTCTAGCCTTAGCATCTATTCATAATATGTTAATCCATCAAATGGATGTAAAGACAAAATTTCTAAATGGGGACCTAGAGGAAGAAATCTACATGGAGCAACCTGAAGGTTTCATTGCTAAAGGCCAAGAAAAGAAAGTTTGCAGATTAACAAAATCTCTTTATGGCCTAAAACAAGCTCCCAAACAATGGCACAATAAATTTGACATAGTCATCTCAGAATATGGTTTCGTGCTAAATGAGTATGACAAATGTATATACACCAAAATTATAGATGAAAGTTGTGTTATCTTATATTTGTGTATATATGACATTCTTATTCTTGGATCATTATTAGAATTGATAATTAATACCAAGGACTATTTATCCAGCCAGTTTGATATGAAAGATCTAGGTGAAGCCAACTTGATTCTAGGCAACAATTGTCCAAATACAATGAGGGCTATACTCTATCCTTAGCAAACTCTATCGAGAAAATGCTACAAAATTGAGTATTTTGATAAGAAACCTGCCCTTACTCCTTATGACAGTAGTGTTGTTCTCAAGAAGAATGAGGGTTCTCCTATAGAACAACACAGATATTCACAGATAATAGGTTATCTCATGTATATATCAAACAGGACCTGACCTGATATTGTATTTGCTATTGGGAAACTAAGTAGATATACTAGTAACCCAAATCAGTTACATTGGACAACATTAAAAAGAGTATTTAGATATCTTAGTGGTACTCTAGATTATATGATACATTGTACTATATACCTTGATATCCTAAAAGGTTATTCAGATGCAAACTAGGTAATTGACTCACATGATATAAAATCTACTACTGGATATGTTTTGACTCTAGGCGGAGATGCAATCTCCTAGGGCTCATGTAAACAAACTATCATAGCTAGAAGTACAATGGACTCCGAAATGATAGCCTTGGACACTACATGTACAAAAGTTGAACGGCTAAGAAACCTTGTTATGCATTTACATGTTTCTATTAGTCATGTTCCTGTAATTTCTATAAAATGTCATAATAAATCTGTTATGAAACTACTAAAGCATGATTCTGCGAATGCTAAGATGAACAGTCACCTGCAGCTGTGCTTCAAGTCTATAAAGAGCCTATTGGGCAAATTTGTGGTTCTTGACTATATAAAGTTAGAAAAGAACCTTGTAGACCACTTGACGAAGGGTCTGTCTAGGACTTTGATCCTATAATCATCGAGGGGGATGGGGTTAAGCCCATAAGTAAATTCACCAGCAGTGGCAACCCAACCGAGTCTGACGGGAGATCCCAAGAAGACGGTACAATGGGTAGGAACAAGCAAGACTTAGGTGACTTTTATGGAACACTGACCCGAGATTAAAATCTTATTCTATAATGCCCAAGTGGTTGTACATGCGTACAATGATTCCCCATCCCAATGGTAACAGTATTCTTGAGTGATATGGTTAGGATGAGTTTTAAAACTCTTAATAGGTCTAAGCTAATATGCAGGGTTGAAACCTATCACCAACCCTTAAGGACTTACCTATATGGGAGGTCGTGAAGGCTGCGACTTTGCGACAGGGCGATCCCAGACAACTCTCATGAATTTGGAATAAGTGCGCATTGCCAACCAAAAGTGCACCCGTTAGACCCAGAACCTCTAGCGTACTATGTGTTCTATTTTTTTTAAATCTGGTAAAAGAAGTCTGATTCAAGGCATAGTCAATCAAGGACTTCTTCAAACAAAGACAATAGTCACAAAGTGAGATTCAAGGCTGTAGTCCATCTCATCTATGCATAATATATACCTGGCCAGAAATACTTCACTTTTAATTTCTTTGTCACTTCTATTTCGAAACTTGACCTTTTGGAGGGGATTATTGGCTGTGTATGTGAGCAAAAGCTCAACTTCCTCTTTTTTCTTTAGTCCCACATCGGTTGAACCACTCCCCCCTTATATGTATATATTAGTTCTTCTTGATTGCTCTCTTAAAGATGTTGTGTGGGAACCCCTTGGGCCACACGTACACGCCGTCGCTGCCGCCCGGCCTGGCTCGGCTCGGTTCGACGTGCGTAATGAGTGCGGGTACGTGCCCACACCTGCGAGCGCTGAATGTCGATCCAATTTACTCTTCGAGTTCGGGTTGGGATCCAAAAATCTTTTTGCTCCCTTTATTTTTTGAACCGATTTGACTCATTCAAATTTTGAACGATGGACATTTAGGACTCTCTATGTCCAGGTTCATTTTTTACCTTTTAAATATGTGACAGTTCGCTAAATTTTCTTCTTCAATACTCATTAAACGCCTAGATTAATATCATTTACTCTGCTGTCTGTAGTGAAGGCTTGGTTCTCTCCCTATATATTTATTGAGGTTCTCATCTCAATTCCAGTCTACAGAAAAGTTCCGTACATTAAATCGCTCTCTCATTCTTCTCTCGAACCACATTATGTTCTCTAAATCCTTGCTCTGGGCAGAGCTAAGTTCGGTCTCCCTCTCCGAGTTGTGTGCAACGAAAAGAACCCTGTAGTCAGGGCATTTTACCACTATGAGCTTCTGAGAAACGTCTGCACATAGACCTCGGATCAACTCTTAAGGCAGTGCTTCGTGCACGACTTCCCCTGTGGCCGGTAATATTTTTTTTTTCCTTTCTTCTCTTATCAAATTTTAAAAAATAACATATATATATATATATATATATATATATATATAATATTAACAACATATATATATATATATATATATATATATATATATATATATATATATATATATATATATATAAGTTAAGGTTCTCCTAGTTTTTTTCGTTTTTCTTGCTAACTAAACAAGCTAACCCTATTTTTCTGTTAATTTTCTTTACTTTATCCTCAATTTCTCTCAAATTAAACATGCAACTTAGTCCCGTCACCGATTTAATGCAAAATTCGGTAGAATAAGTTGATTATCCAAGACAAGAATATATGGTAGAATTAGTTGATTATCCAAGACAAGAATATATGTTTGAATTTGGAATCGAGGCCATGAAATTGAGCATATTACCCGTCCATTTTTTATAACTAAATATTTAAAAATATTTAAATGTGTAAAATGTTCGTCAATGGTACTAGAGAATATTAATATGTCATCAATATAGGAGAGTATAAAAGAAGAATATTTAATAAATATCTCATTCATAATATTCTGAAACTCAGAAAGAGCATTTTTCAAGCCGAATGACATAACATTCCTTTCATAGTGTCCAAATGGCACTGTGAATGCAGTTTTATATTTATCTTTCTATTCAATTTGAATTTGCCAGTATCCTGACTTTAAATCAAATTTAGAAATAATTTTTGCCATAACAATTCTGTTGAGCAAATCTTCTTTATTAGGGATTGGATATCTGATCCATTTAAGAACTTTATTAAGAGGTTTATAATTAATAACTAACATTGGAACACCTCTTTTTTCAGCATTATTATTAACATAAAATGCTGTGCAACTCCATGGGGAGTAAGATTTCTGAATAAGTTGCTTATCCAGAAGATCTTTGATTTCTTTCTTTCATAATTCAAAGTAATTATTGTTCATCTGACAAGGTCTAGCCTTTGTCAGAATATTTTTTCATTAAAAGTTTCTTCATAAGTAAGAGAAATAATATGTTACTTTCTATCTCCGAAGGCATTAGGATTATTACTACAAGTCTGACGTATGAATTCGTCTTTAACTTGTTTTATTTTATTTTTAGTTTCAAATTTCTCAAGCTGGTAAGAAGTTGATAACTGAAAATTTTCTTCTTTTATAAAGTTTATCTGATTTGTTTTCAGATCAACTTATTTTATTTAATTCAAAAATTTTACTACATGATTGGTGATAAATTCAAATGTAATATATATATATATATATATATATATATATATATATATATTATATATATATATATATATATATATAATGTGGTTTGAAAATGGTTCAAAATTGAACCGTCTAAGCTGTATGTAAATACTCCACTAATTTTTTTTTAAATAACTATTTATTTAACTATCTAATATTATTTATTTACAGCTAAACAATTCTAACTCAAGAGGTTATGATAGGAGATATTTTTCTTGGTTACTTGAGTTCGATTCCTTGGAACGACAATATTTATTATAATAATTTCATATTTAATTTTTTTACGTACGTGCAATGCACGTGCTCGTTACTATATATATATATATATATATATATATATATATAATGAGTCTTGAAAACGGTTCAAAATGGAGACATTTAAAACGTTTGTAAAAAGTTCACTAACTATTTTTATTTAAATAACTAATTATTTGACTACCTAATATTATTTATTTATAGCTAAACAATTTTAACTAAATTTATTAAGATGTGCAGTAGTTTTTTTGGTTGCTTGTGTTGAATTTCTAGGAACCATAATATTTATGATAATTTTATTTTTAAATTTTTTTATAATTTTTTTATACACGTGTACGTTATTAGTATATATAAAAACATCTCCAGTTGTTGAGCATGTTAGGGAACTCTTGTAGTGTCTTACCAGCAATGATTCTACATCATCCACCTGCTTTCAATGATTATTTCGATTTCAAGCCGACTCCTCGTCCTGAACTACTGGCGCCACCACCGCCTTAACTAGTTTTCCACCACTCAACAAATCTAAATCTTTCCATTATGCTTTACATACACATCACTTAGTTAAAACCTTCGGCTGATGTTGATTTCGGGACCTTCTTCTACGCATTACATAAAATGGGTCCACGGACCACTATGAATGTGAACTAACTCATACACGTCTCTTACTTTCCTTGGCACCGGCCACATTTGGATCACATGTTATACTATATCTTATATCTTTTCCTCGAGTCAAACACTTCATTACACCTAAAAATATTGGAACACTGGATAATGGAGTCCAAATATAAGCAGCAATTATGTCTCACTCTCAATCAATTTTATGTATATATGACACAAAGATATGGACACGCAACTCAAGACTTATGAACATACTCAAGAGGATGCTCCTCCTACTCCTTCCATTGCTCCAATAGCTGCTGAACTTGGTCCATCGAAGCCCACAGCAGTAGAGAAAGGGAAAAAGAAAGAGATTCGTTTTTAAAATCTTTGAAGAAGAACCCACCACAGGGACTTGATAAGCCAAATAATTTTGACATATTGGTGCAACTTGCCAATACTCCATCTCGACTTTCCATCTTTAAGTTACTTCGTTTATCGAAGGAGACTCATGATGCCTTGAGCGAAGCACTGAATCATGCGGATTCATGTCTAGCTCAACTCAAAAATCCAGCAGAAGAACCAGTGGCATGTCCTCATTACCACAGTGTGATGGAGAAGATCCCTAATATCACCTTTGTTAGCTATGCATGAGCAAAAGCTCAACTTCTCTCTTTCTTTAGTCCTACATCGGTTGGACCACCCCCTCCTTGCTTGTACATATTAGTTCTTCTCCTTTTCTTTCTTAAAGATGTTGTGTGGGGGACCACTTGGGCCACATGCGCGCGCCCCCTCGGCTCGGTTAGGTTCGGCTCGGCGCGTAACGGGTGTGGGTACGTGCCCACACCTGCGGGCGCTGATTGCTGATCCAATTTACTCTTCGGGTTGGGATCAAAAAAAATTTTTGCTCTCCTTTATTTTTTTAACTGTTTTGATTCATTCAAATTTGAACGTTGAGGCTCATGTCCAGGTTCTTTGAACCTTATTTGACAGTCATTCCTCCACGTTTTTATTGCTCCTTAATGGCCTGTTTATGAGTCATTAGGTATCTTGTCTGTGGCTGTGCCTATTTAAAATGGTCTCCTCCTCCTTCATTTTAGAACAAAAAAATCCTCCTACGTGAAACCTCTCTCTCTCAAACCACATTCTGGTCTCTGAATCATTGCTCTGGACAGAGCTAGGTTCGGTCTCTCTCTCCGAGTTGTGTGCAACGAAGAGAACCCGGTAGTCAGGGGGGTTTACCACTAGGAGCTTCCGAGAAATGTCTGCGCATAGACCTCGGATCAACTCTTTAATTCTGGAATATATATATATATATATATATATATATATATATATATATATATATATATATATATATATATATATATATATAAACTAGTAACAATCTAAGAGTTGATACCTATATATATATATATATATATATATATATATATATATATATATATATATATTATTTTTGCCAAATAGCATATTCTTTGAGCATATATTTTATTTTTTGTAAGCATATATTATTTTTGCCAAATAGCATATTATGTGAGCATATATTCTATGAAGCCTACATATATACAAAACAAATACTGTAGCAATTATTCGAGCTTAGCAAACACAGGTTTGGTATTCTGTGAGCATACATATTTTTTTATAGCAATTTTACTACTAGATTTTGATTTTTGTCACCAATATATTTGTTACCACTAAAATAAATACTGTAGCAAACAAAGGCTTTTCTAATTGCTTACCAAACAAAGTTTTTTGTTTTATTAACGAATATTTATTGTGGCAAACTTCTAGTTCACTGTTCATTTAGCAAATTTGTTAACAAGTATTACTGCTTACATACCAAAGTGCAACATATAATCTAATTATTTTAAATTATATATTAATTAAGAATTGGTACTAGAAATTACTATTCAAAGGACTATTCTGTTAATAAATAAATAAATAAATTTTTTTAATTTTTGGTTGAATATTTTCCAGCAATATAATCTAGTGATTCAACTTAGATACTGTAATTTAGTATTTGTAGCATATAAAATCTTGCTTAATATATATATATACCATCATTGGTATTCATTATTATTAATAGCTTTACATTTAGTTATTGTTAACTACAATATTGTTTAATTGAAATGAACTCAAGATAATAATAGTTAAGTATAATTGCAAATCTCTTTGAGCCTGGATTCAAAAAGTAAAGATCAATTTGGGAACAAGACGAAAAGGTCCTTCGGTCAACCGGGTGTAAATAGCCCTAAGCGACACGGTATTTAAGTATCTTCGGACCACCGCTAGCTGGGAACCGGCCCCTACAGCTAACCCAAATCAATCTACACTTGATAGAATGAAGATTTTAAGATTGGTTAGCAAAATCACTTGAACTATTATTCTAAATCATTGGACATTGTTATTGAGTAATTTTATATCTTTCAGACTTTCCTCATTTGCAACCATGACTGGCAAGGATGAGACTTTTACTGCTAAACCTGCAAAATTCAACGGGACCTTCTTTAAGAGATGGCAAAGTCAGATAAAATTTTGGCTCACTACCTTAGGATTAATCTCAGCCATTGATGGTTCAACACCAATCACAAATGACTCTGATGACACTGAGTCTGACATAGGTGTATCCAAGTCCTCTGGTTCCATTAGACCCAAGACCCCTAAGGAAATAGACTACAATTGCTTCCATAGAATTCTAAGCACTTTGTCTGAATCAATATATGACAATGTCACGCCCCAGTCACAAAATACGTAGGACTAGGAACACGTAAGCATGCCAGCCGTATGTATATGGCAACTTCAATATATGGATACCATAATACATAAGTACACTGTAATATGAATTATAACTCACATGTGGTATATATATAGTCACAAATCACAGAAATACTAATCTCATCCACACGATAAGTTATAGAAAAGAAATAACTAAACTAGAATAATCAGTCTGAATAATCCAAAACTAATAGTCAGCTGGAGACAAATCCACTACCAATGACTATATCAAAACTAGAATAATAGAGAAGTATAAAATCTCCAATATAAATATGATAATGATAGAAGTGTATCAGCTAAGAATGTCACGACCCGCACTCGAAATTGGGGCACGAGTACGCGGGTACGTCCAGCCTACGCCACAATATCGGCGGTAGAATGCTGTCTAGTTCATGATACTATCTAAGCAATCTCACACGAACATCCAATCTTCATAAGGAGGCACGGATGACACAAAATAATATAAACAACATACTCAATCACATAACTACAGCACGATAAGATATCAAAGAAATAAAATAAAGTACAACACAAGTCTAAATATAAATAATCTAACTCAACAAATATCCATGTCTCAACAAGTATGCCGGAGATAAATCCGGTACCAAATGATCTACTAAAAGAACTAACTAGATAACTAGTAATTATGGCTAGACCTCCCGGAATCACAACTGAACTACCAAGTCCAAGTCTGCAGCTACTCACCATATTGTCCATAAAGTGTTGGATACCGATCCTATAAGGCATAGTCTGGAAAAATGTTTCCAGTCAGGAAGGAGCAAAGTACATCTCAAATAATAGTTCCATTTAATTGATAAGGACTATAAAGCAATAAACAGATGATGCTAGATACTGAGAGAAGACAGTGAATAAATGCAATGGCTAAATAAGGAGAAAGACAATGTAAAGAGACAGACAATATAGGCAATATAATACAGTCAGTGCATATAGGAAGAGAACAAGGTACAATATCATATACGGGTGATGTAGTATATGATCTAAAATAGAGAACTATAATCTATTCTAAGTGTTTGAAATAGTAGCTTCGATATGTGATCAGGTTAGGAACATGTACGAGAGCTATATAGCCTGGCTAATCATATATGAGGAGCATGATTAACACTTACATTGTTCTATACTTGTATAATAGGGATATGATCACATTTCTCACTAACTGCTTCCTCGCCCCCAACTAGTACAGTGGATCCAGCCATGACACATCACGATACACGAGCAATATCCAATCTATCATGTACAAGGTCTAAATATCAATACGATAATCAATGTAACATCTCATGACTGCAGATCCAATCTATATACTAGTCCGTGTAGTACAGTATCAAGGATCAGATGTAACATTTCTAGATACTGAACTTATAGAAATTATCAAAGAATTGGAAATTATCAGAGAATGTACTCGCCTTGGGTCCTTAGCTGGTAATAGCAATATCCTATTCCAGAGTATCGCCTGGATGAACCAACAATCCTAAAGATATATCATAAATATAACATTCGCCTCAGATACAACACTAACACAATCATAATACATTGAACTCAGGGCTATGCCAGGTATGGCACTAGTCAACTAGGGTCAAGTGCGTCTAGTTGCACGGGCGTCGTGTCTGTAATTTCTGTGAATTCAGACAGATGGTCAAAATGATACGGGGCTCGCCAGTACGTCAGTGTACGTGTGGCAGTCAATTAATATTTACAGGGTTACAGGTCAATGTAAAGACGAGGTATCCGTAATTACACTTGGGTCGCCTAGAACATTCATCAATATACATATTATCAATAATTAAATTTAATACATATTTATGGGTATACCAAATAATGATATACAAATATGTATAAATGTATATACACTAAAACATATATATATATATATATATATATATATATATATATATATATATATATATATATATATATATATATATATATGTTTAAAAATATATATACCATATTTATATATACAACCAATATTTATACGTATACGAGGAATATATATATACTGAATATATATATATGTTTATATATATATATATATATATATATATATATATATATATATATATATATATATATATATATATATATATATATATATATATATATACCAAAATAATACATTTACCATATACGTATATATGTTTATATATATACCAAATTACAATTATATATGCTATTTATATATACATACCAAAATACATACATATATATATATGGGTATATATATATATACCAAAAATACGTATTTATTACACATATTCTATATGAAAATATACCAATACATATATGAATACATATACACGTAAATTATATATACTATACATACGTATATACACTAAGCTATATACACTATATGAATAATTTCCTCAACCAATGAAGGAGGGAAGAGGGGAGGGATGCTCACAGGTGGAGGGTGGTGGTTCTGGCTCGATGTGGAGGGGCCTGGCTCGCCGGAGTTGTGAAGAGGGGAGGAGCAGGTCGACGGGTGCTCGGGATGGGGCAGTGGAGCAGTGGCTGCGGGCTGCCGGAATTGCAGCGCTGGAATGCTGCTCGGGAAGAGGTGGTAGTGGTGGAGTTTCGTATCGAGGGTGGTGGAGTGAGGCTGACCGGAGTAGGGAGTCGGGGGCTCGACACGGGGGAGATGGAGGAGGGGATATCGACTGAGTAGGGAGGAGCTTCGGGTCACCGGGCTGGAGTTGTAGGGAAGAGCCGGAGTTGCAGGTGGGGGTCGACCGAGATGCAGGGAGTCGGGTGGCTCAGCCGGGGAAGGGGGCCGGGGTGCACAGTGGTGGTCGGTTTATATTTTCCCCCCTCTTTTTTTTATTCAAAAGAAAAAGGAGAAAAAGAAGAAGAAAGGAAGAAGAAGAGAAGAAGAAAGGAAAAATTAAAGAAATGTAAAAAGCTACGGTTGAGGGCTTGTAAGGTGGGAGGAGAGAGAAAATGGGGGCTTTCCTAGGTTTGGGGATTAGGTCATGGTTGGGAAGAGGGCCTTGAGGGGACATTAAATATGATGGTTAGTGGGAAATGAGTGGTGTTGATGCACCTATTTTGAATAGGTGGTCAGGATTTGACATAGAAGAATTCTTTCATGTAAGGATGAGGGTTGTTGACTAGTCAAATATTAGGGCTCTCCATTTAATTTGAACCAATGGGGTGTTGACACCTAATACAATATTTATAAATTAGCCCCCTTAAATTTGGGTATTTGCACAGACACATAAAATGATGAAAATTTGGTGGGCAATTTGGTGTTTGCTGTATTGTAGGGTGAGGGGGTGTTGTGTGTTTTTATAGGCTTAATTAATGGGGTATTGGATTAAGTCGGGATTAGTCAAAATGGTATCCCCAATTTAATTAGTGTAGTACATGAAAAATACGCCGGATGGCTATACGAAGCTTATTGGTGCTGGGCAGCGTAAAGAGATGACCTCAGAGCCATCAAGCATGCAAAACAAGGGTTATGTTAAAAGCTCAAAGGACCATCCGCGTAAGTACAGTATGTCCAGGCCGCCTCAGCGTAAAACAGGGTGCTTCGTCGCCTATATGGCGTAAAACATATCCGCTTTCAATATAGCATTAAAGTGTATAAAGGAAGCTTCGTGTTCTCCGAAGTGAACCTGTCAGATCCTGCAATGAACCTGACGTCTGGACTTCTGACAAAGGGATACTGCATGGCTACCCAGACGACGGCTATAATGATGGCACATCACTGCAACCCAGGCTGTCATTTACCGCCATCTCCTTTGCGTAAACTGCTTTTACATGCACAAAGGGATACGCTGCCTTGGTTTACACAGGTAGACATGAGCTGTTTACGCTCCGCAGTAGACAAACCGCCTGCCACATCGAAAACTGCACTTCGTACGGGGCTCGAGGCACGTCTCTACGACTGATGCGCAGAGCGGTGACAGTTTCTCGAGGCACGTCTCTGCGACTGATGCACAGAAGGGCTGCAGACCTTCAAAATATGACTCCGCATTTAATGAACAGAATGGTGACAAATCTCTGCATTTAATGCAAGAGATTTAATTATATCTTCAAAAGCCGTAATTCCGGCTAAGATGTCCACATCAGCACTCTGGCATGGTACACAGCGGCTTCTACGCCCATTCAGCCCCTGTGCTCACTCGACTTCTACGCCCATTCAGCTCCTGTGCTCACTCGGCTTCTACGCCCATTTGGCTTCAACGCCCACTCGGCCTCTATGAGCACTCGGCTTCTACGCCCACTCGGCCTCTATGACCGTTTGGCTTCTACGCCTATTCGGCTTCTATGCCTGCTTGGCTTCTACGCCATGGTGACAGACATTGGCTTCTACGCCCACCTCTTCTACACAAAGGATACCTACCTACGTGGCTTCTACGTCGTGATCATCGTAGCGATTATACGCATTTTGTCCCTTAGTTGGACCCGCGTCACACGCTCATTCAAAGGATCATCTATACGTAGGCACTGGTTATTTTAACCGTTGTGTAAAAGGGTGCTGTACCTTCCACTCCTCGGTTTCTACACTGACGGAGTGGTCACTGTCACTAAAACTCTATAAATAGAGACCTCTATCAACAGAGGAAAAGGGTCAGAAAAATTAAAGATCAAACGGTCGAAGGAATTGGTCTAAAAAACCTCCAAAGAGATCGAACCATAGGTCAAGAGAGAGAGAGAGAGAGAGAGAGAAGAATCCGGAGCTCAGGCAAAGAGTAGGGATCGACGACTTTGGCATCGTGCATCCACCCTCTTTTGCAACCTTCGAAGCTTCTTCCTATCTTCTATGACACTTCTTCATCATCGTGTGGTCCAAGGGCTAAAGTGATCGACTACAGATCAGACACCTATAGCAATATTTACCTAGATTAAATAAATTATACTCCCACATCCTCGTGTAGGATCAAATTGTACAAGTTTGTTTGTAAACCAAAGAAGGCAGATTTCGAGTAAAACCTCGTATTATATAAACTTCGTTCTTTCGTTTAATACCACAAACAAGATGACGACTCTGCTGGGAAAGTCTTTCTCTTCTTATGAGGAAGTAATTGCTCAACACGATGCGGTATCTGTAGGAACCGTGAAGAAGACACTGGTCGTCCAATTCGACCAGTCTGCCTACGAAGACATACTTCGAACCGGGGGTAGCTCTCACCCTCTCTTCGTCCAAGACAACAGGAAGCTGCGCAAGGTCTGGATGCCCAAGACCTCCTCTACCATTCCTGTGGACTCTCCGATCTCTCCGATCTCTCCGACCAATGAGGTTGTAGCATTGCTCCCTCCGTGCCATGCACGTAAAATTCAGTCTCCCGCTATGCGCGGTACAGACGAAACTTCGGGCAAAGCCTCAGCGCTAACCCAGAAGTATCCACTGCGCTCTACGCGTAGAAACCAGTCTCCCGCTACGCGCGGTACAGATAAAACTTCGGGCAAAGCCTCAGCGCTAACCCAGAAGTATCCACTGTGCTCTACGTGTAGAAACCAGTCTCCCGCTACGCGCGGTACAGACAAAACTTCTGATGATGTCTCAGTGCCAAATCGGAAGTACAAATCATGCGTCTTGCGCAAGACAACATCTGACCTCTACGGGAAACCAGATGAGCGCTGTGATCTCCGCAAGAGAAAGCAAAAGGCAGAGTACTCAACTTCTCGGCCTTTACGCCAGCGAAGGAACAATCTGCCTACCCTCCAGATTATGCGAGAAGCCGATGGCCGACTGAGGACCTCTTCAGCTTTACGCCAGTCTGAGCAAATCTCCAAATTACGCCAGGCGAAGTCCTATGGCGTAAAGCAAGCTCAGGTTGCGGAAAGACACCCTCTCCGGGGATTATTCGCCACCCAGATGGCCAACCTATTGTACACAGGTGGCACAGGGAAAACCTTGGTGCCCAATCTCCGCATGCCCACTGATGGGAACAGAAGGAACAAGCCATCATCTTCTTCTTCTGCAACTTCTCCTAACCTGCGGGATTATCTGATCCAGAAACGCAAAGACAAGAGTCGTAAACAGGCTTCAGTTCCCCTGACGGTCAAACGCGGGGAGATCTTATGGGAAGATACATCAACGTCCAATGTCGTCATGACAGGTGGACCAAACGAAGATTCCATCTTTATTATTCCACCAACTCACGACGATCAGCATCCGATAATCTTCGGTCGTAGACGGGACACCCCGATCATACAGGAAGAATTTTACGAGTCTGAAACTGGCAGGATACAAACCCACCGATATAGCCCACAAGCATTAAATATTATGCGAAGCATGGGTTATGATTTGAAGCTGAAACAAGGCCTCAACAATGGAAAAGGTAGATGAACACCGTTGCAGGGTAATTCTCACCATCAACAAGCTCATTTCGGGTTGGGATATACTGCATCTCTTATAAAATCCAAAACTCCAAAATCTAATCCTGTACAACCAGAGGCGGCTCCTGCCGAATCAGTTTCTATGGCCGGAGGCCGAGGCATGTCTGGGGGTAACTCACCTCGACAAAACAAGGCAGCATCCAAGGCTAGGGGCAGAATGTCCTCAAGATTCGAAGATGATGCAACAACGGCAATCTTCCCGGAAGACCGTGAAACTAGGGCATCAGGAGCCCTACGACCAAAAGGGACTTTCTCCTTCAAAGAAGATGACATAATTGAAATCTTTAATATATTGAGGGAGGAACGCAAGCTTCAGCTATCCAACATCGGATACCCTGAGAGGGCCGACAAAGTTAATGACCCAGATTATTGTCTCTTCCATCGGTACACTCATCACGCTACAAAGGCCTGCTATGTACTAAAAAGGAGAATTCAGGAGTTGATCGATGCCAAGGTCATCACTTTGCATTTGTAAACAAGGGAACGATCACTACAGAAAAATACCAGATGATGAGTCCCTAAAAGATTTTCCCAGTGGATTCACTCTATAGTAAATTTTCACGATCAAAAGTTTGTCATGTTCATATTACCTCTGAATAAACTTTCGGCTATCCACTATCTTCCGATATAGGTTGCCAGCTACACTTAACACCCGTACTTAGTCCTAAGTACGCCAGTGGTGTTGAGTCCACAAAAACTGCCATGTCCATATTACCTCTGAGCAGACGTGTACCTCCCTCTCCAAAGGGGTAACGATCAAAAGTTTGTCATGTTCATATTACCTCTGAATAAACCTTCCTAAATTTGGCTATCGATTATCATGTTCATATTATCTCTGATATCGATTGTTATCTCAACTTAGCACCCATACTTAACTCTAAGTACACCAGTGGTGTTGAGTCCACAAAAACTGCCATGTCCATATCACCTCTGAGCAGACAGAAGCCTCCACCCTTGGTCATAAACCTTCGGCGCAACAGGTAGCCAACAGATGTAAATGCAACCAGGAACGGAGTTCCAGATGATAATAAACATCCTCTTTTCCAGTATATTGACGCTCAAATTCCAAATCAGGAATCCACTCCCCGTGATGAGGTAGAACCCATAGCACAAAAATTCTTGGAAGTTATGAACTTCTACCGTCCGTATATCTAGGAAGTAGCATCATCATCCAATGTCGTCACGACGTATGTGCCACAAGAAGATTCTATCTTCATTGTCCCGCCTACCTGCAGCAGCCAGCGTTCAATAGTCTTCGGCCGCATGCGCAATCAACCGTCTATCCAGGAAGATTCTTTCAATGACGATGCTGGAAAAATGCAAGTTCACCGATACAGACCACAAGCGTTGAGGATCATGCAAAATATGGGCTACGACTTGAAACGGAAGCCAGGCCTCAACTACGGAAGAGGCAGACGAACGCCGCTGCGCGGCGACCCCTACTATCAACGAACTCATTTTGGGTTGGGGTATGCCACCTCCTCTAAGTCGGAGGAGGATATCTTCTCCTCTTCTCAGAACGGCTCGTCGCCCTCTGACTCACCTGATGCTCTCGAACAAACATTATCAGTGAATATGGTAGTGATAGATTCCTTCGAATCAGATGAACAGAATTCTGAGCCGTTTGAGAATGACTCTTGGGCCCAACAAATGGATACGCAGTGGGAATTCCGCTTCGAGAAAAGACAACCTCCCACCAAAGACGAAGTTATCCAGGTTGATGTTGGGGGTGAAATTTTGCCAAAGCCGATATTTATCAGTAACAATCTTTCCCCAGCTGAAAGGGAAGAAGTTATCCAGCTAATAAAAGAATATATCGACGTCTTTGCATGGGATTATGAGGACATGCCGGGCCTTAACCCAAAGGTGGCTACTCACAAACTCAACATATTGCCCGACTCGAAGCCTGTAAAGCAGCACCAACGCCGGTTCCGCCCGGATATGATAGACGCCATCGAAGCTGAAGTCAAGAAGTTGATAGCTTGCTGTTTCGTTCGGGAAGAACAACATCCCGACTGGGTCACCAACGTTGTCCCAGTCATGAAGAAAAATAGGAAAATACGTATCTGCATCGATTACCAAGATCTAAATGCGACCGCCCCGTAATCTGAGGGAACTCCGGGGATTTCAAGGCCGTCTGGCTTATATCCGGAGGTTTATATCCAACCTCTCGGGGAGATGTCCGCCCTTTTCTCATCTCATGAAGAAAGGTGTATCCTTCATATGGGACAAAACCTGTCAGCAAGCGTTCAGAGATATCAAACGCTACCTCACCAGTCCGCCAGTTCTGGTGCCTCCCGTCATGGGAAGACCATTCTTGCTGTACGTTCGAGCAATGGATCATTCGCTAGGAGCTCTTCTCGCACAGAAGAACGATATGGGTCATGAACAGGCTATCTACTACCTCAGCAGGATGATGGTCGGAGCCGAACACTGGTACAACCCAGTAGAGAAAGAATGCTTGGCTCTGATGTTCGCTATCCAGAAGACGCGGCACTATGTCACCGGTCAGACTATTCATATCATCTCCAGAATCAACCCTCTTCGAGTACTGATGAGCAAGCCAAGTGCTCTTAATTCACGACTCGCGACTTGGGCGATGCTGTTAACACCATATGACATGGTATATGTCCCGCAGAAGTCTATCAAAGGCCAAGAGCTGGCCGACTTCCTAGCTGCTCATCCGATCCCGGAGGCCTCCAAATTATACGAGGACATTTCCGACGAAGTTGCAGAATATAATTCCACAATGGAAAGTGATGCATGGCAACTGTTCTTCGACGGCGCCTCCAGGACTGGTCCTAGGGGAAACGTAGTTTCAGGAGTAGAAATCGTCCTGGTCACTCCTGATAAACTCGTCATCTACCGAGCATATTCTCTTAGCGAGCCATGCTCTAACAATGTGGCAGAGTACAACGCTCTGCTAATCGGTCTCCAAGTTGCTAAAGAGCTAGGGGTCGAGTCCCTGGAAGCTTTCGGTGATTCTCTGCTCATCGTCAATCAAGTCAGGGGAGTATATGAAGTCCAGAATCCAGACCTCATCCCCTATCACCAAGCAACGGTCGAGATAGCCATGACATTCAAAGGATTCTTCCTTGAGCATGTACCTAGATCTCAGAATCTGGAGGCTGATGCCCTAGCCAGTCTAGCTGCGGATTTAGCCACTCCTATAAGAAGGCAGGATTCGGTAATCCTTCTTAACAGAGATTTATTCTGTGTGAAGAACAAATTTCACATGGAACGCAGCTACGCTGTGAACACAGATCCCCCTAGAAGAGACTAGAGAAGTCCCCTCATAGATTTTGTCGCATACGGAATCTTGCCGGAGGACCCCAAAGAAGTAGTATACGTCAAAAGACGATCATTACGCTTCTACTTCGATGCATCTTCACAATGCCTATATCGCCGGACCTACGACGGACTGCTATTGAGATGTCTCTCTGACGACGAAGCACAGCAGATTATCCGGGAAGCTCACGACGGTGTATGCGGAGCACATCAGCCCGGTTCTAAGCTACAGGATCGTATCAGGAGAATGGGCTATTATTGGCCCACTATGATTGCAGACGCGATCAACTATGCAAGACAATACAGAGCCTGTCAGGTTCATGGAGACTTCATACATCAACCGTCTGAATATCTACATCCTACGGTTGCATCATGGCCTTTCGAAGCATGGGGTATGGATATCATTTGTCCTATTCATCCGTCTTCTTCCAGAGGTCACCGGTTTATACTGGCCATCACAAATTACTTCTCCAAATGGGCAGAGGCGATCCCTCTTGCTGAGATAAAGGCATCTAATGTGATCAGCTTCATCAAGCATCACGTCATTTATCGCTTTGGGATTCCCCGAAGAATAATCCATGACAATGGGCCTCAGTTCATCAGCCAAGCATTTCATCGATTTTACGATAAAAATCGGATACACAATATTGCCTCTACGGCATATTATCCAGCTGCTAATGGTTTGGCGGAAGCTTTCAACAAAACCATTATCAAACTCTTGAAGAAGTTCGTCTCTTCAAACAAGAAAGATTGGAATGAGAAGCTGGGCGAATGTCTCTGGGCATACCGCACAACGGTACGAACACCTACAGGTTGTACCCTATTTTTACTGGTCTACGAGAACGAAGCAGTTCTTCCCATCGAAATTCAAATCCCGTCACTCAGGATAGCCGTGACTAATGAGCTGACTCAAGAAAAGAATAACCTGTTAAGGCTTCAAGAGCTAGAAGGATTAGACGAGAAACGCCTCCAAGCTCAACAGCGTATCGTGCTCTACCAAGCATGCATTTCCAGAACTTTCAATCATAAAGTAAAGGAAAGAGTGTTCAAAATCGGCGAGCTAGTTTTAGCCGTAAGAAGGCCGATGATTCTCACTCACAGGAGTAAAGGCAAATTCCAGCCCAAGTGGGAAGGCCCTTATGTGATCGAGACAATGTTCTCAAACGGTGCCTACAGGATAGCCCAGCCTAATGGAGACCTGTTAATGGCTCATATCAACGGTAAATTCCTGAAAATGTACTATGCTTAATCTCCTCTGCTCAAGTGGAATATAGCGAGAATCTCAATTCTGACAAAACTACTTCCAAAACAAAACTAGTTGGGTCATATTCTATCATGTCCATATAACCTCTGAATAGATATGTTCGACTAATTTGGAAATGCAATACCTATCACGTCCATATTACCTCTGATAGTGTCTTGTCTACAAACTTTAGTCAAAGCATATTCTATCATGTTCGTGTGACCTATGAATAGATATATCCTACCAAAGCATATTCTATCATGTTCGTATGACCTCTGAATAGATATGTCCTGCTAAAAGTTTATGGAGAGTCTACCACGTCCATACTACCTTTGATATCACTCTCGCCCAAACCTGTCATTTATATTCCGAAATGATTGGTCCACAATGTCAGAAAAGATTCGCTTTATTTTATTCCCAAAAAAAGAGCAGAATTATATTGGAAAAGCAAAAAGAAGAAAGGGTACATCAGTGTGGGGGAGCGGTCAGATCGCGAATTAGCTGCACCAGTGTAGCTATGCTCTCATCTCTGGAAACTAAGGCATCGGCGCGGGCACGCTCCAGCCGTGCCTCGGGGTTGCTCGTAAAGGACAGTTCGGCCCTTACCCGAAGAGAACCCACACGGGCGGCTTCTGCACGCTCCAAATCATATCGTGCTGTGCTCAGTCGACCAGTCGCTACATCTAGACCTGCCAACGACTGAGAAGCCCACTCCTCTGCCAGAGCGAGTTTTTCCTTCAACTTGCGGGCCCTCGCTACGTTCCCTTCATGCTCGGATTGGCACTTCGTCTGAAGAGCAAGAGCCTCCTCCATGACAGCTTTTCTTTCATCCATCTCCAGCTTATGTGCTTTGATGGAGTTATCTAGGCTTTCCACCTGTTTAGTAAACCGTGCAGTCATGAGGTCGTATCTGGCCTGGACCTCAGCTTCAAGGCTACCCCAAGTCAGCTGCAAGTATTCGTTAATAGGTTGCTCCAAACCATTAACCATCGCCTCCAGGGCATCAGCAACCCCAGAATAGCCGAATTCCCTGACCGCCCCGATCGAAAACTGAGAAGCCTTCTTCAGACGCTCGAAGTTTAGATTCTTTGCCAACACCATTGAGATCAGCGTTTTCAAACTGGTGTAAAAGAGGCTGGTATACTGCTCGGTCAGCGCAACTAGATCCGATTGGACGCCAGGAGTGGCCGCGATATTGGCGAGTCCCCCTCTAGGAATGATTGCAGACGAGGTGGCCACAGCCGCCGCCTGGACGGGTGGTGCGACCGAAGGAGATGCGACAATGACGGTCGAAGTCATCGGCATACTTGCGAGAGGCGAGGTCACGATAACGGGTTCGTTCTCCTCTTGAGATGACGAAACCACTCCGGGCGAGCTGGCCCCCGAAGATATTTCCTCCTCGAAGTCGGGCGCCTCCGTATCATCGCCAGGAGCCCGAGCAGAGCCAGAAGGCGCTTCAACGCTATACTCCCCGTGGATGCCATCCCCTGAGAAGAGGACAAGAAAGTTGATATCAATATGATGGTAATCTTTCTAAGAGGAGACATAAAGATGATATTTACCCGTAGCCAACGGTATATATGTCGCATCTGCAGCCGATATAGCTAAATCACGCCTTAATGACGCAATGTGAACTATCATACCTGGAGAAGGGGGTGGGCCAACCGACATCGCCAGGTGCTCTACTGAGCCTTCACCAAGACGCAATCGAGGTTCGTCAGCTAGAATCTCGCTAGGCATGCTCACGGACACGGCAGGAGTTTCATCCGTTGCTGGTCTAGGAAAAGATTCTCTCATTTGCCTCGGTCACGCAGGCGATTTCGTTCCACTACCGGAGGCGGTGGCAGCAACGGCAGACTCAAGCAGGGGTTCTCCGGCACCGCCAGCCGAAACTGAGGGTCCCTCTCCGAAAGGTGAGGAACCACCAATCAAAGAGACATCCCCAACAGGGGAGACAACAGGATCCTCTCTAGGACCCTCATTACCAAGAACGTGGAGAGGACGAGCAACCGTCTCCTTCCTCCTCTTATGAAGGAAAGCCTCCTTGGGAGCAGAAGACCTTCGCTTCCCAGAGACTACCAAAGCCCCCGCAGGCGGAGGCACTTCACACCTCGGCACCGACACCAGAGGTTCATCCGGAGTGACGAACTCCTCACCCTCGTCAGAAGAAACCGAGAGGACTTCGACTCTTCCCCCGGGCTTGGAAGAAGGCACCCTAAAGCTTCCACGCATGTCAAAATTGTGATGGAAGGTGTTGATCGCCACGTAGAACTGGGCATACGAATGGAGGATACGCAGCTCCGTGGAGAGTGTGACGACCGGCACGATAAAGATTGCTTCCGTACAACCCATGATAAAATATCGCCATCCTCTGGCTCCATCAATGAGTCCACCCCTGGACCTGAAGCTGGTGACGGCATTGCCCACGTGCAACTGATCGTACCCAAACTGCCTGGCAAACTGACTAGGCAAGTAGGGCTCGAAGAAGCAATGATCTTCGCTTCTGTACAGCAAATGGGAGGGTCTGATGCAAACCAACCAATTAAAAGCTTCCGGAGAAAGATTGGTCTTCTCTCCACCTAAATACTCAAGCCTAATCTCTAATTGGTTGCGATGTACAGAGGGGACAATGCAGAGGAGCTTCCAGCAATAACTGAGGTTCAGCACCAGCCGACAGTCTAAAACTGTGTTCACGTTCCAGGGAGAGTCTTTGTAGTTCAGCAAGAAACTACCCCCCGAACTACTGCCAGGGCCGGGAGACATCACCCGGGGGTTGTGGAGAATTAACCATCCCATCAAGTACAGGTATGGTAATTCTACCCTAGGAAAGCTATCACGTCGAGCTTCATCGACGAGCAGCCCATCAGTCATGGCTCTCAAGCCAGCCTATATACGGCACACCATGGCAGGAAGCAAGCCCAGTCTTGCTCCAAACACCAGACGCACGGCAGGCCACAGGATGTTCTGGTGAATGCGGTCCGCGAAAGCAATACCGGGCACCACGACTCGACGCAGCCATATGGAGAGAAAGCCAGCCAGCCGGGCTTCCTTAGACAGAGGCATGCGGCAGCGCCTCAAGTAACTGTAGGCCTTAGCATCCTCCATAAGATCCTCTATAAGATCCTCGACGACCTGGGCACTGAGCACGCCCAAACAGTTCACGGGCTCATTCTTGCCCCCCAAAACTTTCTCCGACTTTGCGGCCCTGGCCCGGTGGAAGAAGAGGTAGGACGTCCACTTAGTGGTGTGAGCAAAATCAGAAGGCTCATCATAAAAAGGGGTGCACACAATGTAGTGGCACATCAGCTCCTGATACACCTCCACTACCCGTGGGTCCGAGTCCTCCAACTCCCGGTTGGTGGGAACATACTCTTCATATGGGGTATCCCCCATCGGCAGTCTCGAGATCACTGCCATCTCATGGAGGGCCAACCCCAACTCCCCCAGTGGAGTGGCGAAGGTCCCGGTGAGTGAAATATATCGCTCCATCAGTGCTAGAAATAGGTTAGGGTTGGGAGGCAACCCAACACTCGTCGCACTCACTACAGCATACAGTCCAATGACCTCCAGCTCTCTCCGAAAATACTTCAAGGCCCAGTCAACTAGGCAAGCCCATCGGAGGTTTGTTGGGGTGATCCACCCATTGCACCGAGAATTCTCCTTGGGGTATACCCCCCCTCGCCCCATGAAGTCGTTGCAGAAAGTCGGCAATTGGACCGGTTGGATCACTGAACTGTCTTCACTCGGGATGCTGCCCGGGCACAGTCCCCTAAACACCGTCACAACGCCGGAAGGACGGCTGACAAACGACCCCCGGTCAGCTCATTTCAAATGAAAGATCTTCCCCGGCTTGCCGTGAAGATCGGGAGTCAGCGTCCACGATATCCTCCTGGGATGTATAGCATGGGAGAAAGCCGAGATGGGATAATCTCTCGGCATCGTGGGTAGATACAAGACCACACTCTCGGCGGGGAAAACCCAGGGTTCTCTCTTGGGCTTCGTCTGGGACTATTTGTCAATCATCTCCCCAAAGAGAAAAGTCGGCTTGATGTACTGGTCCCCGTCTATGTACGTCAGGGGCTCTCCGTTAATCATATTTAGCAACGTCCGCTCGCCCTGAGCCGATATCAAGATCTCCCTTCCTTCAAGATACTGGGGTCCGGAGATAGGAAATGTCACGTGGGACAGATCCTCCAGATAGTTTGAGTGCAGCATCCCGGCAGCGGAACCCATCACCTCGGCCAGTGGAGACTCATGCAAGTTAACTGCAAAAGTGCAAGGAAAATACGTCATTACAAATCTTGCAACATAAAGACCAAGAAACGACAGTCTGTGCTTTACGCCAAGAATGTACAAAATTTGGTCATTTTATGCCGGAAGTCACATCCTGAAGCGTAATTGGCGGTATACAGTCCGTGCTTTACGCCAGACTGCCAAAATTCTAGTTATTACGCCGGAGGTCCCATCCACAAGCGTAAAACTAAATTTTTATAGTATACACCATGTTTTCGACAGTCAGAGCTTTTACGCTCAAAACTGCGAAAATATGGAGTTTTTACGCTGGCACATTAGAAATGTGGACGTAAAAGATGAAAATGTCCCCGTGCGTCATCTTCCTCAAAGAGGCTATCAGCACAGAAGATGACCTAGCACGGTCACGTTCAACGTGTGCGAAGGATTTTTCGTCATTCTTTGTCATCCCGAAAGCTCTACCTCTAAGGCCGGGTGCGCTGCTCGTCGACGGGATGCTTCGCTCAGAAGAAAGTTTACCTTGCCCGACCGAAGACTCTCGCGCTGGGGCAGAAGAACGAGAAGAAGAACCTATACTCTTTCCCTTAGTGGAGGAGGTTTGTTTCGGTGCCATTTCTGAAAACTCAGAGTGCTCAGAGAAAGGACGAGAGAAAAAACTCAAACAGTCGAAGGCTCTCTTTCGCAGAAGACGGATGAAAAGTTTTTCTCTCAAAAGCTTGGGATATATATAAAGTTCGGGTCGACTCCTCGAATCCTCGGACGGACTCCTCGAAACCCAACCAAATCTCACAATTAATATTTGGTTATGATTGGGTACTACATCAGCCCACTACTCTCGAAAGACGGACAGTCAGCGAATTCAAAAAGTTTTTCGCGTAAAGCAGGTCAGCGGTTCCTACGATAAGGAGCTTTCTACGCTCGACAGCTACATATCTACGATTTTACGCTCGCAAGCTATCAGTCTATGGTTTTATGCCCGGATGCCTTTGTGCTTAGTAGCTTTTACGCTCGAGAGGCTACAAACCTACGACTTTATGCTCAGCAGATACCAAATCGATGATCTCACGCTCGACGGCGTTTAGTTTACGCTCGGAGGCAACAGATCCACAACCTTACACTCGGAAGATTTCTTTTTCACAGGCTAACAAATCTACAGTTCTACGCTAAAGAGCTTTCTACGCTCGACAGCTACGAATCTACGGTTTTACACTCGCAAGCTATCAGTCTATGGTTTTATGCCCGGATGCCTTTGTGCTCGATAGATTTTATGCTCGAGAGGCTATAAACCTACGACTTCACGCTCAGCAGCTACGAATCTACGATTTCACGCTCGGTTGCTTTCTACGCTCAATAGGCTACGAACTCAGGATTTTTAGCTCATCTACACTACGGATCTCTGACTTTCCGCGTATCCGAACAGTTCTCAAGGCGGTCGATTACAGGAGTTCACACAGAAGATACTCCTTCTTGACCTCAAAATATCCCAAGTACCCGAAGCATACAGAGTTCTATATTGAAAAATTACTCTTCTTCATGGGTCGATTCGAAGTTCATCCAGACTCCAGTCTGAATATCTTGTCTATCAAGATGGCAACTCAGTTTGACAGCCATTTCTCGACCCTTTTCTAAGGGATTTTTGAGAAATCATTCTTGAAGACGAAGTCTGAACAAAAATTCTGTTCATCAGAAGTAAAAACAATAGTTCAGAGCTCTACGCGGTTCCTCAATCCTAGCAGCAGGACAGTTCTAAATGTTCAAAATGCTCAACAGCGTTCTATGGACTATTCGCTATGCGTAAAAGACTGGACCTAGCACTCTTTCTGTACAGAGTCGGCATAAAGAATCAGACGTGTCGAAGCTATACATATTCAGACTTCACAGCAACTATGGCAAAATGATCATATGCAGAAGAAGACGACTTTATTAAAAGAAAATCACGATTACATATGAGGGAAATCCAGTCTACAAGGGTTTTTCTTTATTTTCATGATTACATCTGAGGGAAACCCCGTCGACAAAGGTCTTCCTCATCATCGTCTGAAGACCACCCCCAGGATCTATTCTGACAGGTTCTCGCATTGGGGGAGATCTTCCTCTTCTTCCAAGAAGATGATCAGTGGCGGGAGGATACAAAACTGGGCATAGACCCATCCTCCAACAGAAAAGCAGGGTACTGCTTTCCTACGCCCAACGCCATGGCAGATTGAGTTGAGGTATTTCACCCAACTCAATACCCGAGGTCAGAGCTAGTTGCTGCTCTCATCCCCGGAGGTAACGGGAGAAGGCGCCACTTGCAAGCAGTGTGGTCTAATACAACCCTTCCCTTCTCCTGGAAGAACCACCATATAAAGTTGCTGATTATCCCGAGCAAGGGAGGCTAAGATATCCTTCCATGATCCATCGTTGCAGTGGACACTTGTTCGAAGACGCCGTCTTTTTCGGCTCCTTACACGCTGGAAGAACATGATCTCCTTCTTCCTCATATCGACCCGACGAACTCCAGCGATCATCTCTGCGTGGTGATGGAAATGTGGGGAGAACGGGTTAACCCCCCAGCCTTTTTATAGGCGAAAGAGATCACACCGATCCCCAATAAATCGGCCATAAAGTCAGCATCGACCGTTTCAACGCTCCATTCAGAAACGTTTCGAGTTACGAGGAGCGGTTCATACTTCATTCAAAATGTTTCAAATTCCGAGGAATTTGAAACATTTTGAAGGGGGTCTTGTAGGAGCATGAAAAATACGCCGAATGGCTATACGCAGCTTATTGGTGCTGGGCAGCATAAATAGATGACCTCAGAGCCATCAAGCATGCAAAATAAGGGTTATGTTAAAAGCTCAAAGGACCATCCGCGTAAGTGCAGTATGTCCAGGCTGCCTCAGCGTAAAACAGGGTGCTTCGTCGCCTATATGGCGTAAAACATATCCGCTTTCAATATAGCAATAAAGTGTACAAAGGAAGCTTCGTGTTCTCTAAAGTGAACCTGTCAGATCCTGCAATGAACCTGACGTCTGGACTTCTGACAAAGGGATACTGCACGGCTACCCAGACGACGGCTATAATGATGGCACAGCACTGCAACCCAGGCTGTCATTTACCGCCATCTCCTTTGCGTAAACTGCTTTTACATGCACAAAGGGATACGCTGCCTTGGTTTACACAGGTAGACATGAGCTGTTTATGCTCCGCAGTAGACAAACCGCCTGCCACATCGAAAACTGCACTTCGTACGGGGCTCGAGGCACTTCTCTACGACTGATGTGCAGAGCGGTGACAGTTTCTCGAGGCACGTCTCTGCGACTGATGCACAGAAGGGCTGTAGACCTTCAAAACACGCCTCCGCATTTAATGGATAGGATGGTGGCAAATCTCTGCATTTAATGCAAGAGATCTGATTATATCTTCAAAAGCTGTAATTCCGGCTAAGACGTCCACATCAGCACTCTGGCACGGTACGCAGCGGCTTCTACGCCCATTCAGCTCCTGTGCTCACTCGACTTCTACACCTATTGGGCTTCAACGCCCACTCGGCCTCTATGACCACTCGGCTTCTACGCCCACTCGGCCTCTATGACCGCTCGGCTTCTACGCCTATTCGGCTTCTATGTCTGCTTGGCTTCTACGCCATGGTGACAGACATTGGCTTCTACGCCCACCTCTTCTACACAAGGGATACCTACCTACGTGGCTTCTACGTCGTGATATTCATAGCGATTATATGTGTTTTGTCCCTTAGTTGAACCCGCGTCACACGCTCATTCAAAGGATCATCTATACGCAGGCATTGGTTATTTTAACCGTTGTGTAAAAGGGTGCTGTACCTTCCACTCCTCAGTTTCTACACCGACGGAGTGGTCACTGTCACTAAAACTCTATAAATAGAGACCTCTATCAACAGAGGAAAAGGGTCAGAAAAATTAAAGATCAAACGGTCGAAGGAATTGGCCTAAAAAACCTCCAAAGAGATCGAACCAAAGGTCAAGAGAGAGAGAAAGAGAGAGAGAAGAATCCGGAGCTCAGGCAAAGAGTAGGGATCGACGACTTTGGCATCGTGCATTCACCCTCTTTTGCAACCTTCGAAGCTGCTTCTTGTCTTCTACGGCACTTCTTCATCATCGTGTGGTCCAAGGGCTAAAGTGATCGACTGCAGATCAGACACCTATAGCAATATTTACCAGATTAAATAAATTATACTCCCACATCCTCGTGTAGGATCAAATTGTACAAGTTTGTTTGTAAACCAAAGAAGGCGGGTTTCGAGTAAAGCCTCGTATTATATACACTTCGTTCTTTCGTTTAATACCACAAACAATTAGAAATAAATGCAAGCAGTGTTCTAAAATTAATTAGGAGTACATAGGGCCAAAATTAGGTTGGGTCACAAATATTATTAGTGAAGAAGACTTAGAACAAAATATTACCATAATTTGGGTTGCACAAAAAATGGGTCAAGATTGCCTCCAATTTCGATTAGAACGCACAACGATACGATGTTGGAATTTATTTAGAAATTAAATAAACGTCCGTGACGAATATTGTGCGGCTAAAATGAAGCTCAAGAGATCATAATTATGAGTTACAAAAATATCAGAATGGAAGGCGGGCACGTCTAGGGCAAGGTTGTGAAATTTGTTGGAAGGTAAAATCTAGGATAGCGCTCCAAATATCGAAGCAACAGTAAGGCAGAACAATTAAATAAAATTATGGTAATTAATCACAATCCCAATTAATTAAATTCAAATATAATACAAATTAATACATCCTATAATTCAGTCAGGTGTTCATCTAGTGGGCTTCTAGGTCGTGTCTACCAGCTCAAACATTAATGAACACTGTATATATATAATATATTTAAATACATATCTCATACAATTATTTAATTTAAATACACTTATCATACAATCATTTAAAATAACTACCACAATATTAATAATATATAAAAATTCAAAAATATCCCTATTTTTGGAATGTGGTAGCGACAAGTCTAGCCTCCTTAAAAGAATTACGTCCTCGAAATTTAATCCTCATAGTAGTATTTACTCATATACATTATTATTTTCCATCAAAATTTAAATTCATCAACCACAAAATCAGGTAGTAATCCACATTGTTATTACACAATTTTCAAAATTCTGTAATTATCGTATTCTTGAAAATCCTCGAAATAAAAATCAAATTCTATTTTTATCATAATTTTCCCCCAAAATTTTAAGTTAGTAATTAAATACTCAAAATTTAATATTCACTCCTCTAATTTAATTTTAATCAATGCATATATATAAATTGAAATCTCGTCCCAAAAAGTTTGAATTCAAACACTAATCCACTAATCATCTTACTCCGCAAATTTTAAGTCCAATCGGTGCATCTAAAAATTCTAAGTCCTTATCCCAAAATTGAATTGAACGCTAATCGAATTCAAACACTAATGCATCAATGATCTTATTCCTTGATTTCCCTCCACAAAACTCAAATAATGCAATACTTATAAAATCTTCAAATGCGACATTTATAATATAAATTTTAAATTCATATCTTGCAGTCAAATAAATATAATGATAATCTCCTTAATTTCCTCAAGTTTTTAATGATAAATTATATCATAATCTTCCTACAATTTATAAATCATCAATTCTGCCATGTTAAATTCTTAACCCTTTATTTAAATCAATGTTTATCCTCGAACTTTAATCATCTTGTCTCTCTTGTCAAGTCATAACCTCTTTATAAGTCTTCGCTATGGTCAAACCCCAATAATCATGGTCTGAGAAAATTCTACCTACAGTCATTCACTATGCAATCTAAGGGAAAATATGTATGGTTATGGTGTCTTTCATCATGGTATTGCAGTCTCTGTCAGGGTGTAATACTAACTACATTCTTACAAAAAAATTATGCATACAACTACGGCACTAGGGAATCAGTCAATCAATCAAATAGAAAGGAATAGAAGGAAGGAAAGAACAGAACCTGCTAACACATTACCTGCAGTATCGGTCTCCTCGACCGTCATCGCAAATGCCATGCCCTGCTGGGGTGGTTCCCTTCGCGGGTGCTGAGCAACATACGGTTCCACAGGTAGCCTAACTGGATCTCTAAAATTTAGAGCTGCACGCTGGCCGGGAAGATAAGGGGCTAGAAGACAATCCCTTACTCGATGTCCCGCAGTGTCGCTGTACAAACAAAGTCCTATCCTCGTTCTACAGCTCTCCCAAAGGTGACCTAGCTTCTTACAGAAATGACAAGTCTGATGTGTCTCTCTCGGAGGCTGCTACTGATCCTGCTGGACACGAACTAGTGCCTGGTACTGCTGTTGATGCTGAAATGCCCATGGATGTTACTGAATATGAACTAGTGCCTGGTACTACTGTTGATGCTGAAATGCCCATGGATGTTGCTGAATAAGAACTGGTGCCTGGTACTACTGTTGATACTGAAATGCCCACGGTTGTTGCTGAATATGGGGATGCTTAGCCGATCCTGCGCTGCCATTCATATCTGCAGAAATATTGTGACTCCTCTTAGGCCTGAGATCCAGATCCTCTTCTGCAATCTGGACATCCATCAAGATACCCTCAAAGGTAGCGGTACGACGACCAGAAGTGCGCGACCTAATCTCTCTCATCAGCCCCTTTCTAAATTTCTGGGCTCGATCTTCTGGGTCCCGAATCATAGAGGATGCAAAACGGCTCAATCGACAAAATTCTGCAGCGCACTCGTTGACCGACATGTTTCCTTGGACCAAGTCATGAAACTGACTTTCCAGGGTTCCCAATGCCACGTCGAAAAAGAACTTCTCCTTGAAGAGCTCCTTGAAAGTCTCCCAAGTAAGTCCTTGTGCAGTAAGTCTCGGTTCTATGCGATACCACATGAGTGCGATATCGAACATCTGACGCCAGCCGCCTCTATCTGTAAGCTCTCCGGGATCTGAGCCAATTGTAGGCTCCTCTCTATGTCCTTTAGCCAGTGGTCACCGTAGAGTATCCCTTTGATACCCTTGAACTCTTGAGGCATCATCCTCTTGAAGTCCACTATAGTGCCTGATCTCTGCTGTTGCTGGCTAGGAAACTGCTGGTATTTTGCTACTCTCTCCAAAGCTTGGAGAGTCACCTGATGAGCATTCTCCATGCTCTCTCTCATCAGCTGTGTTTGTGCCTGGTGCATTTCTGCTTGCACCCTCTGAGCCTCAACTTAAACTTGGTGAGCGTCTGCCCTCACTCTCTGGGGATCTACCATGCCCTGGATCAAGGTAAACATTTGTGCCCCATCAATAGGCACACCTCCAGAAAATAGAGTCGGTGGAGGAGGAAGGTTGTCCGTCACAACTGTGGCAATCCTCTGAACAGGTAGGGGAGGAGGATCCCCGAAAAGTGCAGATACTTCCACATATATCGGAGATATAGGAGGAACTATGGCTGTCTGTCCATCAGGTGGAGAGGTGGCAGACCCCTCTAAAGTTGATGCTCCCACTCTCATAGATCTTGTCTTCGGCGATATCCTGAAGACAGATCCAAAAGAATCAATTAAGGAAATAAATGTGATATCATCAAGGAAGGACACTAAAGTTCTAAAGAAGTAACATTTAGAAGGAAAAATGATAACAAGATAAATAGATTGGAAAAATATTCCTAGTTGTGATTGCATAGGTCAATAATGCATCCAAGGTTTGATACCTCTATCCTTTTAGGAACCACAGTTCTACTACAAGCACACCCACTGCTAACTACTACAATTGTTGATACTAGTTGTTCTCATCACTCAAGTGCATCTCAAATACAACACACCATACTAAGTATTGCTCCCTCTAATACAACCCTAGATGGACACCCAAGTTAGTTTGCAGTGCAATCTTAATCATGCCCAAGCCAACAAATACTTACACATGCACCTTTTTTACTCGTATACTAATATATATCTCTTCCATTATAAAATTTTATCCTCAAAATAAAGTCCTCAAAACTTACTCCTTGAACAATTTAAAGTAAAATGCATATACTTTCCTCAAAGTCAAATATTCGATACTGAAACGAAAATTTAATCACTTCCAAAAATCCTTACAGCTTTGTCTAGGTTCATTGAATTGAATCCTCAAAAAAAAATTTTTTTTTATAACATAATATCTCAACTCCTCAAAATTCTTAAAAACTAAAATTCATTTTCAATCTTAAAATTATAATTTAAATCCATATCTTGTAGTCCAATAGCCCTAATGTTAATCTTTCTCACTGTCCTCATCAACATGTGTCATCATATAATACCATAAATTAGTCCGTAAATTCATCTTGATATGAAATCAAACTCTACAATGACACCAAGATCTTAATTAAATAACTGATCAACAATAATCAAATTTAATATCAACAAGTGAGAACGGACGAAAACGAGGGAAATGATTTAAATTTGGAAATTATAATAAGATTCTCAGGGATCTCTCAAGGAATTATGATTGAGTATTCGCTCTCATCCTAGTATGCTATATCCTAGATCCTATCGCAGGCACACAGTAGTACAACTGAGATGTCACACTACCACGATATCGCACAACTTGCGAAGTCTGACCTGTATGGGCCACCACTAAAAATATGTCACGATCCGCACCCGGAATTGGACACTAGTACGCGGGTACATCCAGCCTACGCCACAGCATCGGCGGTAGAACGCTGTCTAGGTCATGATACTATCTAAGCAATCTCACACGAATATCCAATCTCCATAAGGAGGCACGGATGATACAAAATAATATGAACAACATACTCAATCACATAACTACAACACGATAAGATATCGAAGAAATAAAATAAAGAACAACACAAGTCTAAATGTAAATAATCTAACGCAACAAATATCCATATCTCAACAAGTATGCCGGAGACAAATCCGGTACCAAATGATCTACTAAAAGAACTAACTAGATAACTAGTGATTCCGGCTAGACCTCCCGGAATTACAACTCAACTACCAAGTCCAAGTCTGCAGCTACTCACCATATGGTCCATAAAGTGTTGGATACCGGTCCTCTAAGGCATAGTCTGGAAAAATATTTCCAGTCAGGAAGGAGCAAAGTACATCTCAAATAATAGTTCCATTTAATTGATAAGGACTATCAAGCAATAAACAGATGATGCTAGATACTGAGAGAAGACAGTGAATAAATGCAATGGCAAAATAAAGAGACAGGCAATGTAAAGAGACAGACAATATAGGCAATATGATACAGTCAATGCATATATAAAGAGAACAAGGTACAATATTATATACGGGTGATGTAGTATATGATCTAAAATAGAGAACTGTAATCTATTCTAAGTGTTTGAAATAGTAGCTTCGATATGTGATCGGCTTGGGAACATGTACGAGAGCTATATGGACTAGCTAATCATATGTGAGGAGCATGATTAACACTTACATTGTTCTATACTTGTATAATAGGGATATGATCATATTTCTTACTAACTAATTTCTCACCCCCAACTAGTACAGTGGATCCAACTATGACACGTCACGATACACGAGCAATATCCAATCTATCATGTACAAGGTCTAAATATCAATGTCGTGTACAATGTCAATACGATAATTAATGTAACATCTCATGACTGTAGATCCAATCTATATACTAGTCCATGTAACACAGTGTCAAGGATCAGATGTAACATTTCTAGATAATGAACTTATAGAAATTATTAAAGAATTAGAAATTATCGGAGAATGTACTCGCCTTGGGTCCTTAGCTGGTAATACCAATGTCCTGTTCCAGAGTATCGCCTGGATGAACCAACAGTCCTATAGATATATCATAAATATAACATTCGTATCAGATGCAACACTAACAAAATCATAATACATTAAACTCAGGGCTATGCCAGGTATGGCACCAGTCAACTAGGGTCAAGTGTGTCAAGTTGTACGGGTGTCGCGTCTACAATTTATTTGAATTCAGACAGACGGTTAAAATGATACGGGGCTCGCCAGTACGTCAGTGTATGTGTGGCAGTCAATTAACATTTACAGGGTTACAGGTCAATGTAAAGACGGGGTATCCGTAATTACACTTGGGTCGCCTAGAACATTCATCAATATACATATTATCAATAATTAAATTTAATACATATTTATGGGTATACCAAATAATGATATATAAATATTTATAAATGTATATACACTAAAAGAAATATATAACACATATATATATATATATATATATATATATATATATATATATATATATATATATATATATATATGTTTAAAAATATACATACCATATTTATATATACAACCAATATTTATACGTATACGAGGAATATATATATACTAAATATATATATGTTTATATATATATATATAAACCAAAATAATATATTTACCATATACGTATATATGTTTATATATATAGCAAATTACAATTATATATGCTATATATATATATATATATATATATATATATATGTATATATATATATATATGTATATATATATATATATATGTATATATATATATATACCAAAATACATACATATATATATATGGGTATATATATATATACCAAAAATACATATTTATTACACATATTCTATATGAAAATATACCAATACATACATGTACATATATGAATACATATACACGTAAATTATATATACTATACGTACGTATATACACTAAGCTATATACACTATATGAATAATTTCCTCAACCAATGAAGAAGGGAAGAGGGGAGGGATGCTCACAGGTGGAGGGTGGTGGTTCTGGCTCGACGTGGAGGGGCCTGGCTCGCCGGAGTTGTGAAGAGTGGAGGAGCTGGTCGACAGGTGCTCTGGATGGGGCAGTGGAGCAGTGGCTGCGGGCTGTCGGAGTAGCAGCGCCGGTGTGCTGCTCGGGAAGAGGTGGTAGTGGTGGAGTTTCGGGTCGAGGGTGGTGGAGTGAGGCTAACCGGAGTAGGGAGTCGAGGCCGCAACGTAGGGGAGATGGAGGAGGGAATGTCGTTGGGTAGGCTAATGAGGAATTTATTTAGAAATTAAATAAACATGCAATATAGACGGAAAATATATAAGTATGTTGTAGAAGACAATCTATATGAAATGCATAATGAGGACAACTTTTCAACGTATGGGCATGGGTAGGCTACTCTATATAATCTCATAACTCACACACACGTCAGGAATATCATTAGCCGTCATATCGCGGGGGCAGCGACCATCATGACACCATCAGCCGACATACTACTGGGGTAGCGACCATCGGACATGACTACCATAGTGCGTGCTAGTTGCTACGTTTACCAGAGTGGTTATAGCCCATACGCCTACTAATGGTCCTCCCCTCCCATGATACTATGTGTCAAGTGTGTGTCAACATATATATATATATGTAGCATATACTTATGACTGAAAGAAAATACACATGCAATGAATATACAAAAATATAATAAGCATGCAAAGTACTGTAAGCAATTTGGCAAGGTATCTTGCCTGGTAAGAAAGCTGCAAAGTGTAACGTCCAGGAGTAAAGCACACATGATTAGAAACTACGACCTCAGAATGAACGTCTCCGGATGTTGAAATAAACATCACCAACGTTCCCAGAATAAGCGAGATAGCTAGAAAATACTACACTTTTGTCCAATTTAGAAACAGGGGCAAAATAATAATTTCGGGTCAAAGCGGGGTCCACATGTGGCCCACTTTGCACCGAAAAGCATGCCAGGAGTAAAAATATCTAAAAAGGGACAAATTATAGGTCAAACCAATTCTAAATGTCAATACAAACTTAATAGTACGTCCAATTTTGGATTCCGTTGAGCCAAACATAAATTCGCCCAAAAAGTCAACCGTGTGGCCGACAAATAAGCATTTTGGTCAACTATCTCAGAATTATATTAAAATTGGGTCACAGGACCAGCGCGATATCATGAGTCCAATGGCGTAAGTTTTGTCGCATTCAAACGAGTGTCAATAAATGTTGCGATATTTTGCAAAAGTTACAATACGGAGACTTTTTGCGGATACAGAGTAATTCCGACGCGCACACGAGTCCGAATCAGTTTCCGCGAAAGCCCACATGTTTGGATATATCATGCGCGCCTTTTGGTACAATTGGTACATGACGGGGCGGTCCCTTTGGCGGGGCGCGCTCCGTATCGCAAATTTTTGTGTTACAAAAATAAGTTTTTATGGAATTTCAACCTAATTTATTTTTGTATATATCACCAAATAAAATAATGTAATTGACAGAAAATAATCTAGGTTAGGTGGTCTTCACATAGCAAAATAAATTTTTAAGTTTGGATCTCTGTGGTGGGAGATACGAGTCTTTAAACAAGGATGGTTGCAACAGTTTTTTCTGAAATTAAATGACGTGGTTTTTCCCAACCTGGCGTCGATTTTTACCTAGGGTTTAGCGTTGAACGAAGGAAACTAGATTACGGGATTTAGAGAGGGATATGTCGTGAACATACCGGTGAAGACGAGGTCGAATTGGTTGAGAGAGGAGGCAGGAATCTACGCGAGAAGGAAGGTTCGTCGTTGCAGTTCCCTGCGCGGCGCGCGCGGTCGCGGACGATGTTGACGGTCGGCCGGCGGCGCGCGGTGGCTGGACTGCGATGCTCCGGCTGCGACGGGTCGGCGCGTGGAGGCAGAAGTCGAGGAGGAGATAGATTAGGGTTACGGTTTTGGGAAATAGTATATATATAGAGAGAGAGAGCGAGAGAGAGAGGAGGGGCGGGAAACAGGGATCGTGCTGGGGGGGTAGTCGTGGGTCTGGGCGCGCGGAGGTAGGGGTTTACTGTTTACGTTTTTTTTTCCTTTTCTTTTTCTTTTTCTTATTATTTTTCTTTTGTATTTTTTCTTTTTCTTTTACTATATTATTATTACTAATAATAATAATAATAATATCATTATCATTATTATTATTATTATTATTATTATTATTATTATTATTTATAAATATAATTAAGGTATATATAAAAATACATTTATACACAAATAATTTCTAAAAAATCTATCCCTCTTCTACAAGAATCCTAAAATAAAAATAATAGATTTTGTACAACCATTCTAATTGATTAATTATCTAGGTACTTAAATCAATAATATATATTATCTAATTAACTATAAAATAATATAGATAAATTCAATAACTAATTAGTTAAATAATATTTAAAAATATGGGGTTTTATAGACATATTCTTTGAATACAAAAGTGCAAAAGAACTTTGGGATGCTCTTAAAGATTAAAATAGCTGTGATGATGCTAGAATTGAAAGATTCAATTCTACCTCATTCAACAAATACTTTATGGTAGATAACAAACCTATAAATGACCAAATACATGAATTCCAAGAATATCTTTGGCATATTCAAGCCAAAGGCACTTTCTTCTCTACTGAGTATAAAATAGCCTGCTTAATAGACAAGCTTCCTCCTTCTTGGTCTGATGTCAAGAAAGACCTCATTCACACTCAGGGTGACCTTACCTTTGCTCAAGTCCTAAAGAAAATTAGAACAGAAGAACAAATTAGGCTAAGGTCTAACCTTAAATCTGAGTATAAAGCTAAGGTAAACCTAGGAGAATCCTAAGGAAAACCCAAGCCTCATCATCACCAAAAACCCAAAAGAAACCTCTTCAAGAAGAAGCAGAACCCTCAGCCTCATCACCAAAACCATCAACACAATAAACCAAGAACCTTTGGTCAGACTCGGGATCAGAAGAGATTTTGTTTTGTGTGTGGTAAAACAAACCATATAGCCACTGTCACGCCCCAGTCCCAAAATATGTAGGACCAGGACACGTAAGCATGTCAGGCGCATGTATATGGCAACTTTAATATATGGAAACCATAACACATACGAATGTTGTATCATGAACAATAATTCATAAGTGGTAAAACTATCAGAAGTCACAGGGTATAACCTAAATCTCATCCACATAACTCAAATACAAATGAATAACCAATATCTATGAAACTATATCTCAACACAAAGTATCTTAAGATGACAATCGGATGGAAATAAATCCACTACCAAACTAGAATAGAGAATAAACAAGATAAATACAAGATAAGTACAACATCTAACAATCATGAGGCTCAAAGAGAAGACCTCCTCGGAATATAAGTAACTAGTCCGGTTCTGCGCTCCTGCGAATACTCATGAACATCAACACCTGGACAGGGACCAGGTCCTCAGAGGGACATAACAAGATACATAGAAGCATGCCATAAAGTAAATACTGAATAAATAAAAGGGGTGCACTAACCATCTAAGTGAATGCAATTTGAGGATAACCTTGAGTGTGTAAAAAAGTGTAGGCTAGACATATGCTGACGTAATTCACCAATCGTGACAACTGGATAGTATATGCCACATATGCCCCCATACAAGGGTGCTATATAATATAATAACATCCAGCTTCGAAGAGCATGGCATCTGCATAATATAACATCCATATCGCTCCGAAGAATGTGGCATCTGAATAGTATAACATCCATATTGCTTCGAAGAACGTGGCATCTGTATAGTATATATCGTCCATATGACTCTGTCGAGTGTGGCATCTGAATAAAGGAAGTATTGTCCCATACGCCTACTAGTCGTCCTCTCTGCCCAATGATCTATGTATGTTGTATCCACAACATGCTTTAGCTACTACGCCAAGATGGAGATCAAGTATCGGTGTAGTAACTCTGGCTCATAGTCTATCGTTAGAATAATAGCCCAACCTTACAACCAAACAAGGACAAGGATTGGACCTTCGTACTATAATAGTCTATGCTCTGACTACTAATAACTGCTAAGTCTTCTAACATGCATCACTATTAGCAGTTATACCCTATCCGTCGTACGACCTACACGTACAGGTGGCCAACCGCATACGCAAGTCTGTGCCCTACATGAGACTCACAACACGTGTAAGAAATGTGTTAAGGCCTGGGGAGTCATACCGATAACTCCATAACTTTATGTGGGTCTACTAGACACTAGGTCAGACGCAAGTCCTAATGTCAATGCCTTCGTTGACTGCACCCGAGTCTCTCTCAGACGCGCACAATTATATAATCTAAAACAATAAAGATGCAACTAAAATAATAACTAAATTTAAACAGTACAACAAGGCAAGATATACTTGCCTGGCAAGAAAGCTGCGAAGTACCAATAACCTGCTCCTGAAGTTATACAGAACAATCTGATATGTCCTCGAGATACACGCACACGAATGACGTTGACGACGATGAGGTTGACGACGATGACGACGATAGCGATGGTGATGATGACGATGATGTCAATGGTAACGATGAGGGTTACGATGGAGGTGATGATGATGATAATGGCAACGAGGGTGACGATGATGATGATAATGGTGATATGTGTTAATGGTGATGATAATAGAGATGATGAAGAGATGAGGATGATGATAATGGCAATAGTGATACTGGTGGTGATGATGATGGATTGCATCCTGCCAGGGGGAGGGAAGGTCTGGCCAGGGAGGTTAGGCCATGGAGGTTGAGCAGGGAGGAAGGGGTCGAGGTCAGGGATGAGGGAAGGTGGTGGTGGTGTTACTCCGGGAGGAGGAAAGAGGAGAGGAACGGTAGTGGAGGTCGTATGGAAGGGAGGTACGGCAGTTCATCGAGGTGGAGGAGGAGAATAGGTCGGTGGCGGTGGTGTTGCTGTGGTATGGTGGTTCGTCTAGTAGGCGGGCTACGGCTCGGGGAGGCTTCTACGGCGAGGATGCCGACGGTGTCAGGCGGTCGGGGTGTACAGTAATTTGAGAAGAAGGAGATGGTCGTGGTCGCGATTGGAGGAGATAGCTCCAGTCGACGGAGGAACATGAAGGGTGGATAGCAGATCTATGCAGCCGGTCGAGGGAAGTTGAGGTTTGGCGAGACAGTGGTGGCACGGTTGTGCTGCTGGTGGTCCGACGAGGGCTGGGCACCGGGGAGGGCTGGACTCCGGCGAGGGCTTGACATGGAGAGGGTGAGGTTGAGGAAGATGCAGAGTAAATGTAAAGGGGTAGGCTGAGGAATAGGGTTGGGGATGGGTTTTGGTGTGGAAGAAAAAAAAAAAAAAAAAAGGTTATATTTATGTACATGTGTAAACTAAGGTTTGTATTGACCTAGTGGTTGGGCTTGGTCAACACCCTTGGGCTTGGGCCTTAGCTTGGCATGGGGTGTTTGAAGGGCTATAAATTACATGGTTTAAATACAAGGGCTTAGTTTAAACGAGGGGCGATGTTGCGTGTTGTACATTTCAAAAATTATGGGAAAGTTTTATGTGAAAGGAAAACTAGGTTTCTTCATGTATTGTCCAATGGTGTGGACACCTCAATACACTTTTGCATAAAAGTGCCCAACAATTAGAAAATTGCACAAAGACGGAAATCTGATTAAATTAATTAAAAATTAATGTGCAAGGTATTTTCGAATTAATTAGAAGTACATGGGGATAAAATTAGATGGGACACAAGTGTCATGGGCATCAAGGGCTCAGAGTAGAATTTTATCATAAATTTGGGTTGCACAAAATGGTCAAGATTGTGTCTCCAATTTCTATTGGAACGCACAAGGGTACAAAGTCATATTTATTTAGAATTAAATATAAACGTCCGTAACAAATATTGTGCGACTAAAATGTAGCACAAGAAGGCATAATTATAAGTTACACAAATATCAGAATGGTAGGCGGTCACGTCTAGGACAAGGTTGTGAAATTTGTTGGAAGGCAATAGCTAGTAAGGTGCTCCAATTATCGAAGCAACGATAAGGTGCACTATGTGATATAAATATTTTATAATCACACAAAATACCTTGTTCTATTTCTAATTGGATTCTAATTAGCCCAAGTGTCACTATCTAAGCCAAGTAGGCCTAATTTTAGGTGAGGGGGTTTACAGCCACCAATTGTTTCTATAGGAAAAAAGAAGCTGTCCAAACTTCTTACAAAGAAAAATGTCCTGCCAAACCAGAAGCAAACATGCTTCCCAACGGCTCTTCTAGTTCCTTCAGGTCTGTAAGCTATCAACCCTAAGTCAACATTTTTTACCATTCTGACGATTGCTGGTTGGATTCTGGAGCTAATGTTCATGTTTATTTTGATCGCTTCTATTTTTCAAAATATCAGGAATTAGGTAGAGGAGGTATAATTCTAGAAGATGGCTCAACAGCACAGATTATAGAAAAAGAAAGAATAGATCTAAAGATGACATCAGGAAAAACTCTAACCCTTTATGATGTGTTATATGTGCCGTCTATCAGAAGAAATTTAGTTAGTGGGTCTCTTCTTATAGCTTCAGGGTACAAGATTGTTATGGAAGCAAATAAAGTAGTATTTTCTAAGAATGACTCTTTTATTGGAAAATGATTTGTAAGATATGGTCTTTTTATTCTGAGTACCTGAATAAAATTTTAGATCCTTCTTTTGTTGTTTCTAATATAGAATCTTTAAATGTGCGGCACAGTAGATTAGGTCATATGAATTTAGGTTTCCTAAGAAGGATGATGAACTTAGATCTTATTCCTAAAACTCCAATAGATGATAAACACAAATGTGAGATATGTGTTCAAGAAAAACATACAAGACTACCTTTAAAATCTGTAAAAATAAACTCTGACCTTCTAGAGCTAGTTCATAGTGATGTGTGTGACTCAAATAGGGTTTTGACCCAAAGCGGTAGAAAATACTTTGTTACCTTTATAGATGATCATTCAAAGTATTGTTATACATATCTACTCAAAACCAAAGATAAAGTTCTAGACAGATTTAAGGTCTATAAATCTGAAGCTGGGAACCAGTTAGAGAGAAATATTAAGATTCTTAGATCAGATCGTGGTGGAGAGTATACATCAAATGATATGACCAATTTCTGTGAAGAACACGAAATAATCCATGAAGTAACTACTCCATATTCACCACAGTCCAACGAAGTTACTGAAAGAAAGAATCGTACTTTATTAGACATGGTAAATGTCATGCTCCTTAGCTCATGTGCTCCCGATAATTTGTAGGGAGAAGCATTATTATCGGCCTGTTATATCCTTAATAGGATCTCTAGTAAGTCTAATGATAAGACTCCCTATGAATTATGGAAAGGTAGAGCTCCCAGGATCTATTATCTCAAAGTTTGGGATGTCTGACTAAAGTAGGAATTCCTGAACATAAAAAGAGAAAGATTGGACCTAAGACTGTAGATGCTATATTCATAGAATATGCCCTAGATAGCAATGCCAATAGATTTCTTGTTACTCACTCAGAAGTAAATTAAATCTTTAATAATACTATTATAGAAGCAAGAGATGCAATTTACTTTGAGAATATATATCATTTCAAAGATAGAATTTCTTTCTCTACCTTTAATCTCTCTCTTACTCCGTCCACCAGCTCTCATGTTCAAATATCTAGTTCATAACCTGAATAAAATATAGAACCTAGAAGGAGTAAAATAGAAAGAATTAAAAAAAACTTAGAAGAAGATTTCTTCACCTTTTTGATAGAGGGTGATACCTCAACTTATGAAGAAGCAATATCTTCTTCTGATGCTCCTTTCTGGAAAGAAGCCATTAACAGTGAGTATAACTCCATCATAGAGAATAATACTTGATTTCTAGCAGACCTACCTTTAGGTAGTAAACCCATATGGTATAAATGGATATTCAAAAAAAAACTTAGAGCTGATGGTACCATTGAGAAATACAAGGCTACATTAGTAGCCCAAGATTTTACCCAGAAAAAAGATTAGATTATTTTGATACCTACTCACCTGTAGCTAGGATCACCTCTATCAGAACCCTTCGGATCTTAGCATCCATTCATAATATACTAATCCATCAAATGGATGTAAAAATAATATTTCTAAATAGGGACCTAGAGAAAAAAATCTACATGGAGCAACCTGAAGGTTTTATTACTAAAGGCCAAGAATATAAAGTTTACAGATTAGTTAAATCTCTTTATGGTCTAAAGTAGGCTTCCAAGCAATGGTACAACAAATTTGACATAGTCATCTCAGAATATGATTTTTTGCCAAATGAGTATGACAAATGTATATACTCTAAACTTTTAGATGAAAGTTGTGTCATCTTATATTTGTATGTATATGACAAGCTTATATTTGGATCATCACTAGAATTGATTACTAATATCAAAGACTATTTATCCAGCCAGTTTGATATGAAAGATCTAAGTGAAGACAACTTGATTCTAGGCATACAACTTTCCAAATTCAAGGAGGGCTATACTCTATCCTTAGTACACTCTATCGAGAAAATGCTAATTTTTTTGAGTATTTTGATAATAAACATGCTTTTACTCCTTATGACAGTAGTGTTATTCTCAAGAAGAATGAGGGTTCTCCCATGGAATAACACAGAAATTCTCAGATGATAGGTTCTCTCATGTATATATCTAACAGGACCAGACCTTATATTGCATTTGCTATTGGAAGACTAAGTACATATACTAGTAACCCAAATTAGTTACATTGGACATCATTAGAAAGAGTATTTAGATATCTTAGTGGTACTCTAGATTATATGTTGCACTATACGAGACATCCTGATATCATAGAAGGTTATTTAGATACAAACTGGGTAACTGACTCACATGATGTAAAATCCACTAATGGATATATTTTTACTCTAAGAGGAGCTGCAATCTCCTGGGGCTCATGTAAATAAACTATCATTGCTAGGAGTACAATAGACTCTGAAATGATAACCTTGGACACTACATACACAGAAGCCAAATGGCTAAGAAACCTTATTATGCATATACCTGTTTCTATTAATCATGTTCCTACAATTTCTATAAACTGTGATAATAAATCTATTATGGAACTACTAAAGCATGATTCTGTGAATGCTAAGATGAACAGGCACCTGCAGCTGCGCTTCAAGTCTATAAAGAGCCTATTGGGCAAATATGTGGTTCTTGACTATATAAAGTCAGAAAAGAACCTTGTAAACCACTTGACGAAGGGTCTGTCTAGGACTTTGATCCTAGAATCATCGAGGGGGATGGGGTTAAGCCCAAAAGTAAAGTCACCAGCAGTGGCAACCCAATCGAGTCTGGCTAGAGATCCCAAGAAGTCAGTTCAATGGGTAGGAACAAGCTGGACTTAGGTGACATTTATGGAACACTGACCCGAGATTAAAATCTTATTATATAATGCCCAAGTAGCTGTACATGCATACAATGATTCCCCATCCCTATGGTGATAGTGTTCTTGAGTGATATGGTTATGATGAGTTTTAAAAACTCTTAATAGGTCCAAGCTGATATGCGGGGTTAAAACCTATCACCAACCCTTAAGGACTTACCTATATGAGAGGTCGTGAAGGTCGCGACTATGGGACAGGGCAATACCAGACAACTCTCATAAATTTGGGATTAGTGCGCATGGCCAACCAAAAGCGTCACCCGTTAGACCAAGAACCTCTAGTGTACTATGTGTGCTTTTTTTGAATTTGGTAAAAGAAGTCTGATTCAAGGCATAGTCCATCAAGCACTTCTTCAAACAAAGACAATAGTCACTAAGTGAGATTCAAGGCTGTAGTCCATCTTATCTATGCATAGTATATACCTGCCCAGAAACTCTTCCTTTTAATTTCTCAAGCACTTCTATTTTTTAGAACTTGACCTTTTGGGGGGGATTGTTAGCTATACTTGAGCAAAAGCTCAACTTCCCTCTTTCTTTAGTCCTGCATCAGTTGGACCACCCCCTCCTTGCTTGTATATATTAGTTCTTCTTCTTTGCTTTTTTAAAGATGTTATGTGGGGGACCCCTTGGGCCACACGCGCGTGCCACTACCGCCGTCCGGCCCGGCCCGGCTCCGTTCAGTTCGGTACGTGGAACGGGTGCGGGTACGTGTCCACACCTGCGGGCGCCGAATGCCGATCTAATTTACTCTTCGGGTTCGGACTGGGATCTAAAAATCTTTTTGCTCCCCTTTATTTTTTAAACTGTTTTGATTCATTCAAATTTGAATGTTGAGGCTCATTTCCAGGTTCTTTGAACCTTACAACAGCTCTTTTGACAGCCATTCTTTCACGTTTTTATTGCTTCTTAATAGCCTGTTTATGAGCTATTAAGTATCCTGTCTATGGCTGTGCCTATTTAAAATGGTCTCCTCCTCCTTAATTTTAGAACAAAAAAATCCTCCTACGTGAAACCTCTCTCTCTCAAACCATATTCTGGTCTCTGAATCCTTGCTCTGGATAGAGCTAAGTTCGGTCTCTCTCTCTCCAAGTTGTGTGCAACGAAGAGAACCACGATAAACTATTGTATTACACTGGTGACATTAGTTTTATCAAAGTGAGCCGGATACACATATATCCAGGCTCATCAATTAGGATTATTTTCAAGGGTCTACTATAGGCTTTGAAGATTCTGATGCACAGTCTATCAACAACCAATACCATCTCTTAGGCTTCAATGTTGGAAGAAGTCCATTGGAAAAGATACGCCTAAAAATTCAGATAGGAAATTTTCGGACTGAAGGTACATGTTATGTGATTGAATCGATTGTATCCAATAATGTCTTGCTCGAACGTCCATGGATACATGAGAACAAGGCAGTACTTTCCACCATGCACCAATGCTTCAAGTATGTGGATAGTTAGTGAAAAGTTAAGACATAGTTTGTTGATATCAACCCATTCAAGGGTGGCAAGGTGTACTACTCTAATTATGTCCTCTATACACCGTACTATATGGAGGATGCAGCTAATAAAGCCAGGAACCTTTCATAATTTGAGTTAAAGGGCGTATTACTCGTAAGAGTCCTCCGAAATCGCTTGTTATTTACCTCCGTAAGTCAACCCGCGAGGAAATGGTGAGGTAACCCTCACCTCAAGAGGTTCTTCTTATCAACCTCTGTAAGGCACCCCTGGTGGTAAATATCACTAAATCCAAGCATGTGGAACCTCCTCTTGTCATCAACCTTAATCCCAACAAACAACTTGCTCCAGCAAGTCATCCCGCGGTCATTAACCTCACTAAGCTTGTTGTTAATACTGAACCTTCAATCCACTTTGTAGATGAGGAAAAAATCTTATAATTTATGAATAAAGATGACACTCCTTCGCACTACATTAATGTTGATCCAATTACTAAAGAATTTTTAGAATCTATGTACGCTTATGAGCCTTTATCCATACCAGTGGCATCACCATTTCGAATAGGTACATCATATAGTTCATGTGATAGCACCTGCTTCGTGGTCCCAGCAAGTCGATACGAGGAACAACAGATAATCTTCGGTAAGGCTAAGAATAAGAGGATCACACACTCTGATGACTCAGAAGACGATAGTAGGAAAATGCAACTTCATCGCTATAGTCGACCTGCCAAGAACATCATAGAGAAAATGGGCTATAATTTAAAGTCTGGCAAAGGCCTCCATTATGGAAAATGTCTACGTACTCCTATATGTTACTTTTTACCGAAAGGCAAGCCTGCGACCTACTACTAGAAAACACATAATGGTTTATGTTATGTCACCCCTCCAATGATCAAAGTTATCATCACCTGTATTTTCTTTCATAATTTTTAATTTATGTCAACTGGTATATCATCTAATTATCATCACACAGAGTGCTTACTGTTATTAACGTTATTCTCGACTAATCCTTGATATAGAATCATTAGCACTCTTGGTATTATATCACTAGCTTCATTAATGGATCATCTCATCAAGCTCATTATAACTCATAATTACATGTATCTACTATAACACTCATGTTTCTTTACTCTCATGGGCATGCATATGGTTCCTCATCTCGATGGTTGTATAGGTATTTCCCTTTAACCTTTCATAGCCTGTTACACTAATCTGTGATATGCTTCACCATCTTCATTACTAATTCCGATATTTCTCTACTCATGATACCTCATTATTGCTCTTTATGCGTATATATTTCCTTACCTTTAACGCTTCTGATATCAAACTTCAAATTAAACATCATGCTCCATTAATCCTTAATACAATTTCTGGATACTTAATTGTTCACATAGATCACTCAAGTGCATAATCATGATTATCCAGGACGGGTAATTGGCTCTGATACTAACTCTGAGAACTATCACTGATACTCTATACTCTCCTTCTACTTATAGTACTATAATGACACTTATCCTAGAACTATTCCCACAAGGTACTATGCTATGGGTTAACTCTAGATTAATGCCTACTGCTCATATGTCCAACTAAGAAACACTTACAAACTCACAAGCAACACTAAGTCAATACTAATACTCAAGACACAGACATAATTACAAGTCACTAATTATCATATTTAATAAGGAATCCTCAAAGAGTAGGAGCTCAAAAAGTCTGGATTGAGGACTGAAGGTGTTTCTACTGCTAGCAACCCAAAAGAACGATGGAATAAAGTCTTGTATAACAGAAATAGATAAGTGTTGAGATGACACTTTAAGAACAAATTTTTAAGACACAATCTGATAATCATACACGTCTGTCTGAAATCATGACACTCAGAATCCTCGCCACGCCAGTAAGCATAGATACGATAAACGATAGGTTCTGTAACTAAGGTATGCAACTCTATAATCATGTCATCTAGAATCTTTGCCACGCCAACCGGTATGGCTGCAAGAGACTCTAAGTTTCATAACTATAGTATGTACATCCAAGTCAGGTTCCTACGTTCTCGTCACGACAGCTAATATGGTTGCGATAAACTCTAGGGTCCATAACCAAAGTAGATGTTTTACCTTTCTCACTGTCCTCATCAACATATGTCATCAGATGATACCGTAAATTTTAGCCCGTAAAATTTATCTCGATATGAAATCAACTCAACAACGATACCAAGAATTAAATTTAACAACTGGTCAACAAGAATCAAACTCAACAATGATACCAAGATTTTAATTTAATAACTGATCAACAAGAACCAAGTTCAATAACAACAAGCGAGAGCGGACGGAAATAAGAAAAGATTTAAATTATAAATTATAATAAGATTCTCAAGGGGTCATCCCAGGAATCTCTCAAGAATTTTTGTGATTGAGTATCCTATCTCATCCTAGTATCCTATGTCCTATATTCTATAGCAGCTACGCAGTAGTACAACTAAGACGTCGCACTACCACGACATCGCACAACTTGCGAAGTCTGACCTGCATGGGCCACCACTAAAAATGTGTCACGACCCACACCCGATTTAGGGGTACGAGAGCGTGGGTACGTCCAGCCTACGCCGCAGCATCGGCGGTAGAACGCTGTCTAGGTCAAGTACTATCTAACCAATCTCACACTAGAGTCCAACTCCATAAGGAGACACGGATAACAATATAAAATCAACATACTCAATCACAAACTACAGCACGATAAGAAATCGAAGAAAAGAAATGAAGATACAAAACAAGTCTAAACTGTAAATAATCTAACTCAACATAATCCAAGTCTCAACAAAATGCCGAAGACAAATTCGGTACCAAATAAACTACTGAAAGAAACTAACTAGATATCTAGTGATTCCGGCTAGACCTCCCGGAATCACGACTACACTACTAAAACAAAGTCTCAGCTACTCACCCTGTGGTCCACCAGTGTCGGATACCAGTCCTCTAGGCATAGTCTGGAAAATATTTTCCAGTCAGGAAGGAGCAAAGTACATCTCCAAATAGCAGTTCTATATTAATGATATAAACTATGTAGCAGTTCTAGATGGAAATATACGGGATGCATGTATAGGTACGAGAAATGTACAATAAAAGAAATACAAAAAATACTGTAAGTAAATGCAGGAAAAGAAACAATATGTCAATGAGCAAGAATCCTATGACTAAGTGTGTGAGTACTAGCTTTAACATGTGATCGGCTTGGGAACTTGATCAGGCTGGTTACATATGATTAGCTATGATTCATGTAAGGTCAGGCTAACCGTTGGTTAGCTATGATGCATGTAGAGGTCAGGCTAATCACACGTAACAGCTATGAAGCATGTAAATGGTCAGGCCGCACCCGACGTGAGATGTGGGGTGAGCTATGATGCATGTAGAGTTGGGTATGATCACATATCTATACTAAAATACTCCCCACCCCCGACTGGTATAGTAGATCCAATTATGGTACGCTATGGCACGGGATTCCCTAGGGAGGTAGCAAATCTCTCCGGGACTCAGTATCTGTACATGCACAAGATAACAAGGAAATAAGTCTTGTACAAGCTACACCATGAATAAGGAATAACATCTCATGACGAGATCCGTGTATACCAATCCGTGTAACCAGCGTGTCAAGAGCATGGATATCTATACTAGATACAGTGAACATAGGAGATATCATAAATAAGAAACTACTCAGAGAATGTACTCGCCTTGGGTCCTTAGCTGGTGAATACCGATGTCCAGTCCCTGAGTATCGTCTGGAGGATCCAACAGTCCTATACACATATAATAATATCACTTGTATCAGATGCTACACTAACACACAATAGAAATACACTGGCCTCAGGGCTATGCCAGGCATGGCTCTAGTCAACTAGGGTCATCTAGTAGGGATACGTATATAAATACACATTTACACTCAGAGTATATACCAATAAAAACGTATATAATAAATAAATAAATAAATATATATATATATATATATATATATATATATATATATATATATAAGTGTCTATTAGTAATTGTACAAAATACATATTTGTGTATATGCACTAATAGATGTATATAAATATATATTTATATACCAAAATACATATTTGTATCTATATCAATCAAATATTTATATACATGTATATTAACTAATCAGAGAATGTATATAATACCACACTTCTCAAGGTGATCCCAAATGAAGTAGCAGTTAGTTCCAATGAGTCCGGAGCAGTCCAAATAGCTAGAAACTATATAAAGAAGTCCAAGATCGGAGTTCGGCACGATAATCGAGATAAGGATACCAGGTCCTCAATACATAGAGAAAACATACCGGGGTTAGCTAAGATTAAGATTAACAAGTTAGCTAATAAGAGAAAAGGGTCGATTGTTCGTTATTAAGGTAACACCTTAGTTTATGAAAATTATTTCGAAAACCACTTTGAAAAACAATTGTTAAAACTTTTCTTTCGAACATAATTACAATTAAAAGTTTATTTATAAAAATTTAGAATTTACGTAGAAGCCAATATATTTTTATATCTATAGTAAATTCGGTTACCAGTCCAAATAAACAAATTTTGAACAAATTTTATTATTGAAACTATTTCTTAATTAATAATATAAACCAAAAATTATTATATTTTTACATAATCAAAAACCCTTATATTTATTACATCACTAACTAATTACATAGAACTAAACTAATTACATATTAATATAACCAAATCCTTATATATATAATACATAACTAAATTCATACATTATAAACAATAAAACTAATTATATATAAACTAAACTAATTATATTAACTAAACTATTATATATTAACTAACTAATTATATATTAACTAACTGATTAATTATTAACTAACTGATTATATAAACCGTAACTTAACTCACAGAACAGAAGAAAGGGGAAAGAGAAAAGAGGGGCTCACGTTGGGGGGTTTCCGGCGTCGACGCGGAGAAGGTCCGCCGGGGTCGGACCGGACAAGGCGTCGCTCATCGGAATAGTGCCGACGTCGATGGATCTGGAGGCGCAGGGTAGCAGCGAAGCTCGGCGGTGGCAGCGAAGCTCGGCGGCGGCTGGATCTTTGAGCTCGACGCACGAGGAAGGAGGGGACGGCGAGCTCCACTCAGAGGAGGAGATTCCCCAGCCACCGGAGACGGTTAGGTCAAAATTAGGGTTAGGGTTTGCTTGGTGGATGTGTCATTGTTGGACACAGGGATAATGTTTACTGTGGTGGATGTGTCTAGATGGTGTCGGACATAATCTCATGTAATGTTGTAATAACTGGACACAGGAATGAAGGGATACGATAGGACACCCGGGGTCGAACCCGAGGCCAACACGGCTGACACGGTAATGTTGGACACACGGACACGAGCACACAAACTAATGGTGATGGCTGGATCTGGTGTGAATTTGTGAGGGCTAGTCTAGGTTTTGGGGATTAGGGCTTCTTGGAAATGGTGTGGGTGAGAGACTTTAAATAGGGAGAGAGGGTGTGGGATGAAGGGTGAGGATTGGCCCAATTAATGAATGGCCAAGATTAGACATGAATGAGTTCTTCATGTGGGAATGAGGGTGTGAATGACTAGTTAATGGGAGATGGTAAACTTGTAAATTTTTAAAAAAAATAGATTATAATTTAAGAAAATATTTTAAGAGGCTTCCAAGGCTAACTGATTCCCAATTAGCTACTAATTAAACCCGTATTCCAAAACCTTAGAAAGTATGTAATTTATTTATTTACTATCCCAAATGGATATGAAAATTTATTATGAACTATCAACTAGTCCTTCAAATAATTTTTATTAAACAAAAATTTTATGATTTCAGACCAATAAATATTCGAAGCTAGAGTATTATATATACATATTATTTATCTATTTATTTATAATAAATCGACATTTAGGAAAAAATGATTTTTATAAAAGATTTTAAATCACCTTCTAAAATCAAACATTGTTCAAAAATCTAATACTAAAATTCAAGGAGAAAATATCTTATAAACTTGATATTTTAAAATGAATTAAAATCTAAATATTTCGGGAATTTGGAAATCGGAGGTTACAAGTCTATCCACCTTAGAAAATTTCGTCCTCGAAATTTAAGATCCTCAATAATTGCCTTTACTCATCATATTATTTCTATCAAAATTTAAATTTCAAACCAAATAATCATGAAGTAATTCCATATTGTTATTTTACAACCTTTCAAAATTTTATAAACATCATATTCCTAAAAATCTTCAAGTTTAAAATCAAATTCCTTTTTTTTTTATAATCTCTTCCAAAATTTTTAAGTTCGTATCTAAATACTCCAGGATTTTAATATCCAATTCTCCAATTGAAATCCAATCAATGCATATTTATAAAAATCGTATCCCAAAATTTAAATTTTAAACACTAATCCATCAATCATCTTACTCCTCTACTCAAATTCAATTGATGCTTATTCAAATCTAAATCCTCCTCCCGAGAATTGAGTTCGACACTATTCCATTAACGATTTTATTTCCTGATTTCCTTTTTCCTCAAATATTCAACGATGCGATACTTACGGAATCTTCAATGCAATATTTATAATATAAAATTTCAAATTTCTATCTTGCAATCAAATAGATATAATGATAATTCCCTAAATTTTCTAAATTTTTTTTTTAATAACCAATTCAATCATATCAAGACCTTCCTAAAATTAATAAATCCTCAAATTTTGCCCTGTGAATTTCTTAACTCTCCATTTAAGTTAATATTTATCCTCGAATTTCAATCATACCTCGATTTTCGTAAATTAATGATCCATCAACTCTGTTATAACAACCCCTAAATTCTTTATTTAAATTAATGCTCATCCACAAATTTAATCCTCTTGTCCCTTTTTGTCAGTCATAACCTTGTCATAGATCTTTGCTATGGTCAAAACCTTAATGATCATGGTTTAAGAAAATTCTACCTACAGCCATGCAATCTAAAAAATATATAGGTCATGTGTCTTTTGTCATGGTACTGTAGTCTCTGTCAGGGTGTACTACCAATTTTATTCTAACAACGAACTACAGTACTAGGAAAATCAATCAATCAAAAGACGAAAAAGGAACATTAGGAGGGAAAGAAAGAACCTGCTAACATATTACTTGTAGTATCTACTATCTCTAACAAACACTTAACTCTAGCACATTCACTAACTAATTCCTATTCCTGTACACTGGTACCCATATCAACTAATCATTAATCCACAAGATCCATGAATATATTCGTATTGCACACACTTGTCTATTAATACCAAAATCTTATACCAAGAACCTCTAATACGATTATAGGTCAATTGGTGCATGTAAAGTTTGATACCTCTATCTCTTTAGGTACTCCTGTTCTACTTTAGTACACCCACTGCTAGTTCCCGTTCCTACTATAATTGTCCATATTATTTATTCTCATCACTCCAGTGCACACCAAGTGTAACACCATACTAAGTGCTAAACCCTTTCTAATACAACTCTAGATGGACACCCAAGTCAGTCTGCGGTACCATCTCAATCATGCTCAAGTCATCAGATCCTTACACATGTATATCATCTACTCATATATGAATATTCATATCTCTCATCTACCATAAAATTAATCCTCAAAATAATCGTCAAGGTTTAACTTCTCGATCAACTTAAAAATAAATTGCATATACCTCCTCAAAGTCAGATACTCAACATCGAAATAAAAATTTAATCACTTCTAAAATCTTGGTAGCCTTGACCATGTTTATTGAATCACTATTTGAAATCCTCAAAATTTTAATGACAAAATCTCAACTCCTCAATAATTCTCAAAGTTAAAATTTATTTCCACTCTTTAATTTATAAATCCACAATTTTACATATAAGTGCTCACAGTCTCTAATACTCGAGGTGCACTCAATACCTCTATTGTCTACAACTATGTACTAAATTTGTACTGCCCGAATCACTTGCACTATTACCTCCAATGATCAAAGTTATCATCACCTTTATTTTCTTTCATGATTTTCAATTTATGTCAACTGGTATATCATCTAATTATCATCACACAGAGTGCTTACTGTTATTAACGTTATTCTCGACTAATCCTCGATATAGAATCATTAGCACTCTTGGTATTATATCACTAGCTTCATTAATGGATCATCTCATCAAGCTCATTATAACTCATGATTACATGTATCTACTATAACACTCATGTTTCTTTACTCTCATGGGCATGCATATGGTTCCTCATCTCGATGGTTGTATAGGTATTTTTCTTTAACCTTTCATAGCCTGTTACACTAATCTGTGATACGCTTCACCATCTTCATTACCAATTTCGATATTTCTTTACTCATGATACCTCATTATTGCTCTTTATGCGTATATATTTCCTTACCTTTAATGCTTCCGATATCAAACATCAAATTAAACATCATGCTCCATTAATCCTTAATACAATTTATGGATACTTAATTGTTCACATAGATCACTCAAGTGCATAATCATGATTATCCAGGACGGGTAATTGGCTCTGATACTAACTCTGTGCTGATCGTTAGTTGGACCAAGTAACCTGAAGCGTCAATCACATTTGATTACTCTGAGTAAAATATGCCTATACAAGTATAGCATGCTGGTTTAAAATGAGTATAAGATATTTGAGTAATCTGCACAACCAGAGTCACAAAATGATATGAGTATTGTAAATTGTGTATATCATGCCCCTGATTCAGAAATATGCTCATAGAATACATGTGTTCATTAAGCGACCATTGGGATTTTTATATATATATATATATGTTCGTGCTTGGCTTAACTTGGTTTTATACTTGGACAGGGAAGGACAAATAATAAGTTGGTAAGTATCGCCGTATTTTTTGTATATCGTACGGTGCACTGCCACACGAGATAGGCTTTGTATCTTATGCATAAAATTGATCCTAAGGCAAGAATAGCAAGATAACTTAATAGTTGGTGCACGAAACTAATATAACGTATTGGATTTTTCGAGCCGACGAGAAGTCTCCGTACCAGTGGATTTATGTACTGATAACCCACCAGATTGCTTGTACGGTGCAGAAGAACCTCGTTCGGTGCGGATTATCCTCTCGTGCGCACTAAGGCGTAAAGTTCGCTCTGGAGCCCTAGAGTGTTGCGTCCGGAGCTGAAGCACATATACAGGACATAATATTGGAACATCGCCAATGTATCATCCCGAGTTGTAAGCCGCTTGGCATGCCTTTATTCTTAGAGAGAGAGAAAGAGCTTGAGCAACTTATAATCTTGGCCTAGCACCGCTTGTAACCTTATTCATTATCAATAAAGAGCTATTATGTATTCGTACTTGTGTTTATTTTATGTTTTCGCTATATCGACTGGGTGAATTAGTTAGCAACTCCAAGCTCGTGCGACATCACGTCCCGATGGAAACGATTATCCCGCGGGAGAGCTGGCGTGGTGATTCGTGCCGAGCGGGGATGACCAATTCCAGTGGGAGATCGGGGCATGACCTACCTCCCCCGAGGTTTGATCCCGAGACCTCTTCCCAGCCAGGGAGGTTATACCTTTTCTCACTGACCACAAAAGCTAGTTCAGTTCATTAATTATGATTGTTAAAGAGAGTTTTTTAGTTGTCTTATTTCTGTTGGATTTTGCCTTGTTCTCAACTAGTGAGAATAGTCCCACATTGGCTAGACATCAAGTGAGTATCTTAATATATAGATTTGCTTAGTATTAAGGTATACACATGGGTTGTGAGAGCACATGTGAGTGCCATGTGGGGGTATTTTTTGGAGGGATTAAGTTTAAACTCCTCAATAAAACATTAAAGTTTTTTGTTTCTCTTGGAAAAAAATTCCCTTAGGAGGAATCGAACTAAGAAGAAGGGCACAAAGTGGCTCTTTGATGACGTACTTTATAATTCGCACCGATGCTTATGCACATATGTTGCATGCGGGCATGCACGATTGATCGACTGTGCGGCTAAGCTGGTTTGTGCATACGCGCATATTAGTATACTCTTGTGCGCCTATGCGCACATATCACATGATGCGTGCATATCTCAATTGATTGCAAAATTTTGACAGTTTTGGAAGTTTAATCAATTTAAACCAATCACGATCTTTTGGGATTCTGTTTTAAATTTGTTGTAATCTTTCCATAATAGGTGGAAGTTGTGATTAGGGTTAGGATTTTCACCCTTCTCTATAAATAATTGCTTTTTCCTCCTTTTGGAGATAGAAGAAATTAAGAGAGACAAAGGAGTCTATGTGCTGCTGCCACCATAGAAACCAGGAGTCTTTTCAAGTTTGCAACAGAGGTGACTACGAGTGTTCTAGAAGTTATTTTGTGAACTTGCTAGTTCGTGGGAGTGGATCGTCTAGAGGGCGAATCTTACTTTAAGCAACGGTAATTTTTATCACCCCAGCAAACAGACAATTTATGTCTTCTTCTTCTTCTTCCTTCCTCTAGTTGTAAAGATTTTATCTCAATTGCGACAATGTTTGCAAGGAAGAACATATTTTGATTATCATCAGTTTATAACTGAAGAAGTTGTAATCTAATATTAATATTAAAAGTTTTCGTTGGAATCGTGTTTCTAAGAGGGCAAACTCATTTGTGTGAATATCTAAGTCTCGACTACAACTTTAGAATCAATAGAGAGCATACTATAAGTTCTTGTGTGAATCTCTGTTTCTGGCCTCTTTGATCAATCTTTGATCTACCTCGGGACTAATAATCTCAAAATAAGACCCGATAAATATGGAGAACAATTGTGCAAGTCTTCTCGACACAAGTTTTAACAAAGTTGAGAAGTTTGATGGTGAGTACTATAATATCTGGAAGAGAAATATCAGTCTCAAAATTTAACTCGTAAACATTAATTATATGTTTACAGATCCTAAACCTAATCTTCCGGATATTGATAATACTCGGAGGATTGCTGAGGCCACTACTCTGCAATAGAAGTGGAGGAGAGACAAAAACCTCTACCAACTATTGATTCTGAACACCATGGGAGATTCAATAGCAGAATCATACAGCAAGATGGTCCATGCTTAGGACATTTGGGAGTCTCTGGAGAAGCACTACAATTCTGATGAGAAGAGATCCAAAATTCTTATCAAAGACAAGTTTTATAAGATGCAATTTGAGGATGACAAGGTTATGTTGCCTCAAGTAAAAGAATTTCTTAAGTTGCGTCAAAAACATGAGGATGAAGGCATGACCCTAGTAGAAAAATTAATTGTGGGGAGTATTATCTCCAAGCTCCCGACTGGGTGGAACAACTTTATTACGAACATGTACCATAAGAAAATAGAGATCGACTTAGAACCCCTATTACAGTGGATCCATTTTGAAGATGAGTTGAGGGCTCAAATCAAGGTGGATACTCTATCAAAATAGTTGGCCAAGGCCAATATTGTGCATGCTGGAGACTCCAAAGGAAAGCAGAAGGCTTCTTACAATAAGAAGAAGGACTTTAATTATCTGAAGATAAAGTCAGTTTTCTTCAAGCCAAAGCTCAAGTCTTACGTGACTTGTTTCAACTATGACACGAAGGGTCATTACAAGAAGGATTATAGATCCAAGCCCAAAATAAATGAGCAAGGAAAGACTAACAAGTTGTTATGATTGCACAGGTTTACTAAACTGGTGTTGACAGTGACTGCTATGGACACTAGTACATCCTGCCATATTTGCTCAAGAAGGACTTGTTCACCACATAAAAGACTACTTATGAGAAGGTTTCAATCGCGAACAAGGCACAAGCTGAAGTACTTGGAATCGGGATAATGGTGTTGAATCTGATTTCGGGGAAGTCACTGATGCTATAGAATATGAAGCACGTACCGGTGATTGCAAAAAACATAGTCTCAATAAATCTATTGTGTAACACAGGCTTGAGGATAGATATCAACGCTGGTAAGATGATGATGTAATATGAAATAACATTCTTCGAAAAAGCATTTTGTATCGAAGGGATGTTCAGGATTTAGCTCGCAGCTCCAATTGAAAATATCAATGTAGTCTCTTATTCTGGTTATCCTCTTAAGCTATGGCAGAATAGACTAGGACATGTTCTTGTAAAACAATTAACAAGATATCTCGTCTAGGGCTTATCTCCAAACGTAGGGATAATGTGGTAGAAAAGTGTGAAGTCTGTCCGCAGACGAAGATCCACTACAAGAAAAATAGATTTTTTTGACAATTTTTCCCCATCAAGAAAGGATTTTCTTGACAGTTTTGCATCCCTCATCTAGGCTAGTGTCAAGAAAAGTCTCCATTTTTATTGACGCAGCTGCAATTGGAGCTGAATATGCAACAACAATCCAAGGGCTCCGACCAATATTGTCAAAATGGAAAAACCTTGTAAGAAAGAGTAGTAAAAAATAAGATCGGAAAAAATGAATGAAAGTAGTAGTCAAAAAGTGCACTTTTTCCTAGATATGGGCCATATCTATATATCTATCCAAGGAGATACCTATCCGTCTTTGCTCGGTGAAAGGTTAGAAAAAAAGCCCTTCTTGTGAAGTACATCAGCCCCATTTTGTCTATTCGATCCAAAAAAAGTGGTGAATGCTTCGCTGTTATTGTCTCTGTCACCAGCTTTTAAGATCTCTATTGCCATGAAGGAACATCTCAAAAAGGGGGCACTGGTGAAAAAATATTTTCTTTCATTTCTTGCTCTCCCTTAGCAGGTCTTTTTCGGTTCCAGCTTCACTGAAGTAGGTAGGGCTGGGCGAAAAAAGGTCCCCTGTTGCCTATTAGTAAGCGAGGCCACTTTTTTGGTTTTGTTCGTTCACCGCGGCATCTTGCTTGTCTTCTCCGGTCTTTCGAGAACGGGAATGAAGTCCAAAACACTCTTTCTAACATACTCGTCAGCAGTCTTCCTTCTTATTGTATCCAAACCGGGGGGGCTAACCGCTGAGCTCACTCTGGCCTCGCAGGGCGGAACTCAATATCTATTATCTTTCAACTTCCCTTTCCAATTGGACACGATCCATTGAATGTTCTCTCCCCAGTCAGGATTAGACCAAGGCAAATGACATTTACTGCAAAGGAGGCAGCCATGGACAAGATCTATGAATTAGTCTTTTTCAATAGATAAAATACCTGTACCGGGCCTATGTCCTCTATTTGTCTAGTCGTACGCTCTTGCTCTAGTAGCTCAAAACTGACAATTTAGGGTTCGGTCTTCACGCGCGTGCATGTTCTATGTCGCGGGCAGGCACGTATGCGCTCGCGTGCGGTTAAAGAACATGTGTGCATGCATGCACTCGCGCGTTTAAAGAATGTGTATACGCTTGTGCGCGATTAAAAAAAACCGCACGTGAACAATTATAGTTCACAGCTCCCTTGACTAAACTAAGAGAAGGTTTCGTCTTGCTTTCGACTAGAAAAGAAGGGCATTCAAAGAGATTGGATTGCCCTCGTCGAGAGCAGCCAGCCCGACGTTTTTATGCGAGTGCCCCATGAAAATATTTTCAATCTCGAATCTCCTGGTGCAACAAATAGCGTATATGTTCCTCTTGCGGAAAGAACTAAGAAATGGGTTCTATTACCTCCCGGACTTCTCACTTCGGTCGCCTTACCTCACTAGGTGATTGAATAGGAAGATAACTCTATGCGCAACAGAGGTGCATAGCGTCTCTATATGTTTATAGATAGGCCGTCATCGTTTGTACAGACAGACTTCTTGGGCATCTCGATAATTGATGATTGACGGTCGACGGTTTTAAACCGTCAAGTAAAATATGTCAAGATAAATAGAAATTTTTCTTAACTGTGGCATTGATGACGGGTAATGACCGTCAAGAAAACCCTTTTTGACGAGAAAAAACCATCAAGAAGTATCGACTGATAAAAAAATTTGTACCAAAATTCTATTATAAATTTATTTTATATGTTATCAAACAAATACATGTATAATATTAATATAATGGAAACAAACAATTAACAAAATAGACTTATTTTATTAACATCGCAAACATTTGAAGAATATACAAAAACTATAAATTTTGTCATAGTATAAAGTTGTAAAATTTTCTAGATCTTTGACTTGTTGTAACTAGATAGGTAGGGAAGTTGGATAAATCTTTTCCATTCTTGTACTTCTTCTTGATATTGATACACCAACAACCTTCTTGATATCTTCACCTTCATTGAAATTATTCTCATCAGTCTTCAACCATGTTACCTAGATCATAAATAGAACTTAAAAATATTCAAAGTAATGAATACTATTGACAACCTAGGTTAAACATTTAAATATTTCACTCATCCATAAACCAATCAACATGGTATTACTACTAACTAGAATTCAAAGTAATGATTGGTGGTACCATTGAATTTCTTATATATGTTGACTGAAAGAAAATTTGACTGAAGAAAAGGAATCAATTTATGCATGCTTAATCAGTTGCTCTTGTTGAGTTTTTCTGGATCTTAACCTTAATAAAGAAATAGCGAAAATATTCAAATTATATAAGGCATAACTTATTAGATCCTATTTTTGTAGGTTCTGGAATAGAACAACAAAGATACTAATTTGTGCTTCTAATCGGTAGTCCTACCCTAATTCGCACTCGCACTCATAAAAGATGAGATTGCTATAAGAGCTCCAGAATCTACCTAAAGTAGTAGATTAATAAGGTACCAGGAACCTACTATTCAGCATTTGTCAACCACTCTATGTAATACACTCTTAATCGTTCCCATGGACACCGATTGAATTCTAATCTATAGACAATTAAAACCCAAAATCAGTCTCGATAGAATTAATACATTTAAGTCACACATAACCTCTTTTGAGTAACTGATTGATAGGTAAACATAATATTCTAGAAAAATATTGAAGGTATTTATCAAAACTTGTATAATACTTTGAATAAGGGCTGATACACAGCAATCATCAACCTATCCGAAGCATACAATCATTTCTTGCCCTTTTTGTTCTTTGTGTTGAGTATGTTTACAATAAGCTATCTAAGGCCTCTAGTTGAAAAACATACCTAGCAGCTGGTTCTGTAAAGCTCCTTTCAGGTTGCCTTTGTCGAAGGACAAATAGATCACCACTAGGACACTACTCTATAACTTAACAAGGTCCTGATTTTTTAGATTAACAGATAAAAGAAATCAAATAATTCAAACTAACCAACCAATATTAGTATTTTAAAAAGAAACTGGGAATAGAAGTAAAATATCCTAGATACCAATAACATAAGAATGAACCACTCAGAAAAACAATGATGATTTATTTTAAGAAATTATGTAAAAAAATATCTCATGAATCAAAAAATAAGAAACTATGTAGAACAATCACTAAACTATCATGACCAAACATACCTCCTCCTTTGATCCAACAAACAGTCACAACTATTAAATTCCATATGAAACAGAGGACAATACCTACAAGAGAAGGCATAGTTGGCAGTTAAGTACATTTTGTAGCTGTAAGAAGCTTCATCTAAGTTTGCTGCCCAAAAACATAATAGAAAAACTAACTTCCATATTTTTTTCCCAATGAGTAGATTCCTTTTGTAATTCTTAAGTAAGAACTTTCTTAAGTCATGTAATCCATAACCCAGGAGTTAAGGGGTGTCAATGAATTAGGTTCAGATTTGATTCATGTAAAACTTGAAACTAAAACCTGATAGTCTACATCCTATTGAATCTAGCAAGTACAATACAATTCTGGCATGTTCCTTTCTAGATTGTGGTTTAGTGTCAAATTTTACTAAACATAGACGTATTTTCCTAAAATTTGCAAAATTAACTCAAGTTTATGAAGAAAAAGAATAAAGTGTATGGGGAGCTACTAATGAACACCCGAATGGAAAAGAAAATAAAAGGTGTAACCAGCGGAACTCCCATTTTACTGTTGTATTTTTATTGTTGCCCTTCAATTAACCAGAAAAATTATCAAGTCCCAATATCCCGCAAGTTCTATCGTCCCTGCTAGACGTGAGATCACCACACCAACGCTCTCGCAGGACAATTGTTCTCATGGGGGCGTAACATCGTACGAGCCTGGAGTTGCGCTCGTACAAGGCAATGACGTCAAACGTCATGATTATCATCAAAATGACCAAGTTGCAGCAAAATCCAAGTATTATTACAAACAAGATCACATCAGAGTATACAAAGCAAAACTCTCAAAGGATCCAAATGAAGATGCCATGAAGTCTTACAACACACTTGCTCTCTCTTGCCCACAAGGTACTTACCGTTCTATACATCATGTCCCATATATCCAAGTTGAACCAATACACCTGTGTACCTAAAAGATATGCCCATAAATATGGATTAGTACATAGCTATACTAGTGAGTGGGATAACCCACTTACCTAAACCAACACTAAGTAGTCATGTGAAACATTTAATTATTACAAGGTGATCTTGCTAGTTTAACCTAGATTAATTTTATGGCAAGGTATATATTGAAAGGAGTAAAATAAGTTCCACATGTAAGCATTGAAATTATATAAACATACTAGCATGCAATCTCCTATTTTTACAAGTTACTAAGCCTGCAACAAGCTACTCGAATCACAAAGATAACGCCTGAAACCTATCGAACCAACGCCATAATCCAAATATCATTATTCCATCAATGTGCACACATTTTCCCGAGGAAAGGTGGACGCCCGCCGCCTAATCAAATGCACAATATCAACCGATTCCTATCTATATGAATGTTAATAGCCGAGCCATATTGGACTTGTAAAACCCCCTAATTTTAAATATTAAAATTATTTAATTGATTATTTAATTTAATTATTTTAATTCCATATGTTAGAAAATAGAATTTATTAAATTTTGATTACTAGCTAAATATTCATCTAGAAATTTATGGAGCAAGCTATTATTTTATTTTGTTTTATTTTAAGAATCTTTGTAGAAGGATGATAGATTATTTTTACGTACTAATATATTTTCCTAAAATTTTATTACCATATATATATATATATATATATATATATATATATATATATATATATATATATGTATATAAGCAAATCATATAAATAAATAAAAAGAAGAAAGAAAACCTTAATTAAATTCCTTAAACCCACTAATAATCTTAAAATAAAGCAACTAAAACCCTAAGTCCCTAGGCTAACAAAACCAAACCAGCCTATTTCCTAAGCCAACCACCCCAGGCCCGCAGAACCTGCTCCCAGCAGCAGCACCCGCGGCTGGACCCCGACCTACCCCTCTCTATCTCGATATATATATATATATATATATATATATATATATATTTATATATATATATATTTATATATATATATATATATATGACAATAGAACCATCCACAAATCCTAATCCTAAAGCTATTCTCCACCTCTATGACGACCTCAACCCAGCACCGCACAGCCACTAAAGCGCCGCTTGAAACTAGCGCCGATCGGCTGTTAACATCCGCGTCACCCGCATAAACGCCGCACAGATTTTGGCAGCGACGACCCCTGTTTCAAGCGCTATTTTCTGTCGTGTCGCTCGTCCGAATTCGAATCTGTCTTCATCGATATGTTCATAACCTATCCTCTTTCCAACTTCGTTAATTAGTTTCCATCAAACAATGCTTAATAGTAGGTAGAAATTGAGGCCAAGTTGAAGGAAAATCACATATTCGAACTGCAAAAAATTATTTCGACCACCTATGTTTAGAGACTGATATCTTCCACCACTGACATCCGAATTTAAATCTACTTTTTGTTATATGAAGATCATATAACCGAGATCATTTCTTGTTAATTATATTATTTTATTTTGTGTAAAATTCAGAAATCAACTGGGTTGAAAATTATGAAAAAAATATTTTCTAAAACTTTAGAATTGTGATATGGAGCGCGCCCTGCCAAACGGGACCGCCTCGTCGAGTACCAATTGCACCAAAAGGTGCATATGGTATATCCTGATATGTGGACTTTCGCAAAAATTGATTTGGACGTGTATGCGCATCAGAATCAACCCGTATCCGTAAAAAGTCTCTATATAGTGACTTTTATAAAATATCGCACCATTTTGTGTACGCTCGTCGGAATATGACAAAACTTACGCCATTGGATTCATGGTATCATGCTGGTCCTGTGATCCAAGTTTTACGTAATTCTGAGACAATTGACCAAGCCGCCTATTTGTGGGCCCCACGGTTGACTTTAAGAACGAATTTGTGTTCGGCTCACCGGAATCCAAAATTGGACATACTGTTGAGTTTGTATTGACGTTTAGAATTTGTTTGACCTATAATTTTTCTTATTTAGAGACCTTGACCCCTGCCACGTATTTTAGTGCAAAGTGGGCCACACGTGGACCCCACTTTGACCCAAAATTACCGTTTTGCCCCTGTGTCCAAATTGGACGAAAGGGTATTGTTTGCTAGCTATCTCGCTGATTCTGGAAATGTTGGTGATGTTTATTTCAGCATCCGGAGATATTTATTCAGAGGCCATAGTTTCTGATCCTGTGTACTTGACGACTGGACGCTTACACTATATAGATTGCTTGCCAGACAAGTATACCTTGCCATCGTACTGTAATTTACTTTCCATATGATGCATGTATTTTATTTCTGTCTATTTAATTCATATATTTTAACTTCTATACAAATTGCGCATCCAAGAATAACTTGGGTGCAACGATGGTGGCGTCGTACTCTGTTTTTATTATATATATTCATGTTGACCTAGCTTATGAGACCAACTCATTATCATGAGGCATTCTTATATTTCCTGACACTGCTATTACACGAGTGTGAGTCTCATATAGGACACGGACTTGCGTACTCGGCTGGCCACCGGTAGGTATAGGTCGGGCGACGGATAGGGATATCTGCTGATAAAAATTGCATGCTAGAAGAGATGGCAATTATTTAGAGGTATCATCGTGTCATGGATGTGACATGCTTAGAGCATGGGGTAGGGAGAACGACAAGTAAGGCATTTGGGTTCCTTTGCACTTTTCTTGTGTAACCCGTACGCTCCGCCGGAGATGCGCGGTCATGATGACCACTATATATTATATTATTACCTGGCGGCCTCTGAGGTTCAAAAGACGTCATGCTTTTTAGGCCCCTGAATCTCTGAGAGAATCATGTCAATCCCATTTTAGCCAGATAGTCCACGTGTTGGAAAGTTGTTCTCAAACTGCATTCACATAGATAGTTATGCGACCGATTGGATGTTATTTTCAGTACTTTATTGACATGTTTCTATGTATCTTGTTATGTCCCTCTGAGGACCTGGTCCCTTTCTTGGTATAGACTTGTAGGGTTATCCATAGGAGTATGGACTCGGACCTGACACTTTATACCAGACTGAGGAGGTCTTATCTTCAGAGTACCTTTGATTCATTGTAGCTGATGGATATTCTAGTTGATATTTCCTTTATTGACATTTATCTTATATTAGAGTTTGATCTCTTCTCTCATTTAATAGTTTTTAGTATAGTCGATTGGTAGTAGATTTGTTTCCATCCGACTATCATTCTTTAATACTTCATATTTGAGATTCAGTTATTTATTTTCATTTATTTATTTGTGTTGTGGATGAGATATAGATTGCGTGTGACTTGTGTTGACTGTATATTACCACTTGTGGATTTGATATTCATATTACAGCGTACGTGTGTATTGTGGTATCTATATATTAGAGTTTTCAAATACACACGGCTGGCATGCTTACGTATTTCTAGTCCTACGTATTTTGGGACTGGGGCATGACATATTTTTGTGATGGCCTATTCTGTCACGACCCGCACCCAGTATATGGGCACGAGAGCATGGGTACGTCCAGCCTACACCGCAGCATCGGCGGTAGAACGCTGTCTAGGTCATAATACTATCTAATCATTCTTTCACGAATATCCAACTCCATGAGGAGACACAGATATCACAATATAATATGGAATACTCAATCACATAAACTAGAGCACGATGAGATATCGAAGAAAACAAATAAAATATAAGACAAGTCTAAACGACAAATAACCATACTTGTAATCAATAACATCCAATCTCCAAGTATACTGGAAAATAAGTCCTCTAAGTCACAGTCTGGAAAAAATATCCAGGCAGGATTGGAACGAAATACACCTCTAACAGCAGTTCCATGCATATTGACAAAAACTATAATACAGTGTAAAGAAATACAAGACATATATGGATAACTGGCAATAAGAAATATTGACGAGCATGGATATACTGAAAATAGAATTACTGGAATAAATAGAATACTGGAGCATGTCATCATCAATGTACATCTAGCAATGAAATAGAAATACAAGTACACGCAAGAACAATGAACTGGTATATAAGTGTGTACAAGAACAACAACTAGAACATGTAGAGATGCTAGATCAATATACTTGAGATGCATGTCAATGATCCTCTAACCAAGTGTGTGAAACATTAGTATATCATGTGATTGGCTTGGGACTGATCAAGCTTGTTACATATGATTAGCTATGATTCATGTAGGGTCAGGCTAGCCATCCGGATAGCTATGATGCGAGCAATAGTCAGGCTAATCACATATAACAGGCTATGAGGCATGTAATGGTCAGGCTGCACTGACGTGAGGTGTGGGTGAGCTATAATGCATGTAAGGTTGGGTATGATCAGATAAGCTACTAATATTTCCCCTTTTTCCCCAGCTAGTACGATGGATCCCAATCACGACTCCTCGTGACAGGTCTCGATGATGCCAACTCGTGTAAATAACAGTGTCAGAGTCATGTACGCTATACAACAAGAATTATAGAGATAATCAATATAATGGAAATTGTCAGAGAATGTACTCGCCTGGGGTCCTGCTGCTGGTATGAATCAGAGTCCAAGTCACAGTCCAAATAGCCTATGTATTATAATTTTACCATGTCAAAAGATAATTTATTTTAATTTATTTAATTCTGGAATAATTACTCTAAAATCCTATTTTAATCTTATTATTCTATTTTTTAGGTTAATTCCTAAATTTTGTACCAAGGAACTGAATTTTATCAACTCGAGACCCATGACACGCAAATCGAGGCGATCTGTTGACCGAAAAGTCAATCGACACAAACTCAACTTTCATGCATGATTCCCTGTAGATTTCATCATCAAAAACATGCTATAATTTACGGCTCATCCAAATTCAAATTCGTTTGGGAGTTATGGCACATACAAGTTTCGTATCGTGCACCGATGGTTAAATTCTAACCTAGAAGTTCTACAGAATTAACAATATAAAAATACTTCGAAATAAATTCTGGGAAAAACATATGTCAATTATCTCGACATTAGCTTTCTGAAAATTTAAACGGTTCATGATTCTGATTCCTGGTTCTCTCGAAATCGCAAAAACATCGAAACACGTCTACTTTCGGATATGCTATGCTCTACGAATTTTCCAGAATTTAATACTAATAATTTAGAAAAACAATTTATATAATCAGAAATCTAACCTCAATATCTTTCTAACACCAGAAATTAGACCTCGTTTGGAGTCTGGAGCTATGCGCAAAGGATTCTGGAAGATGAAGGAACCCTAGATGGCAATTCTCCAAAATTCGGCTGAAGAAAAACCCTAAAAATAAATAACTAAACTAATATATATATAGAGGAGAGAGAAAGCAGCTGCGGCTCAGATAGCGTCACGTGGCAGCCATCCAACGCTGGCCGCCCAAATTGAACGGTCGCAGATCCACGCGGCTCGGCTCAGTTGAGTCCGAGTCGAATTATGACTCGGCTCAGCTCGAGGTCGGCTCGGCTCGGCTCGCAGCCACCCCGCGATCACTGACAGGCGGGCCCGGCCCAGTTTGCTGCAGGAGGATGACAGGTGGGCCCCCCGTTTGCTGACTGGGCAGAATTAATTACTTTTTGGGTTTTCTTTTTCAGAAATTAGTTTTTAATTCAGTTTTTCATAATTAACTCAAAAAAAATGCTAAAATAATCAGAAAATTCCCAAAAAATTCTAGAAAATATATTGTATTATTTTGAACCTAAAATAAAAGTTTGAGATATTTTTAATAAAGTTTGTCCCTAAAATAAATTATTAAAAGTCCTAGAAAATTAGGGTTACTAGTTTTTAATTAACTAAAAATTATGAAAAAATCCCAATAGCCCCAAATTAACCTAATAACAATATTTAAGCACGAATTTTAGGATACAGAGGTTACACATTCAAGTCTTCGAATATATTTTCTCGTTTATGTTACTGTACCGAACAAGTCTGTGTATAGGAATAGAGTATAGGATCTCATCCACGCTTGACTAAAACTCATTTACCCTTTCAACTATCCTATTTAAATGCTTGCATCCTGTTTGATTCCTGTACTCCTTCTAATCATTTCGTCCATCTCTTGCAGAGATATGGATTTGCGTAGTGGATGTACTGCCACCGAAGGCAACACACCTTCAAGAGTCAACGGCCAAACTCGAGGGAAGACCTCGACGACTCCTAGATTTCTGGGGACGGATGGACAGACTCATAATCCAGTTCTATCTGACCCTTCGGCATCGCCTAATGGGACCTTTTCGGCTTTATCGACACCATAGGATGGACAGACACAGCTATTCCAATTCTTCCAAATGACGATGCAGGAACAGAGACAACAGGCGGCCGCACTAGCTGTAGAGAAGAAGCAGCAAGCGGCAGAGCAGAGGCGAGAATTTCTGGTAGCACATAAGAGAATGGCTGCACAGGCTTCTGTACCACCCCAGGCACTAGTTCTAGTACCGCGATCTAGAGTTGGTTCAGTCAAGAACTTTGTTCAGATGGGTCCCAAGCCGTATAAAGGCACAGAGAGCCCAGAGGAGACCATAAACTCGATTACCCACACTCAAAAGTTATTAGAAGCATCACAGCTATCTACAGATCTATAGATGACAGGCGTAAAGACGCAGCTAGGTGGTAACGTTCATCACTGGTGGGAATCAATGGAGTGCCAGTTGGGTACGTGTCAGACTTGGGAATACTTCTTAAAGTACTTTGAGAGAAAGTACTTTCCGGACACTGTAAGGGATGCGTTGTACGATCTGTTCCTCCATCTGGAGAAGGAGAACAAGATAGTTGATGAGTATGATGCTAAGTTTTGTCGCCTTAGTAAATATGGCGCAGCCCTGATACCGAATGACTTGGAGAAGGCTAAGAGGTTTTACCATGGACTGACTCAGGAGCTCCAACACTATACTAGCTCACAGTCCCGGATCTCTTATGCCGAATTATTGACAGAAGCTAGGCTACAAGAGACTATCAGCAAGGGAAAATGAGATCAACTGAAGACACAGCAAGGACCAGCAAGGAGGGCCTATTAGACGTCCTTTGGTACAGCAACAGCAGTAGTAGCAGCACAGAGCAGGACCATACCAGATTCTGGAGAAGCCCCACTGCAGTTATTGTGGGAGATACGGACATATTTCGAGAGACTGTTGGACTCGCTTAGGATAATGTATGAGGTATGGTTCCGGACAGCATATGGTAAGAGACTGTCCAATATAGCATACATTGACGCTTATACCGCCAATACAGAGGCTAGCACTTCCAGCACCGAAGCCAGTTCAGCAGATGACTAGACCAGGAGCACCTCGACCCACAGTAGCAGGAGGATTTTAGCGAGAACCACTACTACCTACTCAGGAGGATCAGTTCACGAGGGCCGGACATGGGCTACCACAGAGGAATGGTCAAGCTTTTGTACTAGAAGTGGATGACATAGAACAGGAGATTCATGATATAGCAGGTATTACTCTTGCTTTTACTTTTCCTACTGTGATATTATTTGATACGGTAGCCACCCACTCGTTCATATCTTCTAGTTTTATTGCCAAGCATAATATTGCCACTATACCTTACCTAGTTGTGTTAGAATTCTCACCGAAGGAGGAGTTGTACCTGTTAGTCGGATTTGAAGATCGTGTCCTGTAGTGATTCGTGTTAGAGAGATGAATGCCCGACACTTAGTCCTTCCTATGCCAACTTTTGATATTATGCTTGGAATGGACTGGCAAAGCAAGTACCACGCTTTCTTTGACTGTTTTGAAGGAAACATTCTTTTTGAGGTACCAAGCCAGTCGAAACATGAGTTTGCACGAGGATCCACAGAAGCCCTTGATGATGTTCAGCTTGCAAGGGACGATGTTATTTATTACCCCATTATTTCAGAGTTCCAAGACGTCTTTCTAGAGGAATTGTCAGGACTACCTCCGAACAGAGATATAGAATTCTCGATTGAATTGACACCGAGAGCAGACCCATAGCGTCGCATGTTTATAGATTAGCAAAGAAGGAGATGGATAAGCTGAAGGCACAGTTGAAAGAATTAGAGGAGAAAGGTTACATCCGACCAAGTACATCACCCTGGGGAGCACCAGTATTGTTTGTACCAAAGAAGGATGGGTCAGTGCGTATGTGAATCGACTACAGAGCCTTAAATACAGTGACCGTGAAGAATAAATACCCATTGCCATGCATTGATGACTCATTTGATCAGCTTTGTGAAGCCAAGGTATTCTCGAAGATAGACTTGAGATCGGAATATCACCAAGTGAAGGTACGAAAGCAGTACATCCCGAAGACCATATTAAGGATAAGATATGGACACTACGAGTTTTTGGTCATGTAATTTGGGTTAACCAATGCTCCAGCTATCTTTATAGACTTAATGAATTGAGTAAATCGAGTATTCCATCAGTATTTGGACCAGTTCATGGTTGTCTTCATAGATGACATACTTGTCTATTCGAAGATCTACGAGGAGCACGAGAAACACCTGCGGATCATCCTGGAGACCTTAAGGAGAGAGCAGTTATATGTGAAGCTCAGTAAATATGAGTTTTTCTTAGATAGAGTCTCATTTCTTGGGCATGTCATTATGGGAGATGGTATTTTGTTGATCCAAAGAAAATCTCGACAGTCGAGACATGGCCTGTTCCTAAATCAGTATCGGAGGTGAGAAGTTTCTTTGGACTTTCAGAATTTTACCGATGGTTCATGGAGAACTTCTCAAGGATAGCAGCGCCTATGACTCGGTTGATGTGCAAGGATCAAGAGTTTATATGGACCGATGAATATCAAGGCCTTTCGAGGAGTTGAAGAAGCGACTGACCACAGCACCAGTATTGACTATTCCATCACGATCAGGAGATTATATGATTTATAGTGGCACATCAAGAAAAGGCTTGGGATGCATGTTGATGCAGCATGGCAAGGTAATTGCATATGCATCTAGACAGTTACGAGTACATGGGAGCTTGCAGCCATTATTTTTGCTCTAAAGCTATAGAGATATTACTAATATGGGGAACGAGTGAAGATCTATACAAATCATAAAAGCCTCAAGTATGTCTTTACGTAGAAGGAGCTAAATATGAGGCAACGCCGGTGGATTGAGTTGATGAAGGATTTTGAGATAGAGCTACATTATCAACCGGGCAAGGCTAACATAGTAGCAGACGCGTTAAGTCAAAAACTAGCAGATTACTTCTTAACGACACAAAGGGAATTATTAGAGGACAAGCAAGAACTTGGCATAGAAGTGGTATTACACAGAGCAGATGGGACATTAGCCAACTTGCAAGTACAGTCATCAATAGTAGCGAGGATCAAGGTAGCTTTGTCTACGGACGCCAGATTCAGGAGATTGAAAGAAAGGACAGAGGCCGAAGAGCAGACGAAATTGCGATTTCATGATGACAGGACATTATAATGTGTTATCGTCTATATGTTCCCAATGGAAAGATTCGACAGGAGCTGATGGCAGAAGCTTATAGTTCGATATATTCTATTCATCCTAGAGGCACCAAGATATATCGTGACTTACGACAGCACTTTTGGTGGAATGGGATAAAAAGAGAGATAGCTCGCTTTGTAGCCAAATGTCTAGTATGTCAGCAGGTGAAAGCGGGGCATCAGAGAACAGCAAGGCTACTTTAACCAATTTCGATTCCTATGTGGAAGTGGGAGTACATCACTATAGACTACATAACGGGTTTTCCCAAGAGCCCAAGTGGAAGAGATGCAGTATGGGTAATAGTAGATCGACTCACCAAGTTCGCCTATTTATTGCCTTTTAGCGTTTGCCAGTCTACAGAAGCTTTGGCTGACTTATACATGAGGCAGATTATGAGGTTGCACGATATTTCGTTCAGCTTCGTGTCAGACAGGGATTCGTATTTCATATCTCACTTTTGGAGAAGTATACAGGAGAGTCTTGGGACGCGTCTGAAGTTCAGTACATCTTATCACCCGCAGACAGATGGGCAATCCGAACGTACTATTTAGACATTAGAAAATATGTTGAGGGCTTGTATGTTAGAATTTGGAGGATCAAGGAAGGACCACCTACATCTTGTGGAGTTTTCTTACAACAATAGCTATCAAGCGAGCATCCAGATGGCTCCGTTTGAAGTGTTATATGGAAGAAAGTATAGGTCTCCCGTGTGTTGGAGTGACGTGGGAGAATGTCAGATTCTGTGGCAAAAATTGGAAGTCAACACCGTAGAGACAGTGAAGAAGATACATGGGCACTTGCGAGCAGCGCAAGATAGGCAGAAGCAGCGGGCAGACCTTCATCGTCGTCCCTTGGAGTTTAAAGAAGACGATCATGTCTTCTTGAGGATATCACCTACTAGAGGCACTATTCAATTCGGAGGGTGTGAAAAGTTGAGCCCAAGGTATATTGAACCATTTGATGTGCTAGAGAGAGTAGGAGAAGTGGCGTATCGACTGGCACTACCACCTTCACTCGAGGGAGTATATGATGTATTCCACGTGTCGCAACTTAGGCGATATGTGGCAGATAGCAGTCATGTTCTCGACCATTCTGAGATGACCATTGGGTCGAGCTTGTCATACCAAGAGCAACCCGTGGGAATCCTTGATCGTCGAGAGAAAGTGTTAAGAAATCAGTGTATTCCCTTGGTCCGCATGGCATGGAAGTAACATGCGCCAAAAAATCCACTTGGGAGCGCGAGGACGGCATGCGCCAATGTTTTCCGTATCTATTCGTAGACCAAGGTATGAATTTACCTTATTCATTTCTACCTCATACCATCCTTGATTTTCTATCGTGGCTTAATTTTAATTTCGAGGACAAAATTTTTATATGTTGGGTAGAATATAAAATCCCCTAATTTTAAATATTATAATTATTTGATTAATTATTTAATTTAATTATTTTAATTCCATATGTTAGAAAATAGAATTTATTGAATTTTGATTACTAGGTAAATATTCATCTAGAAATTTATGGAGCAAGCTATTATTTTATTTTATTTTATTTTAGGAATCTTTGTAGAAGGATGATAGATTATTTTTATGTACTTATATATTTTTTAGAATTTTATTACCATATATATATATATATATATATATATATATATATATATATATATATATATATAAAAGCAAATAGTATAAAAAAAACCTTAATTAAATTCCTTAAAACCACTAATAATCTTAAAACTAAGTAACTAAAACCCTAAGTCCCTAGGCTAACGAAACCACAGTAGCCCATTTCCAAAGCCCGCAAAACCCGCTCCCAACAACAGCACTCGCGGCTGGACCCCGACCTATCCCTCTCTATCTAGATATATATATATATATATGACAATAGAACCATCCACAAACCATAACCCTAAACCTATTCTCCACCTCTACGACAACCTCAACCCAGCGCCATGCAGCCACCGGAGCGCTACCTAAAACCAGTGCCGACCGGCCGTTAACGTCCGCGTCACCCGTGTAAATGTCGTGCAAATTTTGGCAGCGACGATCCCTGTTTCAAGCGTTGTTTTCCGCCACATCGCTCTACCGAATTCAAATCCGTCTTCACCGGTATGTTCATGACCAAACCTCTTCCAACTCTGGTAATTAGTTTCCATCAAACAACGCTTAACACTAGGTAGAAATCGAGGTCAAGTTGAAGGAAAACCACATATTCGAACTGCATAAAACTGTTTCGACCACCTAGGTTTAGAGACTGATATCTTCCACCACTGACATCTAAATTTAAATCTACTTTTGTCAATGTGAAGACCATATAACCGAGATCATTTCTTATTAATTATATTAATTCATTTTGTGTTAAATTCAGAAATAAACTGGGTTGAAAATCATGAAAAACTTGTTTTCCAACACTTTAGAATTGTGATACAGAGCGTGCCCCGCCAAACGGGACCATCTCATCACGTACCAATTGCACAAAAGGTGCATATGGTATATCCTGACGTGTGAAATTTTACAGAAACTGATTTGGACGTGTATGCGCGTCAAAATTAACCCGTATTCGTAAAAAGTTTTTGTATCGCGACTTTTGCAAAATACCGCACCATTTTGTGTACGCTCGTCAAAAAATAACAAAACTTGCACCATTTGATTCGTGGTTTCACGCTGGTCATGTAACCCAAGTTTCACGCAATTCTGAGATAGTTGACCAAGTTGCCTATTTGTAGGCCCCATGGTTGACTTTAAGGGCGAATTTGTGTTCGGCTTACCGGAATCCAAAATTGGACATACCGTTGAGTTTGTATTGTCGTTTAGAATTTATGTAACCTATAATTTGTCCCATTTAGAGATCTTGACCCCTGGCATGCATTTCGGTGGAAAGTAGGCCACAAGTGGACCCCGCTTTGACTCAAAATTACCGTTTTGATCCAGTGTCAAAATTGGACGAAAGGGTAGTATTTTTTAGCTATCTCGATGATTCCGAGAATGTTGGTGATATTTATTTCAGTATCTGGAGAAATTTATTCGGAGGCCATAGTTTCTGATCTTGTGTACTTGGCGACTGGACGCTTACACTATACAGATTGCTTGCCAGGCAAGTATACATTGCCATTGTACTGTGATTTACTTTCCATATGATGCATGTATTTTATTTTTACCTATTTAGTTTATATATTTTAACTGCTATATAAACTACGCGTCCAAGAATAACTTGGGTGCAACGACGGTGGAGTCGTATTCTATTTTTATTATATATATGCATGTTGACCTAGCTTATGAGATCACCCCATTATAATGAGGCATTCTTATATTTCATTGGCCCTGACACTGCTATTACATGAGTGTAAGTCTCATGTAGGACATGAACTTGCGTACTCGGCTGGCCACTGATATGTATAGGTCGTGCGACGGATAGGGATAACTGTTGATAGAAATTGCATGCTAAAAGACCTAGCAGTTATTTAGAGGTATCATCGTGTCATGGATGTGACATACTTAGAGTATAGGGGGGAGAACAACAAGTAAGGCGTTTGGGCTCCTTTGCACTTTCCTTGTGTAACCCGTATGCTCCGCCGGAGATACGCGATCATGATGACCACTTTATATTATATTATTACCTGGCGGCCTCTTAGGTTCAAAAGACGTCATGCTTTTTAGGCCCCTGAATCTCCGAGAGAATCATGCCAATCTTATTTTAGCCAGATATCTCACGTGTTGGAAAGTTGTTCTCAAACTGTATTTACATAGATGTTTAGGCAACCCAATGGATGTTATTTTTAGTACTTTATTGGCATGTTTCTAGTATCTTGTTATGTTCCTCTAAGGACCTGGCCCCTTTCCAGGTATAGACTTGCAGGATTATCCACAGGAGTACGGACCCGGACCTGACGCTTTATTCCAGACTGAGAAGGTCTTACCTTCAGAGTACCTTTGATTCATCACAGCTGATGGATATTCTAGTTGCTATTTCTTTCATTGACATTTATCTTATATTAGAGTTTGATCGCTTCTCTCACTTAGTAGTTTTTAGTATAGTCGATTTACAGTGGATTTATTTTTATCCTACTATCATTCTTTGATACTTCATATTTGAGATTCAGTTATTTATTACTATTTATTTATTTGTGTTATGGATGAGATATAGATTGCGTGTGACTTGTGTTGACAGTATATTACCACTTGTAGATTTGATATTCATATTATAGCGTACGTGTGTATTATGGTATCTATATATTAGAGTTTCCATATACACACAGTTGGCAGGCTTACGTATTCCTAGTCCTACATATTTTGGGACTAGGACGTGACAGGACATAATATAACAAATATGGGTATCCTTCCAGTATATTTGGTTAAAATGCCTCAAGTATAGTTTCCTCAAATGCCTCATTCCGAAACACAAGTTCAAGTAAGCGATGTGCCATCCATCCGAAGGTTACAACACCTTAGCTGTATGTCTCACTATATCGTGCTTCAAAAGTACTTCAATTATTCCTCCTAAGATCGAACGGTCCCAGTGACCTAGTGCCTATCCCTTTGGAGGAATGCCAAACCCTGTGCACAGGTTGTCCATGAACAAGCAATGCTGAAATGTAGGGAAGACAAGGAATGCACCTTCTCACCCACCATACGATACTCGACCCATTCTATCAAATTCTCCAAAACAGTTCTCAAATTATAGCCCAAGGCACTATTCTAAATTTATCTCCACTAGGCACCATGTCGCTTCTCGATATAGTGCTCCGATTGGTGCAATACCTCGCTTTGATAGATCTGTAACAAAATGCCCTCTCTGATACCGTTGTCCGGTCTTTAACCATAATTGCACGCTTCCTTTGAGGAAGCGTCCCAACCTGATACATGTGTGTAAGACACGTTCGCTCGATGAAGTATTCTCACTTGTCCAAATCGTAAAGTTTAACTCAAAGCCACAAATAATATATATACTTCCAAATGGCGCACACTTTATCAATGCCATAATGCGGTATTTTCCATATTCCAGTCCAAGTGTCCAAGATATTATGTGCGTTCCAATTGTTAGGCAAAAAGGAGTAGAGAAGAAGGGACAAAGCCCACTTACCAAGTCTGAATCCGCTCGATACTCTACCTTGCCGATACGGCCGATTCTTTGAATCCGTTGTCCGATGCTAGCATAATATACTCAATTGGTATGACCGTACGAGCAGGTCAGGATCTCCAAATCATCTAATTTGATTGGATTAAGGAAGACTACATCATCGCTCCAATCCTACCATCTTTGTACTGCTCTGAACGAACACGCTGATTTCATCTACGACGCACATTCCTTAGCATGATGTAAGACGATACTCTGATCCCATTGAAATCTGCACGTGATCTGCACATAAAACTAACTCAAATTATTACTTGCTCCTAAATCTAACTTATTGAAATGTAACCAAACCTTTGTCTCATTTTAATCTGGCTCAGCATAATACACCGTGCAGGTGTGGGGCATTACAAATATTAGAAAAGTTTTTTCTGGATTAAGGAGGGCGTTTATTGGAAGTTGATAAGAAAGCTTTTCTAAGAGAAGGAGAAAAAACTTGTTAAGATTAATTAGATACCATTGCTTTAATCTATTTATATAAGTCAAATTTAAATTTCCTCATCTTTGTTATTTCTCTTTTAATTCTTCTTTTTACCTCTTATTTATTATTTCCATAGTTTATAAGGGATTAGTAAGGAACTCTATACCAAACTGACATTTTTTTAAGAAGGAAAACTCAATAAAAAAGATAACATGGTGGAGATTTCTAACTTTTGTCACACCCCAATCTCCTGTAGGATCGATCACCCTTGTTGGACGTGATATCATTACGCCAACGTTCCCAGAGAATAATCGTCTCATCCGGGTGTCAATGTTACCACTGCCCTTGGATAATCGAGGCACGAGTATTTGGATACGTCCAGCCTATGGTACGGCATTGGCAGTAGAATATTGTCTAGACCACAATAGAATTATACTAATACAACTAGTTCTATATTTAGTCAATCATAATATTCTGAAGAAATAATAAATAAGCAAGAAACTCCAAACAATAATCTAAGAGAAATGAAGCTAAGGCATGATATTGGAATAAGAAATAATAATCTAGATCTTTACAAATATCACCTCGTGGTTCACAGTGCAAGATCAATCTCGACTATTTCATCACAGTGCAGTTCAGGAAGGTAGAGCACAATAACTCCAAAAATATTATCCCATTATGATAGAACAAGCATAACTCTAATAACAATTCTAATTAAATAATAAAGACTATAAAACAATAATAGTAAATATAATACATGATGAGAAAGTAATAAACTGATATCAAGGAATGACAATACTAAGAGATAAGTGAACAAGAGCAACATGGCATGATCAGTACATATACGAAGTAGAATAGAAAGGAACTGTAACTACGCAAAGTATTTTAAAATATTAGGTAGATATATGATCGACTTGGGAGATTCAATAATTTACACTAAGGAAAAAGCTAGCTCAATCATATGTGACATATATGATTACCTACTAGCCAATATTTTACACTACTTATCAATGGTTCTGATCACATATCCAGCTAGCACTTCCCCACCCCAACTAGTATGATGGATCCAACCATGACATCTCATAACATATGATTCACAATACAATGTCCGATAGCAAATACAATGAACAAAATATCTAATATGAAGGTAGCATCTCATGACTGGGATCCAATATTAAAATACTAATCCATGTATCATCGTGTCAGGAATCAAGTATAATATCACTAAGTACATGTATCATAGTAATTATCAAGTAAATAAAACTATCAGAGAATGTACTCGTCCATTGTCTTGTGCTGAAAATATCAAACAGTGTCTGAACTGGAGTCCAAGTGACCTATATATGAATTTCATGTATCAAAGAGTTATTTGGAATCATAAATAAGCTTAGTTAATTATATTCTAGGTTTCTAGGTCAATTCTAGGTCGATTGGGTAAAATTGGTTAGTACCTAATTTCGGGTTCACAAATTTCTATCGAGTTGGCCTATGTAGTTATATTAGCTAATACTAGCTATTTTTAGGTTTTTTACGTCAATACCCTATAGGTCTAGGTATTCTAGGTATAATTTACTATATATATAACTATCTAGAGTCATAAATACTAATATCTCATAACACCTTAGCTATTTATCTAATAACTTAACCTGTATCCAAGTATCTCACTATTACCTAGACCAATACCAATTACCTAGCCCATAACCTAGACACTTATCGCATATCCCAAATACTAACCAATTCTAGTCTAAATACCTTGGTACTAACTAGGATACCTCACTCTCAACTTACTTCACTTACCTACAACCCTTGATACTTGAGTACCATGCTGCCACACTATCTCATGTATCCAAAGTATCATAAGATACTAAGTATTCCTACTACCTATACTAGCATGCTACTCCTCACCTCCCATTCAAACCTACCATGCTTAAAGATACTTGATTATCGTGATACCAAGTACTAAGGTATTCACTTACCCTCTGCCTAAGCTCAATACCTAACTCACTTGATACTGACCAAACTCACCACTAGGATACACAAACCCTCATAATACCAATTAGCTCAACTACATATCTACCCTATGGTATCAATCCCAAATCATGTGATACCAACACAATACATATACTAAGACACTCCTCACAAACACAAAACAAATATCAAACACCCCTTATGCACCCTCTAGTATCACATTACACCATGGTACCATGATACTCTATATGCAACTCTATTCTTACACAAACACCACCATGATACCAACCCAAAATTATATGAAACATTAATATGTGCACGAATCAATGAATATCCTATCACCTGGGCTTCATACTAATCTATATATATGTTATATATTTAGTCTATTAGTGATATAAGTATGGCAATATCCATGTTGGTAGGAATACCTGTAAAAACCTATGTCGTATAATTTGTTCTCTACTTGTAACCAATAATGCACCTAATAAACATATTCAATAAATTTTAGAGTTAAAGTATGTCATAGCCATTCGTATTAGATTTTTGAAACTTTAAACAGGTCATATTTTCGTGTTCAAAAGCTCCCAAAATTGCAAAAATACCGAAACACATTCATTTTTCGGAGACCTGGTGCTCAAATAATTTTATAGAAAGTTTCAGATCGAACTTGGCCTATTAATTTATATATTTGGAAATATAACTTCAATATAGTTCTTTAAAAAAATAAGAGATTAATCGGAGTCATGAGTTAGGAGTTATTATATTTCTAAGTTGCTATGATTGCTAAAAACGAGGTTGAATATTATGATAATTTGGGTTATTTTGGACAAAAGAACGCATGTATACACCTAATTGACAAATATAAACATAATTACATAAGAAATACAAATTCTAACTGCGCGTATCATGAAGTATAATGACATGAACCTAGATATCCAATTTTGGACACAAGGACACAAGCACAACTCAATTTGGACACAAAATTTTCTGTAAAAATATGTATCAAACACTTGGTGGACACAAATTCATAATTCTACCAAATTAATAATAAAAAATAAAATTCTATCAACAAAAGTAGTTTCAATTTGTGTTCCTACCATAAAAAATAGGAAAAATAAAGGAATCACCTATTAGGAGTTGGATCCCAATGAATCTCCACAAATTTTGACATGATGAGGGTGAGTTGGACACGATCCTCCTAGCTCCTCCTTGGCTGCAAATCTTCTAGCTCCCCATGGAAAGGAATTTAGTAGAATTTGGGGGAAATTGGTTTGGAATGAAAATTTTGAGAAATTAGAAGTGGCTTGGGGAAGGAGAAAAATAATTGGAAAAATTAAATAAAATGTGAGAAGAGAGAGAGAGAGAGAGAGAGAGAGAGAGAGAGAGTAGGCCATATATAGTGGGTGTGGTTGACAGAATCACAAGTTATCATTCCACTCCTAATTGACATTCTAGAGCTAAATGATTGGAATCAATTGGTCATGGATGGAATCTACTAACTAAAATAGAATATTTTATTCATGACAAGTGAGTACTAATTAAATCTAATTAGTTATCATTAATACTAACAATAATTAATTATAGGTAACACTAATTAATTCTAGACTAACCTCTAATATAATATAATATAATAACAACATACAAAATTACCAAAATACCCTAAGCTACAGTGATGTTGTACGAGCATGGAATTGCGCTCGCACAAGACAATAATGTCAAACGTCATGGTTATCATCGAAACGACCATGTTACAGCAGAAGAAAGTAGTGTTACAAACAATAATACATCAAAGTATACGAAGTAAAGCTCTTTATTGAATAATGATATAGGTTACACGGCTTTTAATAGCCCAAATAAAAATGTCAAAATGGCTTATGACACTCTTGCTCTCTCTTGCTAACAAAGGATCTCACCGTCCATATATCATGTCTTCTATATCCAAGTACGTAAATCCTCAGCAGATACCTGAGTAGCTGAATGTGTGCCCACATACGTGGGTTAGTACACAGTTGTACTGGTGAGCATGATAACCTACTTGCCTAAACCTACAACTAAGTGATCTTATGAATACAAACAGTTATTATATGGTAGCCTTGCTAGTTATTTACTTAGATCGATTCCAAGTCATTCATGGCATGTTATATAAAAGCAATAAAGCATGTTATGCATGTAAGTATTAAAATCATGTAAACACACTAGCAGTTATATTCAATCGCAAAGGTAACTAAGCATGTTGTCCGTTCTACTCAATCAAAAATGTGAATCATAAAACCTATCGAACCGCATTACTAACCGAGTATTGATACTACCATCGATGAGCAGCTCTTGCCCGAGGTATGATGTGCACCCGTTATCTATACAAATGAACGTTATCAAACCGACAATAATCTATATGAAGGTCACTGGCCAAGCCATAATAGACTATTCTGAGGTATTTTAATCTGATCCAGCGATGAGTTGCAAGTCCATCTGGTGGTTTCGAACTGCAAGTATTATGATTGTCCGGTCAGTTCCAGGTAGCATGCCCCAACTGGGGGTTCACAATCCCCATGTTACCAAAGAACATTATCGATGTTTTCTTCTAGGCCGAATATTCCCGGTGCATATCCTATTTGAGAAAATCCAAACCCTGTACAGGTACGACGAGGAATGTGCCTTCTCAGCCCTACATACGATGCTTGACCCGATCTATCAGATTCACCATATCCGTTCTCAAATTATATCACAAGGCACTATGCCGCTTCTCAACACAGTGTTTCGTTAGTGGAACAGCCCCATCCAATACAGTTGCACAGTTTTGAACCATAATTGCATACTTCGCTTGACAAAGTGATAGGACTTGATACCATGCGCCCAATTCATGCCTCATTACCGTGTTTCCGATATTCCAACCATACAGTTCAACTCAAAGCCACAACTTCTATTTATATGAATGGCACACACTCTATTCACGCTACAGTACGATATTTCCAAGTGTTCAAGATATAATTTATATTCCTTTTGTTAGGCATGAAGGAGTAGAGGAGAAGGGGTAGATCCCGCCCACCTTACTGATCGACCTAACGCTCTGTGCCGATGTGGCCTGATCCTTGAATTTTTTGGTTTGATACGAAGCACGATCCAGCTTAACTAGCATAACAGTGGAGCTGGTCGTGCTTCCCAAATTATTCGACCCGGCCAGATTAAGGAAAATTTTACCAATGCTCGAGCCTTGCTATCTCTGCACTTCCTCCAAACAAATATGCTGCTTCCATTGCACAATCCCCATCCATCAGCTCGTTATGAGGCGGTAGTCTGATCACACTAAACTTTGCACATAACATGCACACGAAAATTAACTCGATCAATCCTTCTTCGATTTGATGCCTTATTATAATGTGACATGCGGAGCGGGGCATTACATAATATACCACTCAAAATAAGGTTCATCTTTGAACCAAAGTCCATACTCAATTCTCCTTGTGTTTCCTCTGAGCAACACACAAAACTGTTCCATGCAACTTATGCACTTCAATTTTAATTCACTATCTTTGCTCTATGTACGATGCTCGTATAAATTTCCTTAACGCTCATGCCATATCTTCAATATTCCATTCTTTTCCTTGCAGCTGTAATCGAGTTCAGCATATCCCTTAGTCTGGATCATACATATCTTTAAGGTATCCCCGAAATACATGTATTTCAGCCAAGCTTAGTGATAGCAAAATCGGACAAGCTAAATGGAAATCCTTACTTCCGAATCACCAATTGTTTCACTCACTCGACTAAACTGATCCTAGCGTCTGTCCCATAACTCTTTGCCTGCTTACTATTTTTAAATACCTTATCCTCATTAATCTCTGACATAAGCCGACAACAAGCCCTTGAGCATCTGAACGCAATGGGGTTTCACAATGACTTTATGTCCCTCAAATCTTCATATTGATTATTTTGTGTCTTCGTTGCATCAAGTCGTGTATATCTGAATGCGATGAGTCTCTACATCGCCCTATCACCCAACTATTTCTGAAATCTCTCTATGCCTCATACACCAAATAACTACTGCGACCATCTCACTTTCTGAATTATTGACGCATCAATGTCTGTGTTACCTCCTCTGCTAGACGATTTATCCAAAAACTGAACTTAAACCCTAAGTCATCATGACCCGACATTCCTGTTAAAATTTAATTCCTCTTTGGGTGAATACCTATTTGGGGTTCATGTGATCCACAAAGATTTTTCAGCCACACCATAGGGATAGTATCGCCATAATTTTGATGCGAACATAATCGCCATAATTCCTAGGTCATGTAGGATAGCTTCTTCGTGCTGCTTTAACTATCTCAAAGCATATGATGTCACCTATGCCCTCTGCATGAGTATGTACCACAAACCAAGTCTGATTCTATCTTGTAGAACTGAGGCACATATGTCCCTTCCGGAAGTGCAAGGATTTGAGCTTGTTTCGAGCTGCAGCCTTACTACTTGAAGCTAGTGTCATAGTCATCAATTTATATGAATATGATTCCCTTCTGGGTGAGACGAGTCAGAAGCAATGCCATCTTCGTAAATATGTGACTCCGAATCTCATTAGCTGACGCAAGCTATTCCCATACCACCACTTCGATCTTCTGGCTGCATCATCAACTTAAGGCTACCCCATCAAACTTTGAAACTAAACACTCAATAACCTAGGCCTATATTCAACATGCACCACTCACATCCACCCTCGACGCATTCCCAAATGCGCCACCGTAAGGGTCAATTTATGGATCTACAATGTTCACTTTGATTTGGCGGTCAAGTCGCTATGGTTAGTTGTTCCAAAGCTACGCTCAATAATTGTAAGTCATTACAATATACAGTTACTATGAACCATCATATGGCTCATCTGTAAACTGAACCATAACCCAACAATCCAAATCTGAACAAACTTTTAAATCTAAATACATGCACTACCTGCTAAAATGCATGTCCACTTAGATCTGACTTTCTATCCAAACCACTAATCGAGGAACTGCGCTCGCAGAAACTGTTTTCCATTTCTTCACCATTCTACCCTGAATCCATAAAAATCTTAAACTACCTTGTTTGACTTCTTGCATTGTTACTTGTAATGATTCCTGAAACTATAGGCTTACATTATTTCTTATCCATACGCCACGCTTCAGCACTGCACGTCCAACTCACTCGAGCGGTACAGTGATTTTCTCCTTCGTCGCCCTAGTATTTATCTATCTTCAAAGTTTCATCTATTATAATCCTTGTTCTATTTCATTCCTTAATGTTGCATCAACTTTTTCTGCATTCTGACGTGTTCGCACGGTCCCGGTGACTCGTGCACAAATCCTAATACAATTTTAATTCTATATCATCTTCACTGATTGCCTCGAACCTTACTACTTGTTATACTAATTCTAATACGTTGGGTCTGATTCAATACCTCAAGTGTTGACTTCGTTCCTGACTTAACATCGGCTTGACTCATATTGCACTCGTCCAAGTTTCATAGAGAGCTTGTCCATCTTTATTGTAACATTCCACTAAATCTGCGTTCACTGCACTCTGATCGCGCTACTGATTAATGATTGTTAGCATCAAAATTCTCAAGCACTAACGTCCATATTTCCTAAGTTTGATGTGGCCCAATCGCATTACTCCTTTATACTCGAAAGTATTCCTCTTCTCGACCAACTTCTCATATGCATTAACGAAATCCCTAGTCCGTGCTTGTTATTCTTCTACATATCCATCATTTATGCATGCTTGCACCAATAGTATGTTCCTTATGTCCAACCCTCTATGTCACCCAACGCTCCATGTAACTTCCAAATCGTGCTAGCAGAACTTCAATAATCAAACTTCTCGTCTGATTAATCCGAGCTTGAATACTTGATCACACATCTCGCTTTCTAAACTAAGCATTCGCTCGACTGATTCGGCCATCGCTTCAATATTTTTGTTTGTTACTTATGCAGTTCTCTTTCGATGCAACTTCCATTTACACGAGTCCGTTTCTGATCACTCACACATGACATATCAAAGAATACCTAAGTCAAACTCTGTTACACAAATTTTTGACTGAATCTTGTACTACCCCATATGTTGCGAGCAAACCTATCACTTATCTATTCCAAATATTTCTGAGCGTGCATCACACTTATCCTTGTTTTAAGAAGAACTTCTCCATATTCTTTACTCTAATTCACAATGTTCGTATCCGCTATGCTATGATCACGTAATCGAGTTAGTGATTATCCATTATCAAAATCCTCAATCAACAATGATTATACCCTAAATCAACTGTCCGTCTTAAACATTCTAAATTCTCGTCCGACATAACATCTATTGACAAAAGTCTGTTCCTGACTGCTCGGCCCAAATACCTTAAAGAATGCCTGCATCATATATTCCCATACAATTTCTCAAACGAGCTTTGGTGCTACCCTATTTATTGCAGCAATTCTTTTGTTATACATCCAAAATGTTCCGACGCATCAATCACCTTTGTGGTATGGCATATACCACTCAGAAATTGAGCCACTCCTCACACTATACTTACTATGCATCAATCCAATATCCATTCAAACTTTCCATTCTACGGTGATCCTGCCATTCAAAACTTACTCGTTTACTCAAAAGTCTGACACGAAACTCAGCCAACACACCATCAATTATATTTCTGTTGATTTTGTCTATTGCAACTCGTGTAACATTTCTCTCCCAGATACTCCTAACTATTTCTCAAGTTGTTCGATATATTCGTTGTACAAGCAACTAGTGCAACCTCTTCCTGATATACCAAGCCATTACTTAAATCTGTTCAACACATTTGTATCTTTCCAATATTTCTACGTACTACATGCCAACATACCTGATCTCATTTGATAAATCTACTGCTCTATTGATGCAACAAAAATCTTCCAGAACAACTAGCTATACAAATGCAATGATGCCATACAACTTGTTGTGCAAATGCAATAACGCCTAACGGTGCTAATCGATTTTATCGAAACCCTAAAAAATTGAATGCAACAAAAAACATGCACACACAACATATATATAGACTTATTATATGGAACATCAAATATGGCACCGAGTAGCGCCAACAACATTCAATTTGTGGAGGCCATTTCGAGTTTGTGATGAAGCAAAGAAAAAGTTCGAGGAAATTAATCGGGCGCTCTGATACCAATTTATCAAGCCCTGATCTCCTGCGGGATTGATCACCCTCACTTGATCTGAGATCACTACGCCAACGCTCATGTAGGATAATCGTCCCATCCGAACATAATATCGTTCGAGCCTGGGATTGTGCCCACACAAGGCAATGACGTCAAATGTCATGGTTTTCATTGAAATAACCATGTTACAGTAAAAGAAGTGTTACAAACAATAATACATCCGAATATATGAAGGGAACCTCTTTACTGAATAATGAAGTAGGTTACAAGGCTTTCAATAGCAAAAATAAAAAATTTATAATGGCTTCCAACACACTTGCTATCTCTTGCTTATAAAGGATCTCGCCATCCATACATCATGTCTTCTATATCTAATCACACAAATCCTTAGTAGAACACCTGAGTACCTGATAAAGTGCCCATATACGTGGGTCAGTAAACAACTTTACTAGTAAGCAGGATAACCCACTCACCTAAACTGACACTAAGTGATCATGTTAATATAAATAGTTATTATATAGTGGTCTTGCTAGTTAGTTACTTAGATTGATTCTAAGTCATTCATGACATGTTATACAAAAGCAGTAAATCATGTTACGCATATAAGTATTAAAATTATGTAAACACACTAGCAGTTATATTCAATCGCAAAGGTAACTAAGCATATTATCCGTTCTACTCAATCACAAAGGTAAAACTTGAAACCTATCTGTAAACCCCCTAATTTTCAAGAATTTTAAATTTGGATTTTTATAATTTTCTGGAATTTTCTAGGATTTTCTGGAATTTTTTTGTAATTAAATTCAGCTATTTTAATTATTAAAGGATTTTTAAATGATAATAAATAATATTAAAATATTATGAAAATAATATTTTATGGTGTAAAATAAAAAACTAGACATAGGATAATTTTTTGAGAATTTATTGGACCCCGAAAATATTTTAAAAGCCCTAAAAACTAATTAATTAATTAAACAATAATAAATCGGGTTTATTTGAAATAAACCAAACCAATTTCTGAACCAACCGGCTTTATTAAACCAAACCCAATCCTTAGCGGGTCGGATCCGGGTCTAACCCAGACCCGACCCACTAGCCCAGACCCGACCCGCAGTATTTTGGATTGGGCTGGATCCGCTAGGACCCGACCCGTCCGCCCGTCCGCCCGACCCGATAACTCCTCCTCTCCCAAACGCCCAGAGCCGCCCGACTCCTCAGCTTCCGGCCGTCGGCGACCCTCCGGTTCCTCTCCTCCTCAACGTCCGCCTCCTCCTCTCCCTCTCCGGCCTATAAAAGCTAGTCCCTCGAATCCGGCCACCACTTCACCCCCTGAACCCTAGACGCCGCAGCCCGCTTCTCCGGCCGACTCAGACGAGCAGCTTACCCCGCCGAGGCTAGCCCACCCTAGCCAGCACCCTCCTCCAGCCCTCGACCTCGCTGGCGAATCCTCCGCCACCCGCAGACCCCGAGCTCGCCCCTCCAGCACTCGCCATGATCTCCACCCGCAGCCGACTCCGGCCGACCCTCCACCGGCCACCTGAGCCCATCTTCGCCTCCGGACCTCGCCGCCCGGCCGCCCAGGACCTCCCTAAGCCCTCGCCGACCTCCGCCGGCCTGAACCCCACTCCCAGCGACACAGAAGCCTAACCCTAGCTTCTGTGGACACGTATCGGACACGTGTCGGACACGAAGAATTTGATTGCCCGGAGCCCTGTTCAGGTACTCATATCTCTCTCCTCGTAGCTCTATTTCTGATTCCGTCAGTTGCATCGCGTAGCCTGCATGACCCCCTCGGTGCCCGTGCAACCCGCTCGGTACATCGCGTCCTATGGTGATCGTGAACCGCGATCCAAAAACAGGAAAAACCAACGTCTTGTTTCACCCCGGAACTGAGTACTCCCCGCCAAACGGGACGACTTGGTCGCGTGCGGTCTTCACAGATACGTGCGCGTCGTTGATACGGACGTGCGGGATTTCGCAGAAGCTGATTCGGATGTGCGTGCACACCAAAATCAATGCGTATCTGCAGACACCGTCCAATATCCGACCTTTCTGAATCTTGCTGTAACTTAGTGTACACACGTCGGATCAAGAAAATACTTGCGCCATCAGACTCGTAACAATACGCTGGTCCTGTGAGCCAAGTTTTGTTCGATTCTGAGAACGTTGACAAAATCGCGTGTCGTGGGCCCTATAGGTTCCACTTGACGGGCGATTTTGAGAACGGCTCATCAGAATCCAATTCTGGAAGTTCCATTGGGTTTGTATCATCGTTCCTGACCTATTGATTCTAAGTTGGACAGATTTGGAGACCTTTGACCCTGACACATTTTTCGGTGCAAAGTGGCCCTCATTTGGACCCCGCCTTGACCCGAAAATATCATTTTTGCCCTTGTCTCCAAATTGGACTCAAGGACAGGCATTTCTAGCTGATTAATATTTTCTGGATCTGATGGTAATATCTATTTCAGCAACCGGAGTACTGCCTGCAAATCTAGCTGTTGCCAGAGTTACAATTGGAGCCGAAACATCAGGCAAGTGTACCTTGCCAAAATCCTGCAGTATTGTTACTTAATTACTTGACTTAATTATAACTGTTGTACATGCTTAAACCTAGGGCCGTGTGACTTACTTAGCTTCCGATTAACAGTCGGGTGCCAACACCGTACGCGGGGTTGTGTAACGTCACCTAGAGATGGATATCGTGACATTTATATTATCGTACTTGCCCTATCAAGTATATTAAACCCAGGACCCTTGACACGAATCATGAGACAGAATCTTCCTAAAATATTCTAGGTGATTCTGTATAGGATACATGTTTATGACTTATACATTTTACATGCTTAGATTTGATCCTGACTTATTGCATTAGTTTTGATCTTGCGTAACATGAACATCGTGAACTGTGACATAAGATTACATTGGGTGGGGAGAGTATTACCATATCAAGGCTGATTATATTATAATTATTGTCATCTGGAGGTGTCTTAGTCTCTGATACAGAGCTTTGGCGCAAGTTCTGGCCCTTCGAGAAAATACTGCTATGGTTTCTTCAACACTGATCCTGTAGTAGTCTCAGCCGGAGTATGACTAATAACTCTCACTTGCATTATAACTTAGCTGGTTATTTATTTATCCTATTTTTTACTTTATTTCTGCACTGCATTATTTTTGGCTTGTTTTATCTGTACCTTGCTATGTCCCCTGAGGACCTGGAATGGATTATGTCCCCAGATTTAGCAGACAAGATCTACCCTGAGGTGTATGGAACAGGAGCACTTCTCGGAGCAGTACCAGAACTTGAGGACGAGGTGATCGTTGAGGACTTCTCCTGAACAACTGCTTCGCCATGCTCAGTTTTATTTGGCCAATAAACTCTTTATTTCCTGTTTAAGTGAACTTTTGTAAACAGACTTAATATCGGATTGTTCCCCGATTTTTTAATTACTTGTAACTGGATATTGTTTATTTCTTTTGCTGATATTGCTATCTTTATTCAGTGGATGAGATTAGTAAACCCTGACTATTGTAATACAGCTTAAGTATGCCCCGATGGATCCATTAAATTAGGATTATCCATCAGTGCGTGCTGCTGGCCATTGCCACGTGTCTAGTCCCTCGATATTTTGGGACTGGGGCGTGACACTATTGAACTACGTCACTAACCGAGTATTGATACGACCATCAATGTGCAGACGTGCCTTAGCCGTCTATACAAACGCATGTTATCAAACTGAATCCTATCTATATGAAGGTCACTGGCCAAGCCATAATAAACTATTCTGAGGCATTTTGACCTGATCCAGCGCTGAGTTTTAAGCCCGCATGGTGGTCTCGAACTGCAAGTATTATGATTGCCCAGTCCGTCCAAGTTATCATGCTCCAATTGGGATTTGTAATACCCTCTCTACTAAATAACGTTATTGATGTTTCCTCCTAGGCCGAACGGTCCCGGTGCCATTGTGCCTATCCCGTTTGAGGAAATTCAAATCCTGTACACAGGTTATCCGTGACCACGCAATGCTCCGATAATGTACGTACAACAAGAAATGTGCCTTCTTGCCCCTTCATACAATACTTGACCTGATCCATCTGATTCACCATATTCGTTCTCAAATTATATCATAAAGTGTTCCGTAGGTGCAATACCACATTCCAATATAGTTGTACGATTTTAAACCACAACTGCATGCTTAGCTTGACGAAGCGATAAGATTTTATACCATGCGTCTGATGCATGCCTCATTACCGTTTTTCTAATATTCCAACCATATAGTTCAACTCAAAGCCACAACTTTTTATTTATATGAACGACGCACAATCTATGCATGCCACAGTACGGTATTTCCATGTGTTCAAGATATAATATGTATTCCTTTTGTTAGGCATGAAAGAGTAAAGAAAAGGGGTAGAACCCGTCCACCTTACGGATCTACCTAACACTCTTTATCGGTGTGGCCTGATCCTTGATTTTGTGGTCCAATGCGAAGCACGATCCAGCTTAACTTGTATAATCGTGCAAGCTGGTCTTGCTTTCCAAATCATCCAACCTGGCCAAATTAAGGAAGATTACGCCGATGCTCGAGCCTTGTGATCTCTGTACTTGCTCTGAACGAACATAATGATTCCATTTCATAATGCACGTGCCTCAGCCCATTGCACGGCGCTACTTTAATCGCACTAAACTCTGAACATAACCTGCACACAAAAATTAACTCGATCAATCCTTCTATAATTTGATGCCTCAGCGCAATATGCCGTGCGGAGCGGGGCATCCCAACTTTACGTGTCAGGAAAAAACAAGGGTATCATTTGTGAAAAGTGGCTAAATTTATATAAAAAGAACCATATTAACCCTAGCTTCTAGCTGCCACCAAGTACCAGAGTTTTGTCTCTTCTTTTCCTTCGATTAGTCAAAATTACAAATGATTCCAATATAGGAAGAGATGTATTAAAAATTACAAAAGATTCTAATATAAAATTGAATTTTGATGCCGTAACACACACATACACATACACACAAACACACACAATAATAAATTTCTATCATCTCAGTCAATCTATTAAATTTACTTAAAAGTTAATACACAATACTTATGAAAAATTACCTAGGTGATATATTATGTTTTATATAGTTCAAGACTATATAGTGATATAACTAACTATCATATATAAGTTAACCAACTGGACGTTAAGTGGTTCCCAAGAAGCCACACCTACCAATTTGACGCAGATGTCAAGAAGTGGGTGGTTAAACATAGTTTGTTAACTAACCCAAATATATGTACATGTCACTAGATAGTTTCTTATGTTTACCAATAATTTGAAGAAATATTCACAACAAAAATGGAATATCAAGGGCTATTAAATAGTTAATTAGCATGTATTTTCTTTATGTTTATTGGTTCTTCATTGCATATATACTTGATAAAATGATCAAAAAAATAAGAGGCCATTAAAAAGACACGTTGACAAAAAGCCAAGTTTCACAGTATCACAAGTCTCAACTTATAAGTTTAAGTGAGAGGATGCACACTGATTTTATCCTGTATGGTAGAAAAAGAATAGGAAACCAAACGTGAAAGTAAATAGAATGAAGTGGAAGAAGGCTAATCATAACATTTTTATACAGTAAGTTGATCGAATTTACATCCAATTTTAATCCCTAAAATTCATTATATATAAGTTATACAGCACTAGTAATGTGCTTATAAGCATATAGATTGACTAATTATTTATCAGCTCAGTTGATATTGTATGGAATATCCAATACAACATCTATTTACAGAACATAATACTCCAAACAATTTATAAGCAAAGTTTAAATTGCTTCGAATATATGAGATAATTTACCTCCAAGTTGAAGCTATAAATTTGAAGGTCACCACTTGCAAAAATGTTGATAAATGTTTTTTATGGACATATATGTCATTGTCTAACCCGTAGTTGACAACTCTACCATCCATCCATGTTTGCAGCAATATGGCATGACAATGTATAAAGATAATCATGAGCATAATCTAACCCATAATCAATGTCACAAAGATTTCGCTTAACACCAAACATCATAAATCACCTTCCCTCATATTATTTATCATTCAAGCTGGAGAAAGAAGAAGGAAAGAACAGAACATTGATGTGTTAATAGCGCTTGCTCTTGTACTTAGTTACATATTGTAAAGTGAACTCGAGCAAATTTGAACAAAAAGATATTTCACAAATATAGTTTCATGCAAATTTTAACAAATGTATCAAAAGTGAGTCAGAGAGTTTGATGCATCCATGAAACATTAATGACTAAAATTGACCACAATGTACATTTCTATCTGATAAAAATGATATGGCAAAAAAATAGTGTTGAACCACTGATACTAGAGGTGGGACTGAATAAGCATTAAACATGTATACCAAATCTAAGAGATGTTCTAGACATATAAATGTGTTCATTAAAGTGCTTTTAAAAAAAAGCACCTCAAATAATTTATGTTCATTTCAAAATACATTAAACAACCTTATCTAGAGTAACACATTGGTATATATGTGTTACTTCTGAAATAATTAAAGCATATAATGAAGCATAAATAAGAAATATTCAGATAATCAGCACATTATATAGTATTGGTGTAGTATTGGGGTTGTGCTTGTACATAAGATAACCTTAACTTGATTGATATAAGAAATAATATTGTCAACGTCCCGATCTCCCGCAGGCAATTAGTCGTCCCCGCTGGGCACGAATCACCGCGTTAGCACTCCCGCGGGACGATCGCTTAACCCAACTGGGCGTGATACCGCACGAGCGTAAGCGGCGCCCCTGCAAGACCGTGATCCATGTAGGCAGTAAGAGGTCTATGCTACAAATTTGCACAGATTTGTCCGAGTACAGCGGAATAATAAATGCAAAGACGATTCGTAACAAGTTCACAGAGTCATCAATTGCGGAAGCATTAAAATAACACAAGTATGAAAATAAATCAAACTTTGTATTGATATTAAACAAGTGTTACAAGCAGCACTAGGCCGAGATTATAAGTCGCTCAAGCCTCTCTCTCTCTGAACAGTAAAAGCATGCAAAGTGGCTACATTTATGGAATGATACATAGGCGATGTTCCAATATTATGTCTTGTATATGTGCTTCAGTTCCGGACGCAACGCTCCAAGGATCTAGAGTGTACTCCATGTCTTAGCACGCACGAAGGAGGTATCTGCACCGAACGAGGTTTTCCTGCACCCTACAAGCAATCTGGTGGGTTATCAGTACATGAATGCACTGGTGGGGAGGCTTCTCGCTCGCTCGACAAATCCAAAAATGATATATAGGTTCCGTGCACCATCTGTTTAGTTAACTTTCTATTCTTTCCTTAGGATCAGATTTATGACAATAATGAATAGCCTAACTCGTATGGCAGTGCGTCGCACGATATATGAGTTACACGGCAAGACTTACCAACTTATCGTTCATCCTTTTCTGTCCATGGAAAACCAAGTTAAATCAAACTCGAGCACATCATATATGATACAAAATGAAGTAGTGCACGAATAAAGCCTAGGGATCCAAACAAGTTCTTGCCTCAATTGTGTTACGCTTACTAATTAACGTATAGTGCATCCATATCTCTAAGTACAAAGTCGCGTACAACATTCTCTTTTATTACAAGTTTTAAACATTCTTCTCAGAGTTACTCAGGTATGTTAGAATATACAAGTTACTCATTTTGATGCAAATAAACTCGCACGCGGATTGCCACAATCGAGCCAACTTAGTTTATATGAACAAAAGGTCACTGGCATAGCCATAAAGGATGAGTTATAGCCTCTGGCGGGATGGCTGCAACGTTGGAACCGTGAAGCTGTATGCACCATCATGCACGAAATAAATGGCTATTATAGAAGCATAAAAAATACGCTGGAGAATTATACGCATAAAACCCTCAATATGGAGAAAGCCTGCGTAAAAAAGAGCTCCAGCACTGGGTGGCATAAAATATGACTTCAGAGCCATTGGCGTATAGTAGAGCTTCAACGCTATTCAGCATAAAATATAGCTCCAGAGCAACCCGCGTAATGCAGTATTTCCAGACTGCTTCAGCGTAAAAAGGTTGCTACATCGCCACTTCGACGTAAAACCTATCTGCTTTTAATACTGCGGAAAGTTGTACGAGAAACTCTTCGTATTTCTCGAATAAACCTGTCAGATGAAGCAGTAAACCTGACTCCTGACAAAGAGTACGACACGACGATCAAGAGGACGGCTGTAATGATGATTCTGCACAGAGCCTCAGATTGTCGTTTAGTGACAAATCTATGATATAAGACATCGTCTACGCATTCAAGGAATACGCTGTCTATTCTATACAGGAAGAGATGAGCTTTTATGCTCAGGATGAGACGAAATCAACTGCTACGTCAAAAGCTGCTCTTCGTACAGAACTTGAGGCACGTCTCTGCAATTAATGCGCGAGATGGGGGCAGATCTCTGCATTTAATGCATGAGATTTGGTTCTACTTTTAATGACTGAGTAAGCCATAATTAGGGCTAATAGGTCCACATTATCATCCCTGCACATTACGCCATCAGGCTATTTTCAGCTATAGGAGTACGCCGTATGCTATCTCCTCGAAATACGCCAACCTGGCTATTTTCAACTATAGGAGTACGCCGTATGCTATCTCCTCAGAATATGCCAACTCAGGCTATATTTTCAATGGTGAGTGACAAGGCAATCTGGCCCAGAATACGCTCAAGACCTCAGTCAAGGAAGGATAATCGGCTATCTTTATGCTGGCTACCTATCCATGCAGCATCAAGATTTACTCAGAATTTGGCTTCTACGCCAACATGACAGAATTTGGCTTCTACGCCAACATGACAGCTACTTGGCTTCTACGCCAACATGACTGCTACTTGGCTTCTACGCCAACATGATAGCTACTTGGCTTCTATGCCAACATGATAGTTATTTTCCTTCTATGCCAACCTTCTCTACGTAAGGGACAGTTATCTACGTGGCTTGTATGCCGTGATCTTCGATGACCGATTATACGCGTTACCTCGTAATGGGATACGTGTCACATGCCAATTCAGGAGATTATTCATACGTGGGTGGCAGTTATTATAACCGCTGCATAAAAGGTATAGCTCTCTCCGCTGTTCGGTTTCTACGCCGACTGTCACTGAACCCTATAAATAGAGACCTCCGGCCACGGAGGTCCAAGGTCGAAGATTTTGAAGAGGGTCGAAGATTTGGGAGGAGAGTCGAGGATTTTTTAAGAAAAGAGAGTATATCCAGAGAGCGTTGATTGACTACTTTGGCAATAAGAGTTCAACCTTTCCTGCAGTCTTTGAAGCTTCTTTTTCGTCTTTTACAGCACTTCTTCATCATCGTGTGGTCCAAGGGACAAAGTGATCGACCGTAGATCAGACTCCTATAGCAATATTTTCTAAGAATCAAACTTTTGTACTTAACATCCTCGTATAGGATTAATAGTACTTCTTTTTCTTATTTGTAAACCAAAGAAAGGGTTTCGTATAAACCTAGTTTTATTTCTTTCATTTATTATCAAACACAAGATGGCGACTCTGCTGGGGACTACTTTCTCATATGATGAGAAAGCCATTGCTTAATACGAAGTTGTATCCGTCGGATCAACGAAGAAGACTCTGGTCGTCCAATTCGACCAATCTGCTTATGAAGACATGCTTCGCGAAGGGGGTGGCTCTCGTTCCCTCTCTTTCTAAGACAACAAGAAGCTGCGTAAAGTATGGATGCCCCGGACATCCTCTACCCTTCCTGCGGGCTCTCTCTCTCTCCGACCAACGAGGTTGTAACATCGCAACCTCCGTGCCCCATGCGTAAAACTGTCTTCCATCAGTGACGTGGCAGACAGAGCTTCTGGCAATGCCTTAGTGCCAATCCAGAAGTCTACTGTGCGCCCCGTGCATAAAACTTTGTCTGCCATTTGTGACATGGCAGACAGAGCTTCTGGCAATGCCGTAGTGCCAATCCAGAAGTCTACTCCATGCCCCACGCATAAAAATCTATCTCCCATCTGTGATGTGGCAGACAGAGCTTCTGGCAATGCCTTAGTGCCAATCCAAAAGTCTATTCCGTGCCCCGCGCATAAAACTGTCTCCCGTCTATGATGTGCCAGACAGAGCTTCTAACAATGTCTTAGCGCCAATTCAGAAGTCTACATCACGCCCCGCGCGTAAAAATATATCTTCCGCCTATAAGGAGGCAGATGATCCCTGCAATCACTGCAAGGAAAAACAAATGGCGAATTTCCCGACTTCTCGGCTTTTACGCTATCAAGAGAAGAATTTGCCCGCTCTTTAAATTACGCGGATGTTGACGGCCGATTGAAAACTTCTTCAGTTTATGACTATTAAACATACGCTCTTCATACGGATGACGAATCGTATCCTACTCACATGGCTGAACTGCTGTATTCTTATGGCAGGAAGAGAGTTATGATTCCCAATCTCCGCACCCCAACTGATATAAAAAGGCAAAATAAGCCTTCTTCTTCTCTTGTTAATCCTCCTGACTTGGGTAATTTCCTGATCCAAACGAGCAAAGACAGGGGATCTTCTAATACATCTATTACGTCTCCTAGGGAGCACTATTGTAATAGTCATAAAATTATAGTTAACTACTGCTGCTCTAAGGCAAAACGGTCAGTTTTCAACCGGTTGAACTACTTTGTACCCTTACAAGAAGAAGAGCCTACATTCGCATCAGTGAACATGGCTTTACATATTCCTAGAGGAAGGTCAAGTTCAAAATGTCACCCCTCTAGAACTCCAAGCCAAAGGAGATTTGACAGACTCCTGGAAAATATTGAAGCAGGTGTCTTTCGGAATACTCGCTCGAGGTCACGGCAATCGGCTTCGTATTCTTACGATTCTGACACTGGGGGTCCTCAATTTCCTGAATGTGATACTGACAATATATACTCAATCTCCACAGAGGTCTATATTGATCCCTCGGTAGCACCCAGGGAAATAGGAGTTTATGCAATTGGAGATGAACATGATGAAGCTTCCCCGTCAGGGAGTACTGAGCAATGCATCGCTGTATTGGAGACATCGCTGAAAAAGATGCATTCCATGATGGAGAATATGCACCAGATGATGTTGACTCAACATGCGGTTGCCATAGCTCAAGCATCAGTTCCTCCAACTCAACTGTGTGTGGGGGTGGATATCCACATTCCAACACAAGCCAGGAGCCGGTTCCAAATTAAGAGTCAATGGATCCTCCACCTCTGAATCCAGAGAATGTATTGCATCCAGTTAGAGTTACAATATAACCGACCTCTCATCTCTCTGTGGTCCTTTTTCCAGCTGAAGATCCGATACAAGCAGTTCGGGAATTAAAAGCCTAATTTGATACCTTGAAGCACAAGGATCAGCTCAAGAAATTAGGAATCAACCAGCCTTACCCAGCTATCTGGGACGAGATCCCTTTCCCTCCAAAGTACAAACCACAGGCTATGGTTTTGTTTGAGGGAAAGACGTCACCAAGTCAGTACATAAACTACTTCTGCATGATGACGGTGTTGCTGCAAGGGAATGACGCCTTTCTCACTCGAGTATTTAAGGGCTGTCTGGAGTGGCCTATCAATGGTACCTTAGTCTTGCGGACAATTGTATTACTTCCTTTGAAGATTTTAAGAATCTTTTCTTCACTCGATTCTATGAAGGAGGGATGGACATGTCTATGTCCTCGCTCATCGAAGTAAAGCAGAAGAAGAAAGAGAATGTTTGTACTTTCATTAAACGTTTTCGTCAAGCCACTTTGCAGATGCCTCCCGGAGTTTCGAATTCAGCCTTGGTGGACATTTGTAGGAAGAACCTGCTTCTACTGATTTCGGTGTTCACAGGACCATATCAGTTCCATGATTAGCCCTCGTTTATTATTTCAGCGGTTGCCGCTGAAGACAACAGTTGGAAGGCACGTGACAATGGAATCATGATCTCTACCTCTGAAAGAAAGAAGAGGTCATCTTCCAATAGCGACCATCCTCGTGGTTCCAAAGGAAAGAAAGCTCTGGCGATCAACTCGTCCAGACAACATACTCCTGGGACTACGCAGACGAATCCTGGGACTTCTAGGCCTAAAGAAGAATATTCTTTGGACGACGACGATATTCCGAGCATCTTCGACTGTCTAGTCAAAAGTGGCAAGCTTACTCTCCCCGAGGTGAAGAGGCCCAATGAAGTCGGCAGTACCAATAATCCTAAGTACTGTATTTTTTACAGGTATATGTATCACCCTACCAAGGCGTACTATGTACTAAAAAGGAAAAATCTTGGAGCTGATTGATGCTAAGGCCATCACTCTGGGCAACAACGAGAAGACGGTCACTGCCAATATAATATCTCTCCAATTCGGCGATCTTTCCCCTCAAGAAGTTCCGGATGGTGTAGTACCTATTTCCCGGACGATGATGAACATTGTTAATCTCCCTCCGGCCAGGGGTCAAAACCATAACCTGGTACCCCTAACTACCTAGCGTGGTGAGATTATGTGGGTTCATCCTGATCTGGTGTCAAAGATTGAGTAAGGGACTCAAGCTACTAAGGCTAAGTCCAGAAAGAACTCAAAGTGCAAACGATGCCATATGGTTGTAATATCCCCGACATCAGAAGAAGAGGCTTTGGCTACCGGAACCCGTTCAGGGAAAGCCTACCTCAAGGACTATGGAGGAAATCAGGACGAAGCAACGGTAAATGCTTCAGCTGCCAAATTTCCAGAGCCTCAACCTGTCAAACTGGAGGCAGGTCCTTCTAGACCGACTTCGGCGGACAATGACAAGCAGAAAGAAGTTCTTTTCGATAAACCTTTGAAGAATATTCAAAACAAAGGTTTGGAGAAGCCATATAACTTCAACATCCTAGCCCAATTGGCTAATACTCCAGCCAGACTGTCTATTTTCGAGCTACTCAGGCTTTTCAAAGACACTCATCAAGCTTTGAGTGAAGCTTTAATGCAGGCGGATGTATGCTTGACTTAGGTTAAGTCCCCCGACAAAGAGCCCGAGGCATATCCTCAGTGCCATAGCGTGATGGAAGTGGTCCCTAACATCACTTTCACTCAAGAAGATATGCTGTTGAAACACAACAAGCATGACAGGCCCCTCTATTACACCGGATACATCGGTTCCATGGAGGTAGACCGGATTCACATAGATCCGGGATCGTCGATCAGCATCATCCCTCATAGTCTGCTCAGGCCATTGAGGATTCGTACAAGCGAACTGGCTTATACTACCACTACAATCGTGGGCTTCAACGCCAGGAAAAGTAAGCCACTAGGGAAGATTCGTCTGAGGATCCACATTGGGGACCTTAGATTAGTGGCTACTTGCTACGTTATTGATTCGGAGGTGTCCTACAATATTCTGTTGGGCAGACCATAGATCCACGAGCACAATATTGTTTCTTCTACTCTACATTAATGCTTCAAATATGTAGACGCCCAAGGGACAGTAAAAATGGAGTTTGCTGACCTCAACCCGTTCAAAGGAGTTGAGTCCTACTATTCTGATGCCATATTGTACACCCAAGACTACATGAAGGAGGTGTCAGGCAAAACGAAAGAGGAATCCCACTGGTAGCCTGGAGAACCATCTGCTGAGCGACCTCTGTCAATCCAGGTGAAAGGATAAACTACCCGTCCTAAAGTCCTGGATCCCATGGCTATCCACTTGGACAAAACCAAATTAGGAGGAGGAAGTAATCCCTTAGTAATCACTCTGAACCAGAAGCCTCCACCTTTGGTCATCAACCTTTGGTAAAGCACGCAGCCAACTGATGTAAATACAACCGGCAACGTGGTTTCTAACGATAATAAAGATTCTATATTCCAGTATTTTGATGATCAATTTCCAAATTAGGAATACTCCTCTCATAACGATATAGAGCCTATAGCACAAAAATTTTTGGAAGCTATAGACTCCTATCATCCGTATGTGTGGGAGGCAGCGTCAACATCTAATGTCATCATGACTTACGGGCCATATGAAGATTCTATCTTTATTATCCTACCTACTCGCAGCAATCAGCATCCAATAGTCTTTGGTCACACGTGGAGCATACCGATTGTACAAGAAGATTCTCACGAGTCTGATGCTGGGAAAATACAGGTCCACAGATATAGCCCACAGGCTTTGAAGATTATGCAAAGCATGGGTTATGACCTGAAGTCAGAGCCAGGCCTCAACTATGGAAAAGGCAGGCGAATGTCATTGCATGGTGATCCCTACAGTCAACGAACTCACTTTGGGTTAGGGTATACCACGTCTCTTGCAACTTTTGAGTCAAGTGAGGATGCCTTCTCCTCTTCTCAGGATGGTTCGTCGTCCTCCAACTCATATGCTGATCTCGAACGAGTATTGTCAGCAAATACGATATTGACAGATTCTCTCGAAGCAAACGAATAGGAATCTGAAAAGTTTGAAAATGACTCCTGGGCACAGCAAATGGATATGCAATGGGAACTCTGATTTGAGCAGAGAGAACTGCCTACTGAAGATAAAGTTATCCAAATCGATATTGGGGATGAGCTTTTACCAAAGCCGATATTTATCAGTAACAATCTTTCCGAAGAAGAAAGGGAAGAGATGATCCAGCTGATAAAAGAATATATCGACGTCATTACGTGGATTTATGAGGATATGCCAGGTCTTGATCCAAAAGTGGCTACTCATAAGCTCAACATACTGCCCAATTCAAAACCTGTAAAGCAGCATCAACGCTGGTTCTGCCCAGATATGATGGATGCCATTAAAGCTGAAATCAAGAAGTTGATAGCCTGCGGGTTCAACCGGGAAGAACAATATCCTGATTGGGTCGCTAATGTTGTCCCAGTCATAAAGAAAAGTGGAAAAATTCATATTTGTATCGACTTCCGAGATCTCAATGCGGCCTGCCCCAAGGATGAGTTCCCTCTTCCCATCAGAGAAGTCATGATCGCCAATACCTGCGATTTTGAACGCATGTCTTTCATGGATGAATTCTCAGGGTACAATCAGATTAAGATGGATCCTGAAGACGAGAAGCATACTGCCTTCCTTACACCACTGGGGTATATTGCTACACAGTTATGCCTTTTGGATTGAAGAATGCTGGGGCTACATATCAGCGAGCTATGAGTAACATATTCCATGAGCATCTACATAAAACAGTAGAATGTTACGTAGACGATATCGCTGTCCAAAGCCGCCTCAAGGGTACTCACATCCAAGACTTGAAGACAGTATTCGAGTTGATGCGCCAACATCAACTCAAAATGAACCATACGAAGTCCTTCCTAGGTTTATCCAGTGGCAAATTCCTAGGATTTGTCATCACCGCCAAAGGCATTCAAGTTGACCCTGATAAAGTAAAGGTTGTCCTAGAAATGCGACCGCCCCATAATCTAACGGAACTCAGGGGATTTCAAGGTCATCTAGCTTATATCAGGAGATTCATATCCAACCTTTCTGGGAGATGTCAACCTTTTTCCCATCTGATGAAGAAAGGTTTGTCCTTTGTATGGGACAAAACCTGTCAGCAAGTGTTTAATGATATCAAATGCTATCTCACTAATCCTCCAATTCTGGTGCCTTCCGTCATAGGAAGACCATTTTTGCTGTATGTTCGAGCAATAGATCATTCTTTAGGAGCTCTTCTCGCACAGAAGAACGATAAGGGTCATGAATAGGCTATCTACTACCTAAGCAGGATGATGGTCGGAGCTGAACATCAGTACAATCCAGTAGAAAAAGAATGCTTGGCCCTAATGTTCGACATTCAGAAGATACGACATTACGTCATAGGCCAAACTATTCATATCATCTCCAGGATCAATCCTCTTCGGGTACTGATGAACAAGCCGAGCGTCCTTAATTCTCGACTCGTGACTTGGGCGATATTATTAATACTGAATGATATGGTGTACATCCCTCAGAAGTCCATAAAGGGTCAGGCCTTGGCTGATTTCTTAGCTGCTCATCCAATTCCGGAAACCTCCAAACTATATGAGGATATTTCAAACAAAGTTGCAAAATGTAACTCTGCAATGGAAGGTGATAGATGGCAGCTATTCTTCGATGGCGCCTCCAGGACTGGTCCCAAGGGAAACATGATTTCAGGAGTAGAAATTGTCCTGGTAATTCCTGATAAACTCGTCATCTATCGAGCATATTCTCTTAGCGAGCCCTGCTCTAATAATGTGGCAGAGTATAATGCTCTACTAATCGGGCTTCAAGTCGCTAAAGAATTGGAGGTCGAATATCGGAAAGCTTTTGGTGACTCCCAGCTGATTGTCAATCAGGTCAGAGGAGTATATAAAGCCCACAATCCAGACCTCATCCCTTATCACCAAGCAACGATCGAGATAGCCATGTCTTTTAAAGGATTCTTCCTAGAACATGTGCCTCGATCTTAAAATTTGGAAGCTGATGCTCTGGCTAGTCTAGCTGCAGATCTAGCCATTCCTATAAGGAGGCAGAATTCAGTGATCCTTTTCAACAGAGATCTATTCTGTGTGAAAAATAACTTTCACCTGGAACGCAGCTACGCCGTAAACACGGTTCCTCCTAAGAGAGACTAGAGAAGTCCCTTTATAGATTTTATGGCATACAAAATCTTACTAGAGGATCCTAAAGAAGCAGTGTCTATCAAAAGACGATCATTGCGCTTCTATTTTGATGCTTCTTCGCAAAGTCTATATCATCGAACATATGATGGACTACTACTACGATGTCTCTCCGATGATGATGCAAAGCGGGTTATCTGTAAAGCTCACGATGGTGTATGTGGAGCACATCAACCCAGTCCTAAGTTACAAGATCGCATCAGGAGGATGGGCTATTATTGGCCTACTATGATTGCAGATGCAGTAAAATATGCCAGACAATGCAAAGACTGTCAAGTTTATGCAAATTTTATATATCAGCCTTCTGAGTATCTACATCCTACCATTGCATTATGGCCCTTCGAAGCATGGGGTATGGACATCATTGGTCCGATTCACCCGTCATCTTCTAGAGGACATCGGTTTATATTGGCTATAACCGATTATTTCTCTAAATGGGCAGAGGCGACCCCCCTTGCTGAGGTAAAGACATCCAACATGCTCAGCTTTATCAAGCACCATGTCATTTATCCCTTTGGGATATCCCGAAGGATAATTCTTGACAACGGGCCTCAATTTATTAGCCAAGCATTTTACCGATTTTGCGATAAGAATCGGATACAAAATCTGGCCTCTACGGCATATAATTCGGCTGCTAATGGTTTGGCGGAAACCTTCAACAAAACTATTATCAAACTCTTAAAAAAGTTCATCTCTTCGAACAAAAGAGATTGGAATGAGAAGCTCGGAGAATGCCTCTGAGCATACCGTACTACAGTACGAGCACCGACGGGTTGTACCCCATTCTCATTAGTCTACGAGTGTGAAGCAGTTCTTCCCATTAAAATCCAAATTCCATCACTCAGAATAGCAGTAGCTAATGAGTTGACTCAGAAAGTTAATGATCGACTACGGCTTCAAGAGCTAGAAGGATTAGACGAGAAACGCCTTCAAGCTAATCAGAGCATTGCATTCTACCAGGCACGCATCTCCAGATCTTTTAATCAAAAAATAAAGGAAAGTGTATTCAAAGTTGGTGAGCTAGTTTTAGCTATGAAGAGGCCAATAATCATTACTCACAAGAGTAAGGGTAAATTCCAGCCCAAATGGGAGGGCCCTTATGTGATTGAGACGACGTTCTAAAATGGCGCTTACAGATTAGCCAAGCCTAACGGAGATCTGATAATGGCTCCTATCAACGATAAATTTTTGAAGAAGTACTACGCTTAATCTCCCTTGTTCAAACGGAGTATGGTGAAGATCTCATTCTGACGATACTACATACAAAGACTAGTTGGACCATATTCTATCATGTTATTATGACCTCTGAATAGATATGTTTAACTAATTTGGAACTTCAAAACCTATCACGTCCATATTACCTCTGATAGTATTTTGTATACAAATTTAGTTAGATCATATTCTATCATGTCCATATAACTTCTTAATAGATGTATCCAGCTGAAGCTTACCGAAAGTATATCACGTCCATATTACCTCTGATATCACTTTCACCCTAGCCTGTCATTTATATTCAAAAATGATGGGTCAACAAAAGTCAGATAAAAGCCTTTTTATTATCTCTAGGAAGAGCAAGTTACAAAAAGAAGCAAAAAGTACATCATTGGGGAAGAGCAGTCAAATCACGAATCTGTTGTGCCAGAGCGGCCATCCTCATATTCCTGGACGTTAGCACGAGCCCGTTCCAGTCGTGCCTCATCATCACTCAGGTGGAATAGTTTAGACCGAGCCTGAACAAAACTGGCACGGATGATACCCGCATGTGCCAAGTTTTGCTGAGCTGTATCCATTCGGCCCTTCAGCACATCTCGAGCTGCCGATGAAGCACGAGCCCACTCCTTAGCCTGAGCGAGCTTAGCTTCCAATTAGCGGACTCTCGCTTTATTTCCCTCATATTCGGCCTTGCACTGGGTTAGCTGAGGAATAACCTCCTCCAAGACGGCATGCTCTTCATCCATCTCTCGCTGCTGTGTCCGGATAGATTTGTTCAGAGATTTTATCTGTTCAGCAAGCCTCACAATCAAGGAGTCATACTCGGCCTGAATCATATCATCAACGTTGCCTCGAGATAGTTGCAAATATTCATTAATGGGTTGTTCTAAACCATTAACTATTTGCTCCAGCGCATCAGCTATTCTAGCGTCGTTAAAATTTCTGATCGGCGCTATCGCAAGTTAGGAGGACGTCAACAGATTATCAAAGCTCAGGTTCTTTTCCAGCACCATGGAAATTAACTCCTTCAAATTGTAGTAGAATAGGCTGGTATAATTTTTAATCAGCATATCGAAGACCGTATGCACGCTAGGAGTGGCTGCAATACCGAGAAATCGACTTCCAGGAATGACCACGGAGGATGTTGCTACGGCCGTTGCCTCTACAGATGGCGCTATAAAAGAAAGAACACCAGCAACAGTTAAAGTTGCTGGCATACTCAACAAAGGAGGCACAGTCATAATAGTAGGCTCATCCTCCTCTGAAGATATTTGGACTGTTGTTGGCGAGACGACACCCAAAAATGTTACGGATGAAGGATCAGCAGATTCAAAGCGTGCCTCTTCAAGGTCGAACACCGCCGCTTCATCGGCAGGATTCGCAACAAAGTCAAAGTTTGCGTCAACTCCGGCATCCCCTGAGATGTCTTCACCTGAATAAGACAAGAGAAAGTTAATATCAAATTGATATTAATTTTCCTAAAAGAGGCATAAAGAAGACATTTACCCATGGCCGATGGTATATATGTCGCGTCCGTAGCCTGTACAGCTAAATTATTTTTTAATGATGCTAAGCGAGCTGTCATACCTGGGGAAGAGGGTGCACCAACTGACGTTGGAGGATAATCTTCCCAGTCATCACCAAGATCCACTCGAGGCTCATCGGGTAGAATCTCGCTGGAAATACTTACAGACGAAGTACGGGTTACTCCCATTATTTGTCTGGATAAAGGTATCCTTAAAATGCTCGGCCTCGTAGGCGATCTCGTAGCACTACCAGAAGCAGTAGTAGCAGCAGCGTTCTCGAGCAAAGAATCTCCGGCACTGCCAGCCGAAACTGTGGAGGTTCCCTCTCTAAAAGGCGAAGGACCTTTAATCAAAGAATCATCCCCAACAGGGGAAACGACAGGCTCGCTCCTAGAAGCCCGTGGAAGCCCTTTTTGGACCTCTGGCAACCTTCTTCTTGCCAGGGGAAGGCTCTTTCGGAGTGGAAGCCTTCCGTTTCTGGGGGATAACGACAAGCTCTGCCGGCGGAGCTATTACGCCTCTCGGTATTATTAACAGGAAATTGTCTGCCCCAGTGGTGTCTTCATTCTCATCCGAGGAAACAGACGGAACATCCTTCCTTCCAATGGATCTATGGGAGGGCATCCTAAAACTTCCACGCACGTCAAAATCACGATGGAAGGTATTTATGGACGCATAGAACTGCACGTACGAGTGAAGGATGCGTAGCTCCATGGAGAGAGAAGTCGCGGGCACAACAAAAGTTGTACTAGTGCAGCCCGTGATGAAGTACCGCCATCCTCTGGCTCCATCAATAAGTCCACCTTTGGACTTGAAACTGGTAATGGCATTTCCCACATGCAATTGGTCATACCCAAACTGCTTGGCGAACCGACTGGGCAGATAAGGCTCTAAGAAGCAATGATTATCACTCATGTATAGCAAGTAGGAAGGTCTAATGCAGACCAACCAGTAGAAGGCTTTAGGAGAAAAAATGGTTCTCCCAAGACCTTCATCCTTGAGTTTCGTCCCTTGTTGATTGATATGTACAGGAGGGACGATACAGAAGATCTTCCAGCTGTGGGCAACGTTTAACGCCCGTCGGCAATCTGTGACGGTCGCCACATTCCAAGAGGAATTCTTGTAATTCAACAAGAAGTTATTTCCTGAACAGCTGGCAGAACCGGGAGATATCACCCTGGTGTTGTGAATAATTAACCATCCCATCAAGTATAAGAATGGTAATTCCACCTTGGGAAAGATTTTATGTTGCATCTCATCTGCGAGCAGCCCATCAGTAAGGGCCCTCAAGCCTGCTTGTATTCTATATACCATAGCAGGAAGTAGGCCAAGTCTTGCTCCAAACACCAAACGCATTGCGGGCCATAAAGTATTGCGATGGATACGATCCGCAGACGCGATCCCCGGCACTACCCATCGGCGTAGCCAGACGGAGAGAAAGCCAGCCAATTGAGCTTCCTTTGACAGAAGCTTGATACAATGCCTCATATAACTGAAGGCTTTTGTGCCTGCAGGGTAACCCCCTATATCCTCGTCAAAAATATGATCTGAATCCCCTGCATCTTCAATAAGGTCATCGACTGTATCAGCATTGAGCATGCTCAGGAGGTTCAAGGGCCAATCTCGGCTATCTACCACCTTATCCAGCTTAATATTTCTGGCCTGGTGGAAGAAGAGGTAGGTTGCGCACTTGTTGATGTGAGCCAAATCAGATGGCTCCTTGTAGAAAGTGGTACAGGCAAGGTAGTGGCACATCATCTCCTGATACACTGCCACTGCCCGAGGGTTTGTATCCCTCAACTCCCTATTTATAGGGACATACTCTTCATAAGGAGCGTCCCCCATTGGCATCCTCGAAATCTCTACCATCTCATGAAGGTCTAAGCCCAACTCACCCAGCGGAGTGGTAAAAGTTCCAGTGAGCGAATTGTATCGCCCCATCAAGGCTAAGAACAAGTTAGGGTTGACAGGCAACCCAACACTTGTGGCACTCACAGCCGCGAATAAGCCAATATTTTCCAGCTCCACCTGGAAGTGCTTCAGGGCCCAGGCAGTCAAACTAGCCCATCAAAGATTCCCCGGGCTAAGCCATCCGCTGGTCCGAGGGTTAACCCTGGGGTACATTCCTCCCTGCCCCATAAAGTCATTGCAGAAGGTCGATATCTGAACCGACTGGATCAGCGAAGTATCCTCACTCGGGACACTACCCGGCAATAATCCCCTAAAGGGCATAACAAGGCCCGAAGGACGGCTCATATAGGCCCCCCGGTTGTATCCCTTGTTGTATAAGATCTTCCCCGGTCGGCCGTAAAGATCGGGAGTCAAAGCCCACATCATCTTCCTAGGATGTGTGGCATGAAAGAATACCGAGATAGGGTAATCCCTGGGCATACTGGGCAGATACATAACCGTGCCCTCAGTAGTGAACACCCAATCCTCCTTCTTAGGCTTGGTCTGGGATTGCTTGTCAATAACATCCCCGAATAAGAAACCCGGTTTCTTATACTCCATCCCGTCTATGTATGTCAGGGGCTCCCCACTGATCATACTCAGCAGCATGCGTTCTCCCTGGGACGAGATAAGGGTTTCCCTTTCTTCAGGATAGTTGGCTCCAGAAATGGGGAATGTCACATGCGACAAGTCCTCTAAATAGTTTGAGTTCAGCATCCCGGCAGCAAAGCCTATCACCTTAGCCAAAAAAGGGATTTGCAATTCTACTACAAAATGCAATAGAACAAGTCAGTTTCTACACTAGATATTACACTCTTGTAGTTTACGCCAAAAATTATCAGTCTGTGCTTTTACGCCAAGATTGCAAAAATCTGAGCTTTTACGCTGGAACCTATTTTCGAGGCGTAAAATTCAAGGTTGGCAGTATACACCAAAACTTAACAGTCTGAGTTTTTACGCCAGACTGCCAAAATCTGAGTTTGTACGCCAGAATTTTCATTCAGCACGTAAAATCCAAAGCTTGTAGTATACGCCAAATTTCGACAGTCAGAGCTTTTTTTACGCCAGACTGCAAAAAGATGGTTTTACACTGACACATTAGAAATATGGGAGTATTGGTTCGCATACACGTACAACGTGTGCGAAAAATCCTCTACTCCCCTCGGAGTCCTTTTACCTGTGATGTCCGGAGCACAACTCGACGATGGAGTACTTCGTTCCGATCGAGGCTCGTTCAGCCTAATGGGAGTTGCTCGTGCTTGAGCAGAAGAGCGAGAAGAGGAAGAGACCTTCTTTCCCTTAGCAGTGAAAGACTGTTTAGGTGCCATGGCGAATATAAGTTCTCAAGAAAGAGACAAAGAAGAAGAGTTCTTGAAAAGCTAGGGTTTTGTGAAGGCAGATAAAAGTTTTCTCTCTCAGGACCTTGGGCTATTTATAGAGTTCGGATAACTCTTCGAATTCCTAACCAAATCCGATATTTAATATTCGGTTATGATTTGGGACTACGTCAGCCTATCATTTAAAAAGAGAAGACGGTCAGTCAGTGGATCCAGAATTTATGCACAGAGCAGATCTATGGTTTTACGCTCAGGAGCTTTTTTACGCTCGAGAGGCTACAAATCTACGGTTTTACGCTCAGAGGCAATAAATCTATGGTTTTACGCTCAGATGCGTTTTACGCTCAGATGCTTTTACGCTCAGGAGCTTTTACGCTCAGAGGCTACAAATCTACGATTTTACGCTCCGAGGATACAAATCTATGATTTCACACTCGAAAGCTTTTTACGCTCAGAGGCTACAAATCTACGATTCTACGCTCGAAAGCTACAGATGGCCAATTGTAAGAATTTACGCAGAAAATGCTCCTACTTGGCAACAAAATACTCCAAGTGCCCAAAACATACAGAGTTCAGCATTGAAGATGACTCTTCTTTTTGGGTCGATTGGAAGTTCATCCGAAGTCCAGTTAGAATCTTTTTTAAAAAGTTCAAATATGGCCGGTTCGACAGACATTTCTCGCCCTATTCCAAGGGATTTTCGAGAAACCATTCTTGAAGATGATGGTCTAAACAGGAAAATCTTCGTATCAGAGAAGTAACAGTTCAGAAATTTTATGCGACTCCTCGTCCAAAACAATATCTTCAAAGACGACTTAATGCTAAGAAGCTTTCTACGCATCTTTAGTTACGCGTAAAAGATGGGACATGATCAGATACTCTTTTATCAGAGTCGGCGTAAAATTACTCAGACGTGCTGAAGCTGCACATATTCAGACTTCCTCACAGCAAATATGGCAAATCTTCAGATGCGTAAAAGAAGACAATTCTATTAATCATGATTACATATGATGGAAATCCAGTTTACAAAGGATTTTTTATCTTCATGATTACATATGATGGAAATCCTTTTCTACAAAGGGTTTCTCATTTTCATTTAAGATCACACCAAGAATCTGATGAGCCAGGTTATCATATTAGTGTAGATCTTTTTCGTCTTTTTTGGTTCTTTATCGGCTTCTGCGGCCGATGAACAAGAAAATGGTGAATGGCGGGAGGATACAGAACTGGGCTTGTATAAATTATTTAAGCCATCCTCCATACGCCATGGCAGGCATGTCCTAGATTTGTGTTAGGGGTTCAGACCCAACACAATATTGGAAGACAAGGCTAAACTGCCTACCCTTGTCCAGCACCATGATGGGAAAGAATACAGCTTGCAAGTTGTGTGGTCCAATACGACCCTTCCTCTCTCCGGGATGAATCGCCATATAAAATTGCTGATCATCCCGAGCAAAGGAAGCTATGATATCCTTCAATAATCCATCGTTGCAGAGGATATTTGCTCGAAGATGCCTCTTTTTACGGCTCCTTACATGCTGGAAGAGCATGATCTTCTTCTTCCTCAAGTCAACCCGACGAAGCTCGGCAACCATCTCTTTATGGTGAAGGAAGTATAGGAAAAATAGGTTAACTCATTCGCCTTTATATAGGCAGAGGAGATCACACCAAATCAAAACAAATTCCTAAATATTTGCCGAGAAATCAACCTCGCTGAACGAGTCAAACTTAACCGTTTCATTCTTCATTCAAAGTGTTTCAAATTACGAGGAATTTGAAAACTTTGAAGGAGGTCTTGTAGAAGCATAAAAAATATGTTGGAGAATTATATGCGTAAAACCCTCAACATGCAGGAAGCCTGCGTAAAACAGAGCTCCAGCACTGAGTGGCATAAAATATGACTTCAAAGCCATTGGCGTACAACAGAGCTTCAACGCTATTAAGCGTAAAATATAGCTCCAGAACAACCCGCACAATACAGTATTTCTAGACTGCTTCAGCGTAAAAAGGTTGCTACATTGCCACTTCAGCGTAAAACCTATCTGCTTTTAATGCAGCGGGAAGTTGTACGAGGAACTCTTCGTATTCCTCGAATGAACTTGTCAAATGAAGCAGTGAACCTGACTCCTGACAAAGAGTATGGCACGATGATCAAGAGGACGGCTGTAATGATGATTCTGCACAGAGCCCCAGACTGTCGTTTAGTGACAAATCCTTGATATAAGACATTATCTACGCATTCAAGGAATACGTTGCCTATTCTATATAGGCAGAGATGAGCTTTTACGCTCAGGATAAGACGAAACCAAGCGCCACGTCAAAAGCTGCTCTTCGTACAGAACTCGAGGCACGTCTCTGCAATTAATGCGCGAGATGGGGGCAGATCTCTGTATTTAATGTACAAGATTTGATTCTACTTTTAATGACTGGGTGAGCCATAAATAGGGCTAATACGTCCACATCACCATCCCTGCACATTATGCCATCAGGCTATTTTTAGCTATAGGAGTACGCCGTATGCTATCTCCTTGAAATACGTCGACCTGGCTATTTTCAACTATAGGAGTACATCGTATGCTATCTCCTCGGAATATGCCAACTCAGGCTATATTTGCAAAGGTGAGTGACAAGGCTATATGGCCCAGAATACGCTCAAGACCTCAGTCAAGGAAGGATAATCGGCTATCTTTAGGCTGGCTACCTATCCATGCAGCATCAAGCTTTACGCAGAATTTGGCTTCTACGCCAACATGACAGAATTTGGCTTCTACGCCAACATGACAGCTACTTGGCTTCTACGCCAACATGACTGCTACTTGGCTTCTACGCCAACATGGTAGCTACTTGGCTTCTACACCAACATGACAGTTATTTTGCTTCTATGCCAACCTTTTCTACGCGAGGGGCAGTTATCTACGTGGCTTGTATGCCGTGATCTTCAATGAGCGATTATACGCGTTATCTTGTAATGGGACACGTGTCACACGTCGATTCAGGAGATCATTCATATGTGTGTGGCAGTTATTATAACCGCCGCGTAAAAGGTACAGTTCTCTCCGCTGTTCGATTTCTACGCCGACTGTCACTGAACCCTATAAATAGAGACCTCCGACCATGGAGGTCCAAGGTCGAAGATTTTGAAGAGGGTCGAAGATTTGGGAGGAGAGACGAGGATTTTTTAAGAAAATAGAGTATATCCAGAGAACTTTGATTGACTACTTTGGCAACGAGAGTTCAACCTTTCCTGCAGTCTTTGAAGCTTCTTTTTCGTCTTCTACAGTACTTCTTCATCATCGTGTGGTCCAAGGGATAAAGTGATCGACCGCAGATCAGACTCCTATAGTAATATTTCTCCAGAATCAAACTTTTGTACTTAACATCCTCGTATAGGATTAATAGTACTTCTTTTTCTGGTTTGTAAACCAAAGAAAGGGTTTCGTATAAACCTAGTTTCATTTCTTTCGTTTATTGTCAAACAGCTATTGAAAGTTATTTCGTCCGGATCGGATCGGCCCTACTATCCCAGCGCGCCATCCGCAGGAACAAAAAATACCTTGTGCACAGGTTGTCTGTGACCGAGCAAACACAAAATTTTCAAATCTTATTATCACAACTTATCAAATTTTGAATCACATAAATCACAAGTTAGCTCCAATCTTCTCCATGTTCACAAACAAATTGGCTCTCAGAGTCGCCTGAATAGGTCCTGAATGAATGTTGCTCCCCGAGCTATCTTATCATAATTCTTACTCAAATTGTCATGTTGTAGTCCCCTAGTTCAGGAACTACCTTGATGACCTAATGGTTCCGAATACTTTCATGTTCAAACTTACTTGAAACGACTAATTGAAAGTCTTTCGGCTAAACAAAGTGAGTCCTGCTCCGAGTCATGATCTAGGTCATGGCACGACTCTATGAGATAAGCATTTCACATAAAGGTGAATGATATACTTGCTCAAATAAAGGTATACTTGAACCATAAACAGTACAACTTAGCACGAGTATGAAGGTGTCATTGAGTCATGGCATAATCTCTAAGACGAGCAGTATAAGCAGGTGTAGCAGTGTACTACGAAGAGTATATAATGGTCTACACGAAGCATAGTGGAGTCTACTTGAACGAAGTAAAGTTAACATGCGAGGACCCAAGTTATAAGCCAAGTTTTATTACCATGTTCTAACACAAACAATACAAAATAGGATTATTCTCTTAGCTAGGTACGTTGGATTCTTTATTAGCATACAGGGGGTGATTTACCTAGCGGCTAGCATGTATCATCTATATTTTAAGTGTGCTGGCTAAGCAAAGACAAGTTTATCATAGTGACCCACCTTAGCGATGATTCGCCTTGGTCGACCGATACTCCGAGCGAGCCTAAGAAAGTCTAAGTCTGAACTCTTGAAGGACAAAGTCTGAAAATCCTTTTGCCTCAAATGAGAATTCTTGCTGAGCAAAGAGGGTCGGGTCATTGCACTTTTGTTGTTTGAATCGAAAAGTCCGCTTGAGTGGAACGGGTAATTACATTATACACCACTCAGAAAAAGTCTCGTCCACGAGGCTTTTTGAGCGCAAGCCATTCTATCGCACTATCGAATCTATCCCAAGCATATCAATCGGTACCACTAAATTCATTAGAACACAATCTCCTACTCGTTTCTTATACCTTATTGCGTGTATGTTTTGTCAGTCTTATTGAATGACTCTATCAGTCAATCCACGGTCTGACTCAGTCTTGATTGTGCCTTAGCGCAAAATATATATCACCTTAGCACAGAATCTGGAGTAATGCTCTATAATGAGCTGATCGAGGCGCAAAAATGAACTGACTAAAAATACTAACTGTATAAGAAATATCTGGCCTAGTAAATTAGAGATACACAAGTTAACCCAATATCTGCCTGTAGTGAGTAGGATCTGTGAGAAGCTCCCTATCTGTGGGATAAAGCTTCACATAAAGCTCTAAAAAGTATCAACTGTACGACTATCTAATAGACCAATAGACAAAATAATCCCCGAAGTATATTTATACTGAAAAATAAGTATCCCTCTCTAACCTTGTACAATCTCTAGTCCAAAAAAATATTGAAGATTGCTAAGGTCTTTCATCTAAAACTGCTGATAAAGGTACCTTTGAGTAGTTGCAATCCATCATGAATCATCGCCAGTCAAAATTATGTCATCTATATGGAGTAAAAGAAGAACGCGTCCTTGTGGTAACAACCGTACAAAAAGAGAATGATCCTGAGAACACTACTGAAAACCTACCTCATAAATAGCACTATGGAAACACTCAAACCAAGCTCGGGGAACATGCTTGAGACCATATATGGCACGACAAAGGTGACAAACATGCTACGACGGAGTAAAAATACCTGAAAGGGGATCCATATAGACAACCTCGGATAAATAACCATGAAAAAAGGTGTTCTACATATCCATCTAATAGAGTGGCCACTGATGAACGGCAGCAACAGTAATGACAACTATGGTCATTTGAGCAACAGGTGCATAGGTCTCATCATAGTAAATCCTATGCTCTTGTGTAAAACTACAGAGAACAAGTCAAGCCTTGTGTCGCTCAATGGATCAATAAGGTCGATACTTGACCTTGAAGACCCACTTGTAACTAACAGACTGGACCCTGTCTGTAAGTAGAATAACATCCCAAGTATCTATCTGCTAAAATGCTTGAAACTCCTCTGACATAGCCTCTTGCCACTCATGGTACTTAACATCCTCTTGGTAAGAACTAGGCTCTAGTATAGTATGGATAGCAGTAAGAAATGAATGAAACTGTAGAGAATATGAGACTAAGGTGGCAAAACCAAACTTATCTAGTAGATCGGAACAATCGGGAGTAAAACGTGAAGGAGGTCGATGAGTATGTTAGAACTCGTAAAGAGGTTATGGTGGATGCATGGATGGTGAAGAATATAACATTACGTGGGCTGGTAGAATTTATGGAGGATCCTCATGAGTTAGCGACAGAAGCATCGTAAGAGGAGTTTTACCAGGAGAAGGGAGCAAAGGAGTACGATCAATGGAAACACTAGATGATGGAGATGGTGGAAACAAAAAGTAAACATCGGAAGGTGGAATAGTAAAACATGAAGAGTCCTCAAGAAAGGTGACATAACGGATATACGAAGACGATGATCCAAGGGATCATAACAACGGTATCCCTTGTGATCATAACAACGGTATCCCTTGTGCTCAGAACTAAAACCAAGTAAGAAGAACTTGTTTGATCAGACTGTCAGCTTTGTGCTCTCAGTCTCAGGAAGAAGGACAAAACAAGTGCATCCAAAAGTCTAAAGCATACTGTAATCAAAAGGATACGAAAAAAGACTCTCATGAGGTATCCTACCAAATAAAAAGAGGAATGAGTGATATTGATAAGATTAACAAAAGTAACAATGGCTTCTGCCCAAAAATTTTGAGGAAGATAAGAGGATAACAAGAGATCATGAGCAGTTTCAAGAATATGACAATGTGCTCCGCTATCCCATTCTGTTCATGAGTATAAGGGTAGGACGGCTGAAAAGGGTGCCGCAAGATTGAAAAATAGATCGTATCGTAGTGGAGAGATACTCACGAGCACAATCAGAACGGAAAGCTTTAATCCTAGCATTGAATTGAGTATGAATCATAGTAGTAAATGTCCTATAAATGTTTGAAAGATCATAACAGTAACGCATAAGATAGACCCAAGTATAATGAGTTTAATCATCAATAAAGCTCAAGTAGTAGACAAAATCACTCATATATGGGATAGGAGCAGGTCCCCATATGTCAAAATAAACTAATTCAAAAATATTACTAGATTTAGATAAACTATTAGGAAAAGGTAGGGTGATATGTTTTGCCAACTTACAGCTCGTACATGTGGACAGAGAAGAGAAAGAACAACATCCAAGAGCTCCATTGTAAAATAAAGTCTTTAGACGAGGTTATGAGATATGACCTAAGCGTATGTGCCGCAAGTCAGCAGCAGACGTAACAATGGCAGGATGACTAGAACTCAAAGGTTGAGTTGATAGAAGATGAACAACTCAAGTGGTATAATCGTCCCTTCTTATTAGTACGACCAATAATCTGGCCCGTACGAGGATCCTTCACCGAACATATGAGAGAATCAAAAGAAATAATAAATCCACTCTCACAAATGCTACTGACTGATATGAGGTACAAAGTAAGATGGAAAACATGTAAGACAAAATAAAGACTAAAAGTGTCAAAAATAATGGAGCCAGATTAAATGATAACCAACTGAGAACCATCAGCTGTGTATAAAGAGGGAAAATTGGATGGTAAAGGTATAATACTAGATTAAAGACAAAGGTCAAAATTCATATGATGAGGACCAGAGTCTAATATCCAAGAAGTAGACATACCAGTAGAGGCAGATGCTGAGGAGCGAGTAAAGACAGGTTGACGCTGGAGACGGAGCTGGACTTGGAGCTCTAACTGAGTAAGGCGTTGCTAAATATCTGCTGATGTATTAGCCTAAGTTGATGTCTGAAGTTGAGGTACCGAAGAGTGGGTCGAGGAAGAATTCTTTGTCTGTACCCGCTTGAAGAATTAAGTTCTTAAATATGGATGAAGCAGAAAATAATTATCCACTAGATGTGAAGGCCTATGGCCGTGAGAACAAATCATACCAGACCGCTGACGATCATAGGAGGTAATAGCATAATGACCATGCTTTTTGTAATAGGTACATAGACGACGTATATTTATTTTTAATTTTTTGTGTTTTTTATTTTTTTATTTTTTTATTTGTTTGGATTTTTTACGAATTAATAGAATATTATAAGATTAAGCAATTGACAGGGAGTTTGCTTTTGTGGCATATGTACTTCATATTGCTTTTGTTTGCTTTTGTCATACATATACGAAGGAAAAGTAAAATTTCTCTAAATCGGAGCTGCTTCTTGCTTCATGTCTTTGAGAGAAGTAAGTGCGACCATATGAGAAGCTTGCTGCTTGTTAATTCAATCAGAAGACTTTCTTTTCGGTTCTATTATAATACAGCTACCGAATATTGTATCGTAGGTCCTACGACGACCTTTTGCTATGATGCCTATCAAATGCAGAAGCGTCGTAGGCCCTCCGCGAAGCTCACGATGGCTTATGTGGTACACACCAATCTGGCCTAAAACTATAGGACCGTCTCCGGAGAATGGGTTACTAGTAGCCCACAATGGTAGTGGAGGCCATTGATGATGCAAGGAAGTTCCAAGCATGCCAAATCAATACAGACTTCATCCACCATCCATCGGAGTTCCTACACCCAATGATAGCATCCTGGCCGTTCAAGGAATGGGGAATGGATATCATGTGACAAATAAGTCCATCTTCGTCTAAGGGGCACCGGTTCATCCTGGCCATCACCAACTACTTCTCCAAGTGGGAGAAAGCAGTACTACACACGGAAGTCAAGACATCCAACGTGATCAACTTCATCAAGCATCACGTCATATACTGCTTCAGCTTTCCATGAAAGATCATTCATAACAATGGTCCATAGTTCGTAAGTCATGCATTCTACTGGTTCTGCAACAAAAATTGGATTCAGAATATGGCTTTGACTACCTACAATCCAGCGACAAAATAGGTTAGCTGAGGCATTCAACAAAACCATCATCAAGCTTTCAAGAAATTTGTGTCATCCAACAAGTGCGACTGAAACTAAAAGCTGGATGAATGTCATTGTGCCTATCATACAATGGTCCGGACAACTACAGGAAGTACGCTATTCTCTTTGGTGTATGGGAGTGAAGCGGTCCTCCCCTTCGTGATCCAAATCCCTTCACTCCAAGTGGCTATCTCTAATCAACTAACCGTGGACGACAACCATCGCTGATGACTAGAATAGTTGGAAGCACTCGACGAAAAATGACTCTTAGCTCAGCAGCGTATTGAGCTGTATCAGGCACGTCTCTCTGGAACCTTCAACAAATGGGTGAAGAAGAGGAACTACCAAGTGGGTGATTTTTTCTAACCGTAAGGAGACAGATAGTTATGACCCACAAGACATTTGACAAATTCTAGCCTAAATAGGAGGTCCCATTCATCGTGGAGTCTGTATTCTCCAATAGCGCCTACAGGATCACAAAATCCAACATCGACTTACTCATGATGTCTATCAACGACAAGTTCTTAAAAAAGTATTACGTCTAAACTTGACTTGTACTCCCCTCATTACAAGCAGGACAACCCAGATGTACATCTCTATACTCTTGGTTCTTCAGCCACCAGCAAGTGCCTATGTGCAATATTTTCTCCTTCTTTATAAATTCTTGTAAAAGCCATCATCTGTATGAAGGAACCCTGGAAACATAATGGATGATGGATCCTCAAAGTCTTCCTAGAAGAGTAGTCCTCTGGTCAACTTGTACACTCCCGCAGTGACCACTCAAAAACCAATCTCGTTAGACGCTAGCCATGTTCATATTGCCTCTAAGCTATCGTCCCACCAATCTCTTCAGCGGAGCAATCCTTAGGTCTATCTTTATTTTCAGATAGAACACACTGAGCAAATTACTCTTTAGCGAGTTTCTCAAACATTGATCATGTCCATGTTACCTCTGAACTATCTTTATAATATTTCTCCCCGGCTGAGTTTGCCATGTCCTTAGTACCACAGAGCAAACTTTTTGGGTCTTGGCTATCGATCATCACGTCCATATTACCTCTGATATTGATTATCATCCCCACTTATCACCCATATTCACTAAGGTATACCAGCGGTGCTAAGTCCACAAAACAACCACGTCCATATCACCTCTGGTACTCAAAGTGTGTAAAAAAGTAATGGGTCCACAAAACCTATCACGTCCATATTATCTCTGATAGAGATTATTTTTGAACTTATTACTTGCACTATAGTGTGTAAGAAGTAGTAAGTCTACAAAAGGTCCCCAAGTGGGATGTCCTCAATGGAAGCAAACAGCCACGTCCATATTACCTCTGGCTCGCTTTCTTTTCTTAAAAAATACCAGGATCATACCTAATCTCTCGGTATAACTATCGATCAGCTCACGTCTATGTCACCCCTGAGCTATCATCCTCAGGTCCTCCCCCGAGAGTTTTCCATATCTATGTGACCTCTAAGCAAACCTCTATGTACGACTCTCATCAGTCGTCATTTCAACTTATCATCCATGCTTAAATTTAGGTACGCCAGCGGTGTTAAGTCTACAAAACCTATCACGTCCATATTATCTCTGATATGGATTATTTTTTAACTTATTATTTGCACTCAACATGGGCAACAAATAATAAGTCTACCAAAAGTCCCCCAGCAGGATGTTCTCAACAAACTGCGGTATCATACTACATCCATAGTTCCTATGGAACGATATCCAAAAATCATAATATAAAACACGACAAATGCAGGAAGAAGTTCAAGAAAAGGAGAAACTTTTATTCAAGATCATGAGTACATATAATGGAAATCCGTTATATTTTAAGGGTTTTTATTAATATTCATGGTCTTGAGTACATATGATGGAAATCCTTTTTAAGGGTTTCCATGAGTTCTCTCCAACAAGAACCTCTTCCATTAAAAGGCACCACCGTGTTGTTTCTGCCACGGACACAAGTGGGACCAATAGCAGAGCTTAATTCTTTTTGGCTCACCACTCCATAGTGCAAACCTTAGTAAATAGAAAAAAATACATACTGATGGATAAAAAGGGAAGAGCAGGAGTACATGCTCTAAAACCAGGTGGGAAAACTGACGATAGGAATGCTAATTAATCTAAATCCTGTCATTGTCGTCACAAGTTCCCAGCCGATAGCAAGCCGCATAAAGGGAAGAAACACAGCTAGCACGCTGCATGAACAAGGATGACTGTCACGCCTAGTCCCAAAATATACGGGACCAGGCCACGTGGCAATAGCCAGCTGTCACGTCTCCGAGGATATCCCAATTTAATGGATCCAACGAAGAGTGATACGCTGTCCTAAATAACTAACAAGTCCAATATCAATCAACGACAGGTAAATCTAATCTCATCCACAATATAATCAGCAAGAATGTACTAATAATAAATGCTGGAAGATAAACGCCAGTCTCAAAATATCATAGTACAACCAAGAATGTCTGGTGGGGACAAACCCACTACTATGACGAATAAAAATACTGAAATGATAGATAAAAATAATGACTAGGGCATCGGCTGACTAGATAATGATGCTCCCAATCCTAGGCAGAAGGCCTACCAACTGATCACGAAAACTCCGACGGTAATACCTCTAGCTCCTCCAAAGTTGCCTCATCTTCTGTCTAGGTCCGTACACTGTAGGATAATATGCCTCATCCAAATCTGGAAAGGTACTAGGTCCTCAGAGGGACGTAACAAGATACATAGAAGCATGCTATATATAAATACTGAATAAAATAAATACAATAAAGTATGTGCTAACCATCTAAGTGAATGCAATATGAGGACAACTTTGGTACGTATGGGTAGGAGTAGGCATAACGTCCAACACCCTGAAGAGCATGGTAGCAGTATAGTATATCGTCCATCTCGCTCCGAAGAATGTGGCAGCAGTATAGTATATCATCCATATCGCTCTGAAGAACGTGGCAGCAGTGTAAAGGGAGTCATTGGATCCGTGGCTCCACTGGATACTAGGGATTCCAATGTGTGTATCCCATACGCCTACTAATGTCCTCCCCCCCCAATGTAGATATACAAGTCAAATACTCGACGTGCATACCCCGTATCTATATGCCAAGTCTCTACTAATATAAATCCTGAATTACGTACTAACCGTGATGCATGTCACACGCACCGATAGCTATTCGAGTACGTGAACCCGCATCCCAATATAAATTGTCACAGTGATACGTGTAAGAGTGTCAGGTCTCAGAAGATATCAGAGTATCCTCCCAACAGGGTGAGTCTACTAATGACTAGGTCAAGTACACTAATCATCGACACATCCGTCGACTACACCCGAGTAAATCTCGGACGCACACAGTCATATGAAATAAGCAACAAGACATTATACAACATATATATAATTTAAATATACAGTAAATATGGCAAGGTATCTTGCCTGGGTCCTCAAGCTGTGAATGCCAATAGCCTGCTCTTGCGGTATCTCCTGGCTGGTCTAGTGAACCTAAACATACAATATAATATAGAAATTCTAACATCAGACACTAAAGCAATACATACACTAAACTACGATACTACTCTTAGGTATTGACGCAAGTTCATGACTGATCGACTATAGGGTCGCGTGTGCACGTAGCTAAGATGCATGCGTGCCCTATCCTCAGTCACCGTGTACCTCACGATAATAAATCACTAAGTCATGGGTCACCAAACTAATTATGTTTAGTATAATTACTGGTCCTTATTTCCCATATTAAGCATACTTGTCGATGTCTAGGTTTTTATTCATGAATTATAAGTCTTTAATAACAAGTCCTGCTATTAGGGCATTTACTAGTTGTTAATTACTAACTTATTACTCATTATGTAATCTGATTAAGCATGCGCATATTTAAAATTAGGGTTTTAAATTAACTACCTCATGTCCATAAAATGACACGATATGACGATACAACGCTACGCAGCTATATGACGATATCATGAAGAAGAGGGGAATTTAGGTGGTTACCTGGCGTGGCTGACTGGAGGGGCCTGTGCTCGTCGATTGTGCGTACTCCGGCGAGGGGACGGCTCCGATCGGTGGCCAACAAAGTAGCAGCGACGGTAGCAACAACTGCAGTAGGTGTGGCAGCGGCAACAGTAGCCTGGCAGCAGCGGTTGCTGGGTTGAGGGTGGCGCGGGGATAGCTATTAGGTCACGGGAAGGTGGTGCTCTGCCTGACAGTGGTGGTCGGGGGTGCTGGAGGTGGTGGCCGGGCCGGAAGCAATCTGGTTTGGCGATGGTGTCGGGTTAGATGATGGGTTAATGGAGGTAGCGTGGTTCATGCAGGCGGCCTAGGTGGTGGTCCGGCGTGGTCAGCCGGGGTAGGCGGCGCTCGACGGTGGTGCTGACGGCCTGAGATGGTGGTGACTAGTTGGAATAGGGGAAAAGGGGAAGCTCGGGTTGGATGAGGAGGAGGGCGGCTAGGGTTTAAGTGGTGGTTGTGGTATTTATGATCTAGGGTTTTGATATAGGAAAAATTTATAATATATATAAGGGAATTATGGGCTGACCTCGGGACTTGGGCCTGTCTTTTCTCTTTGGGGTGGGGGCTGGTCCACATGAAAGGGTGTACATGGGCTTGGTCAAGTCCTGTTTTGGTAAAATTGCTTCTAATTTAATTTAATTAAAAATAATGCGCACTGCGTTCTTTAATGAATTGAAAACACATAAAACTAAATTTGGGTGGGACACAAGTATCATGGGCGTAGCAGTCTCAGAATAGGTTAATACCCTAATTTGGGTTATACGGAGTTAGGTTGTCGTTGTGCCTCAAATTCAAATGGGAATGGGCAATTATGAGAAATTGGTTTTATTGGAATAATACATAAACGTTTGTAACGAATATTGTGCAGCTCATACGAAGCACAATATCGAGTATCTATAAGTTACACAAGGGTCAGGTGGGTAGTCTGGCGTGTCTAGAAAATGTGTATAAACTTGGTTTGAAGGTAACTACTGGTGTAGCACTCCAAACATCGAAGCAAAGGTGAGGTATAATAAGTCACATAATTATTGTACATTAATATTAATTGTATCCAAATTAATCTGAGTCTTTCAATCTAGATTAAATAAATCCTAAATTGGTCGAGGGTGTTTACAATCTACCCTCCCTAGAGCATTTTGTCCTCGAAATTAAAACATACGTAAGGTAAGAACTATTGACTAAAATAAAAATGCTACTACATACCTAGTCCTTCGAAGAGATGGGGGTAGCGCTGTCGGATATCCTCCTCGCATTCCTAGGTTGACTCGCTTGGTACATGATGCCTCCATGCGACACGAACTAGAGGGATAGTCTGACCTCGCAATACCTTCTTACTTCTGTCCAGAATCTTAACAGGCTCCTCTTGGTATGATAAGCTTGAGCCGACTGTGATTTCTGAATGGTCAAGCAAATGACTCAGATCTGGCATGTACCTCCTTAGCTGAGATACGTGAAAGACGTCATGGACTCCTTCTAAAGTCTACGGTAAGGCTAACCTGTAAGCAACCTCTCCGATGTGTTCAAACATATCGAATGGTCCGATGTACCTCAGACTCAGCTTTCCTCTGCCTCCAAATCTGATAGTCCCTCGAGTAGATGAGATCTTTAGAAACAGGTGATCTCCAACCTGGAACTCTAGGGGTCGTCGATGCGCATTTGCCCAATGCTTCTATCTATCCTGTGCTGCTCGTAGGTGCCCTTGGATCTTCTTCACCTTCTCCACTGTACGAACAACCAACTCTGGCCCAAGAATCTGTCTCTCGCCTATATCATTCCAACAAACTGGAGAACGACACTTTCTTCCATACAATGCTTCATAGGGAGCCATCTGGATGCTCGCTTGATAGCTGTTGTTGTAGGAAAATTTGACTAAATATAAATGGTCCTTCCATGATCCTCCGAAATTAAGCATGCATGCCCTTAACATGTCCTCCAATGTTTGAATGGTGCGCTCGGACTGGCCATCTGTCTGCGGGTGATATGATGTACTAAACTTCAGGTGGGTATCGAGACTCTCTTATATACTTTGCTAAAAGTAGGATATAAACCTCGTATCCCTGTCAGACACGATACTAACTGGCACTCCATGCAGTCGCACAATCTTTCTCATGTATATATCTGCTAAGACCTCTGTAGATTGCTCAACTCTGAAGGATAAAAAGTGTGGGGACTTGGTGAGTCTATCTATGATTACCCATACTGCATTTCGACCACTAGGACTCCTCGAAAAACTAGTAACAAAGTCTATAGTAATATGCTCCCATTTTTACTCTGGTATCGGAAGCGGTTTAAGTAATCTTGCAGATCTATGATGCTCAGCCTTGACTTGCTGACACACCAGGCACTTTGCCATAAAGCAGGCTATCTCCCTCTTTATTCCATGCCACCAGTAGTACTGCCTCAAGTCTCTGTACATCTTTGTGCCTCCTGGATAAATAGAGTATATTGAACTGTGTGCCTCTAACATTAACTCCTGACAAAGTTCTCCATTTGGAACATAAAGACGATCTCCACATCTCAAAGTTTCGTCTTCATATATACGCAGCCATATCTGTATTCCGGCCTCTGTCCTTTATCGAAGCCTCTGAAATCTGGCATCTGGCGGCAAATAAGCCTTAATCCTCTCCACTAATGTCGATTGCAACTGGAAACTCAACAACTGTCAGTCTACTCCGGGCATAACAACCTCTATACCCATCTTCTCTAGATCTCTCAACAGATATTGTTGGGTAGTCAAGAAGAATGCCATAGGTCTTCTACTCAATGTGTCAGCTACTACGTTAGCCTTTCCCGGATGGTACTGTAGTTTAATCTCGAAGTCTGTCATCACCTCGAGCCAACGTCTTTGTATCTGGTTCAGGTCTTTCTGAGTGTAGATGTATTTTAGGCTTTTGTGATCAGTGAATATCTCTACTCTTTCTCCATATAGATAGGTTGTGCCTCCAAAGCTACAAAGCAAAGATCACTGCGGCAAGCTCCAAGTCATGAGTGGGATAGTTCTTCTCATGGGTCCGTAACTTCCTAGAGGCATAGGCCACAACCTTTCCATGCTGCACCAAGACACATCCTAATCCTTTCCCGGATGCATTAATATAGATCACGAATCCTCCGGGTCTAGAAGGTATGGTCAAAATAGGTGCTGTAGTCAAACACTTATTCAGCTCGTCGAATGCCTTCTGACACTCCTCTGTCCAAGTGAAATCCTGCTCCTTACGGGTCAAGCGGGTCATCGACTCTGCGATCTTCGCGAAGTTCTCCACGAACCTCCGATAATATCTGGCAAGTCCTAGGAAACTCCTCACTTCTGAGACATTGGTAGGGGTTGGCCATGTCTCTACTGATGAAATCTTTGTCAGGTCTACTGAAATACCTTTTCCTGAGATAACGTGTCCAAGGAAAGTGACACAATCTAGAAGGAAGTCATACTTGCTCAGCTTGGCATAAAGCCTCTCTTTTCTCAGCGTCTCTAACACTAGTCTCAAGTACTCTTCGTGCTCCTCGTGGCTCTTCGAATACACCAAGATGTCGTTGATAAAGACTACCACAAACTGGTCTAGGTATTGGTGGAAGACTCTGTTTATCAAGTTCATAAATAAAGCAGGTGCATTCGTCAGTCCAAAAGGCATCACTAAAAACTTGTAGTGACCATAACGAGTCCTGAATGCTGTCTTTTGAATGTCTTCTCTTCGCACTTTCACTTGATGATAACCTGATCTCAAGTCGATCTTTGTGAACACCACTGCTCCTGTCAGCTGGTCGAACAAGTCATCAATCTGTGGCAGGGGGTACGTGTTCTTGATAGTCAAAGCATTAAGGGCTCTGTAATCAATGCACATACGTACTGTTCTTTCCTTCTTAGGTACAAACAACACTGGTGCTCCCCAGGGTGATGCACTAGGATGGATAAATCCCTTGCTCTGTAACTCCTCTAATTATAGCTTCAGCTCATCTAGTTCCTTCTTTGTCAATCGGTATACATTAGAAAATACCGGTGCTGCTTCGGGTACTAGCTCAATAGTGAACTCTACATCTCTATCTGGCGGTAAGCCTGGCAATTCTTCAAGAAACACATCCTCGAATTCTGCAACTATTGGTGGGGGTACCATCTCCATAGCCATGTAAGCTCCAGCTATCTGTCCTACTCCTTGCTCGACGGTCCCTCGAATGTACTCGAACTTCGGCTGATCTAGGGGTCTAAAAGTGATGCTACCCTTCCGGCAGTCCTGTACGATATTATACTGGCTTAACCAGTCCATGCCTAGCACAACATCAAAGTATGGTATGGATAATACCAAGACTGGGCTCTCATCTCTCTACCACATACGACTACTGAACACATTCATATAGTGCTGGTAACCGGCACGATACCTCCTCCGGTAAGAATCTTCCAACTTTTAGGTAAGGAAAAAGTAGCTACTCTATGCATTGCCACAAATCTACTAGATATGAATGATAGTGTAGCTCCAGAGTCAAATAATGTAGTTGCAGGTGGTGCCACTAAAATGGTACCTGTGATAGCTTTCCCTTCTGTTTCCTCCTCAGTAGCTGCTAGTGCAAAGGCCTGTCCATGCCTCTGCCCTCTCGTATGTTGTCAGGCTCTATCAAACTGTACCTCCTGTGGGGCCAAGGGTGGTCCCCTATGAAATCCTCCGGGTGCAGGGGGACGCTGGCCTCCTGGTGGGGGTAGTATCCTCGGGACTGGTGTAGCTGGCCTCTGTCCTGTCTGCGGTGCTGCCTCTCTGTGTTGTAGGAAGTCTCAAACTTGGTGCTGGCTCGATCCATAAATCAAGCATGTCCTCAGTCTCTTTCAGCAGTTCTTCTCGTAATGTCCTCTCTTAACACAATGGTAGCAAGTCGGAAGCTCCTTTTGCTAGTATGGTGTTGTCCACTGCTGTGTTTATGCTCCGGGATGACGGATCAATCCTCCTACTCTGGGATGGGCTCTAGCTGGTATGGTCCTGCTGGAACGTCTTGCTCCTATATCGATGGCCTCCCGGATCCTCGCCTCTACAAGTACCTCTTCATAAGAAATCCTCACCTGTGTGGTGGTATACCTCTACAGCTCGAAAGTGAGGCCGGGATAGAATCTTTGGGCCTTCTCTAGATCATTGGGTATCAGGACGGCACCAAATCTGCTAAGACGGCTAAACTCTGCGTCATATGCGTCAACAGTCATATTTCCTTGTTCTAGGTATAGGAACTAGGAGTACAGGGCATTTCTAACTGTAACCAGAAAATACTTTGCGTTAAAGTACTCTACGAACTGTTCCCAAGTCTGGTTCTTGCCTACACTGTGCTCAATAGAATCCTACCAGTGATGGGTATTGCCTTTTAGTTGGGCCCTCACTGCGGTCATCCAAAGGTCTGGATACAGTTGTGAAGCCTCTAAAAGCATCTCCGTATTGGTGACCCAATCGGAGATCTGCTCTACAGTCTCATTGCCCAAAAAAATATCTGGTCCCATTTGTCGGAACTATCGTACAGTGCAACCTGTCTGAGCTGGTGGAGGTGCTGGTACTGGTGCTGTGATAGGTGTCCTCTCTAGAACTGTCATCAAACTCTGTCTCAACGTCTCAGTCTGATGCTATTGTGCCTGCATCATAGCCTAAAATAACTGAATCATATGTGGCTGTCCATCTGATGGCGACATCTGGGGTGGATAAGTTGGAGGTGGCAGCAATGGAACATCTGGCTGTGCGGTAGGTGTCTCTTCAGATGTCGGATTCTCGGTCTGTGACATCGGCGTAGCCCCTGAAGCCCTCAAAATATTGTGTGGGGATCGTCTAGGAAGTCTGTCCTTTGTGCTGCTGTGTAGGATCACCCTGAGAAGTCTTGCGCCAATATAACAGCGGGGCCTGTAATGGTGGTTGCCCTCCAGGTAGCCCCTGGGGTACCTTCTCTCTTTGGGTGGTATCGTCTGGCACCACGGCACTGGGTGCTCCTCGTCCATTGTGCAAGTTCATCTTGCTGCAAGAGATAGGATCTCATTAAATGAGTACGGAATCAAACAAACAAGATACAGATATTTAGAAGTAATACGAAGGAAGTTCAAAGACGTAATCAAAGTGGATGAGACCTAGTAATTTCTATCATATTACAGGCTCGCTGAGCATATTACCATACCACAAGCGATAAAGTCGACCTGCATGGGCCACCACTAAAACTATGTCACGGCCCAGTCCAAAAATACACGGGACCAGGCCACGTGGCAAAAGCCACTTGTCACGTCTCTGAGGATATCCTAATTTAATGGATCCAACGAAGAGTGATACACTGTCCTAAATAACTTACATGTCCAATATCAATCAATGACAGATAAATCTAATCTCATCCATAATATAATCAGCAAGAATATACTAATAATAAATGCTGGAAGATAAATGCCTGTCTCAAAATATCATAGTACAACCAAGACTATCTGGTGGGGACAAACCTACTACTATGACGAATAAAAATACTGAAATGATAGATAAAAATAATGACTAGGGCATCGGCTGACTAGGTAATGATGCTCCAATCCTAAGCAGAAGGCCTACCAACTGATCACGAAAACTCCGACGGTAATACCTCTAGCTCCTCCACAGTTCCGTACCTCGTCTCCTATCCGGGTCCGTACACTGTGAGATAATATTCCTCGTCCAAATCTGAAAAGGTACCAGGTTCTCAGAGGGACGTAATAAGATATATAGAAGCATGCCATATATAAATAATGAATAAAATAAATACAATAAAGGGTGTGCTAACCATCTAAGTGAATGCAATATGAGGACAACTTTGGTACGTATGAGTTGGCATAGGCATAACGTCCAACACCCTGAAGAGCATGGCAACAGTGAAGTATATCGTCCATCTTGCTCTGAAGAACGTGGCAGTAGTATAGTATATTGTCCATATCGCTCCGAAGAATGTGGCGGCAGTGTAAAGGGAGTCATTGGATCTGTGGCTCTACTGGATACTACGGATTCTAATATGTACTCATTGGATTCGTGGCTCCAATGGATACTACGGATTCTAATATGTGTATCCCATATGCCTACTAATGTCCTCTCCGCCTAATATAGATACACAAGTCGAATACTCAGCGTGCATACCCCGTATCTATATGCCAAGTCTCTACTAATATAAATCCTAAATTACGTACTAACCATGATGCATGTCACACCCACCGATAGCTAGTCGAGTACGCAAACCGCATCCCAATATAAATTGTCACAGTGATACGTGTGAGAGTGTCAGGTCTCGAAAGATATCAGAGTATCCTCCCAACGCGGTGAGTCTACTAATAACTAGGTCAAGTACACTAATCATCGACGCATCCGTCGACTGCACCTGAGTAAATCTCGGACGTACGCAGTCGTATAAAATAAGCAAAAAGTTATTATACAACATATGCATAATTTAAATTAGATAGTAAATATGGCATGGTATCTTGCCTGGGTCCTCAAGCTGTGAATGCCAATAGCCTGCTCCTGCGGTGTCTCCTAGCTAGTCCAGTGACCCTAAACATACAATATAATATAAAAATTCTAACATCAGACACTAAACCAATATATATACTAAACTACGACTCTACTCTTAGGTATTGATGCAAGTTCACGACTGATCGACTACAGGGTCGCGTGTGAACGTAGCTAAGATGCACGCGTGCCCTGTCCTCAGTCACCGTGTACCTCACGATAATAAATTACTAAGTCATGGGTCACCAAACTAATTATCTTTAGTATAATTACTGGTCCTTATTTCCCATATTAAGCATACTTGTCGATGTTTAGGTTTTTATTGATGAATTACAAGTCTTTAATAACAAGTCCTGCTATTAGGGCATTTACTAGTTGTTAATCACTAACTTATTACTTATTATGTAATCTGATTAAGCATACAGATATTTAAAATTAGGGTTTCAAATTAACTACCTCGTGTCCATGAAATGACACGACACGACGATACAATGCTACGCAGTTATACGATGATATCATAAAGAAGAGGGGAATTTAGGTGGTTACCTAGGTGCGGCTTATTGGAGGGGCCTGTGCTCGTCGATTGTGCATACTCCGGTGAGGGGACAGCTCTAGTCGGTGGCCAGCATCGTAGCAGCGGCGGTGGCAGCAACTGCAGTAGATGCAGCAGTGGCAACAGCAGCCTGGCAGTGGCGGTTGCTGGGTTGAGGGCGGCACGAAGATGGCTATTAGGTTGGGGGGAGGTGGTGCTCCGCCTGACAATGGTGGTCGGGGGTGCTGGAGGCGGTGGCCGGGCCAGAAGCAGTCGGGTTTGGCGATGGTGTCAGGTTAGATGATGGGTTAATGGAAGTGGCGTGGTTCGTGCAGGCGGCCTAGGTGGTGGTCCGGCGTGGTCAGCCGGGGTAGGCGGCGCTCGGCTATAGTGGTGACAGCCTGAGATGGTGGTGACTGGTCGAAATAGTGGAAAGGGGAAGCTCGGGTTGGATGAGGAGGAGAGCGGCTAGGGTTTAAGTGGTGGTGGTATTTATGATCTAGGGTTTTTATATAGAAAATATATATAATATATATATATGAGGGAATTATGGGCTGACCTCGGGACTTGGGCCTATCTGGACTCTTTGGGATGGGAGCTGGTCCACATGAAAGGGTGTACATGGGCTTGGTCAGGTCCTATTTTGGTAAAATTGCTTCTAATTTAATTTAACTAAAAATAATGCGCACGACGTTCTTTAATGAATTGAAAACACATGGAACTAAATTTGGGTGGGACACAAGTGTCATTGGCGTAGCAAGCTCAGAATAGGTTAATACACTAATTTGGGTTATACGGAGTTGGGTTGTGGTTGTGCCTCAAATTCAAATGGGAATGGGCAATTATGAGAAATTGGTTTTATTAGAATAATACATAAAAGTTTGTAATGAATATTGTGCAGCTCATATAAAGCACAATATTGAGTATCTATAAGTTACACAAGGGTCAGGTGGGTAGTCTGGCGTGTCTAGAAAATGTGTATGAACTTGGTTTGAAGGTAACTACTGGTGTAGTGCTCCAAACATCGAAGCAATGGTGAGGTGTAATAAGTCACATAATTGTTGTACATTAATATTAATTGTATCCAAATTAATTCGAGTCTCTCAATCTAGGTTAAATAAATCCTAAATTGGTCGAGGGGGGTTACAATGACTCAGCGCGTGATGCAAGATGTTCATCCTCATCTTTTGGATCAATCCTTGCTAAACAGTCCTCGTCTTCTGGATCGATTCTCGATGAACCATCCTCGCCTCCTTGATTAGTTATTAACGAGGAACCAATGTATAAGGGTGACATTCTCTACGAATGAAGGATATTATGATATCCTTCCATGCTTTATCATGAGCAGCACGAGCAAGGGCAAAACCTGCAAAAAGAAGACACGCATCAGTCTCAATGGAGATTGCATAAAGGCACAAACTGTCGCATACGGCTGTTTCAGCCGCAGCGACGCACGACCGAGCCTGCGTGCACAAGTAAGAGAAGATCTTATCCATGCGGTCAAGCCAGAGATAAAGCTCTGCGTGCATGAAGCAGATGACCCCCCACCCATGAGTGCTTGTCCACACGACAAAACTTTGTGAAAGAGGTTTGCGCATGTCCAAGATGAGTCTCCATCAAGATGACAGAATTTCTCAAAGGGTCTGTGCGCATCCCTGTACCAGGATGGTATACTGGGGCCTATTCCTCCATAACATAGCATAAGAAGTATAGTACTGCCCTACCTCCAAGCAAAATACCCAGATCGGAGGGCCATAGATCTAAACTTCCCTTGATCAATCCCTCGACGAAAAGAGCCTCAGCCCTCAGCATCCTTCACAGGAGAAGGAAAAAAAATAAGGAGATAAACTACTCTCTTTCTCCTCCCCATCGCCTATTTTATAGGCCTCAAAGACACATAAAGAGATCGAGACAATGAACCAAGAAGTTATAAGGATGAACCTAATGCCTCGATTTGCAGGGTCCACTTTAATCTCCCTAGAAATGGTGGCCTTTCGGGCCCCACGTCAGAAGATGGCACATAATTCCAAAAGAGATCCATTAAAAGATCAAAATAAATCCGTCAGTTAATGACGCTTTGACAGCTTGGAAGTGCCCGCCCATGCGACCTAAACGCCCATGTGGCCCAAACGCCCATGCGACCCAACGTCCATGCGATCCAACGTCCATGCGACCTTCCAACCATGCGGTCAAAAGTGCTTCTTCCTCTATGCGTCTTATTCAAAGTAATCCAAAATTATCAGTTTAAAAACTTCGAAGGGGGTCTTGTAGAAGCATAAAAAATATGCATCCATCCAACCATGCACCCAAAAATAAAAACTCATAAGAGATCAGGCCGCAGAGTCTCCTTACGACCAAAAAAGATGACATATATTGGTCCCAATCAACCAAAGCAGCTTAGCCGGAGAAGGTCCAAACGTGCCATCCCGTCAGCAGGATCGTCTCTGACACAGAATCCTAACAAAAAGGATTTTCTGAATGGTTCAAAAGACGTGAACACACTAAATGACAGAAGTCTCACGTTAGCACTCTCGATAGATGTGTAGTGCCACATGTACAGGACAACTGGCCTGTAACCCCCTGATTTTTCAGAAATTTTTAATTTGGATTTTTCACAATTTTTTATAATTTTCTAGGATTTTCAATAATTTATTTTAGATTCAAATATAATTAAAAATATCCCAAACCTTTGTTTTAGGTTCTAAATAATAAAATATTTTTTCTAGAAGTTTTTGGGAATTTTCTTAGTATTTTTAGTATTTATTGGGAGTTATTTAGGCTAATAACTAATTTTTAGGACTTGTAGAATTTATGGTGCAAGTCCAGGAATATCGAATGGACCCACGTTATTTTCTAAGATTTATAATATTATTATATATTTTATGAAATTATTTCAGAATTTTTGGAATAATTTTATTATTTATTTTTAGTTTTATGGCAAAACTAATTTTTAGAGCTTCTCCTAATTATAGTAGGAAATCTATGAATATATAATTATCCCAAATATTTTTTTAGGGTTTTTAGGTTCAAAATATATTTTCTGTAATTTTTCCAGATTTTTATGATTATTTTTAATGTTTATTTTGAGTTATTTAGATTTAAAACGACTTAAATAATATTTTGATAAAGGCAATAAAAAACAAATAATATAACCAAAACCATCCAATCAAATCATGACACGTGTCACCCTATAAACATTCATTCAGCCTCTCAACATCCCTATATATATATATTATTATAACCCTAATTATCCCATTATTTTTAGAGAGAGATTTTGGAGAATTGCAATCTAGGGTTCCTTCATCTTCCAGGAGCCATTGTGCATAGCTCCGAACTCCAAACGAGGCCTAGTTTCTTGTGTTAGAACGATATTGAGGCTATTTGGACTGTGACTTGGGCTCTGATTCATACCAGCAACAGGACCCCAGGCAAGTGTACCTTGCCAAACTCTGCAGTATTGTTACATATTTTCCTTGCTTTGTTATATTGTTGTGCATGCTTAACCTAGGACCGTGTGACGTACTTAGCGTCTGATTATTAGTTGGGTGCCAACACTGTACGCGGTATTGGGTACTGTCATCTAGAGATGGACATTCGTGACACTTTATATTCTCGTACTTGTCTTACCAAGTACACTTTGACCTAGGATACTTGACACTCCTCATGAGACAGGATCTTTCCTAGATATTCGTGGTGATTCTGTATAGGATACAAGACTTGATAGAGATACTATATTCATAGATATATTATGACTTGTTGCATTAGCTATGATCCCGCTTAACATGGACATGAGACGTTGTGGTCATGATATGCGTGGTTACATTGGGTGGGGAGAGACACACAGGCTACAGGCTATTTTATATATATATATCTTCTATTATTGCGAGGTCGTAGACTCTCGGAGCAGAGCTAGACCCACTACCGGTTATTACCGCTACCGGCTCCCCGACACAGAGCTTGTAGTGGCTTAGCCTGAGTACTCGTGATGCTCTCACTTGCATTTTCACTTAGATGGTTACTTACTTGCCCTATTTATTCCATTTAATTTCTGCACTGCATTTATTTTGGCATGAGCTTTCTTGTACCTTGCTATGTCCCCTGAGGACCTGGATCCAGATTATGTCCCCAAGATTTGAGGACGAGATCTATCCCGAAGTATACGGGACCGGAGCAGGAGCTGATCCAGGAGCTGTACCGCCATCCGAGGACGAGGTGTTAGCCGAAGACTTCTCCTGAGCATCCATGTTTCATGCTCAGTATTTATTATTTATTTCAGTCATTTATATTCTGGTCTGTTGAACCATTGTATCAGATATTTATCGGGTTGTTCCCCGAAGCACTTTGTTGAGACTAGTTGATGATTTATATTCCTTATTTATTCTGTGGATCATATTTTATATCTTGTGTGGATGAGATTAGTTGTGCCATGTTGTCGTAGACTTGATTTTACAGCTTAAGTATGCCCTGATGGATCCATTAAATTGGATTTGTCCATCGGTGCGTACTGCTGGCCTTTGCCACGCGTCCGATTCTACGGTATTTTGGGACTGGGGCGTGACATGGTTTTTGTGGTGGCCCATGCAAGTCTACGACTAAATCGTTCGGTTTCAACTTAGGGACCGAACAAGCCTGCACCTAGGATTAGAGTATAGGATCTCATCCATAACTGACTATGACTCATCCTCCTTCCAATCCATTACGTTGAAAAATTGTATCCTGCTTGATTCATGTGCCTTCTTATTAGTTCCTTGAGTGTAGCTTACTCTTAGAATATAGAAGTCCATGTTGATAGAATGATAAGTAGGGTAACCTTCCTATTAAGAGTATAGCTAGGATTTTGACACAACCCTAGTAGAACGCTTAATGAACCCTAGCGTCCCTCACCTATAGGATAATTCACCATTATTTCTTGCTATAGTCATGAATGACCTAAGGGTAGCATAGGCACTGCTAAGAGCTAGTTAGAGATTGGACCCTAATGTTTGACCCTAGTGGTTGACCCCAGTTTTGAGGAACCAATAGAAATCTGAGAATGAATGTTAGAACAGAACCTAGTGTGCATAGTGAGATAGTGTTAGGATATAGGTTCTTGTCGCGATATTAGCAGACGGTACCTCAGGAAGCCCAGAGCAACGAGTATGAAATTCCCCATGAGATCATACCTCAAACACGGAGAATTGCTCGCCACCTTCACCTTAGAAAACTATGATATTATCTAGAGCCTCATATTTTAATTTAATATATTGTTCGTCTGCGACCTTAACGTTCGCTAAGGCACAACGACTAAAATATGTTCTTCTTTTCTCCGTCTTTTAATTCGTGCCACCTGACACTTCTAATAGTAGGCTGTTTGTGGTATTAAACGAAAGAATGAAAGTGTATTTCAATGACGGGGTTTGTGCGAAACCCGCGCCCTTTGGTTTACAAACAAACTTGTACAATGTAATCCTATACGAGGATGTGGGAGTACAATTTATTTAATCTGGGTATAAATTGCTATAGGTGTCTGATCTGCGGTCGATCACTTTAGCCCTTGGACCACGCGATGTTGAAGAAGTGCCGTGGAAGACAGGTAGCAGCTTCGGAGGTTGTAGGAGAGGGTGGATACACGATGCCGAAGTCGTCGATCCCCGCTCTTTGCCTGAGCTCCGGGCTCTCTCTCTCTCTCTCTCTCTCCCTCTCTCTCTCTCTCCTGGTTCGATCTTCTCCAATTGTCGACCTTGGATCTGATATTGGTATTCTTGACCAAATTTTTCGACCTTGTTCCCCATTGACAGGGGCCTCTATTTATAGAGTCTTTGGTGACAGTGACCACTCCGTTGGTGTAGCAACCGAGGAGTGAAAAGTACAGCACCCTTTTACACAATGGTTAAAGTAACCAATGCCTACGTATAGATGATCTTTTGACTGAGCTGGTGACGTGGGTCCAACTAAGGGGACACAACACGTACGGTTGCTACTAAGATCACGGCGTAAAAGCCACGCGGGTAGGTATCCATTGTGTAGAAGAGGTTGGCATAGAAGCAAAATGTCCGTCACCATGGCATAGAAGCCAAACAGGCATAGAAGCCGAACAGGCATAGAAGCCGAGTAGGTGTGGAAGCCGAGCAGGCATAGAAGCCGAACAGGCATAGGAGCCGAGTAGGCTGGAAGCCGAACAGGCACAGAAGCCGAACAGGCATAGAAGCCGAGTAGGCGTGGAAGCCGAGTAGTCGTAGGGACTGAGTGGGCGTGGAAGCCGCATGAGCACAGATCCTGAATGGGCGTAGAAGCCACTACATATCGTGCCAGAATGGACGTAGAAGCCGCTTGAGCACAGATCCTGAATGGGCGTAGAAGCCGCTGCATATCGTGCCAGAATGGGCGTAGAAGCCGCTTGAGCACAGATCTTGAATGGACATAGAAACTGCTGCATACCGTGCTGGTGTGGACGCCTTAGCCTGAATTACGGCTTTTGAAGATATAACCAAATCTCTTGCAGAGATTTGCCATTATCTTATACATTAAATGCGGAGGCGTGTTTCGAAGGTCTGCAGGCCTTCTGTGCACCCATCGCAGAGACGTGTCTTGAGAGAAACTGTCACCGCTCTGTGCAATTAGACGTGGAGACGTGCCTCGAATCCCGTACGAAGTGTAGCTTTTGACGTAGCAGGCGGTTTGTCTACAGCAGAGCGTAAAACAGCTCATGTTTGCCTGTGTAAAACAGGGCGGCGTATTCCCTTGTACCCAAAAGAGCGGTTTATGCTGAGGGGACTCCAATAAACGACGGTTCGGTGAAGCTTTACCAAATCCTCTGTATTAAATGGTGAGATCCGCCATCATACTGTGGGATACGTCCCGAGAGGTCTGCCATCATTTCCAGCCGTCGTCTGGGTAGCCGTGCATCACCTTTTGTCAGGAGTCAGAGGTCAGATTCACTGCGTGACTTGACAGGTTCATTTCGGGGAAGATGAAGTGTTCCTCGTACGCTATAACGATGCTTTGAGAGCGGATGAGTTTTACGCCATGGAGGCCATGAAGAACTCTGTTTCACGCTGGAGGGGCCTGGACGTACTGCACTTATGCGGATGGTCCTTCGAGTTTTATTCTTCACGCTGTATTTTAGCGGAAGTCTTGCGGATCTGTTGCTTCTGAGCGTAAACTAAGCGCCACCGAGCGTGAGATCATCGATTTGGTACCTGCTGAGCGTAAAGTCGTAGATTTGTGGCCTCTCGAGCGTAAAAGCTACTGAGCACAAAGGCATCCGGGCATAAAACCATAGACTTATAGCTTACGAGCGTAAAACCGTAGATCTGTTGCTGTCGAGCGTAGAAAGCTCCTTCAGCGTAGGACCTGCTGAACCGTCTTTGTACGAAAAACTTTTCAAATTTGCTGACTGTCCGTCTTTCAAGGTTAGTGGGCTGACGTGGCATCCAATCATAACCCATTATTTAATTTTACGAGATTTGGTTAGGGACTCGAGGAGTCCGTCTGAGGATTCGAGGAGTCGGCCCGAACTCTATATATATCCCAAGTTCTTTGAGAGAGAAACTTTTTATTCGTCTTCTGCGAAAGAGAGCTTTCGACTTTTTGAGTTTTTCTTCGTTCTCTCTCCGAGCATCTCGAGTCTTCAGAAAATGGCGTCGAAACAGACCTCCTCCGCCAAGGGAAAGGGTGTAGGTTCCTTTTCTCATTCTTCCGCCCCAGCGAGGGAGCCTTTGGTCGGTTAAGGCGAACTTCCTTCTGAGCGAAGTGTCCTGCCAACGAGCAGTGCACCCGGTCTTAGAGGTAAAGCCTTCGGGGTGACAAAAATGACGAAAAATTCTTCGTACACGTTGAACGTGACCGCTCTAGGTCATCTTTTGTGCTAATAGCCTCTTCTTGAGGAATATGATGCACGGAGGCGTTTTCATCTTTTACGCCCATATTTCTAATGTGTCAGCGTAAAGACTCCATATTTTCGTAGTTCTGAGCGTAGAAGCTCTAGCTACCAAAAATTGGGGTATATCGTAAAATTTGAATTTTACGCTTGTGGGGGGACCTCCGGCGTAAAATTGCCAGATTTGCACAATCCTGCGTAGAGCACAGACTGTTGTTTCTTTCGGTCCGTATGTTCGTGCAAGACTTGTGATGACGTATTTTTCTTGTACTTTTGTAGTTGACTTGGGTGAGTCTCCACTGGCCGAGGTGATGGGCTCCGCTGCTGGGATGCTGCACTCGAACTACCTGGAGGATCTGTCCCACGTGGCATTCCCTATCTCCGGACTCCAGTACCCTGAAAGAAGGAGGGTCTTAATATCGGCTCAGGGCGAGCGAATGTTGCTGAGCATGATCAACGGGGAGCCTCTGACTTATGTAGACGGGGAGCCGTACGTAAAGCCGGCTTTCCTTTTTGGGGACATGATCGACAAACAGTCCCAGACGAAGCCTAAGAGGGAGCCCAGGGTCTTCCCAGCCGGGAATTTGGTTTTGTACCTACCAATGATGCCGAGGGATTATCCCATCTCGGCCTTCTTCCACTCGACGCATCCTAGGAAGATGTCGTGGACGCTGACTCTTGATCTTCACGACAAGCCAGGGAAGATTTTTCATCTGAAAGGAGCTGACCAGGGGTCATTCGTCAGTCGCCCCTCCGGCGTTGTGACGTTGTTCAGAGGACTGTGCCCGGGCAGTGTTTCAAGTGAAGATAGCTTGGTGATCCAGCCGGTCCAATTGTCGACCTTCTGCAACAACTTCATGGGTCGAGGTGGGGTATATCCCAAGGAGAATCCTCGGTGCAATGGGTGGATCGCCCCAACGAACTCCCGATGGAGATGCCTAGTTGACTGGGCCTTGAAGCACTTCCAGAGAAAGTTGTAGGGCATTGGACTATATGCCGCTGTGAGTGCGACGAGCGTCGGGTTGCCTCCGAACCCTAATTTGTTCCTGGCGCTGATGGAGCGGTACATTCCGCTCACCGGGACCTTTGCCACTCCACTGGGGGAGTTGGGATTGGCACTCCACGAGATGGCAGTTGTCTCGAGACTGTCGATGGGGGACACTCCATATGAAGAGTATGTTCCCACCAACCGGGAGTTGGGGGATTTGGACCCTCGGGTGGCGGAAGTATATCAGGAGCTGATGTGTCAATACTTCGCGTGCACCACCTTTTATAACGAGCCTTCTGATTTGACTCACACCACCAAGTGGATGTCCTATCTCTTCTTCTACCGAGCCAGGGCCGTCAGGTCAGAGAAAGCCTCGGGTGGCAAGAATGAGCCCGTGAACTGTTTGGGTGTGCTTAGTGCCCAGGTTGTGGAGACTCTTATGGAGGAGGCTGAAGCTCCGGATCAGATTCTTGTCGAGGGGGTAGGAAAGTACCCGGAAGGCACTAAGGCCTGTAGTTACTTGAGGTGTTGTCGCATGCCTTTGTCTAAAGAAGCCCAGCTGGCTGGTTTCCTCTCCATATGGCTGTGCCGAGTAGTGGTGCCAGGTACCGCATCCGCGGACCGTATTCACCTGAACATCCTGTGGCCGGCAGTGCGCCTGGTGTTTGGGGCAAGACTGGGCTTGCTTCCCGCCATGGTGTGCCGTATACAGGCTGGCTTGAGAGCCATAACTGATGGGTTGCTCGTCGACGAAGTTCGACGTGAGAGTTTTCCCAGGGTGGAATTACCATGCCTATACTTGATGGGATGGTTGATTCTCCACAATCCCCGGGTGATGTCTCCTGTGTTCGGTAGCAGCTCGGGGGGTATATTCTTGCTGAATTACAAGGATTCCTCTTGGAATGTGAGCACATTTTTAGACTGCCGGCTGGTGTTGAACCTCGGCCACGGTTGGAAGCTCCTCTGTACTGCTCCCCCCATGCATCGTAATCAATCAGGGGTGCGGCTTGAGGATTCAGGTGGAGAGAAGACCGACCTTTCCCCGGAAGCTTTTAACTGGTTAGTCTGTATTAGACCCTCCCATCTGTTGTACAGGAGCGAAGATCACTGCTTCTTCGAGCCCTACTTGCCTAGTCGGTTTGCCAAGCAGTTTGGGTATGATCAGCTGCATGTGGGCAATGCCGTTACCAGCTTTAGGTCCAGGGGCGGACTCATTGATGGAGCTAGAGGGTGGCGATATTTCCTCATGGGTTGTACGAGGGCAACCTTCATTGTGTCGGTCGTTACAACCTCCACGGAGCTTCCATTCTCCATTCTTACGCCCAGTTTTACGTGGCGATTAACACCTTCCATCGTGATTTCGACGTGCGTGAAAGCATCCGGGTGCCTTCTCCCAAACCTGGGGGAAGAGTTGACGTCCCTTCGGTTTCTTCGGACGAAGGTGAGGAGTCTGGTACTCCGGCCGAGCCTCTGGTGTCGGTGCCGAGGTGCGAAGTGCCTCTGCCTGCGGGGGCTTTGGTAGTCCCTTCGGGGAAGCGATGGGCTTCTGCTCTGAAGGAAGTTTCTCTTCGTAAGAGGAGGAAGGAGACGGTTGCTCGTCCTCTCCGCATTCCTGGCATTGCGGCTCTTGGGAGTGAGCCTGCCTCTCCCTACATCGGGGATGATTCTTTGGCTGGAGGTTCCTCGCCTTCTAGAGAGGGGCCTCCTACAGTTCCGGTCGTCGATGCCGAAGAATCCTCGTTAGAGGTGGCTGTGGCGGCTACTGCTCCAGGTAGCGGAGCGAGATTGCCTGTGTGGCCGAGGCAGATAGGAGAATCTTTCCCGAGGCCAGCAGCGGGCATGACTCCTGCCGCGTCAGTGAGCGCGTCTGGAGAGATTCCGGCCGATGAACTTCGACCACGTCTTGGTGGAGGCCTGACAGAACTCTCAGCGATGTCGGTCGGCCCACCTCCTTCTCCAGGCATGACGATTCGCATTGCGTCATTAAGGCGTGGTTTAGCTATATCGACTGCAGATGCGTCGTATATGCCGTTGGCTCCGGGTAAATATCGTCTTTATGTCTCCTTTGAGAAAGATTATCATCATACTGATATTGACCTTCTCGTCTTCTTCTCAGGGGATAGCGCCCACGGGGAGTATAGCGTTGAAGCGCATTCTGGTTCCGCTCGGGCTTCTGACGAGGAGGTGTTCGACTTTGATGAGGAAGTGGCTTCGGGGGCCAGTACGCCTGGAGTAGCTTCGTCACCTCGAGAGGAGGATGAACACGTCGTCATGACCTTGCCTCTTGTGAGTGTGGCGACGACTTCGACCGTCGTTACCACACCTTCTTCGATTATGCCATATGTCGATGCGACGGCTGTGGCAACCTCGTCTGCAATCATCCCTGGAGAGGGACTTGCTGACATTGCGGGCGCTCCCGGCGTTCAGTCGGATCTAGTTGCGTTGACCAAGCAACATACTAGCCTTTTCTACACCGGTTTGAGAACGATGGTATCAATGGTGTTAGCGAAGAGTCTAGATTTTGAGCGCCTGAGGAAGACTTCTCTTCCTTCGATCAGGATCATCAGGGAGCTCGGTGAACCTGGGGTAGCTGACGCCCTGGAGGCGGTGGTTAATGGGTTAGAGCAACCTATTAACGAATATTTATAGCTGACTCAGGGTCTCGATGCTGATGTTCAGGCTCGGTTCGACCTCATGACTGCGCGGCTTGCTACGAAGGTGGAAAGCCTAGACGACTCTATCCAGAAGCATAAGCTGGAGGTGGATAGGAGAAAAGTTGTCGTGGAAGAGGCTCTTGCCGTTGAGACACAGTGTCGCTCGGAGCATGAAGGGAATGTAGCGAGGGTCTCCAAGCTGAAGGAAAAACTCGCTCGGGCAGAGGAGTGGGCTTCTCAGTCGCTAGCAGGTCTAGACGTAGCGTCCGGTCGACTGAGCACAGCGCGACGGGAGCTGGACCGTGCAGAAGCTGCTCGCGCGGGCTGTCTTCAGGCAAAGGCTGATCTGACCCTCACGGACACTCCCGAGGCACGGCTGGAGCAGGCTCGTACCGACGCCTTGGTTCTTAGGAATGAGAGGATAGCTGCGCTGGAGCGGCAGATTCACAATCTGACTCACCCACCATCATGATGTATCCTTTCCCCTTTTTGCTTGCCCAGATGTAATTCTGCCTCCCTCTCGGGAATAAATAAAGGCGACTCTTTTCTGACTTTTGTGGACCCATCATTTCGGAATGTAAATGACCAGTTTTGGTAAGAGTGATATCAGAGGTAGTATGGACATGATAGACTCCCGATAAACTTCTTAGCAGGACACATCTATTCAGAGGTTATACGGACATGATAGAGCGTAACCCTACTAATTGCGTTTTGGAAGTAGTTTTGTCAGAATCGAGAGCCTTGCTATGTCCCACCCGAGCAGGGGAGATTAAGCATAGTACATTTTCAGGAATTTGCCGTTGATAGGAGCCATTAACAGGTCTCCATTAGGCTGGGCTATCCTGTAGGCGCCGTTCGAGAATGTTGTCTCGATCACATAAGGGCCTTCCCACTTGGGCTGGAATTTGTCTTTTCTCGAGTCAACTCACTAGTCACTGCTATCCTGAGCGACGGGATCTGGATTTTGATGGAAAGAACTGCCTCGCTCCCGTAGACCAGTGAAAAGGGGGTACAACCTATAGGTGTCTGTACCGTTGTGCGGTATACCCAGAGACATTTGCCCAGCTTCTCGTTCCAGTCTCTTTTGTTTGAAGAGACAAACTTCTTCAGGAGTTTGACAATGGTTTTGTTGAAAGCTTCCGCCAAACCATTAGCAGCTGGATAATATGCCGCAGAGGCAATATTATGTATTCGACTTTTATCGCAAAATCGATGAAATGCTTGGCTGATGAACTGAGGCCCATTGTCATGGATTATCCTTCAAGGAATCCCAAAGCGATAAATGATGTGGTGCTTGATGAAGCTGATCACGTCAAACGCTTTTACCTCAACCAGAGGGATCGTCTCTGCCCATTTGGAGAAGTAATCCGTGATGGCCAGTATGAACCGGTGGCCTCTGGAGGAGGACGGGTGAATGGGACCGACGATATCCATACCCCATGCTTCGAAGGGCCAGGATGCGACCGTAGGATGTAGATATTCAGACGGTTGGTGTATGAAGTCTGCATGAACCTGACAGGCTCTGTATTGTCTTGCATAGCTTATCGCGTCTGTGATCATAGTGGGCCAGTAGTAGCCCATTCTCCTGATACGATCTTGTAGCTTAGGACCGGGCTGATGCGCTCCGCATACGCCGTCGTGAGCTTCTCGGATAATCTGCTGTGCTTCGTCGTCTGAGAGACATCTTAATAGAAGTCCGTCGTAGGTTCGACGATATAGGCAGTGTGAAGATGCATCGAAATAGAAGCGTAATGATCTTCTCTTGACGGATACTGCTTCTTTGGGGTCCTCTGGCAAGATTCCGTATGCGACGAAATCTATGAAGGGACTTCTCCAGTCTCTTTCGGGGGGATCTGTGTTCACAGCGTGGCTGCATTATATGTGAAGGTTGTTCTTCACGCAGAATAAATCTCTGTTAAGAAGGATCACCGAATCTTGCCTTCTTATAGGGGTAGCTAAGTCCGCAGCTAGAATGGCCAGGGCATCAGCTTCCAGATTCTGAGATCGAGGTACATGCTCTAGGGAGAACCCTTTGAACGTCATGGCTATCTCGATTGTCGTTCGGTGATAGGGGATGATGTCTGGATTTCGGACTTCGTATATTCCTCTGACTTGATTGACGATAAGCAGAGAATCACCGAAAGCTTTCAGGGATTCGACCCCCAGCTCTTCAGCGATTTGGAGCCCGATCAACAGGGCATTGTATTCTGCCACATTGTTGGAGCATGGTTCATTAAGAGAGTATGCCCGGTAGATGACGAGTTTATCAGGAGTGACCAGGACGACTCCTATCCCTGAAACCACGTTTCCCTGGGGCCAGTCCTGGAGGCGCCGTCAAAGAACAGTTGCCATGTGTCACTTTTTATTACGGAATTACACTCTGCAACTTTGTCGGGAATGTCTTCGTATAACTTGGAGGCCTCCGGGATCGGATGAGCAGCCAGGAAGTCGGCCAGCGCTTGGCCTTTGATGGACTTCTGCGGGATGTACACCATATCATATGGTGTTAACAGCATCGCCCAGGTTGCGAGTCGGGAATTAAGAATACTCGGCTTGCTCATCAGTACTCGAAGAGGGTTGATCCTGGAGATGATATGAATAGTCTGGCCGGTGATGTAGTGCCGCATCTTTTGGATAGCGAACATCAGAGCCAGACATTCTTTCTCTACTGGGTTGTACCGGTGTTCGGCTCCGACTATCATCCTGCTGAGGTAGTAGATAGCCTGCTCATGCCCCACGTCGTTCTTCTGCGCTAGAAGAGCTCCTAGCGAATGATCCATTGCTCGGACGTACAGCAAGAATGGTTTCCCCATGATGGGGGCACCAGAACTGGCGGACTGGTGAGGTAGCGTTTGATCTCCCCGAATGCTTGCTGACAGGTTTCGTCCCATACGAAGGATACACCTTTCTTCATGAGGTACGAAAAAGGCTGGCATCTTCCTGAGAGATTGGATATGAACCTTCAGATATAAGCCAGACGGCCTTGAAATCCCCGGAGTTCCCTCAGATTGCGGGGCGGTCGCATTTCTACGATGGCCTGAACTTTGTCAGGGTCCACCTGGATGCCTTTGGCGGTGATAACAAATTCCAGGAATTTGCCACTAGATACGCCCAGGAAGGACTTCGTAGGGTTCATCTTGAGTTGATGTCGACGCATTAACTCGAATACCGTCCTTAGGTCCTGAATGTGATCATCCTTGAGGCGGCTCTTGACGGCTATGTCGTCTACGTAACACTCTACTATTTTGCGTAAATGTTCATAGAATATGCCGCTCATAGCCTGTTGGTACGTAGCCCCGGCATTTTTCAATCCGAAGGGCATGACCGTATAGCAATACACTCCCAACGGGGTACGGAAGGCAGTGTGCTTCTCGTCTTCAGGATGCATCTTGATCTGATTGTATCGTGAGAACCCGTCCATGAAAGACATGCGTTCAAAACTGCAGGTGTTGTCGATCATGATGTTCGTGATGGGAAGAGGAAATTCATCCTTGGGGCAGGCCGCATTCAGATCTCGGTAATCGATGCAGATACGTACCTTCCTATTTTTCTTCATGATTGGGACAACATTGGCGACCCAGTCGGGACGTTGTTCTTCCCGGATGAACCCACAGGCTATCAGCTTTTTGACTTCAGCTTCAATGGCGTCCATCATATCCGGTCGGAACCGGCGTTGGTGCTGCTTCACAGGCTTCGAGTTAGTCAATATGTTGAGTTTGTGAGTAGCCACCTTCGGGTCTAGGCCCGGCATGTCTCCATAATCCCATGCAAAGACGTCGACGTATTCCTTTATCAGCTGTATGATTTTCTTCCCTTTCGGCTGGTGGAAGATTATCACTGATAAATATCGGCTTTGGCGAAAGCTCACCCCCAACATCGATTTGGATAACTTCGTCTTTGGTTGGAGGTTCCCTCTGTTCGAAGCGGAATTCCCACTGTGTATCCATTTGTTGAGCCCAAGAGTCATTCTCAAACGGCTCAGAATCTTGTTCCTCTGCTTCTTAGGGATCTGTCATCACCATATTTGCTGATAGTGCTTGTTCGGGAGCACTAGGTGAGTCAGGGGGTGACGAGCCATCCCAGGAGGAGAAAAAGATGTCCTTATCCGACGTGGAAGCCGTAAGGGAGGTGGCATACCCTAACCCGAAACGAGTTTGTTGGTAGCGGGGGTCGCCGCGTGGCGGCGTTCGTCTGCCTCTTCCGTAGTTGAGGCCCGGCTTTTGCTTCAAGTCGTAGCCCATGTTTTGCATGATCTTCAACGCTTGAGGGCTGTATCGGTGAACTTGCATCTTCCCAGTATCGTCATCGAAAGGATCTTCTTGGATGGCTGGTTGATTGCGCATGCGGTCGAATACTATTGGACGCTGACTGCTGCAGGTAGGCAGGATTATGAAGATAGAATCTTCATGCGGTCCATACGTTGTGATGAAGTTGGATGATGACGCTGCTTCCCAGATATGCGGATGGTAGGAGTCCATAGCTTCCAAGAACTTTCGTGCTATGGGTTCTACCTCGTCACTGGGAGTGGGTTCCTGATTTGGAATCTGAGCATTAATGTACTAGAAAAGAGGATGTTTATTGCCATCTGGAACTCCGTTCCTGGTCGTGTTTATATCGGTCGACTATTCGTCGCGCCGAAGGTTGATGACCAAAGGTGGAGGCTTCTGGTTCAGAGTAACCACTGGAGAATTGCTTCTTTTCCCTGAGCTGGATCTGTTCAGGTGAATAGCTATGGGCTCTATGGCTTTTGGACGAGTGGTTCATCCTTTCACTCTGATCGACAGCGGTAGTGTGGCAGAGGGTTCTCCTGGCTCCCGGTGGGATTCCTTCTCTATCTTGCCCGCCACTTCTTCCGTGTGGTCCTGCGAGTACAACACGGTGTCGAAATAGTAGGACTCTACTCCTTTAAACGGGTTTAGGTCGGCCACCTCCGTTTGTACCATTCCTTGGGGGTCTACATATTTAAGACATTGATGTAGAGTTGAAGGAACGATGTTGTGATCGTGGATCCACGGTCTCCCCAGCAAGATATTGTAGGATACCTCTGAATCGATCACGTAATATGTGGCCACCGATCTGAGGTTGCCAACCTGGATCCTCAGGCGAATCTTTCCCAACGGCTTACTTCTTCCGGCGTTGAATCCCACGATCGTAGTGGAGGTGTAAGCCAGTTCGCTAGTAGGAATCCTCAATGGTCTGAGCAAACTGTGCGGGATGATGCTGATCGATGATCCCAGATCTATGTGAATCCGATCAACCTCCATAGAACCGATGTACCCGGTGTAATAGAGGGGCCTGTCATGCCTGTTATGTTTTAACATCATGTCATCTTGGGTGAAGGTGATATTTGGGACCACCTCCATCACACTGTGGCATTGAGGGCACGCCACTGGTTCTTCGTCGGGAGATTTGAGCTGGGTCAAGCATGCCTCTGCCTGCATCAGTGCTTCACTCAAGGCTAGACGAGTGTCTTGGGAGAGCCTGAGTAGCTCAAAGATGGAGAGCCTGGCCGGTGTATTAGACAGTTGGGCTAGGATGTTGAAGTTATACGGCTTCTCAAAACCTTTGTTCGAAATGTTTTTCACAGGTTTATCGAAGCGCACTTCTCTTTGTTTTTCTTTGTCCGTCGGCATCGGTTTTGAAGGGTTGGCTTCCGGTATGACAGGGTTTGGCCCAGCAGGTTAGGCAGCTGAAACGTCTGTCGGTATATCTCCTTACTTGCTCCGTAGTCGTTGAGGTAGGCTCTCCCTGACCGGGTTGCAGCAAGTACCTCGTCTTCGTCTGATGGCGAAGAATTTGTGACCATATGGCATGGTTTGCACTTTGAGCTCCTCCTAGACGCAGCTTTAGTAGCTTTAGTCTCTTCCTCGAGCTCTGACACCAAATCTGGATAAACCCACATAATCTCGCCCTGACGGGTGGTAAGGGGTACCAGGTTATGATTTTGATCCTTAGCCGGAGGGAGATTGACGATGTCCATTGTGGCTCGGGAAATGGGCATGATACCGTCCATGACTTCTTGGGAAGGCAGATCGCCGAACCGCAGAGAGATCATGTTGGCTGTGACCGTTTTCTCGGTGTTGTGCAGGGTGATGGCCTTAGCATCGATCAACCCCTGGATCTTCCTCTTCAGTACGTAACACACCTTTGTTGGGTGGTGTACTTATCTGTGGAAGATGCAGTATTTGGGGTCATCGGTACTGCCGACCTCTTGGGGCCGCATTAGCTCCGGCAGGATGATCTTGCCACTTTTGACGAGACACTCAAATATACTAGGGATATCGTCGTCGTCGAAAGAGTAGACCTCGACGGGCCTGGAAGTCCCGGGCTTTGTCTGCGTGGTCGCCGCCGTCTTTTGTCTGGACGTATTGACCGTCAGAGCTTCTTTTCCCTTGGAGCTGCGAGGATGGTCGCCGCTGGGAGATGACCTTTTGTCTCTATCGGAGGCGGAGATCATGATGCCATTGTCGCGCGCCTTGCGACTGTTATCTTCGGCGGCCACTGCCGAGACGATGAACGAGGGCCACTCATGGAACTGATATGGTCCTGTGAATACCGAGACTATAGGAAGGAGGTTCTTCCTGCAAATGTCTACTAACGCCGAGTTTGGAACTCCTGGAGGCATTTGTAAGGTGGCCTGACGAAAATGTTCGACGAAGGTGCCAACGTCTTCCTTTTCCCTTTGCTTGACTTCAATGAGGGAGGACATAGACATGTCCATTCCACCCTCGTAGAATCGTATGAAGAATAGCGCTTTGAAGTCCTCGAAGGAAGTAATGCAGTTGTCCGCCAAGCTACGGTACCACTGATAGGCTACTCCTGAGAGGCAGCCCTTGAACACCCGAGTGAGGAGGGTGTCGTTCCCTTGTAGCAACACCGTCATCATACAGAAATAGTTCATGTATTAACTTGGTGATGTTTTTCCTTCGAACAGAGCCATAGTCTGAGGTTTGTACTTCGGAGGAAAAGGGACTTCTTCCCAGATAGCCGGGTAAGGCTGGTTGATTCCTAGTTTCTTGAGCTGATCTTTGTGCTTCAAGGCGTCAAACTGGGCTTTCAACTCCCGCACTGCCTGCATCGGATTCTCAGTTGGAAGCGGAGGGACTGCTGACTCTTGATCTAGAGCAGGTTCTTGGCTTGGATTGGATGGTGGTAAGTCCACCCCCACATGTATCTGAGTTGGCGGGACCGACGCTTGAGCCCTGGCAGTCGCGTGCTGAGTTAGCATCATCTGGTGCATGTTCTCCATTACGGATTGCATTTGCTTCAGAGACATCTCTAGCACAGTGATGCGTTGTTCCGCGTTTTCTGAAGCCTCCTCGCGTTCGTCTTCAATGGCGTAAGCTCCCACTTCCCTGGGTGTCATCGAAGGATTAGTATAGGTCACTGCAGAAGTCGACTCTACACTCTCAGCATCTGTTCTGGGAGATTGGCGACCCCCAGCATCGGAATCAGACGAGTACGGAGCTGGTTGCTGTGACCTTGCCCGGGTATTTTGGAACACCCCATCTTCAGTGCTCTAGAGGAGGTCTTCGAATCTTCGTCGGCTCGGAGGCCCAGAGGGATGACGTCTTGAGCTCGACCTTCTTCTGGGTATACGTGATGCCATGTTCACGGATGCATATGCGTGCTCTTCTTCCGGAAAAGACTGAGAGTAGCTCAATCGGTCGAAGACCGACCGTTTTGCTTTAGAACAGCAGCAGTCAATCACAATCTTATGACTATTACAACATTGCTCTCTAGGGGGCGTAATAGACATGTTGGAAGATCCCCTCTCCTTACGCTTCTGGATTAGGCATTCGCGTAGGTCAGGAGTAGCAACCTGAGCTTGCTTTACGCCGCGGGACTTCGCTTGGCGTAATTTAGAGATTTGCTCAGACTGGCGTAAAGCTGAAGAGGTCCTCAGTCGGCCATCGGCTTCTCGCGTAATCCGGAAGGTAGGCAGATTGTTCTCTTGCTGGCGTAAAGGCCGAGAGGTTGAATATTCGCCTGCTTGCTTCCCCTTGCGGAGATCACCGCACTCATCTATTTTATCGTAGAAGTCAGATGTTGTTTCGCGCGTGGAGCGTGATCTGTTCTTCCAATTTGGCGTTAAGGCACCATCGGAAGTTTTGTCTGTGCCGCGCGTAGCGGGAGACGGATTCCTATGCGTAGAGCGCAGTGGATACTTCTGGGTTAGCGCAGAGGCCTTGCCCGAAGTTTTGTCTATATCGCGCGTAGCGGGAGACTGGTTCCTACGCGTAGAGCACAGTGGATACTTCTGGGTCAGTGCTGAGGCTTCGCCCGAAGTTTTGTCTGTACCGCGCATAGCGGGAGACTGGTTCCTACGCGTAAAGCGCAGTGGATACTTCTGGGTTAGCGCAGAGGCCTTGCCCGAAGTTTTGTCTGTACCGCGCGTAGTGGGAGACTGAATTTTACGTGCAGGGCACGGAGGGAGCGATGCTACCACCTCATTGGTCGGAGAGATCGAAGAGTCCACAGGAATGGTTGAGGATGTCTTGGGCATCCACACTTTGCGCAGCTTTCTGTTGTCTTGGACGGAGAGAGAGTGAGAGCTACCCCCGGTTCGAAGCATGTCTTCGTAAGCAGACTGGTCGAAATGAACGACCAGCGTCTTCTTTACGGTTCCTATAGATACCGCATCGTGTTGAGCAATTACTTCCTCGTCAGAAGAGAAAGACGTCCCCAGCTGAGTCGCCATCTTGTTTGTGGTATTAAACGAAAGAATAAAAGTGTATTTCAATGACGGGGTTTGTGCGAAACCCGCGCCCTTTGGTTTACAAACAAACTTGTACAATGTAGTCCTATACGAGGATGTGGGAGTACAATTTATTTAATCTGGGTATAAATTGCTATAGGTGTCTGATCTGCGGTCGATCACTTTAGCCCTTGGACCACGCGATGTTGAAGAAGTATCGTGGAAGACAGGTAGCAGCTTCGGAGGTTGTAGGAGAGGGTGGATGCACGATGCCGAAGTCGTCGATCCCCGCTCTTTGCCTGAGCTCCGGGCTCTCTCTCTCTCTCTCTCTCTCTCCCTCTCTCTCTCGCTCTCTCTCCTGGTTCGATCTTCTCCAATTGTCGACCTTGGATCTGATATTGGTATTCTTGACCAAATTTTCCGACCTTGTTCCCCATTGACAGGGGCCTCTATTTATAGAGTCTTTGGTGACAGTGACCACTCCGTTGGTGTAGCAACCGAGGAGTGGAAAGTACAGCACCCTTTTACACAACGGTTAAAGTAACCAATGCCCACGTATAGATGATCTTTTGATTGAGTGGGTGACGTGGGTCCAACTAAGGGGACACAACACGTACGGTTGCTACTAAGATCACGGCGTAAAAGCCACGCGGGTAGGTATCCATTGTGTAAAAGAGGTTGGCGTAAAAGCCAAATGTCCGTCACCATGGCATAGAAGCCAAGCAGGCATAGAAGCCGAACAGGCATAGAAGCCGAGTGGGCGTGGAAGCCGAGCAGGCATAGAAGCCGAACAGGCATAGGAGCCGAGTAGGCGTGGAAGTCGAACAGGCACAGAAGCCGAACAGGCATAGAAGCCGAGTCGGCGTGGAAGCCGAGTAGTCGTAGGGACTGAGTGGGCGTGGAAGCCGCATGAGCACAGATCCTGAATGGGCGTAGAAGCCGCTGCATATCGTGCCAGAATGGGCGTAGAAGCCGCTTGAGCACAGATCCTGAATGGACGTAGAAGCCGCTGCATATCGTGCCAGAATGGGCGTAGATGCCGCTTGAGCACAGATCTTGAATGGGCATAGAAGCCGCTGCATACCGTGCTGATGTGGACGCCTTAGCCAGAATTACAGCTTTTGAAGATATAACCAAATCTCTTGCAGAGATTTGCCATCATCTTATGCATTAAATGCGGAGGCGTGTTTCGAAGGTCTGCAGGCCTTCTGTGCACCCGTCACAGAGACGTGTCTTGAGAGAAACTGTCACCGCTCTGTGCAATTAGACGTAGAGACGTGCCTCGAATCCCGTACGAAGTGCAGCTTTTGACGTGGCGGGCAGTTTGTCTGCTGCAGAGCGTAAAACAGCTCATGTTTGCCTGTGTAAAACAGGGCGACGTATTCCCTTGTACGCAAAATAGCGGTTTATGCTGAGGGGACTCCAGTAAACGATGGTTCGGTGAAGCTTTACCAAATCCTCTGCATTAAATGGTGAGATCCGCCATCATACTGTGGGACGCGTCCCGAGAGGTCTGCCATCGTTTCCAGCCATCGTCTGGGTAGCCGTGCATCACCTTTTGTCAGGCGTCAGAGGTCAGATTCACTGCGTGACTTGACATATTCATTTCGGGGAAGATGAAGCGTTCCTCATACGCTATAACGCTGCTTTGAGAGCGGATGAGTTTTACGCCATGGAGGCGATAAAGAACTCTGTTTCACGCTGGAGCGGCCTGGACGTACTGCACTTATGCGGATGGTCCTTCGAGTTTTATTCTTCACGCTGTATTTTAGCGGAGAAAACTCTATTGTACGCCTGATGGCTCTGTAGGCCTCTGCTTACGCTGCTCTGTATCAAGAGGCTGCGTAGCTCTTTCCAGCGTATTTTTCATGCTTCTACATAGGCCAAGTAATTTTATTCCTTGTTAAGGACCCATAGTTTGCTAGGATTATAGTTGTAGTCTTGAATTTGAAAATTTTGTGTTTGGTAGTTAGAGTTCGATAAGTTTGAGTTAATCTTATAGATTGTGACCCGATGATTATCCCTTAGTGTTAAATCATGTAATTTGTACCCCCACCTCGATACAAGTTATATTCCCTTTCCCTTGAGACTAGTACCACATAGTCCACTTGACCCATCAAGGCGGTATAACTGAATGGCAATAATTGTATGCTAGCATAAGATGACAGTGTTTATTCAGACAATAGAATTTAGAGGTTCATGCCCTATTGGGTCGACTAGCAACTTAGACAAGGAGGTTGTGTGATAACTGTAGAGATTGTAGAGTCTTTTATTATTGTTGCTCATTTTGTTCGTTTTGTGAACTTGAATAATTTGTACCTCCTTCCATCATCATCTAGCGTGCTTATATTTTATATACTACCTTGACTTATTGTGCTATTTTATAGCCTAGTTTTGCAAGCTTATTCTTTATCGAGCTTGTTCATGACATATGTATTATTGGGGAGGCCCACAATAATACATTTCAGAATCAGTGTATTACGGTTTGATCAACCATAATGCGCTTGATTCGCCCTCGCAATAATACCATACTTGGATTGACATATGTAGTGATTAGTAGACGAATATACTTGCCCTAGACATGTCTGACATATCGTATCGGTTACATAACTGTACTAATACGAGCAGGCGAACAAAGGATTACCAAAATAGGATTTCAATCCACAACTGCTTTGACAATTTCCAATTGAATTCTTTAAACGCCTTGATCCCAATACTTCTATTCTATTACGCTGCCCTTGAACTCTTTATTATTGGTCTCCGTCTTCCCTTATTTCGGAAAGACGAAACATCGTGCTTGGTATAAATTGATACACAGAGAATACTAGATATACCCCATAGGCCGATCACATACTTGAGGATTATTCTTCGTAATTAAGGACATATCATATGTGATATGATCGGCATTGAAGTTCGAGGATTGAATGACATGAGTAAACATATTAAGGAATATTCTCTTAAGGTATATAGCCTTATGTGATAGATGGGTAAATTCTAAGTTGGGTAGTAGTGCATTGTCAACTCGAGAGAAATTTCTTTTAGATTGTGATCGAGTAAGATTAAATTGGGAGAGGTTCAAGCCATTTTAATTTTGAGAATTTTAGAAGAATGACTAAGATGATGAGGATTAATGAATTGATATTGAGGACCCGATATTTATACCTTAAGTACATGATTTAAACAATGAAGGTAAAATCATCAACTTGAAATTTAGAGGATAAAAAGATGGAATTTTAGACGTGAACAATGGTGGACTGCATTTAAACTATTTTTTAATTTGATGATTTGAGTTAAAATAAAAACTTGATGGTTGGACTACCTATTTGAAATATTAAGGATGTGAATAGAATTTAAGAAGTTAAAGCATACAAAAATTTATAAGTGAAAATAGGAATAATAATGGACTCGAATTACTTCTAGAGGAGATTATGATAATTGGAGATCGTGAGGTAAAATTGATATGCGTATTTAAATCTTGAAGATGATATATGTATTTAATTTAAATTTGGATATGGATAATTTGAAAAAGCGAGAAGAGATAACCATAGGTTGAATTTGATTGGATCAGTGGTCATCTTAACCTACAAGTGATTGCAATGGATATGATTAGGATTTTAATTGTCGCAAGGAGATTGCGATTGACTTGCCTTATGTACACGAAGGATTAACAAATTATGGCTTATTTTAATTTTGAGGACAACATTGTCTTAAGTTGGCTGGATTGTGAAACCCCTTCACCTAAGAAGTAGACCTACTTGGCTTAGATAGTGAGACTGAGGCTAGCTCGAATCCACTTAGGAATAGAACACGACATTTTTTATTTAGTTTTACAATATGGTATCCCTCGGCGCGCCTTACCATTGCTTTGATAATTGGAGCACTTCCCTAGTCACTGCCTTTCTACAAATTTCACACCTTGTCCTAGACATGCCCATCCTCCAATTTCCATCTTTGTGCAACGTTTCAATTGTTGGGCGCTTTTATGCAAAAGAGTATTTAGGTGTCCATACTATTGGACATGACACACGAAGAAACCTATTTTTACTCATGTGAATTTCTTTCATGATTTTCGGAATGTGCAACGTGCAACATCGTCCACTCCGTTAAACCTAGCCTTGCATTTTAACCAATGCAAATCTTAGACGATCCTTGACTTCTACCATGGCTTAATTTTAATTTCGAGGACGAAATTTTTATAAGTTGGGTAGATTGTAACCCCCTGATTTTTCAAAAAATTTTAATTTGGATTTTTCACAATTTTCTGTAATTTTCTAGGATTTTCAATAATTTATTTTAGATTCAAATATAATTAAAAATATCCCAAACCTTTATTTTAGGTTCTAAATAATAAAATATATTTTCTAGAAGTTTTTGGAAATTTTCTTGGTATTTTTAGTATTTATTGGGAGTTATTTAGGCTAATAACTAATTTTTAGGACTTGTAGAATTTTTGGTACAAGTCCAGGAATATAGAATGGACCACGTTATTTTCTAAGGTTTATAATATTATTATATATTTTCTGAAATTATTTCAGAATTTTTGGAATAATGTTAGTATTTATTTTTAGTTTTATGGCAAAACTAATTTTTAGAGCTTCTCCTAATTATAGTAGGAAATCTATGAATATATAATTATCCCAAATATTTTTCTAGGGTTTTAGGTTCAAAATATATTTTCTGTAATTTTTCCATATTTTTATGATTATTTTTAATGTTTATTTTGAGTTATTTAGATTTAAAATGACTTAAATAATATTTTGATAAAGGCAATAAAAAACAAATAATATAACCAAAACTATCCAATCAAATAATGACACGTGTCACCCTATCAACTTTTATTCAGCCTCTCAACATCCCTATATATATATATTATTATAACCCTAATTATCCCATTATTTTTAGAGAGAGATTTTGGAGAATTGTCATCTAGGGTTCCTTCATCTTCCAGAAGCCATTGTGCATAGCTCCGGACTCCAAACGAGGCCTAGTTTCTTGTGTTAGAACGATATTGAGGCTATTTGGACTGTGACTTGGGCTCTGATTCATACCAGCAACAGGACCCCAGGAAAGTGTACCTTGCCAAACTCTGCAGTATTGTTACATATTTTCCTTGCTTCATTATATTGCTGTGCATGCTTAACCTAGGACCGTGTGACGTACTTAGCGTCTGATTATTAGTCGGGTGCCAACACTGTACGCGGTATTGGGTACTGTCATCTAGAGATGGACATTCGTGATACTTTATATTCTCGTACTTGTCTTACCAAGTACACTTTGACCTAGGATACTTGACACTCCTCATGAGACAGGATCTTCCCGAGATATTCGTGGTGATTCTGTATAGGATACAAGACTTGATAGAGATACTATATTCATAGATATATTATGACTTGTTGCATTAGCTATGATCCCGCTTGACATGGACATGAGACGTTGTGGTCATGATATGCGTGGTTACATTGGGTGGGGAGAGACACACAGGCTACAGGCTATTTTATATATATATCTTCTATTATTGAGAGGTCGTAGACTCTCGGAGCAGAGCTAGACCCACTACCGGTTATTACCGCTACCGGCTCCCCGACACAGAGCTTGTAGTGGCTTAGCCTGAGTACTCGTGATGCTCTCACTTGCATTTTCACTTAGATAGTTACTTACTTGCCCTATTTATTCCATTTATTTTCTGCACTACATTTATTTTGGCATGAGCTTTCTTGTACCTTGCTATGTCCCCTGAGGACCTGGATCCGGATTATGTCCCCAGGATTTGAGGACGAGATCTATCCCGAGGTATACGGGACCGGAGCAGGAGCTGATCCAGGAGCTGTACCGCCATCCGAGGACGACGTGTTAGCCGAAGACTTCTCCTGAGCATCCATGTTTCATGCTCAGTATTTATTATTTATTTCAGTCATTTATATTATGGTCTGTTGAACCATTGTATCAGATATTTATCGGGTTGTTCTCCGAAGCACTTTGTTGAGACTAGCTGACGATTTATATTCCTTATTTATTCTGTGGATCATATTTTATATCTTGTGTGGATGAGATTAGTTGTGCCATGTTGTCGTAGACTTGATTTTACAACTTAAGTATGCCCTGATGGATCTATTAAATTGGGTTTGTCCATCGGTGCGTACTGCTAGCCTTTGCCACGCGTCCGATTCCACGGTATTTTGGGACTGGGGCGTGACATGGCCCAATGTATCCCAGACTCCTTGCATCCCAAGCGTCTCTGGCCCCATGTGTCCCAAGCTCCATATGTCCCAAACGTATCTGGCCCCATACGTAACTGGCCCCATGCATCTCAAATACTATACGGCTTCATGCATCTCTGGCCCCATGCATCCCAGACTCCAGGCGATCCCATGCGCTGGCCCCTTGCGTCCCAGACTCCATACGTCCCATGCGTCTCTGGACATATGTATTTCAGAATCCACGAAGACCAAATCTTATTGTTATAACAAGAGTGATTCTCTCTAACTAAGTACAGAATATGTGTTAAGCTGACCAAGTCACGCCCATAAAGGAAGAGAACCACCCAAATCTTCAGCAACAAAAAATCCTAACAAGTGCTCGCGTGGCAGCTTGGCCTACTTACGGTATAGCAATACCCTGTTAAGAAAGAACACGTGGCACCCTCCAGCATCCATATAGCCCAACATATATGCGCCCAGGGATGACTATAAATAGTAGGGTACTACACCCATACAAGAGGCTGGCTATCTGCGAACCTACACTCAAGCGAGAGAGAAGAGGTTCTCCATTGGATCATCTACGGAGTAAAGAGAGTTGCTACACTCCTAAACCTCCATCGTCACCACCCAGAAAACAAATTTGTACTCAGAGTGTCTTCTAGAACTTCTCTGTACTTTTTTTAGTTTGTTAATCAAATCAAGTTCTTTTAGTTCTCCTTTTGATTTAATGGCAAACAAATATAGGCCTATAAATACTGTGCTATAATAGCAAAATCATAATGGAAAGTAGAACATAACTGTAATAAATGATAGATATAAATATACCTGCAAAGATATCCAACACACCACCAGACCAAGCATCATGCAACCTGCTCAAATAACCTTGAAGAAAACTGGGTCCTCATAGGAAAGTAACAAGATACAAAATGTACATGCCATAAGATAAATAATGAATAAAGTGAATCAGGGTAAACTATCCTTCTAGGTGTATACAATCTGTGGACAACCTTAGTACGTATGGGTAGGTATAGGCATAACGTCCAACACTCCAAAGAGCGTGGTATATGCACATATAACGCCCATAACGCTCCAAAGAACGTGGGATCTGCATATTTATATACGTCCGTATTGCTCCAAAGAACGCGATATTTGCATAAAGGAGGTGGGTGTCCCATACGCCTACTAGTCGTCCTCCCCGCCCAATGCCATTGGACATCTAGTAACTATAATGCAAGTCACCTAGAGAAATACAACTATGTTAAGTATCATCACACGAGGTACTCACATCGATGGTCAATCAAGTGTGTAAGCTTACATCCCTACATGAACTCACTCTGTGACGTGCAATAATACGTGACAAGGCCTAGGGAGTCATAATGATAACTCCACAGCTTTAGGTGCGTCCACTAGACACTAGGTCAAACACAAGTCCTAATGTCAACGCCTTCATCAACTGCACCCGAGTTATTCTCGGACGTGCACAGTTATATTATATTCAGAGCATAATATAATAATAACTGAATTTAAATAGTACAACAAGGCAAGGTATACTTGCCTGGATTTCTAAGCTGCAATGTAAGAAACCTGTTCCGGCATCTAAGTCTGAATAATCCCAAGAGCCTATATATAGTAATATCAAATCAGCCACCATGACATGGTTCACCAAATATGCACAAGAGTACAACTACTCTACTTCATTAGTAATACAAAGTATAAACCAAATAAAGGTTATAACAAAGTAGGTTGTCTAGGGTTAACTAAACATGTGTTAAGTATCCTTAAGTCCTCTAAATACACAACCTTCTCAACATGTATATTCACAGCTTTAGTTTATGTGGTTGCTAAGTTGCTCCTCAAATACGTTGATATCATGGGTTCTTTCTACTAGGGTTTTCTTGTACAAGTACGACATGTTCTCATTCTCAAAGTATATTTAACTAAGCATTATCATAAGAATCTATTAGTGTTTATCCTAAAAGTACGTTAAACTAAACATCTAAGTCTTTGTGTGAAATTCACATGCATAAACCTAGTGTCAACCTAACTCAGAGTATGCGCTAGTATTCAATCACAAGTTCAAAGGCAAGAGAACTAACCAATCCTACGCATAATATGGTTTGAAACTCACTCACTCTACACTTATTCCATTCTAATATGTATACACATAATCACCAAATGATAGGGGTTTTGAGCCTCACATAGCCATATCTGACATAACATGAGCTAACAAGTATTCATCTACAATATGTAGGGTATTCTAACTACAACATATAATACAACCCATTTAAAGATCACCTAATCCACCCCAACTTTATCATGTTAATAACTTGAAATACCTATACACAAGTATTCAACATATACACCCAAAACTAAACATACTCTACTCATGGCATAAAACTTGCATTCTAAACAAGGTATTTATCACATTAAGCATGCTTCATGATCAAAACTTGAACTACCTATATACATGTGCCATTGAATCTGTTTGAATAATTAACGATGATCGAATCATCCAATCATAATTCTAATAGGTCCTGAATAGATTTCTTATTAGTTGAACTCCAAAACTCTAGGAGGGTGATGTATTCTACTGTTAAGAGATTAACAGGTAATTTATGGAACTGAATCCAAAACTCTACCATATTTAATGAATATTGATCTAGAGTCTTATTTTCCATGCAGCGCTCTACTACGATAAGATTATTCTTCAGTTTCCACAGACCGTTGGAGAGTACGAATTCTACATCTTTATTGGATTCAAACTTTGCCGCAAACGACCCATTATTGTATTCTGAAACTTTAAATTTGGCCTTGGTTTTCTATATTGTTGGCACGACTTTCATCATCACTTGAATAATGGGTTGCTTTTGAGAAAGAACTTTAAATCTTTTCCAATCATCTTGGTTGTGGTTGGAAGCATATATGGACATTTTTGAGGGAAAATGAGGCTCTCTTGGAACTAGAAGATTATTGAGTTTCTTACGTAGTTTATCAACATCAGGATTGATGGTAGACATACTATTGGGCATGGAGGGATAGAGATTGAGGGAAGTATTGGAAACACAGCAAAAATAGACCCAAAAAAATCATAAAAATATCTAAGAGAAAGTTCACAACCATAAAGACAAGGATTTGCGTGGTTCGACCAAGATGCCTACTTCCATGGATGAGGGTGATTCAATTCTACTATGAAGAAGAAGAAAAATTATAATTTCTCTCAACACTTCTCTCATTGCTCTCAAGAACTCTCTACAAAAAGACTCTCTCAAAAACTTTTATGTTAAACTTATTCAACCACTTTTTGCTCTTGATGTCAAACTTATTCAACAATTATTGAGCACCATTTGAGATATACTCTTGTGTTGAACTTATTCAATAACTTACATGAGCACTCTTGAGATACTCTTGGAGAAACCTTTAGCCCCATTATATAGCATGCCATATGTATATACATAAAAATCCAATATTATGTAGGAATAGGAATCCAATATTATGTAGACTTAGGAATCCAATATTATTCTTTTCAAAGATTTGGTCAAAGGTCAAAGTCAATCGTCTTCAAAAGATATGGACAAATATATCTTTCTTCTATCTCCACATTGTCAAAGATTTCTTCTTCTTTAAATAAATGGTCAAAGATCAAAGAGAATCTTCTTTAAAGATATGGTCAAATATATTTTCTTTTATATCTCCACCTCGGCATGGTTTTGTCACAAAACTGAGCCGACACACTTTTCAACCGCATAGCTTCACCCTACCGTATTTTCTAGAAAAGAGTATTTTGGTTGTTTCATAATTAATTAAATATTCTGCATGTTAATATTTATTTATTATATTATTTATTTATTGTTAGCATGTTAGATTTATTTTTGGAATTATATTATTGGACCTAACTAGTTTAGATTAGATCCATAGACCAATATTTAATTCTAGTTAGAATTGAGCCCAATAATAAGCCCAATCATTAGGAGGTTGATTAATTAAGTTAAACCAATTAGACTAGAACCTTCCCTCCTTAATTAATTTTTTCATGAGAGGCCCCAAGGGATATTTTAGACTTTACATAGTAGCTTGAGGGAGGGGACAAGTGAGGCCTATATAAAGGGGATGAAAACTTTCTCTCTCTTTATTTTTTATTCTAAATCTACATCTAGAATTTCTCTCAACCAAATTCCTTCATTACCACACCAAATTTCCATCCAATTTCTTTTCAAATCAATATTGGAGGCTAGTAGAGCAAGGATCTACAAGGAGAAAGCAAGGATCTACAAAGATGAGCTAGGATCTACAAGTTGAAGGCTCATTTCACCATTTTTGGAGGTTGTATTGGAAATCCATCTCCTAATAGGTATAATTCAGTTTTTCTCCTTTAATTAGACTTAAATCTATGATTTAACCATAAAGAACCATCCCACATGCATAGGCTACCCATAGGAATTGGAATTAGATTCATAGGAGGCCTATGGAGGAAGTTATGTATATTTTATGTCAATTTTTGGGAAATTCCAAGATTGACACATGTTGTGAATTGGTCAATTAAACTAAATTGACATGTGTTTGATTATGTGTGTCTAGTATCGTATCCACAATTGGATACGTGTAGGCCGTATTCCAACAAATTGTCGATATGGGTTAATTTTGGGAGTTTTTCTCCGACAGGGGGCTTTGAGCATGTCACATTTTGACACGGACATGTAGGTATGCAATTGACTATTCGTATTATTCATATTTATTATTTTAGACTTGCCCGTGTCCTTCGGGGTATATTTGGTTGTGTGGTGGACTCGTATCGCAACCGTATCATAGATTAGTATGATATATTATGTATGATATGTATATGTATATGTGTATGTATCTATAGTATATTATATAGAGTGTATATATATAGCTACGTGCTTATTTGTAAGTGTATATATATGTATATATGTATGAGTGATATATCAAAGTGTATTTGTGTATGGTTGTATATATGTATATATGTATGAAAGAGTATATATCTATATGGTTGTATGTGTGTATGAGGGAGTTTAGCTATATATGAATAGATGAAAGTATATACATATATGTTGATATCTCTATGTATCTATAGTATATGGTTCTGTATATGTGTAGTTACGTATCTATATATTTTTTTTTGTGTGAGAGTGTTGTCTTATATATATATATATATATATATATATATATATATATATATATATATATATATATACACATTCATATGTAAGCATACACTTAGTATACATATATCAATATATATATATATATATATATATATATATATATATATATATATATATATATATATATATATATATATATATATATATATATATATATATATATACACATACACATTCATATGTAAGCATACACTTAGTATACATATATATATATATATATATATATATATATATATATATATATATAGTTGTGTGTGAGTGGAGGGTTCATATATATATGTATATAGTTATATCTATTGATATATGATTCATAGGTATTTAAGTGTATGTGTGTATCACCGTTTTAGTAGTGTGCTTCAGCAACAGCAGCAGTTTCACCAGCGCAGCAGCGCCCCGGCTGCAGCGAGACAGTGCCGCAGAAGAAGCAGCAGTATGCTGTAGCAACAACAGCAAAGCGCAGCAGCTGCAGCGAGCAGCAACGCGGTGCGTAGCAGGCTGCAGCATGCAGCAGCGGTGCAGCGGCAGCAGCGAGGCGTGCAGCAGCAGCGAGGCATACAGCAGTCAGTGATGGTTAGCTAGTTACCTATTGTATATATATATATATATATATATATATATGTAGTTACCTATTGTTTTTAGTAGTGAGCTAGTTAGCGTGATGGTTAGCTAGTTAATTGATTAGTTATCTAGTTAGTTTAATTAATAGTTTTGTTAGTTATCTAGTTAATTAGATATATATATATATATATATATATATATATATATATATATATATATATATATATATATATATATATATATATATATACTTGTTGATAAGTAGTAGTTAGATATATATACATACTCATGTATCTGAAGCTATGTATATGTATATATCTAGGTATGTATATGTATGTGTATATGTATTAATTGCATGGGTAGTTAGTATAGCATGGTAATTGGTATTAATTAATGCATATTAGTATATAGCTAGTAGTTTGTATTAGATAAATACATATTAGCCTATAGTTTAGAGATTGGGTAGATAACATATACTAAGAGCACATTACCTTGAGATACCAAGGTAAAGGTCAAGGTATTGAGAGGATATTCAAGGTATTGGAATTGAGTGTCAAGATGGGGGGTGTAGTAGTACGATACCACGTTGGTTCAAAGCCAAGGTATCTATTTAGCATTAGTTTAGTTAGAAATATTAAATATTATAGGGTGTATATAAATATCATAATATTTTCTATCTAATTGACCTGCATATCTTAGGATACGATATCCAATTATTTTTCTAGTATCTTAGAATATCTAGCGTGACCTAGTTTCATAGTGTATGGACCCAATATCCTAGAGATAGACTCATACAACCTAGAAATAGCTAGTTTGACCTAGTTGACTAGTTTGGCTTAGAAATGGCTTTATGACCTAGAAGTTGACTAGTTTAATTTATTCTCATTCCCAAAATCTTGTATTAATGCAATATTCCATATATAGGTCTGTGACACTAGTTTGAACACCGTTTCTCATCATTTGCTCTTGATCACAGGCTAGTACATTCTCTGATAGTTTTCATTATTTGATTACTACTATAATTCAAGTATTTAGAAATGTTACTTATGATTCTTGACACGATGGTACACGGATTGGTATTATTATTGGATCATTAGTCATGAGATGTTACCTTAATTCTTAAGATGATATCGGATACTGTCCTATTTGGTATTGGATAATATTGAATATTGTAGATTAAACATTGGATAAATTGGCTAGTTATGTGTCATGATTCGATCCATCGTATCAGTCGGGGCAGAAAAAATACCAATTAAATATGTGATCAAGAACTATCGACTTGTAGTATAATCATTGGCTACTAACTAATCTTGCAATTAACGTATGGTTGAGTTAGCTCCTTAGTGTAATCATTGAATCTCCCAGGTCGATCACATATTTTCTTAGTATCTCAAAACTCATAGTTATTGTAGATTATATTATTCAGTTCATTGATTACCTTGTTCTATTCTGACATTATAGTTCATCTCCTTCATTCTTGTACGCATTGATTATATTTTATGTTGCTAGTATTGCCTATTCTTTCATTGTTCTTGATTATCAGTTATATTTCTCATCGTAGATAGCATTCCCTATTTTACTGTTTTATAGTTTTTGTCAATTAATTGGAACTACTATTGGGTTGTACTTCGCTCCATTCCTGACTGGAAAATATTTTTCAGAGGATCCGGGAGATTGGTGTTCGACATACTACGGACCTCGACCTATAGATGGTACAGACATGGACCCACTAGTTTTGGAGTGACTGCCGGAAGATTTATTCGGATTCACTAGTTAGCATAGTTAGTTCTCTTTAGCATTTTGGTACTGGATTTGTTTCCTTCATATATTTTAGGCTTGGATATTATTTCTATTTGTTGTTGTTATATTTTTAAACTACTTAGTTATGTTAGACTTCTTTGATATCTTCTCGTACAATAGATTTATGATTGAGTATTACATTGAATTACGTTTATTACTCTCTTTTTGGAGTTGGAAATTATTGGAGTATTATGCATTATTTATGAGATGATTAGTTAGTATAGTTGACCAAGACAGTGTTCTACCGCCGATGTTGCGGCATAGGCTGGGCATTATTTTCGACTTGCATCCCTATACCGGGTGCAGATCGTGACACATTTTTAGTGGTGGCTCATATAGGTCAGGCTTCGCAAGTTATGCGATGTCGTAGTAGTGCGATGACTTAGTTGTACTACTGCGAGTCTGCGATAGGATGTATGACATAGGATACTAGGATGAGAGAGGGATACTCAATAACAACTAAAAATTATAATCTGAATTGAATCTCTACTTTTGGTTCCTTCAGAATACTTTGAATATTGTTGTCATTTCTTGATAATATCTTATCTTGTGTCGAATTGATCTATTTTGTTTCGATCTGTCGTTAGGATGTCGTCGAAGACTAGATTCCATCGATCGGGAGCTGTTTTTGCGAGGTCCGCTACCTCTCAATCTTCCACTCAGGCAGTAGGGTTTGTACCTCTTATGACATCAGTTCACGTAGGAGTCTCGGCTGCCTTCGGAGGTTCTCCTCCACCTGTTTCGAGGACTAGCCCAGTTGTTTCAGAGGGACTTCCACCACCTCCATTTTTAGGAGATGTCGTGCCGATAGATGCAATGTTTAGAGAGATGATGGCGGTATAAAGGGCACAGATAGAGGCCCAGCACAGACAGTCAGATATAATATGACAGAGTATGGAAAATGCCCATCAGGTACCTATTGTAGCAGTTCAGAGAGGGGCTCCTCCACAACCACAGGATGTTCCGCTCGAGCCAGGGAATATTCAAAATTTTAAGAAGCTTGAGCCTCGAGTTTTTAAGGGGACAGAGGGTATAGTCTATGCGGACGATTGACTCAAGGATATCGAGCGCCTTATGAAGGTGTCCCATCTTACGGAGGATCTTACGGTTGAGAAAGTAGGACTTCAACTGTTCGATGTTGCCCGTACTTGGTTCAGGAATAAGCCACTTCTTACTGATGCAGAGTAGTCTTGGAAGGTGTTCAAGGATCTCTTTAAGAAGAAGTTCTTTGCTCGGACGGACATATTAGAATTAGAAAGGCATTTTGAGAGCCTTACATAAGGGAGCATGTCCGTAGTGGAGTATGCCGCATAATTTGGACGGCTGAGCAGATTTGCGGAGTACTTGGTGAGGGAGCCAGAAGTTTGGGCTATCTGTTTTTGCGAGGGTCTAAATTGGGAAGTGAAGATCCTCATTCTGTCTTTCTATGAGACGTATTCTGAGATACTTTTGGAAACGCACAAGGTCGAGCGGGAGTGGAACTTGAAGCCGAAGAGGGACCGTGATATGTTTAGGGATGCCAGTAGCAGTGTGGGACTGGCAAAAAGGTAGCAGATCCAGTAACAGCAGTTTCTAGTATAGTTCAGAGCTTATCAACAGCGATATCAAATGCATGAACCAATTGCTACTCTAGTACAAGCTCCAGTCCAGTAGATACCATAGCAGCCTCAGAGATAGGTGCAATAGTCTCCTCAATGCACCTATTGTAAGAAGATTGGGCACACTTGGGAGATATGCCGGAAGAGACTTGGAGCATGCTTACATTGTGGATCAACGAAGCATATGGTGAAGGATTGTCTCTGGACCCTTCAACGTCTAGGCCAGGATGCTGATCAAGGGCAAACAGATAGAGTTAGGTCACCTGTAGCACTGCAGACTGCTCATCACCCAGAGAAGGAGCCACCTCGGCAGGGTGGAGCATTTGTGATGACGGTCGAGGAGACCGATACTACAGGTGATGGGTTAGCGAGTTATGTTCTTTCTTTCTGTTCCTTCCATCTATTTGATTAATTATTTCTTTAGTACCTTTTTGGATGCTTATGTTATATATTTAAGTACAGCTAAACCCTGATAGAGACAACAGTAATAAGACAAACGAAGACCATGACCATACATGTTGTTCTTTGCATAGGACTATTCTTCGAGTGATTTTAGATAAGACCTTCTTGGACTATGATTGCTGGGGGTTTGACCTAGAAGGATTACGATCACCCTTAAATTTTGAGGACGAAATTCTTCTAAGGGGAGTAGACTTGTCACTATCATATTTTTTAGGGAAAGGTATTTTGGTCATTTTATAATTAATTAAATATTATGTATGTAAAATATTTATTTATTATATTATTTATTTATTGTTAGCATGTTATATTTATTTTTAGACTTGTGTTAGTGGACCTAACTAGTTTAGATTAGATCCATGAACCAACATTTAATTCTAGTTAGAATTGAGCCTAATAATAAGCCCAATCATTAGGAGGTTGATTAATTAAGTTAAACCCATTAGACTAGAACCTTTCCTCCTTAATTAATTTTTTTATAAGAGGCCCCCAGGGGTATTTTAGACTTTATATAGTAGCTTGAGGGAGGGGGCAAGTGAGGCCTATATAAAGGGGATAAAAACTTTCTCTTCCTTCATTTTTTATTCTAAATCTAGATCTAGAATTTTTCTCAACCAAATTCCTTTATTCTCACACCAAATTTTCATCCAATTTTATTTTAAATCATCATTTGAGACTAGTAAAACAAGAATCTATAATGAGAAAGTAAGGATCTACAAAGAGGAGCAAGGATCTACAAGTTGAAGGCTCGTTTCACCATTTTTAGAGGTTGCATTAAAAATCCATCTCCCAATAGGTACAATTTAGTTTTTCCCTTTAATTAGACTTTAAATCTATGATTTAACCATAAGAAACTATTCCACATGCATAGGCTACCATAGGAATTGGAATTAGGTTCATAGGAGGCCTATAGAGGAAGTTATGTGTATTTTTGTGTCAATTTTGGAGAAATTTCGAGATTGGCAAATATTGTGTTTGTTAATTGGTCAATTAGACTAAATTGACATGTGTTTGATTGTGTGTGGCTAGTATTGTATCCATAATTGAATACGTGTAGGTCGTATCCCAATAAATTGGCGATACGGGTTGATTTGGGGTTTTTTTCTTCGACACGGGACTTTGAACATGTCACTTTTTGATACGGACACGTAGGTATGCAATCGACTCTTCGTATTGTTCATATTTATTATTTTAGAATTGCTTGTGTCCTTCGAGGTACGTTTGCTTGTGTGGTGGACAAGTATCGCAAGCGTATCATAGATCTAGTGTGATACGGGTGCGATGCACTCCACGTGTTTGTTTTATTGCTCCTTATTTCTATGTGAGTTGTGTATAGCTATTAGTATGATATATTATGTATGATATGTATATGTATATGTGTATGTATCTATAGTATATTATATAGAGTGTATATATATAGCTATGTGCCTATATGTAAGTGTATATATATGTATATATGTATGAGTGATATATCTAAGTGTATTTGTGTATGGTTGTATATATGTATGAGAGAGTATATATATATATATATATAGTTGTATGTGTGTATGAAGGAGTATAGCTATATATGTATAGATGAAAGAATATACATATATGTTGATATCTCTATTTATCTATAATATATGGTTGTGTATGTGTGTAGTTATGTATTTATATATATTTTTGTGTGTGAGAATATCGTATTTTGTATATATTGATATGTATATATGTATGTAGATATATATATACTATTGAATATATATATATCTATGTATCTACTTGTATTATTCATATGTACTTATGTGTATGCTTACATATGAATGTGTGTGTATATATATATATATATATATATATATATATATATATATATATATATATATATATATATATGAACCCTCCACTAACACACAACTATATATATATATATATATATATATATATATATATATATATATATAGTTGTGTGTTAGTGGAGGGTTCATATATATATATATATATATATATATATATATATGTATATAGTTATATGTATTGATATATGATTCATAGGTGTTTTAGTGTATGTGTGTATGTTATATAGATATACATATGTATATGTATATGTATATGTATATGTATATGTGTATAGTTATAGTTATATACTTGTGTGTGTATATATATATGGATATAGGTGTGGTCGTGCGTGTGTGTGGAGGCAGCGAGGTAGTGCACTATTTCAGTAGTGTGCTGCAGCAACAGCAGCAGTTTCACCAGTGCAGCAGCGACGCGACTACAGCGAGGCAGCATCGCAGAAGCAGCAGTGACGCAGCGTCGTAGAAGCAACAGCAGTGCGCTGCAACAACAACAACGAAGCACAGCGGCTACAGCAAGCAGCAACGCAGCGGTCTGTAGTTGCGACAACAGCGTAGCGGTCTGCAGCGCATCTCGAAGCGTAGCGGCTACAGCATGCAGTAGCGCGTGCAGCGGTAGCAGCGAGGCACGCAGCAGTCAGTGATGGTTAGCTAGTTACCTATTGTATATATATATATATATATGTAGTTACCTATTGTTATTACTAGTTAGTTAGCTAGTTAATTGATTAGTTATCTAGTTAGTTTAATTAATAGTTTAGTTAGTTATCTAGTTAATTAGCTATATATATATATATATATATATATATATATATATATATATATATATATATACTTGTTGATAAGTAGTAGTTAGATATATATACATACTTATATATCTCAAGCTATGTACATGTATATATGTAGGTATGTATATGTATGTATATATGTATTAGTCGCATGGGTAGTTAGTATAGCATCGTAATTGGTATTAATTAATGCATATTAGTATATAGCTAGTAGTTTGTATTAGATAAATACAATATTAGCCTATAGTTTAGAGATTGGATAGATAACATATACTAAGAGCACATTATCTTGATGTACCAAGGTAAATGTCAAGGTATTGAGAGGATACTCAAGGTATTGGAATTGAGTGTCAAGATGGGGGGGTGTAGTGGTACGATACCGCGTTAGTTCAAAGCCAAGGTATCCATTTAGCATTAGTTTAGTTAGGAATATTAAATATTATTGGGTGTATATATATATCATGATATTTTCTATCTAATTGACTTGCGTATCTTAGGATACGGTATCCTGTTATTTTTTTAGTATCTTAGAATATCTAGTGTGATCTAGTTTCATAGTGTATGGACCCAATATCCTAGAGATAGACTCATACAACCTAGAAATAGCTAGTTTGACCAAGTTTGACTAGTTTGGCATAGGGTTGACCTAGTTTGTCTATGTTGACTTAAAAATGGCTTTATGACCTAGAAGTTGACTAGTTTAATTTATTCTTATTCCCAAAACCTTGTATTAATGCAATATTCAATATATAGGTCTATGACACCAGTTCAGACACCGTTTCTCATTATTTGCTCGGAATTACAGTCGAGTACATTCTCTAATAGTTTCCATTATTTGATTACTACTATAATTCAAGTATTTAGAAATATTAATTATAATTCTTGACACGATGGTACACAGATTGATATTATTATTGGATCGTCATTCATGAGATATTACATTAATTATTGAGATGGTATCAGATACTGTCCTTGTTGGTATTAGATAATATTTAATATTATACATTAAATATTGGATAAATTGGCTAGTAACGTGTCATGATTCGATCCATCGTATCAGTCGGGGTAGAAGAAATACCAATTAAATATTTGATCAAGAACTATCGGCTAGTAGTGTAATCATTGGCTACTAACTAACCGTGCAATTCACGTATGGTTGAGTTAACTCCTTAGTATAATCATTGAATCTTCCAGCCCGATCAGATATTTAGTTAGTATCTTAAAACACATAGTTATTGTAGATTCTATTATTCAGTTCATTGATTACCTTGTTCTATTCTAACATTAGAGTTCATCTCCTTCATTCGTGTATATATTGATTATATTTTATGTTGCTAGTATTGCATATTCTTTTATTGTTCTTGATTATCAATTATATTTCTCATCGTAGATAGCATCCTCTATTTTACTATTTTATAATTTTTGTCAATTAATTGGAACTGCTATTGGATTTTACTTCGCTCTATTCCTGATTGAAAAATATTTTTTAGAGGATCCGGGAGATTGGTGTTCGACATACTACGGACCTCGACCTATAGATGGTGTCGACATGGATCCACTAGTTCTGGAGTGACTACCAGAATATTTAGCCGGATTCACAAGTTAGCATAGTTAGTTCTCTTTAGCATTTTGGTACCGAATTTGTTTACGGCATATATTTAAACTTGGATATTATTTATATTTGTTGTTATATTTTTAAACTGCTTAGTTATGTTAGACTTCTTTGATATCTTCTTGTGCTATAGATTTATGATTGAGTATTGTGTTAAATTAAATTTATTACTCTCTTCTTGGAGTTGAGAAATTATTGGAGTATTATGCATTATTTGTGAGATGATTAGTTAGTATAGTTGACCAAGAGAACGTTCTACCTCCGATGCTGCGGCGTAGGCTGGACGTTGTTCCCGACTTGCATCCCTACACTGGTAGGGGTCATGACACCAAATCAACCACTCGCCAATCCCGTCCCTAAGGGCTCTCAACCAACACTTCTCCACCTGACTATGAAGAAGCATCATTCTTCTTGTACTCCCACTTCCATCATATAGCTTATTTGGCCTTGGGCAATGAAATCAAATTCCATATACAATTCTTATACATAGACTCATTCTCTTCATGCATCGCTACCATCCATCTCTCGCTGCTAGTATCTTTGAGAGCTTGTTTGAAGGTGATAGGCTCATCATCCTCTACTGGAAGTGCATATGCCACCGTATTTAACTGTCCATAGTGCTTGATCGGTTCATCAAATCCATATATGTGCACTAGCTTGACCGGTCTCCAAGGCCTAGTAGCAGCCAAAGAATCTTGCTGTTGGTATTGCTCTTCCTCTGATTATTGTTCTTGTAAGGCTTGATGAATATCTTCAGAAATCTCTACCTCATCTGATGCATCCTCAGATGACTTAATCTCAACAATTTGAGATTTACTAGATTCACCACTATCCTTATCAAACTCACTCTTCTTGCTTGAAGTCAACGCTGAAGACTCATTGAAGGTGACATCCTTGCTGATTAAGAACTTCTTATGCTCCAGACAGTACAGACGGTATCCCTTCCCTCCTTGTGCATATCCCAAGAAACTATCCTTCTTGGCTCTCGGATCTAACTTACTATCGTTGACATGATAGTAAGCTTTGCATCCAAACACGCACAAAATATTATAATCTTCTGGTTTATCGGTCAGCTTCTCATATAGAGTCTTACAGTTTATAGCCAGAGTTGGTGATCTATTAATCAAGTATAATGCCATATTTATAGCATATGTCCATCATTCCTTGCCTAAACTGACATAGGAAAGCATACATCTTGCTTTCTCAAGCATGGTTCGGTTCATCCTCTCTGCTAACCCATTCAGCTGTGTCATGTTTCTGACATTCCAATGTCACACGATACCTTCTTGGGCACAAAAATCTTTGAAAGGGCCATAGGTTTATTCAGTACCATTGTCAGACCTCAACGTCTTTACCTTTCTGCCTGTTCTGTTCTCCACCATCGCTTTCCACTGCTTGAACTTTTTGAACACTTGATATTTGGTTTTGATGAAATACAGCCAAACATAACGTGTATAATCGTCAATAAAATAAATATAGTACCTCGCTCCTTTCTTGGAAGGAATCCTGCTAGGTCCCCATACATTTGTATGCACATATTCGAGAATAACTCATATCTTCTACTTGATTATACTGAAGGTCACCCTGTGTTATTTGTCATAAACACAATGCTCAAAAAAATCCATACTTGGCCTCTTCAAGTTCTTCAGTAACCCCAACTTACTTAGTAAGGTCAGATTTTTCTCACTCATATGCCCAGGCTTCATATGTCAAAGACGTGTGCAATCAGACGAATCCAATGTACTGATTGCTAAAGTCCCATTCACAGTGCTTCCCAATAATATATAAAGGATACCACGTCGGTGACCTTTCATCTCCACCAAAAAACCACGAACCACCCGCAAGACTCCACCATCGACAACAAACTTATTACCATTCGAGTCAAGCATGCCATGAGAAATAAAAAAAATTAAGGTCGGGAACATGTCTGACATTGGCCAAAGCTCCCACAATTCCATCATGCATCTTCAACTTGATAGACCAAATTCCAACAGCTCGACATGTGTTATTGTTGCCAATCAACATGGAACCACCATCCGTCGCCTTGTAGGAAGAAAATTACTCCCTTTTTTGGCATATGGTAGGAGCATCCAGAATTGAGAATCCAACGGTCACTCATGTTGTCATGTGCCACCGAAAAATAGACTTTGTCACTATCGGCTTCTGAAGCGTAGTTTGCTTCATCATCTTCTCTTTCTGTCTTATTCTCTTTTTTCTTGTTCTTCTTCTTTGGACGAGTACACTTATTTGCATAATGTCCTTTCTCACTACAGTTGAAACACTTCACCTTCTCAATAGGTATCTTGGACTTGGATCTTGACCTTTTGCTGGAAGATGCTCTATCATTTGTCCTTCCTCTTGCCATCAAACCTTGGGCCTGATCTCCACAATTTTTGTCATTAGAAGCCAATCTCCGCACATCATTAGACAGTAAGGCACTTGTAGCTTCTTCTATAAAAATTGAGTCATTCTCGTATAGTAATGTTTGAATAAGATTCTCAAAGGAATCTGGCAAAGAAAATAATTGGATTAGTGCCAAACGATCATCATCTTCATATATGTCAACATTCTTTAGGTCAAAAACAATTCGATTGAATATAGAAATATGATCACAAATTTACGTACCTTCCTCCATCATCAGTCTGTAGAGCGACTTTAACATATAAAGTCGGTTGGTAAGAGTCTTCGTCGTGTAGAGTGATATCAACTTTAGCCAGAGTCCAGCAATGGCTGTTTCGTCCTTCACAGAGTAGACGACATATTTTTCCAAACATAGGCGAATAGCAGCACATGTTTCAAGATTCATGTCATCCCAATCATTATCGGTCATATCAGTGGGCTTCTTCGTCTTTTCACGTAAAGCCTTGTAAAGCTTTTGAGATATGAGAACGTTATTCATCTGGCTTTTAAAAGTCAAAATTATTCTTTCCATTGAACTTCTCAATTTCGTACTTCTCAATCAAGCTTGACGGAACCATCTCAAAAATATACCCAATTAACTTTCTCTAAGAACTCCAAAGCTCTGATACCAATTATTGGGCGCACAACGAAAACAGATCCAGAAAAATTAGAAAAATACCTCAGAGAAAGTTCACAACCACAAAGACAAGGATTTGCGTGTTTCGGCCAAGATGCCTACTTCCACGGACGATGGTGATTCAATTCCATTATGAAGAAGAAAAAGAATTACAATTGCTCTCAACATTTCTCTTCTTGCTCTCAAGAACTCTCAACAAAAAAACTCTCTCAAAAACTTTTATGTTGAACTTATTCAACCACTTTTTTCTCTTTTATGTCGAACTTATTCAACAACTTACATGACCACTCTTGAGATACTCTTGGAGAAACATTTGGCCCCTTTATATAGCATATATATATATATATATATATATATATATACATATATATATATATATATATATATATATAAATCAAACATTATTTAGGAATATGAATCCAATATTACATAGGCTTAGGAATCCAATATTATTCTTGTCAAAGATTTGGTTAAGGGTCAAAGTCAATCTTTTCAAAAGATATGGTCAAATATATCTTTTTTTATATCTTCACCATGTCAAAGATTTGTTCTTCATCAAATATATGGTCAAAGATCAAAGTTAATCTTCTTCAAATATATGGTTAAATATATTTTTCTCCAGGTAGAATACGAGAGAGTTAGAGGGAAAGAAAGATGATTCGAAACACACGTTCGGTAACATCCTTCGGAAGAGTCGTCCGGGGATGAAGAGATAGCTGTGACTGTTGTTAGCAAAACTTTGAAAAGATTACCACTTCTTGGATTCAAACACAATATTGTTCCAGTGTCCCAACCAGAAAGAAACTCTAAATCATAAAATTTTAATTTTAAACAAAATTAAAATCCATTAAAGCATATAAGCAAAATTTTACTTTTATAATATTTCTCTTTTCAAATAAATCTTCGATCCAATGTTCTACATTGAAAAAATATCCCGCTTTATATAAACTAGCCAATACTGATGGAATTACGATTTAGCGGAGTAGGAGATCATGGAAAGAGTAGTGTTTTTCGATTTGGCGGAGTAGGAGATCATGTAAAGCTTAGTGTATCTGGAAAAGATCGTAAGTTTTTTTTTTTTTTTTTTCCAACATAACGTTTGGAATCTAATATAAGATATAAATGGACAAAATAATACTTTTTCTTGGTTCGGTCTTCTAATCATCTGTTATTCAACCAGAATTTTATACTTCTATTCAGTAACGAAAAAAGTCGCTCAAATTCGGTATTGCAATGTCATACTCTTTTATTTGAACCAAGGATACAATAGGCATTTGAACTGCCTGGTTAAAATCAACCACTTGTTCTAAATATTATGATTAGAAATTTGTGCTAAAAACCTTTAAAATATAAAAGAATTAAAAAAAACACCACACGCTACAAGGTCGGTCTAGTGCTGTTCTATCAGTCATTATTTAAACATAACCTGTCCTACTCCATGCTCGTGAAGGAAGTGGAGTTGAGTGAGGGATACCTATATAGTGAAGGTCTCCTCCCTTTTTGACTCGACCAGTTGCACAACTCAGCCGCCACATGCACCATCACCACACGTTTTGGGGAAGTTGTTAAACCACTATTTATTTTATGCACCGACAGATAGCCCACTAATAAATTAATCTAATGCTCCGTATGAAACCCATACGTGTCACTTGACCAACATGAGCCGTTACATAAATATTCGATGACTGAAAACTAACCATCCAATATAATAAAGACCAAAATTTAATTGTCAATAATAAAAATTAAATATATAATTTTTTTTAAACATCAAATATCAAAGTTTATTCATCAAAAAATAATTATTCTTTTATACAAAGTCGTATTTATAAAAATAAAATATTTTAGAATATATTATCTTTACAAATATAGAAACTAGCATATACTTCCATTTATTTTAAAAAATTAGCAAATATTTATATACCTTTGTATGCAATATTTAAAAATTTAAGATATACACCCACTATTTAACATAAATTTTGATTATTTTACACATAATGAGGACATTTGCTTAATTTTTAAATAAGTTGGAGTATATGATAGTTTCTATATTTATAATGGAAGCATTTGCTACAATAACCATATAAAAAAGGACATAACTGAAAAATCTAAAAGAATAAATCTAATTAAACTAGAAAGCAAATAGCATAAAGTAAAAGAAATCCTAACCAAAATACAAACAGAAAATTTCTTGTACCGATAATAAATTTATATTAATTAAATATATCGATAGAAGTTTGAAATTTTTTGAAATTACGATACATATCGCCAACTGAGTTGGAAAAATATGAAATAACATTTTTTTTATATTTTCAATTTTTTGCCAATTGGGTTGGCTAAAATTTTGGTTTGCCAAATTTTCGCCAACCGAGTTGGCAAAAATATGCCAATTATTTTTTTTGGGTTTTTTTTTGGTTTTTTTTGTTTGTTTTTTAGGTTTTTTTGTGTTTAGTTTTATTTAAGTTTATTCTATTTTAAAAAAGTTGTTGTAGCAATAATTTTTTAAAATAAATTAAAAAAAATAAAATTTAACATCCAAAATAAAATATGTTATCATTGAACCCAAAAAAAAAAAATCTACCGTAAGAATATTACGTCGAGCAGGCTTCGAACGGCCATAACTATTTGTTTTGAAATCGTTTTTCGTCAAACAATAGGTTCATTTGTATGTTTTCGACAAGAGTAACACAATTCGTGTAGAGATAATTTTCATCCGAAGTAAGACGTACATGTTACAGGCAAAAATATAAAATATAAAACTTTAAAGTATCATAACTTTTGACTGGGAGATCGAAACAAGGTCCAGTTTGTGCCAAAATGACCGTATGAAAAAGTACTTCGGGATAAACCGTTTCACCGTTTGACGGACTTCCAAAGTTTTTAGAGTCGCAAAATAATGATGTTTCGTCCTCTTAATTTTACTTTCGATAATTTTATTTTTAATTTTTTTACAGAAAATTTACTGTACCGATAATAAATTCATATTAATTAATATAACAATGAAAATTTAGAAATTTTTGATACATATTGCCAACTGAGTTGGCAAAATTTTGGAGAACTTGATTTTCACCAACTCGGTTGGCGAAAATTCGACTTTTTGGCGGGAATAAACAGATTTTCGTCAACTGAGTTGGCAAAAATTTGGGAGCCCCCGGCATTACAACCTATTCGCATATCTAGACAACTCCATCAGCACCGATGCCATCTCAAGTGGAGGACAGTCAAGGAGGTGGTGATGATGTAGCCCCAGAGAATATACGAGAAAAGAAGGACCGACTCAATCTAAGAGACATTGATCGTCCAAACTATCGGGAATTAGCCAAGAGTGGTCGATAAAATTGTTATATCAGTACGAACTTTATTGGAATGTAACTTTGTTCTATTTCAATAAAATTATATATTATTCTCATAAAATGAAACTATTTAAAAATCTACGGCAATGTCTTTATTCTCTTGGTTGGTTTGTACATCTCCTTCTATTGTGTCCTAAACCAAAATCTCTTTCTCATAAATTGTTATATTTCAGCTTCCAGATTTAAATACCGCATACCAAAATCAGCCATTAGGTGACCCGTTACGCACAGCGGTTGGCAAATTTTGGGCTGCTATGCAACGAGGACCGACTCCTCTGAACCCTCCCTTACTTATTCCAGGAGTTATCCTCAGGGTCTTGTTGCACAACGATAAGCACGCCCCCCTAGAAAGTATACCTCAGTTTGGTATCAAGATGATAGTCTGCCACTGCCAGATGACGATGTCCCTTCGCAGGCGACGGCCGGTACGAGCACTTCTCAGTGGGATGGTGCGGGCACTCTCAGTGGGCTGGTGCGAGCACTACTCATTGGCCTGACTGGGGCACTTCTCAAGCGACGGCCGGTGCGAGCACTACTCAGTGGGATGGTGCGGACACTTCTCAGTGGGCTGGTACGGGCACTTCTCATTGCCTGAGTGGGGCACTCCTCAAGCGACGGCCGGTGCGGGCACTTCTCAGTGGGCCCCCGAGGGAGATTCTCAGTGGTCCCCTAAGGGAGATTCTTGGTGGGATAGCCTATTCGCCCCCAGCGCTACCACCTATTCGCATATCTTGACAACTCCATCAGCACCGATGCCATCTCAAGTGGAGGACAGTCAAGGAGGTGGTGATGATGCGGCTGTCACGACCCGCACCAAAAATTGGGGCACGAGTACGTTGGTACGTTCAACCTACGCCGCAGCATTGGCGGTAGAACATTGTCTAGGTCTTGATACTATCTAAACAATCTCACACGAGCATCCGACTCCATGAGGAGACACGGATACCACAATATTATATGAACAACATACTCAATCACATAACTACAGCACGATAAGATCTCGAAGAAACAAGTAAGATGAAACACAAGTCTAAATAGAAATAGTCTAACTCAACAATATAATCCAAGTCTCAAAAAGTAAGCCGGAGACAAATCCGGTACCAAAATAATCTGCTAAAAGAACTAACTAGATAACTAGTGATTCCGGCTAGACCTTCCGGAATCACAACTGAACTACCAAGTCCAAGTCTGCAGCTACTCGCCCTGTGGTCCATAAACGTCGGACACCAGTCCTCTAAGGCATAGTCTGGAAAAATATTTCCAGTCAGGAAGAAGCAAAGTATATCTCAAATAACAGTTACATTTAATTGATAAGGGCTATAAAACAATAAACAGATGATGCTATATACTGAGAGAAGACAATGAATAAATGCAATGGCATAATAAAGAGACTGGTAATATAAAGAGACATACAATATAAGCAATATGATACAGTCAATGCATATATGAAATGAAGAGAACGAGGTACAATATCATATATACGGGTGATATAGTATATGATCTAAAATAGAGAACTGTAACTATTCTAAGTGTTTGAAATATCAGTCTATCATGTGATCGGCTTGGGACAAGATCAGGCTTGTTACATATGATTAGCTATGATTCATGTAAGGTCAGGCTAACCATTTGGTTAGCTATGATGCAAGTAGTGGTCAGGCTAATCATATATAAAAGCTATGAGGCATGTAATGGTCAGGCCGCACCCGACGTGAGGTATAGGGTGAGCTATGATGCATGTAGAGTTGGGTATGATCACATAATCTACTAACAATTTCTCTGCCCCCAACTAGTACAGTAGATCCAATCACGACACGTCACGATACACGAGCAATATCCAATATATCATGTACAAGGTCTAAATATCAATATCGTATACAATGTCAATACGATAATCAATGTAACATCTCATGACTGCAGATCCAATCTATATACTAGTCCGTGTAGCACCATGTCAAGAATCAGATGTAATATTTCTAGATACAGAAATTATAGATATTATCAAATAATTGGAAATGATCAGAGAATGTACTCGCCTTGGGTCCTTAGCTGGTAATACTAATGTCCTATTCCAGAGTATCGTCTGGATGATCCAACAGTCCTATAGACATATCATAAAATAATACAACATTGCATCAGACATTACACTAATCACACAATAAAAAATATACTGAAATCTGGACTACGGTAGGTATGACTCTGGTGAACTAAGGTCAAGTGTGCGTCAATTGCACGGGTGTCGCGTCTGCGAATGCTGTACAATCAGATAGTCCATTATACGGGTCTCGCCAGTACGTCAGTGTACATGGCAGTCTGCTAACAGTTCACAGGGTCACAAGATCATGTGTAGTTACGGGGTATCCGTATTTACACTCGGACTACCTTGTAGAGATATATATATAAATATACATAGTACACTCATAATATATTACCAATTAATTACATACATAATATATGTATATACACTTAATGAATTTATACTATTATATATATGTACACATATACATACTAATCAAATTATACTATGTACATATATACATATATTAAAAAGGGTACTAGGGATGCACGTACAATACGTATACATATGTATATATATATATACCTGTTCGAGAAATAAATCATATATATATATACCAATATACATTTAAATATATATATATATATATATATATCAATACGTATGCTAATACGTATATACCTATACCCATACAAATACGTATACTCGTACGTATGTGTATACTAATAAAAGATATACTCCTCACCTTAGTTTTGGCATGCACGCGCACGAGCGCGACGACGACGATGATGGTGAAAGTGATCGTGTTGATGTCGACGACGTTCCTGATGACGATGACGAGGTGGTGGTCCTGGTGGTGGAGGCTAGTGATGCCGGGGTTGTCGAGAAGGAGGAGGCAGGGGGTCACTGGTGGTGTAGGGTGGTGGTGATGGTTCTGATGGTGGTGGTTCAGCGGCTCGTGGTGGACGTGTGAGGCAGAGGAGGTATGAGGGATTAAGACAGGGAGAGGGTGCTGTTCGTGGCCGGAGGGAGAAACTGGAGGGAGGCCGGGTAGAGCAGCAGTGGCAGTCGGGAAGAGGAGCGGGTCGAGGTGATGTCAGTCGGCGGGGCAGGGAAGAGCCGGGAAAGAAGCCGACCGTAGGGGAAGCTCGGGACTGTGATGGGTCGAGGCGGTGAACTGATGATACGGTGGTGGTCGGAGTAGAGGCAGCGGGAGGAGGAAGCTCTGGAGGAGTTGGAGAGAGTTGCTCGGGGTGCTGTGGGTTCGTGGAGAAGCCGCCGGAGCTCGGTGGTGAAGAAGATGCGGCCGGGGAAGGAGCTAGGAGCAGTGGCCGGAGACGGGTCTGGCAGCGCCGGAGAAGAAGGACAGGTCGACTGGAGGAGGAGCGGGTCGGCCGCCGTGGTCGGGTCAGACGGCTGACTGAGGAGGAGCTCTCTATGGGGGAGGGAGCTCGACCGGTGTAGTTGGTGTACGCGGTCGTCGGGGAGAAGGATAGGTCGGGTGACAGTGGTGAGATCCGGCGGGTCGGCCGGAGCTGGGGACGGCCGGACTGGCTGGGCCAGAGGGAAGGTTGGTTTAAACCAAACCAAAAATAAAGAGTGAAGAGAAAGAAGAAGAAGAAGAAGAAGAAGAAGAAGAAGAAGAGAATAAGAGAAGAAGAAGAGAAAAGGAAAAATGGAAAAAAATCCTACGGTTGAGTGAGGAGGAAGGAGAGAGAGAGGTTGGGGGCTTTCCTAGGTTTGGGGATTAGGGCATGTTGGGAAGAGTGCATTGAAGAGACACTTTATAGGAGAGGTGATGGGTGGTGTGTGGTGATGATGAACCCCATTTGAATGGGTGGTCAAGATTTTTCATGAGGAAAATACTCATGCAAGGGTGAGGGTTGGGTTGACTAGTCAATATTAGGGCTCTCCATTTGGTTTGAACTAATGGGGTGTTGACACCTAATGCAACATTTGCAAATTATGTCACGCCCCGATCCCGTGGAATCGTTAGTCGTCCCCCGGGCGTGACCGCCGTGCGGGCCTAGGTTGCGCACCGCACAAGGCTAAATATTTTCGTTTCGCATAGCGAGCACATATTCAGAGTACGCAGATAATTGAAACACATATTGAAACATGGAAAAGTTCTCTTTTATTGATAATATGAACATCTATTACAAACTCCTTGAACTGAGTCATAAGGATTGCCTCTCTGGGCTTACAAAAGTGTGGATACAAAATGAGATAGCAGTCCTGTACATTACATCCTTACTAAACTCAAAATATAAGACCTTGCGTCGGAACGACTGCTTTTCCACGAAGTTGCATGGTTGCTTGGTGGCTAGCTTCTTACTTTAAAATGCTTCCTCTTCTTTAAAATGCTTCAAAGGTTGGCACGGTCGAGGCGTGCCTACAGCTGGACTGGATTGGGGGTTTGTTTCCTGCTCCTCGCTCGGTTCTTCCTAGCGCAGGGAACCTGTTTCAACGAGGGTCAGTACATCGAAACGTACTGGTGAAGGCAAGCTATTCCAACTATACCAATCAACACGTTGTTTTAATGAAGCATGCATATTTGTGGGTTTCTATCTTGCCTTAGTTCATTTTACAGCAAGACATATATATAGAATCATTGAAATAACTCGCCACCGTTCGGTGACATTTACCTGCCCGTCTGAATCACCTGCATATATACTTACCTTGCCTTCCCTGCCAAGAAGACACAAGTTAGTAGCAACAGGTTTAAATATACAAGGGGGATCACTGGCACGTTGCCAAAATGGACGGGCTAGTCTCAGTACGGAGTGCCGTGCGACCCATAGATCAGGACGTCCCAAGGTATTCCGTCCTATAGCAGGCGACTATCATGAGTTCCGTCCGGATCGGATCGGTGCCGGTGCCCCAGCGACCGTCCGCAGGAACTAAGACCTTGTGCACAAGTTGTCCGTGATCAACGCAGTACACTAAGTTAGCAATCGAGGCAAATCAGGGCATATCAGGAGCAGGGCAGTACAGGGCAAGATTTACTTTTGCATAGCCTATCTGTTCAGTTTATGGCATTGAAAATGAGTTCTATACATAGCACAGTTCTAAGAAGAAATATACATTCTAACTTATATTTATGCATATGATGAACATTTCCAAACGAGCAAGCATATAAGTAAGTAACCGTTCACAAGTTTCATTTGACAAGCAATATTTCCCAAGTCTATTCCCTTATTATCTTGATGTCTTTTAGTTATTTACTTGGTATCGTTTGATCGGGACAAGCACGAACACGAGATTTAGATGTGAAGACTAGCAAGTAGGGCTAGCTAATCGGGTTGGTAGCCACTCACTTTGGTAGTTAGAAGGAAAAGGAAAGAAGTGCTTAGACGTCCGCTCGAGCGACGACTACAGCTGGTTCACCTGTATTGACACGAACAGCTGATCAGTACTTCTTCCTCTCTTTCCCTTATCGGAATTGAAGTGCAGTCCTAAGAACGAAAGCAATGAAATCCATCGAAACCGTTCAAGAAAACCCAAGCAAATCCGAAATCCAACTCAAGGCACGAAAGCAACAAGCGACAGCGAAAACTAGGCAACAAAGAATGCAGCGGAGAGGTCCCTCCTGACTCTGCCGCTAAGTCGATCCCGGGGGCACGGTCCACTGAATATGGGAATCGATTCCGAAGAAACAAATCCATAACGAGGACAAGTTCTTAATTCAATCTATCCCGATCGAACGATACCGTCTTGTATTTCTTAGCCGCGCTCCCCGAATAGGGGGAACGGGGCACCACAAATTAGCCCCCCTTAAATTTGGGTATTTGCACAGACATATGAAATAATGAAGAATTGGTGGGCGATTTGGTGTTTGGTATTTTGTAGGGTGAGGGGGTGTTGTGTGTTTGGTATGGGCTTAATTAATGGGGCACTTGGATTAAATTGGGTTAAAATGGGATTAGTCAAAGTTGGTAACCCCAATTTAATTAGAAACAAATGCAAGCGGTGTTCTAAAATTAATTAGGAGTACATGGGGCCAAAATTAGGTTGGGACACAAATATCATTAGTGAAAAAGACTCAGAACAGAATATTACCCTAATTTGGGTTGTTCAAAATGGATCGAGGTTGTGTCTCTAATTTCGATTGGAACGCACAACGATACAAAGTTGGATTTATTTAGAAATTAAATAAACGTCCGCGACGAATATTGTGCAGCTAAAATGAAGAACAAGAGAGCATAATTATGAGTTACAAAAAGGTCAGAATGGAAGGCGGGCACGTCTAGGGCAAGGTTGTGAAATTTGTTGGAAGGCAAAAGTTAGGGTAGCACTCCAAATATTGAAGCAACGGTAAGGCACAATAATTAAATAAAATTACGGTAATTAATTACAAACTCAAATAATTAAATTCTAATTAATACAAATAAATTCATAACCCTATAATTCGGTCAGGTGTTTCATCTAGTGGGCTTCTAGGTCAAGTCTACTAGCTCAAACATTAAGGACACTGTACATAATATATATGTAAATACATATCTCATACAATTATTTAAATTAAATACACACAATACTAATAATATACAAAAAGTCAAAAATATTCCTATTTTTGGAACGTGGTAGTGACAAGTCTACCCTCCTTAAAAGAATTTCGTCCTCGAAATTTAAAATCCTCAGTAGTAGTATTTACTCATTATACATTATTATTTTCCATCAAAATTTAAATTCACCAACCCACATAATCATGAAGTAATCCACATTGTCACTTCAATTTTTTTTTCCAAAATTCTGTAATTTATCAAAATCTCGCAAACCTTTAAATTAAAAATCAAATTCCATCCTTATCAAAATCTCCTCAAATTTTTTTTTTGCTCATCACTAAATACAAAACTTAATATTCAATCCTCAAATTTTAAATCCACTCAATGTATATTTAAGAAATCTCATCCGAAAAGTTTGAATTCCAAACATTAATCCATTAATCATCTTACTCCTTTAATTTTGAGTAAATCACTAAATACAAAATTTACTATCCAATCCTTTAATCTAAATTCAGTCAACGCATATTTATAAAATTTAGGAAATCTCATCCGAAAATACTATTTTATTAGTGATCTTATTCCTCGACTCTTTTTTCCACACAATACTCAAATAATATAATTCTCGCAAAATCTTCAATTGTAATATTCAAAATAAATCTATATCTTGCAGTCAAATAAATACAATGATAATCTTCTTAAATTTCTCAAAATTTAATGATAAATTCAATCATTTCATAATCTTTATAAAATCAATGATTTAACCAAGTCGTCAATTCTGCCATATCAAGTTCTCAACTCTTTATTTAAATTAATATTTATCCTCGAATTTTAAGGCATATTGTCTCTTTCTGTCAAATCATAACCTCTTCATTGATTCTTTACTACAGTCAATCCTCAACAAACAAAGTCTAAGAGTATCCTACCTATAGTCATACAACACACAATACAATACGCAATCTAGATAAAATATGCAATCTAGATGGAACACGTATGGTCATAGTCTCTTTTGTCATGGTATTACAGTCTCTGTCGGGGTTTACTACTAACCATATCCTAGCAAGAAGATCTTTGATACAAGTTACGGTACTAAAGAATAAATCAATCAATCAACAGACGGAAAAGGAACAGAAGGAAAGAACAGAACATAGTCTTCTATCCCATTACTTGGATATCTTCATCCTCTAATATATACTTAACTCTGGCACATTCACTAACTAATTCCTATCCTTTTACACTGGTACCCATATCAACTAATCCTTAGTCCACAACATCCATGAATACATCCTCATTGCACACACCGGTCTATTAATACCAAAATCTGATACCAAGGACCTCTAACACAATCATAGGTCATTAATGCATTCAAAGTTTGATACTCCTATCCCTTTAGGTACCTCTGTTCTACTACAAGTACACCCACTGCTAGTTCTCTTTCCTACTACAATTGTTCATACTAGTTGTTCTTATCACTCAAGTGCACACCATACTAAGTACTATTCTCTATAATACAACTCTAGATGGACACCCAAGTCTGTTTGCAGTGCCATCTCAATCATGCCCAAGTCAACAGATCCTTACGTATGCACTTCATCCACTCATATACTAATATATATTTCTTACCCACCATAAAAATTTAGTCCTCCAAATAAAATCATCAAAATTTTACTTCTCGAACGATTTAAAATAAGAGGCATATACTTCCTCAAAAGTCAAATACTCAATGTCGAAATAAAATTTTAATCACTTCTAAAATCTTTATAGCTTTGACTATGTTTATTGAATCAAATTTTGAATCCTCAAACATTTTAATAACATAAAATCTCAACTCCTTAAAATTCAAAAAAATTGTAATCATTTCCACTCTTCAAATTATAAATTTAAATCCACAAGTATACATATAAATACTCACAGTCACTAATACTCAAGGTGCACACAAATACACCAATTATCTACAACCTCAACTGTGTACTGAAATTTGTACTACCCGGATTACTTGCACTATTACTCCCAATAATTAAAGTTATCATCACACGTATTTTCTTCAATGATTTTCTGTCTATATTAACTGATATACCAATCTAACATTATCATATAAGGCACTTACTGTTACTAGCATATTTATTTCAGCATCCGGAGACATTTCTGGAAATTTCCCGAGGATAGAACCGTAGTTGGAATCCAAACATCAAGCAAGTACCTGCACTTCAAGTTTATTCTTTATATTATGATAGTTAGACCCTTGCTCTACTAGCACCATTGGATGATTACACTTAGTGTTAGGATTTGGAGTTCATGTCTTATTTTTCGTGTCGGGAGGGAGAATACTAGGAGGCATGTAGTTTACCCTTTCCCCTGTCCTGACTGCTAGCTGTTGGTATGCGATTGTACCATCAGCCTTATACTCAATTATTCCTGACTGCTAGCCGTCTATGACGGCCTTATTAGCCTTATAACCCCCTACATGCCAACTATGTATTCTAAATACACAATCACACACACATAGTTTCTTTATCTTGTTGCAGTTCCATTTTCTTGTCTCATTATAATCCTGTTTTACTCATGTCTCTAACTTATAGCATTTAACCCTTAGTTAATTTTACTACTTATTATGCATATTCTTATCGTGATGTTTAGTCAGTTTTTACTACTTGTCATAAATATTTAGTTTAAACTTTGTTGTGTATTGGTACTTTGCTCCTTTCCTGACTGGATCCGTTGACATATTAGGCGATGATGAGGACTATGCCCCCACCTTTTATGGCCCATATGGCGTAGCAGATAATACATTTGAGGAGCCAATTCCTACTCAGGAGACTACTTTTGAGGAGTAGTTAGCCAGTTAGCTAGTATTTTTCCTTCAGCATAGCAATCGGGTTTGTCCCCGATTTATCTACTGGTTCTGTATTAAACTGTGGATCTAGATGTCACAAATTTGTCTTATGAAATCTTAGCATTCCTATTTCCTGTTATTATCCTTGCCTATTTATTTATTGTGAATGAGCTTAGAATTAAATTTACCTGTGAATATGATCTAGACAGCGTACTACCGCCGACACTGCGACGTAGGCTGGACGTACTCACGAATCGGTGCCCGATTCATCTGGGTGCGGGTCGTGACAATATGAACACTAAGGTAAGGCTATAGCAGTGAGGTTAAGTTAAGGTATTAACCAATATTGTTTGATATTAACTAATTGGGCTAGTGGACCTTAGTACTAACTAGTATAAGATTAATTTGACTAGTATACCCTAGTGTGGACCTAGAAGTGGCCTAAAAACTTCATCCTTAGCTAGTTACACATGTTATCTTCTCATATCACTCATTAACATTATTATTCTATATTTAGGTCTTTGTGACTCCATTTCGGACATCGATTCTTATACTTTGCTCAAGACCACAAACAAGTACATTCTCTGACAGTTTTCTTATTTTGACGATTACTATGATTCTAGTATGTAGTGTTATGCTTGATTCCCGACACAGTGGATACACGGGTTTGTTTCATAGATACCGGTTATGAGGAGTTATGATTGGATCCATTATACTAACCGGGGATGGAAAAGTATTATTTGATTATGTGATCATATACCACCAACTTGTGCATAACTCACCCTCACTACACAAGGGTGTAGCCTGATCTTATTACTTGTGCATAGCTCCCTGTATATGATTGTCCTGACCCCCTTACCTGTACTTGTGGATAGTCAATCATACTTGATTGGCCTGATCCCTTACTGTACTTTTGCATAGTCAATCATTTATGGTAGAGTCTGATCCATCCCAAGTCGATCACATAATAACTAATATTTTAAGGCATGCACTTAGTAGGTGTTCATATCTATATTCCAGTTTACACCTGCTGATACAGTTATTCATTATTTATACACAGTTCATTATTACCTGAGAGATGATTATCTAGGTACCAGTTTTCTTATCATCCAGTATTTCTCCCATCTTGTATTTTTATTACTTACTATTTTATAGTCTTGGTTAAATTAATGGAACTGTTGTTAGTTTATGTGCTTCGCTCCAATCCTGACTGTATAGTATTTTTTATAGTATCTCGAGGCTTTCTGCCCCACTTATTACGGACCCGGAGTAGACGAGGATTACACCCTAGAGCTTCAGGAGGATCCCATTACAGTATTGGATCCATTAGTAGAGACTTAGAGTCCAGTATTTATTTGTAGTTGGATTATAGACTTGAGATACATTGATTTGTATATTTTAATTGGATTTCTTATGTTGATGTTTAGACTCTGGACTCATGGATTTTCTAGACTTCTCTTTTTCTTTATATCATTATCGTGCCATTTCTTTTCCTTATAGAATTATGTGATTGAGTATTGAGTATTGATATTGTTGTCATATTTATATTCATCTTGTCCTCCTTATGGAGTTGAAATTATTGACAGGTTATATATATCATTGTGAGAAGTGATAGGTAGTATTATAACCTAGGCCGCATTCTACCGTCGATGTTGCGGCGTAGGCTGGACGTACCCATAACCCATACCCAAATTTTGGGTAAGGGTTATGACAATCTCCCCAGTGGAGTAACCCTCAGGACTATCTACATTCCCGGGTAGACCACACTCAGTAAACCACTCCTCGGTGAATTTTTCGGACATTGGTTCACGTCCATATTCCCACTTAACTACTAAGCTAACATTTCTCTCCGACCATGTTTGCCATGTCCATATTATCTCTGAGCAAACCTCCCAATTTTGGCTATCGATTATCACGTCTATATTACCTCTGATATCAGTTATCATCTCAACTTATTGTAACCTCCGATTTCCAATTCCCGAAATAATTAGATTTTTAATTTATTTTTAAATCATCAAGTTTATAAAATATTTTCTCCTTGAAATTTTTATTTGATTTTTGAACAATGTTTGATTTTAGAAGGTGATTTAAATCTTTTATAAAAATCATTTTTCCTAAATGTCGATTTATTATAAAATAAATAGATAAATAATGATGTAAATATAATACTATAGTTTCGAATATTTATTGGCTTGAAATCATAAAATTATTTGTTTGATAAGATTATTGAAGGACTAGTTGTTTCATAATAAATTTTCATATCCATTTTGGAATAAATAAATAAATTACATATTTTTTAGGGTTTTGAAATATGGGTTTGATTAGTAGCTAATTTAATCAGTTAGCCTTGGAAGCCTCTTAAAATATTTTTCTTAAATTATAATACTTTTCTATTTATTTTACTAGTTTACCGTCTCCCATTCACACCCTCATTTTTCTCCACATGAAAACTCATTCTATATGATCTGGGCCATCCATTATTGGGCCAATCCTCACCCTTCATCCCACACCCTCTCTCCCTATTTAAGTCCCTCATCACCATTCCCAAGAAACCCTAACTAGCCCTCACAAATCCCCACAAGCCAACAAGCCACCACCATTTTTGTGTGCTCGTGTCCGTGTGTCCAGCATCACCGTGTCAGCCGTGTTGGCCTCGGGTCTGACCCCGGGTGTCCTATCGTATCCATTCATTTCCTGTGTCCGGTTACAACATTACAACCAGATTCTTGTGTCCGACACCATCTGGACACAACCCCACACCACAGTACATCATTCTGTGTCCAACACCCGGACACGTCCACCCCAATACCACACACCATCATCGTGTCCAGCCTCGGACACGACCTCGACACACAGAACCCAAAACCCTAACCTAGATCAGATCCGCCGCCGGCGACTGGGATCTTCCCTTCGGCGTCGAGCACCTGTGGCCGACGAGACGAGCAGATCAGCCGCCGCTCTCGAGATCCAGCCGTCGCGAGACCGAGCAGATCCGCCGAGCTTCGCTGCCGCCGGTGACCGCCGCCTCGGATCTCCTCGACTTCGTCGAGCCGTGGCCGCCGTCTCCTCGAACCGAGCACCGCCGTCTCCTCGAACCGAGCACCCGCCGCCACAGCAGATCCGCCGAACGTTCGACCGTCGCCCGAGACGAACGTCGACCGTCGACGCCCTGTCCGGCCCGACCTCGCCGGAAAACCCTCATGTGAGCCTCCCTGTAGCGCCCCGTTCTCCCGATGCGGAGAGCGCGGCTAAGAAACACAAGACGGTATCGTTCGATCGGGATAGATTGAATTAAGAACTCGTCCTCGTTATGGATTTGTTTCTTCGGAATCGATTCCCATATTCAGTAGACTGCGCCCCAAGGATCGGCTTAGCGGCAGAGTCAGGAGGGACCTCTCCGCTGCTATCTTTTATTGCCTCGGTTTTCGATGTCGCTTGTTCCTTTCGTGCTTTGAGTTGGTTTTGGGATTTGCTTGTTTTCCTTGAACGGTTTCGATGGTTTACATTGTTTTCGTTCATCAACTTGCACTTCTATTCCGAGATTGGAAAGAGAGGAAGAAGTATTAATTGAGCTGTTCGTGTGCAGGTGAACGAGCAGTAGGCGGCTTGCGAACGGAGTCGTGAAGCGCCTCTTTCCTTCTTCTTTCCAAAATCTAAGTGAGTGGCTACCAACCCGATTAGCTAGCCCTGCTTCCAAGCTTCACTCCTTTGCCCCGATCAAACGATACCAAGTAATAATAAAAGAAACCAAGATAAAAGACAAATATACTTGGTTATTATGCTTGTCAATCAAATCTGTGAACTGTTGCCTTATCGTATGCTTGTTCGTGCAAAGGTTCTATAAAACGTGCTAAATATAGAACACATCTTGTATATGCTTAATTATTCAGTGAGGCTCTGCAATATAAAATTCTGCTTGTCTGTATTCGTGTTGCCTCAACAGTACAATCTGCTATAAATCAGTTATAAAATAACGTGCGATCACGGACAACTTGTGCACAAGGAAATCTGGTTCCTGCGGACGGTCGTCGGGGCACTGGGACCGATCCGATCCGGATGGAACGTCTGTATAGTCGTCTGTATCGTCGGAAATGAGGCGTGCAGCGGGGGCTCGCACCCGCGTTGCACATCCGTCTGTCTTGAGACTATAAATCGTCCTTCGTGGTATTATGCCAGTGATCATCTGTATATTTAAACCTGTTGCATACTAACTTGTGTCTTCGTTTCAGGGAAGGCATGGTAAGTATTGTGCAGGTAATTCAGACGGGCAGGTAAAATCCACCGAACGGTGGCACGTTCATTTCAGTAAATTCAATATGCTGCTTACTTGTAAATGAACTAAGGCAAGATAGAAACCCACAAATATGCATGCTTCACTAAACAACGTGTTGATTGGTATAGTCAGGCTAGCTCGCCTTCACCAGCATGTTTCGATATGCTGACCCTCGTTGAAACAGGTTCTCCGCACCAAGGCGAACCGAGCGAGGAGCCGAAGTCGTCTACCCGATCCAGTCCAACTGTTGGCGCATCTTCATCGCGCCCTCGAAGCCTTCTGAAGTCCGAAGCTGCAACTCTTCATACACAAATGCAGCTCCATGGCAAAGCGATCCTCCAGCCTGGAGGTCTTTATCGTTTTGAGTTTATAAAAGGGATGTAATGTACAGGACTGCTATCTCATTTTGAGTCATCTCCTTGTAAGCCGTTCGGCATATTAGCTAACTCGTTCAAGAGTTTGTAATAGATGTTCATTATCAATAAAGAGAACTTTTCTATGTTTCAAATCTGTGTTTCAATTTATCTGCGTACTCTGAATATGTGCTTGCTATGCAAATCATTAAAGCCATGTGCGGGCGCAACTCCAGGCCCGCACGACAGTCACGACTCGGGGGACGCCTCGGGGCGTGACATAGTGGTATCAGAGCACAGATTCAAAGTTCCTTAGACTTCGTGCTGGAAAAGTTCCTTTAACGATCAAATTCCTGTGCGAACTCTTGAACTCGCTAGGCCAAAATGAGATACGTTCATGCAATAAGTCCATAATACATTATGATCCTAATATAATTTACCTTCTTTTGAAGGAATGGATCCAGCGCAATCTGCAGCGTAACCACCGATCGAACCACAAGAAAGCAGTTCGGGTACTTCGGGAAGCTCTCGGAGCCAACGAGGCATGTCTCAAGTCGACCCGCTTGAGCGGGTAATGCAAATGTTAGAATCGCAACGACAACGAGACGATGCTCGCCAAGCCAAGCTCGAGAGTAATCTAGAGACCCGATTCTCAGTCCAACAAAAGCAGGTAGATGCCCTGCAACAGATCGTTCAGACTTTGGCTGCCAACCATTCCGCCGCAACAGCAACGACTCCGGTGGAACAGCCCGTGCTTAAAGTAGAGACGCCTCAAATTCCAAGGCCGAGGGACGTGACTGTCTTCAACTTGGGCCATTTCAAGAAAGTCTGCAACACCCCATTGAACGGGACTGAGGACCCAGTGGTAGCTCTAGATTGGCTAGCCGAGATTGAAGACCACTTCACTCTGCTAGAGGTCCCCGAAGATAAGCGCGTCGCCTGCGCGCAACTACAGCTCCGCCTCAACGCACACGATTGGTGGGACGTGCATCGACGATCTCTCCAATTTGATCACGGAGAGGAGGCGATCTCGTGGATGACCTTTCGTGCCGCGTTTGAAGAGGAGTTTATACCCCCTCCAGTGCAACGTAAGATGGAAAATGACTTCGTGCAACTGAGGCAAGGCAGGATGACAGTTAAAGAGTATTCCGCCGAATTCAACCGACTCTCCAAATTCGCTAGGGCCTATTTACCTGATGCAGCGAGTCGAGCTAGAAGGTTTGAAGGTGGACTCCGTCCTGCCATCCATTCGCACGTGGACAATAATCAGTATGGAACCATGCGTGAAGTCATGAATCACGCCCTATCGCTCGAGCCACTGTATCCTCACGTTTCCACCGGCGCTGTGCATACCTACAATCACAAACGCCAAGGCAACGATGGAGGAAATACCGCCGCAAAGCGCCCTAACCACGGCGGTCCCCAAAGGGGAAACCCGAGACCATTCTGTGAATACTGTAAAAAGTCTGGGCACACCACTGACAATTGTTATCGCCGCAAGGGTCTATGCTTCAACTGTGGTGCAAGGGACCACGTATCTCGGGATTGTCCACTCCCCTCTAAGCTTCTGCCCCAACAGAATAATCCCTAACGGTAGGCCCTATCCTAAGTTTTGGGACGAAACTTCCAATTAGTTGGGTAGGATGTAGCGCCCCGTTCTCCCGATGCGGAGAGCGCGGCTAAGAAACACAAGACGGTATCGTTCGATCGGGATAGATTGAATTAAGAACTCGTCCTCGTTATGGATTTGTTTCTTCGGAATCGATTCCCATATTCAGTGGACTGCGCCCCAAGGATCGGCTTAGCGGCAGAGTCAGGAGGGACCTCTCCGCTGCTATCTTTTATTGCCTCGGTTTTCGATGTCGCTTGTTCCTTTCGTGCTTTGAGTTGGTTTTGGGATTTGCTTGTTTTCCTTGAACGGTTTCGATGGTTTTCATTGTTTTCGTTCATCAACTTGCACTTCTATTCCGAGATTGGAAAGAGAGGAAGAAGTATTAATCGAGCTGTTCGTGTGCAGGTGAACGAGCAGTAGGCGGCTTGCGAACGGAGTCGTGAAGTGCCTCTTTCCTTCTTCTTTCCAAAATCTAAGTGAGTGGCTACCAACCCGATTAGCTAGCCCTGCTTCCAAGCTTTACTCCTTTGCCCCGATCAAACGATACCAAGTAATAATAAAAGAAACCAAGATAAAAGACAAATATACTTGGTTATTATGCTTGTCAATCAAATCTGTGAACTGTTGCCTTATCGTATGCTTGTTCGTGCAAAGGTTCTATAAAACGTGCTAAATATAGAACACATCTTGTATATGCTTAATTATTCAGTGAGACTCTGCAATATAAAATTCTGCTTGTCTGTATTCGTGTTGCCTCAATAGTACAATCTGCTATAAATCAGTTATAAAATAACGTGCGATCACGGACAACTTGTGCACAAGGAAATCTGGTTCCTGCGGACGGTCGCCGGGGCACTGGGACCGATCCGATCCGGACGGAACGTCTGTATAGTCGTCTGTATCGTCGAAAATGAGGCGTGCAGCGGGGGCTCGCACCCGCGTTGCACATCCGTCCGTCTTGAGACTATAAATCGTCCTTCGTGGTATTATGCCAGTGATCATCTGTATATTTAAACCTGTTGCATACTAACTTGTGTCTTCGTTTCAGGGAAGGTATGGTAAGTATTGTGCAGGTAATTCAGACGGACAGGTAAAATCCACCGAACGGTGGCACGTTCATTTCAGTAAATTCAATATGCTGCTTACTTGTAAATGAACTAAGGCAAGATAGAAACCCACAAATATGCATGCTTCACTAAACAACGTGTTGATTGGTATAGTCAGGCTAGCTCGCCTTCACCAGCATATTTCGATATGCTGACCCTCGTTGAAACAGGTTCTCCGCACCAAGGCGAACCGAGCGAGGAGCCGAAGTCGTCTACCCGATCCAGTCCAACTGTTGGCGCATCTTCATCGCGCCCTCGAAGCCTTCTGAAGTCCGAAGCTGCAACTCTTCATACACAAATGCAGCTCCGTGGCAAAGCGATCCTCCAGCCTGGAGGTCTTTATCGTTTTGAGTTTATAAAAGGGATGTAATGTACAGGACTGCTATCTCATTTTGAGTCATCTCCTTGTAAGCCGTTCGGCATATTAGCTAACTCGTTCAAGAGTTTGTAATAGATATTCATTATCAATAAAGAGAACTTTTCTATGTTTTAAATCTGTGTTTCAATTTATCTGCGTACTCTGAATATGTGCTTGCTATGCAAATCATTAAAGCCTTGTGCGGGCGCAACTCCAGGCCCGCACGGCAGTCACGACTCGGGGGACGCCTCGGGGCGTGACACTCCCTTCCCTGTTTCCTTTTCCTTTCGATTTCTCAGGGTGGGGAGTGAGTTAAAGGGATTAGTTAATTAATAATTAGTTTAGTTAATTAATAATTAGTTTAGTTAATTAATAATTAGTTTAATTAATGTATTTAGTCTAGTAAATTAATGTAATTAGTTAGTAATTTCATGTATTAGTTTAGTTTAGTAGTAATCAGTAGCTAATTTATTTTAGTTATAATTAATCAGTTAATTAGTTATTAATCAGTATTAATTTATTAATCAGTAGTTATTTGTAATCAGTTAATTAATTTCATAATCAATTAGTTAATTTATGTAATTAGTTAGTAATAATGTAATTAGTTTAGTGATAATGTAACTAGTTTAGTATATGTAAATAGCTAGTTTTATGTAATTAGTTTATTTTTAGGTAATAAATATAAGGGTTTTGACTATGTAAAAATAATAATTTCTGGTTTATATTATTAATTAAGGAATAGTTACAATAATAAAATTTGTTCAAAATTGGTTATTTGGACTAGTAACTGAATTTACTATAGACATAAAAATATATTGGCTTTTACATAAATTCTAGATTTTACAAATAAACTTTTACTTGTAATTATTGTTCAATTAATTTCGAAATGATTTTCATTAAATTAGGGTGTTACCTTAATTACAACCAACGACCATTTCTCCTATTAGCCTGGTATCCTTACCTCGGTTTTCGTGCCGAACTCCGATCATGGACTTCTTTATATAGTTTCTAGCTATTTGGACTGCTCCGGGCCCATTGGAACTAACTGCTACTTTATTTGGGATCACCTTGAGAAGTGTGGCATTATTTACATTCTTTGATTAGTTATATATATATATAAAATGTTTGATTGATATATATATACAAATATGTAATTGGTATAAAAATATATTTAGTATATATATATAACTGCATTGATATATATGTACTTGTAAAGCGTATTTTGGTGTATAGTATGTGTATTTCATTTAATATATAAATGTATGTATTTTGGTATAAAAATATATAATGTTTGGTATATGTATATATATATTTTGTATATATATGTACTTAATATATTTTCAATTAGGTATAATTAGTATAAATGTATATATATATATCTTGTACATACAATTAATGTATAATATATGTATTTAATGTGATGTACTAGTATTAGTATATATTTTAATAACAACATTGACAATATATATATATATTTTTAAAATATATTTTTAGCATATGTATGAGTATATATATATATTGTTCAACTAGTATAAATTAGATATATATATAAATTGGTGTATATATATATATTGTAAGTACTAATGTAGTTAAAAATAGATATATGTATATTTATATATCCCTACCAGACGACCTTAGTTGACCCGTATCATGCCAGGCATGGCCCCTGAGTTAGGTATTTGATTGTGTGTAGTATAGCATCTGATGCAAATGTTGTATTTGATATATTTTTAGGACTGTTGGTTCCTCCAGACGATACTCTAGGACAGGACATTGGTTTTACCAGCTAAGGACCCAAGGCGAGTACATTCTCTGATTAGTTTCTAATTTATGATATCTCCTATGTTTACTATATCTAGTGTAAATATCCAAGTTCTTGACACGTTGGTTACACGGATTGGTATACACGGATCTCGTCATGAGATATTATTCCTTATTCATGGTGTAGCTTGTACAAGACTTGTTTCCTTGATATCTTGTGCATGTACAGACACTGAGACCCGGGGAGATTTGCTACCTCCCTAGAGAATTCCGTGCCATAGCATACCATGATTGGATCTACTATACCGGTCGGGGGTTGGGGAGTATTTTAGTGTAGATATATGATCATACCCAACTTTTCATGCATCATAGCTCACCCCACATCTCACGTCGGGTGCGGCCTGACCATCTCCATGCTTCATAGCTGTTACGTGTGATTAGCCTGACCTCTTCATGCATCATAGCTAACCAACGGTTAGCCTGACCTTCATGAATCATAGCTTATCACATATAACCAGCCTGATCAAGTTCCCAAGCCGATCACATATTAAAGCTAGTACTCACACACTTAGTCATAGGTTTCTTGCTCATTGACATATTGTTTCTTTTCCTGCATTTACTTACAGTATTTCCAGTATTTCTTTCATTGTACATTTCTCGTACCTATACATGCATCTGGTATATTTCCATCTAGAACTGCTACATAGTTTATATCATTTATATAGAACTGCTATTTAGAGATGTACTTTGCTCCTTCCTGACTGAAAAATATTTTTCCAGACTGTGACCTTAGTAGACTGGTTTCTGACACACTTGAGGATTGGAAGTTAATGATTGCAGGTATGATTATTTTGTCGTTAGACTTATCTTGTATTTCCTTGCTTGCCTTGATATCTCATCGTGCTTAGTTTATGTGATTGAGTATTTCTAGCATTATTTTATGATATCCACGTCTCCTTATGGAGTTGGGTGTTCATGTGAGATTGTCTAGATAGTTACATGACCTAGACAGCGTTCTACCGCCGATGCTGCGACGTAGGCTGGACGTACCCACGCTCTCGTACCCCTATATCGGGTGCGGGTCGTGACACGTTTTTAGTGGTGGCCCATGCAGGTCAGACTTCGCTAGTTGTGCGATGTCGTAGTAGTACGACGTCATAGTTGTACTACTACGTACCTGCTATAGAATATAGGACATAGGATACTAGGATGAGAGAGGATACTCAATCACAAATTCTTGAGAGATTCCTGGGACGACTCCTTGAGAATCTCATTGTAATTTCTAATTTTAAATCCTTCGCCTTGTTTCCGTCTATCCTCACTCATTGATATTAAACTTGATCCTTATTGATCAGTTATTAAATTAAAATCTTGGTATCATTATTGAGTTTGATTCTTGTTGACCAGTTGTTAAATTTAATTCTTGGTATCGTTGTTGAGTTAATTTTATATCGAGATAAATTTTACGGGCTAAAATTTACGGTATCATCTGATGACATATGTTGATAAGGACAGTGAGAAAGGTAAAACGTCTACTTTGGTTATGGACCCTAGAGTTTATCGCAGCCATATTAGCTGTCGTGACGAGAACGTAGGAACCTAACTTGGGTATACATACTTTAGTTATGAGATTTAGAGTTACTCGCAGCCATACCGGTTGGCGTGGCGAGGATTCTAGATGACATGATTATAGGGTTGCATACCTTAGTTACGGAACCTGTCGTTTATCGCATCTATGCTTACTGGCGTGGCGAGGATTCTGAGTGTCGTGATTTCAGACAGACGTGTATGATTATCAGGTTGTATCTTAAATTGGCTCTTAAAGTATTATCTCAAGACTTATCTATTTCTGTTATTCCAGGACTTTGTTCCATCGCTTCTTTTCTTTACTAGCAGTAAAGATACCTTCGGTCCTTAACCCAGTTCTTTGAGCCTTATTTCTTTAAGGATCCTTGTTAGTGTGATAATTAGTGACTTACAATTTTGGTTGTGTCTTGTATTAGTTTGACTGAGTGTGACTTGTGAGTTTGTAAGTATTTCTTAGTTGGATATGTGAGCAGTAGGATTTAATTTAGAGTTAGCCCTTAGCATAGTACCTTGTAACAATGGTTCTAGGAGAAGTGTCATTAGAGACTGAGAGTTAAGGAGAGTATAGAGTATCAGTGATAGTTCTCAGAGTTAGTAACAGAGCCAATTACCCGTCCTGGATAATCATGATTATGTAATTGAGTGGTCTATGTAAACGATTAAGTATCCAGGAATTGTGTTAAGGATTTATGGAGCATGATATTCAAATTGATGAATGATATCGGAAATGTTAAAGGTAAAGAAATGTATATGCATAAAGGGTTTAATGAGATATCATAAGTAGAGAAATATCAGGATTAGTAATGAAAGTTGTGAAGTGTATCACAAATTAGTTTAACAGGCTGTAAAAGGATTAAGAGATATGCTTATACATCAATCGAGATATAGAACCATATGCCTGCCCATGAGAGTAAAGAAATATGAGTATTATAGAAGGTACGGGTAAACATGAGTTCTAATGAGCTTGATGAGATGATTCATTAATGAAGCTAGTAATATAATACCAAGGGTGCTAATGATTCTATATCAAGGATTTGTCAAGAATGACGTTAATAACAGTAAGCACCCTGTATGATGATAAATTAGATGATATACCAGTTGACATAAATTGAAAATCATGAAAGAAATTACAGGTGATGATGACTTTGATTATTGGAGATAATGGTGCAAGTGATTCAGGCAGTACAATTTTAGTACACAGTTATAGACACTAGATGCATTGAGTGCACCTCGAGTATTAGAGACTACGAGCACTTATACGTAAATTGGTGGATTTATAAATTAAAGAGTGGAAATGAATTTTTGAGAATTATTGAGAAGTTGGGATTGTGTCATTAAAATTTTGAGGATTTCAAATATGAATTCAATAAACATGGTTAAGGCTACAAAGATTTTAGAAGTGATTAAATTTTATTTCGATGTTGAGTATCTGACTTTGAGGAGGTATATGCAAATTATTTTAAGATTGATCGAGAAGTTAAACCTTGATGATTATTTTGAGGATTAAATTTTATGGTAGATGAGAAATATGAATATTAATATATGAGTAGATGATATACATGTGTAAGGATCTGTGGCTTGAGTATGCTTGAGATGGCACCACAAACAGACTTGGGTGTCCATCTAGAGTTGTATTAGAGAGAGCAGTGCTTAGTGTGTTGTGTTGCACTTGGCGTGCACTTGAGTGATAAGAACAACTAGTATAGACAATTATAGTAGGTAAGAGAGCTAGCAGTCATTGTGCTTGTAGTAGAAACAGTGGTACCTAAAGGGATAGGAGTATCAAACCTTGAATTCATCTTTGACCTATGATTGTGCTAGAGGTCCTTGGTATCAGATGTTAGTATAAATAAACAGGTGTGTGCAATACGGATATATTCATAGATTTTGTGGATTAATGATTAGTTGATATGGGTACCAGTGTACAGGAATAGGAATTAGATAGTGAATGTGCTAGAGTTAAGAGCATGTTAGAGATAGGAGATACCGCAAGAAATATGTTAGCAGGTTCTTTCTTTTTCTCATGTTGTTTTTGTCTTCTGATTGATTGATTCCCTAGTACCGTGGTTTGTATTCGTGATTTTTGATTGATTGTAGCTAGTAGTACACCCTGGCAGAGGCTGCAATACCATGACAAAAGACACATGACCTATATATTTTCTTAGATTGCATGGCTGTAGGTAGAATTTTCTTAAACCACGATCATTGAGGTTTAGACCATATCAAAGATCTATGACAAGGTTATGACCGACAAAAGAGACAAGAGGATTAAATTGTGGATGAGCATTATTTAAATAAAGAATTAAGGGGTTGTTATAACAGAGATGATGGATCATTGATTGTACGAGAATCGAGGTTTGATTGAAATTTGAGGATAAACATTAACTTAAATAGAGAGTTAAGAAATTCACAGGGCAAAATTGAGGATTTATTAATTTTAGGAAGGTCTTGATATGATTAAATTGATTATTAAAATTTGAGAAAATTTGGGAAATTATCATTTTATCTATTTGATTGCAAAATAGAAATTTGAAATTCTATATTATGAATGTTGCATTGAAGGTTCTGATAGTATCGCATCGTTGAGTATTTGAGGAAAAAGAAAAATCGGGAAATAAAATCGTTAATGGAATAGTGTCGAATTCAATTCTCGGGATGAGGATTTAGATTTGAATAAGCAACAATTTAATTTGAGTTAGAGGAGTAAGATGATTGATGGATTAGTGTTTAAAATTTAAATTTTGGGGTACGATTGTTATAAATATACATTGATTGGAATTCAATTGGAGGATTGGATATTAAAATCCTTGAGCATTTAGATACGAACTTAAAATTTTGGAGGAGATTATGAAAAAAAAAAAAAAAAGAAAAAAAAAAATTTTGAATTTGATTTTTAACTTGAAGATTCTCAGGAATATATGTTATAGAATTTTGAAAGGTTGTGAAATAACAACATAGAATTACTTCATGATTATTTGGGTTGAAATTTAATTTTGATAGAAATAATATGATAAGTAAAGGCAATTATTGAGGATCCTAAATTTCGAGGACGAAATTTTTCTAAGGTGGGTAGACTTGTAACCTCCGATTTCTAATTCCCGAAATAATTAGATTTTTAATTTATTTTTAAATCATCAAGTTTATAAAATATTTTCTTCTTGAAATTTTTATTTGATTTTTGAACAATGTTTGATTTTAGAAGGTGATTTAAATCTTTTATAAAAATTATTTTTCCTAAATGTCGATTTATTATAAAATAAATAGATAAATAATGATGTAAATATAATACTATAGTTTCGAATATTTATTGGCTTGAAATCATAAAATTATTTGTTTGATAAGATTATTGAAGGACTAGTTGTTTCATAATAAATTTTCATATCCATTTTGGAATAAATAAATAAATTACATATTTTCTAGGGTTTTGAAATATGGGTTTGATTAGTAGCTAATTTAATCAGTTAGCCTTGGAAGCCTCTTAAAATATTTTTCTTAAATTATAATACTTTTCTATTTATTTTACTAGTTTACCGTCTCCCATTCACACCCTCATTTTTTCCCACATGAAAACTCATTCATATATGATCTGGGCCATCCATTATTGGGCCAATCCTCACCCTTCATCCCACACCCTCTCTCCCTATTTAAGTCCCTCATCACCATTCCCAAGAAACCCTAACTAGCCCTCACAAATCCCCACAAGCCAACAAGCCACCACCATTTTTGTGTGCTCGTGTCCGTATGTCCAGCATCACCGTGTCAGCCGTGTTGGCCTCGGGTCCGACCCCGGGTGTCCTATCGTATCCATTAATTTCCTGTGTCCGGTTACAACATTACAACCAGATTCTTGTGTCCGACACCATCTGGACACAACCCCACACCACAGTACATTATTCTGTGTCCAACACCCGGACACGTCCACCCCAATACCACACACCATCATCGTGTCCAGCCTCGGACACGACCCCGACACACAGAACCCAAAACCCTAACCTAGATCAGATCCGCCGTCGGCGATTGGGATCTCCCCTTCGGCGTCGAGCACCTGTGGCCGACGAGACGAGCAGATCAGCCGCCGCTCTCGAGATCCAGCCGCCGCGAGACCGAGCAGATCCGCCGAGCTTCGCTGCCGCCGGTGACCGCCGCCTCGGATCTCCTCGACTTCGTCGAGCCGTGGCTGCCGTCTCCTCGAACCGAGCACCGCCGTCTCCTCGAACCGAGCACCCGCCGCCATAGCAGATCCGCCGAACGTTCGACCGCCGCCCGAGACGAACGTCGACCGCCGACGCCCTGTCCGGCCCGACCTCGTCGGAAAACCCTCATGTGAGCCTCCCTTCCCTGTTTCCTTTTCCTTTCGATTTCTCAGGGTGGGGAGTGAGTTAAAGGGATTAGTTAATTAATAATTAGTTTAGTTAATTAATAATTAGTTTAGTTAATTAATAATTAGTTTAATTAATGTATTTAGTCTAGTAAATTAATGTAATTAGTTAGTAATTTCATGTATTAGTTTAGTTTAGTAGTAATCAGTAGCTAATTTATTTTAGTTATAATTAATCAGTTAATTAGTTATTAATCAGTATTAATTTATTAATCAGTAGTTATTTGTAATCAGTTAATTAATTTCATAATCAATTAGTTAATTTATGTAATTAGTTAGTAATAATGTAATTAGTTTAGTGATAATGTAACTAGTTTAGTATATGTAAATAGCTAGTTTTATGTAATTAGTTTATTTTTAGGTAATAAATATAAGGGTTTTGACTATATAAAAATAATAATTTCTGGTTTATATTATTAATTAAGGAATAGTTACAATAATAAAATTTGTTCAAAATTGGTTATTTGGACTAGTAACTGAATTTACTATAGACATAAAAATATATTGGCTTTTACATAAATTCTAGATTTTATAAATAAACTTTTACTTGTAATTATTGTTCAATTAATTTCGAAATGATTTTCATTAAATTAGGGTGTTACCTTAATTACAACCAACGACCATTTCTCCTATTAGCCTGGTATCCTTACCTCGGGTTTCATGCCGAACTCCGATCATGGACTTCTTTATATAGTTTCTAGCTATTTGGACTGCTCCGGACCCATTGGAACTAACTGCTACTTCATTTGGGATCACCTTGAGAAGTGTGGCATTATTTACATTCTTTGATTAGTTATATATATATATAAAATGTTTGATTGATATATATATACAAATATGTAATTGGTATGAAAATATATTTAGTATATATATAAAACTGCATTGATATATATGTACTTGTAAAGCGTATTTTGGTGTATAGTATGTGTATTTCATTTAATATATAAATGTATGTATTTTGGTATAAAAATATATAATGTTTGGTATATGTATATATATATTTTGTATATATATGTACTTAATATATTTTCAATTAGGTATAATTAGTATAAATGTATATATATATATCTTGTACATACAATTAATGTATAGTATATGTATTTAATGTGATGTACTAGTATTAGTATATATTTTAATAACAACATTGACAATATATATATTTTTTTAAAATATATTTTTAGCATATGTATGAGTATATATATATATTGTTCAACTAGTATAAATTAGATATGTATATAAATTGGTGTATATATATATATATATTGTAAGTACTAATGTAGTTAAAAATAGATATATGTATATTTATATATCCCTACCAGACGACCTTAGTTGACCCGTATCATGCCAGGCATGGCCCCTGAGTTAGGTATTTGATTGTGTGTAGTATAGCATCTGATGCAAATATTGTATTTGATATATTTTTAGGACTGTTGGTTCCTCCAGACGATACTCTGGGACAGGACATTGGTTTTACCAGCTAAGGACCCAAGGCGAGTACATTCTCTGATTAGTTTCTAATTTATGATATCTCCTATGTTCACTGTATCTAGTGTAAATATCCATATTCTTGACACGTTGGTTACACGGATTGGTATACACGGATCTCGTCATGAGATGTTATTCCTTATTCATGGTGTAGCTTGTACAAGACTTGTTTCCTTGATATCTTGTGCATGTACAGACACTGAGACCCGGGGAGATTTGCTACCTCCCTAGAGAATTCCGTGCCATAGCATACCATGATTGGATCTACTATACCGGTCGGGGGTTGGGGAGTATTTTAGTGTAGATATGTGATCATACCCAACTTTTCATGCATCATAGCTCACCCCACATCTCACGTCGGGTGCGGCCTGACCATCTCCATGCTTCATAGCTGTTACGTGTGATTAGCCTGACCTCTCCATGCATCATAGCTAACCAACGGTTAGCCTGACCTTCATGAATCATAGCTAATCACATGTAACCAGCCTGATCAAGTTCCCAAGCCGATCACATATTAAAGCTAGTACTCACACACTTAGTCATAGGTTTCTTGCTCATTGACATATTGTTTCTTTTTCTGCATTTACTTACAGTATTTCCAGTATTTCTTTCATTGTACATTTCTCGTACCTATACATGCATCTGGTATATTTCCATCTAGAACTGCTACATAGTTTATGTCATTTATATAGAACTGCTATTTAGAGATGTACTTTGCTCCTTCCTGACTGAAAAATATTTTTCCAGACTGTGACCTTAGTAGACTGGTTTCTGACACACTTGAGGATTGGAAGTTAATGATTGCAGGTATGATTATTTTGTCGTTAGACTTGTCTTGTATTTCCTTGCTTGCCTTGATATCTCATCGTGCTTAGTTTATGTGATTGAGTATTTCTAGCATTATTTTATGATATCCACGTCTCCTTATGGAGTTGGGTATTCATGTGAGATTATTTAGATAGTTACATGACCTAGACAGCGTTCTACCGCTGATGCTGCGGCGTAGGCTGGACGTACCCACGCTCTCGTACCCCTATATCGGGTGCGGGTCGTGACACTTATCACCCGTAATTTACACTAAGTACGCCATCAATGTTAAGTCTACAAAGCCTGCCACGTAATATCACCTCTGGCAGGGCTTGTCTCGAACCTACTACTTGCACTCCAGTGCACAAGAAGCAATAGGTCTACTAAAGTCTCCTAGGGGACGTCCTTAAAGAGACTACGATATTGTACTACATCCATATTATCTCTGGTACGATATCTAAAGTCCATAACGTACAATAGGACAAAATACAAAAAAAGTATTTCTGAAAAAGAAGAGAATTTATAGATTAATATTCAAGATCATGAGTACATATAATGGAAATCCATTACATTCAAGGGTTTTTTATTAGTATTCAAGGTCATGAGTACATATGATGGAAATCTATTTTAAGGGTTTCCATGAAGTCTCACTGATAAGAGCATTTTTATTAGAGGTGCCCCTCTGTGTTGTCATTGCTACTGACACAAGTTGACCCCGCAGCAAAAATTAATACTTTTTGGATCATCCCTCTATAGTGTAAACCTCAGTATATGGAAATGAATTTATACCGATGAATAACAAGGTAGGAGCAGGAGAAGGCGCTCTACAATCATGCGAGAAGATCGAAGACATGAATGGCAATTAATCCAAATTCTGTTATCGACTCTACAGTCTCCCGGCCGGTAGCAAGCCGCATAAAGAGGAAACTACGCGGCCATAAGATTATGTGGCATGCCCTGCATATACGGCCAATAGCGCTCGGCTATGTTTCTTTCAAAGTGTTTCAAACTTGTCATATTAGAAACTTTGAAGGGGGTCTTGTAGAAGCATGAAAAATGGTGCAGGCCGCATAGAGGTCATGCCCCCTCAAAATAAAACCAAGCCGCAGAGAAGTCATATGCGGCCTGAACAACCAACTACAGAGAAGCCACATGCGGCCTGAACAAAAAAGCCGGAGAGGATTCATATGCGGCCAAATAAACCAAAGATCTAGCTGTATAGTATACTCTATACGGCCTGAACGATCATAGAGCAGGGAGGCTCTATAAAAAACCCCTGACACAGTATTCGATAACTGTCATACTCTAATACATTACTCATCACGCTGAGACGCTTTGAGACTCGTGAGAAGACGGGTCAGGAAAAGATAAAAAGTCATATCAACTCATTGATGGCCTCGACAGACATATCATGCCACGTGGCTATTCATATGCGGCCATATACCAATACGGCCTTGTCATTATGCTGCCAGAGTGTCCATCCGACCAAGGCCAAATGAGAGCTTGCATGCGGCTACATACCCATGCGGCCTCGTCATCATGCGGCCAGTGTGTCCATCTGACCAAGGATCAACGAGAGCACCTATGCGGCCACAATGCCGTACGGCCAGAGTGTCCATAAGTCCAAGGCCAAACTAGAGCACGTATGCGGCTACGACGATATGCGGCCAAGACGTTCTGCGGCTCTCGACTTGCAGGATATTTCTCTTACAACCGAAGATAATTTCTTGCACAATCAATGCTAACTACGTGTCTAGACGACCAAGTCAAACACGCAAAAATCCTGAGATCTCTTCAACAATATATTGTAACCAAGACTACGTGGCATCCTGTCTGTGGCATGCGACTGCAATTACAACAGTATTCTGTTGAAGGAGTCCTATTCAGCCACCAAACAGACACATATGCGGTATCAATATTCGGTCATTATGAGGACTATAAATATAAAGGGTAGCACACCTTAGAAGAAAAGACCAGCTACATATGTGCACACAAGCTCATGAGAGAGAAAAAAAGGAGAGAGCATCCTTATTCCCTCATTATAACGTCAATAGGGTAAAGGAGACGTTGTCGCGCTCAAGATCCATCGTCACTACCCAGATCAAAATATTGTACTTAGATTTTCTGGTTAGGACCTCTTTGTACTTCCTTGTTTGTTATTTAAATGTTCAAAACTTGTAATGGCGGACATGCGACACTAAGTAACTAGTGTTTCCATGCGCCACTAAGTAACTATTGTCTGCATGTGCCAGCAGTGCCATGCTCCACTATTCCCTCAAGCATCCCCATGCGCCAAGCAGAAGAATACTTCACAGACGTGTTGTTGCACTTCCTGCCGTTATCTCCTCCATGCTTCAGTTCAAAGTATTATAAACCTAAAAAATTTACAAACTTTATAAACTTTGAAGGAGATCTTGTAGAAGCATAAAAATTATGTAGAGGAGCCACATAGAGCCCATGTGACATGAACAGCCAAAGAGGAAGCCGTATAGTAGAATTCATGTGGCATAAATAGCCACGAAGTAAGGAGCCGCATGAGATTCCCTGACAAAATAGTCAATTCCTGACATGCCACTCGTTACCTAGAGCGCTTCGAGAATCGTGAAAGAAGCAACGACTCATAAAAAGACAAAAACTTACATCAGTGCATTAATGACTTCGTTAGATATGCCATGCTACATCTTCCGTCATATACGGCTATGACACTATGCGTTCTCGTCATCATGCAGCCAAATTGTCCATTTGACCAAGTCTAGAGAAAAGTTTGCATGCGGCCACAATGCCATGCGGCCAAAGTATCCATAAGACCAAAGCCAAAGGAGAGCAGATATGCGACCAAGATGTTATGCGGCTTTCAGCTTACAAGATCTATCAGTTGCAACCAAAAAGATATTCACGCAGTTAGTGCTGATTATGTGTCCAGCTGACCGAGTTACCCATATGGGGGAGTTGAAAACAATCCCGAGATCTTATCAAACAGCTGATCCCAACTGAAGCCGCATGGCAGCCTGCCCATAGTATATGGCTACAGTTGCAATCGTATTCTAGTGAAGGAGCCCCCTACGACTACCAAACAGAAGCATACATGGGACCTTTAGTCCATCAGCATGATGGCTATAAATAGGAGAAACTTGGACATTCCAAGGGGATGGCTTTTCTGCTTCAGAGACCATACTCCTCCAGGCGAGCTACTTACGTGCACACAAGGTCAAGAGAGAGAAAAGAGAAGAGAGTATCCCCATTCCCTCGTCAGACCATCAACAGAGTAAAGGAGTCACTACAGTACTCGATCTCTATCATCCCATTTCCCAGATCTAAAAATATTTTACTTAAGATTTTCTGTCTTAGATTTATTTGTACTTTTTTTGTTTGTTGTTGAACAAAAGTTTCTCAAACTCACTTTAATGGCGAACAAGGTGGCGACCCTACTCGGAACATCCTTCTCCTCTAATAAGAATGTCATGACAGAGTCCGACGAGTCAAAGCTGGGTTCGACCCAGAGGATGCTGGTTGTACGCTTCGACCAGCAAACCTTTGAGGAAATGCTCTTTGAGGGCGGTGCTTCACCGAGGCTGACAAAGCCTAAGAAGACCCGCAGGACATAGGTTACAAAGGTCGTTGTGTCTCACCAAACTGCAGAGCATGCGCTCCTCGTCTCTCTTCTTGCCACAGGAAATGCACATCATGCATCCAGACTAGCTGACCCCACTCATGCGACAACCTCTTCTGACAAGAAAAGTGCTCAGCACTTGAGCTCTGGCAGAGGAAAATAATACGAGGCCAGGAGTTTGAGTGCTAAGACATGTTCCTTGTGGCAACGTCAAAGGCCGTATAAGGAGGACTATGCGGCACCGGTCGACAGCCGCAGAAAGATGGCCCCATACGGCCAGGACGGCAACAAAAGTTTCGTCTTTGACCGAATCTTACGCAGCGCTGACTCCATGCGCTATGTTGAGAAAGGCGATGATATAAACTTGGACTCTTCATACTACGCACCGACACATGCTAGGACGAAGAAGTCTATTGCAATACGAGCTCGCCAAGCTCAAAAATTGCTCATTCGACCGACCGTCAGCAGGCGCCGCTAACTGCAATGTGTGCCACTAACGGAAAGTTGTACAAAACTGACCGATGTGTCTAGCCTGCAGTTGCAATTGGACAGGGTCAGTCTAAAGAGTCTTCCATTAGCAACTTGGGGAAGTTCTTGTATGAACCCTAGGTCAGAAAGCAAATTCAATACCTACGCACCCATGTGATTGGTCTACCCGGGCTCATAAGAAGGGTGCAAAGGTGAATCAGCCCTCGCTTTACTTGTGCAACGTGAACAATCACAAGCACAAAGCAAGGGAATCAATTACGGCATAAGAAGTGTCCTCTCCAGGACATCACTGTGCCAGCATTATCATCAACTGATGCTGTAACAAAGTAGAAGTACCCACAAACAGACAGTCGACATTCCAGTAGCTATAACCAAAGACACCCACCCGGCTATAACCCGAAGAACAAGTGCAAGCAACAAAGAAAGAGAAGCTGCCCTTCACCTCATGTTATTTTGCTCAAAAGTCCCCCTACATAAGGGAAGGTCGATAGTCCAGCACCTCTAGTCCGTCGCTCTCGGCCAGCGGGTCAAGAAGATGGGTCCAAGGAGGACAGGCAGCGGAACCAGTGAAGCTGTCTTCCTGGGCACCCACTCAAAGAAGAAGCTATCAGCCACTGGGGGTAGTTCTTCCTCAGGACCTCATATAGCTAAGCAAGCTGGGGGATGTAATTCCCCGAAACTTTGTGATAATTCTGCCTTCCGAGAAGACGGTGATCCCCAAGGAACATATATTGAGATCCCTGGGGGTGGCTATCCTTGCCAAGAGGACGCAGCTTCCTACGCTAGGGGTAGTATTCCCTCCAAGTTAGTAGAGGATGCGGCACTGCCAACTTTCTCATATTACTATTCACGGCAAGAGTCCGAGGCAGAAAGTGTGATATCCACCGTCCCATCTATGTCTCCCTATTTGAGAATAACATACATGACAGAAACGATCATGAGGACCCCAACGAATGACAGTGCCTCAAAACCCTTGAGGCCATGATGGAAACCATGAGCGCGTTAAAGCAGGACTTGAGACAGACGTTGATGGAGATCAAGGCAAATATAGCCGCACAACCATCAAAGGCCTCTGGTCAAGCAAACCTAGATGCCGGGACCAATGGGGATTCAAATACAACTACTCCACTCGCTGGCGATAATCAACCCCTGCCTGGATCATCTTCTCCTTCTGCAGTCGATAAAGTCCGAGAAGCAATGTGGGAGTACGAGAACTCCGGGCCCGCCTAGACTAAATGAGCAATCAGGACTCACTACGTGAGCTTGGGATCCGACAACCGTATCCCCTCGAGTGGAGAGATGTACCATGCCCGCCCAAGTACAAGCCCTTTAACTTGACTCCATTTTATGGGTATATATCTTCCCGTCAATTCATGAGTTACTTCGAGAAGGCAACGGGGCATCTACCTTGAAACAATGCCCTCTTAACCAAGCTCTTTGTTAGGACATTGCCTATAATGGCTTTCGATTGGTTTTATAGCCTCCAAGTCAACTATATTTCATCGTTTAACAATCTTAAAGGACTTTTCCTTGCTTGGTTCTACGACGGGGGAAACGACATGACGATATCCTCCTTAATAGACATCACGCAAAGAGAGAAAGTGTTTATAAGGTAATACATCGAGTGGTACATGAAAGCGGTGATAAAGTTACCCTCTGGTAATCCTAAGTCCACGCTGATGGACACCTGTCAGAGAAATCTCCTTCCCATAGTCAGACTCAAGATGGGCGACTCTCAGTTCAAATATTGGTTGGCGTTAATAAAAAATATTGTCGGTTCTAAGAAGAAAGTAAAGGACGCCCTCCTCTTGGGAATACAGATCCACGGGGGGGGGGGGGGGGCTAATGATAGAAAAAAATGCTCTTACAACTACAACAACAATAACAGCGACAATAGCGCCCAGGATGGCATGGTAAAGCAGGCTCTTAACGCCAATATAACTAAGAAGCCCGAGCAAAAGCCTGTATAGGTCCCAAAACCGAAGGAAACTTATTCTTTCAAAGATGATGAGGTCATAGCAATATTTGACATGCTAATAAAGAAAACAAGCTTCGGCTCTACGACGTCAAGCGCCCTGTTAAGGTAGTCGATGTGAATAATATGAAATAATGCCACTACTATCGATACATCCACTATATGACATAGGATTCCTATACACTAAAGCGATACATCCAGTGTCTGCTCGACACCAAGGCCCTCACCTTGGACTTTGATGACAAAATAGTTGTCGCTAACATGGTATCTCTCTAGTTCGGTAACTTCCTAGCAACGAAAGCCCAAGAAGGAGTGATCTCGATCCCCAGGGAAACAGTGGAGGTTGTCAATCTTCTGCCATCTCATGACCAAACAACCGGGCTGATACCTCTCACCACATCACGGGGTGAGGTCATGTGGGACTACCAGATCTTGCTCAAGACTTGATGTAGCAGGCAATACCTTTCGCCACCAAATCCAAGGGCAAGAAGTCCAAGTCCAGCTATACAATTTCTCTCCCTTCCGAAGAAGCTATAGCAGGAACGATAAGGTCAGGACTGGCATACCAACGAGAGTACAATATTCCTGACAATGGTGCGCTCCCAATCGTCGTACCTACAATATCCGATCTGGGTCCATCCCAGCCTCCTGCAGCGGACAGGTCCAAGTAGAAAAAAACTCTCTTCGATAAACCGCTGTGCAAAATACAGCTCAGGGGCTGGAGAAGCCCTACAACTTTGACATCTTCGCACAACTAGCCAATACTCCAGCGAAGTTGTCACTACTCGAGCTCCTCCGACTCTCCAAAGACACTCAAGATGCTCTGAGTGAGGCATTATAGAATACCGACACCTACCTGGCACAAGTCAAGCCGCCAACTGAGAATCCTGCCGTATGCCCCCACTACAATAATGTGATGGAGGCAATACCCAATATCACATTCTCGTAAGAAGATATATTGCTAAACAACAATAGATGCAACCGCCCTCTGTATTATACAGGGTACATCGGCGCCATCAAGGTGGACTAGATGTACATCAACCCCGGTTCGTCAATCAGCTTTATCTCTCAGAGTCAACTTCAGACCATGGGCATCCTGATGTATCGCATGGTAACAACCAATACTGCCATTAGTGATCAATATAGGGAGGAGCTACCCTCTGGGTAAGATTTGCTTGAAGTGACAGTTCGACAATTTTAAAACAAAGGTCATCTGCTACGTCATAGACGTAGACGTATCTTACAACATCCTTTTGGGATGTCCGTGGATACATCAGTACATGATCGTACCGTCAACCTTGTACTAGTGCTTGATGTACATGGATGATCATGGCATCGTCAAAACAGAATTTATCGACGTAGATCCATTCCAAGGGGTTGATGCCTATTACTCTGACTCGATCCTCTACAATCTAGTCTACCAAGATAAAGGTGGCAATGATGCCAAAGATAAAGCAGAGACTGGGACAATATCGGAAGGGACATTGAGAGACCATCTCAAAAAATGTGCTCCCGACACAGCCCCTTCCCTTATGGTAAAACTGCGCAGGAAAGTACTTGAACCTCTGATCGTTCGCCTTTGTACCGAGTCGACCGCTGAAGGAAGATCCGACACCTACTACTACTTTCGAACCTCTAGTGGTAATGTTGTGCAGGAGACCTCCGAAGTCGTCGCTCGTACTAGGGATAAATCTCGAAAAAGACAAACTGGAGGAGTACGTAGTCGTTCATGCTAAAGCCCCTTTCCTTGACGATATAATTTCTGAAGATAAGATACCTTATTTTATGAATAAAAGGCTATCTTTGAAGTACTCGAATATTGCATATTTTAGCACATTATATTCCATTGAGCACGGTCTAGGCTTGCACCTGCATACACAGGTGACTACCACCTATGCAGTGAACCGAATTCTCTCTAGTCAAAACTCCTACTTTATTATTCCAGCAAAGAAAAGGGAAGACAAACTCATCATCTTGGGCAGAGTAAAAATTCTCCAATCGTTCGTACCATAGGAACTGGAGCCAGAACTCGACACCGGCAAAATATTACTTGACCGGAACAGCTCTCAAACCAAGCACCTTACCCAGAAGATGGGATACGATCTGAAAGCCGCTAGGGGCTTAAACTATTGCAAAGGTCTATAGCTACCTCTACATCTGCAGGCTCTTGTAGGCAAGTCCGAGGATTACTACCATAAGACCAAACATGGCTTAGGATACGTCACGCCTCCTACAACCCCCGAAGGCTCGGATAAAGAAGATGAGTTACAATCTCACTCTTTAAAATCTTTTGCATGGGACTCCGATATCAGTATCGGGGAGATGCTCAAACAAATATTGTCTGCCAACATGGTATCAGCTGACCTAAGGAAGACGACGAGGATCTACCTGAACTCTTTGAAGTAGAACCGTGTGCCAAATTTTTAGACTCACAATGGGATATGTGGTTTGAGCATCAGGTACCTCCCACTGAGGAAGAAGTCATACAAATCGATCTGGGTGATGAATCCTCCCCTAAATCTATCTTTATCAGTAAAAGTCTGCCCAATGAGGATCGAGAATCTGTACTATAGCTCGTCAGGGAGTACATCGATGTCTTTTCCTGGAGGTATGAAGACATGCCGGGACTGGACCCCAAATCATGATCCACAACCTCAATATCTTGCCAAATGCTAAGCCAGTCAAATAATAGCAATGACGGTTCAGGCCGGACATCATGAATGCCATCGAAGCTGAAGTCAACAAACTGATAGCTAGTAGCTTCATCCGTGAGGAACAACATCCGAATTGGGTAGCCAATATTGTGCCCGTCGTCAAAAAAAATAGAAAGATTCAAATATGCATTGACTTTCAGAATCTGAATAAGGCATGCCCTAAGGACAATTTTTCCCTTCCGATCACAAATATAATGTTTGACAATACTTATGGATTCTAGCGCATGCCCTTCATGGATACTTATGGATTCTCAGGTTACAATCAAATCAAGATTTTTCTTAAGACGAGAAGTATATATCGTTCTGAATGCCGATAGGAGTGTACTGATACACAATCATGTCCTTTGGTCTAAAGAACACATGTGCTACATACCAGCGAGCTATGAGCACAATCTTCTATGAACATCTATCCAAGACAGTGGAGTGTTACTTTGATGACATCGCTGTTAAGAGTCGCTCTAAAGATAATCACCTCTGAGACTTGAAGACTGTGTTTGACCTGATGCATACCAGCTCAAGATGAATCATACTAAATCCTTATTGGGAGTCTTCAACGGCAAATTTTTGGATTTTGTCATAACTTCTAAGGGTATCTACATAGACCCCAACAAGACTAAAGCATTCCTTGAAATGCACCCACCGAAGAACCTCAGAGAACTTCGTGGACTTCAAGGAATATTGGAATACATCAGGAGGTTCATATCAAACCTTTTTGTATGTTGTCAGCTATTCACTCAGCTCATGAAGAAGGCAGTCTCCTTTGTTTGGAATAAAGAATGCCAACACGCCTTCTATGACATCAAGGAGTATCTCATGAACCCAGAAAAGTGATGTAGGTTATGAACAGGCCATCTACCATCTCAGCAAAATGATGGCCGACACAGAGCACAGATACAACCCTATTGAGAATGAGTGCCTTGCTCTAGTCTTTGCCATTCAAAAGACCCAATATTATATGGTAGGATAAACCATCCATATATGATCTTGCAAGTTAATTCTTTCAGGGTCCTTATGACTAAACCCGGAGCACTCAACTCTCGCCTAGCCACATGGGCAATACTGTTGTCGTCGTACGATATGGTATTTGTCCTACAAAAAGCGGTCAAAGGCCAAGCATTGGCAGATTTCTAGCGGCCCATCCTGTACCGAAAACCATAAAACTCTACGAGGACATCCCAAAAAAAGTAACGGACTCAAACATGACCAGAAGCGTATAAGCCATTTGGCGAATGTTCTTCGATGGTGCATCAAGAACAGGGCCCAAAGGCGATATTGTCATTAGTATCGTGATAATACAGATTTCCTCATATGAGCTGGTCATTAACCGCGCTTACACTCTCACAGAGCCATGCTCTAACAATGCTGCAGAGTACAATGCTCTCATCATTGGGCTCTAACTCGCTAAACAAGTAGAAGTAGACTACTTGGAGGCCTACGGCAATTCCAAGTTGATAGTCAGTCAGGTTCGGGATGAGTACGAAGTCCGGCACGAAGACTTGATTCCCAACCACCAAGCCAAGCTCAAAATAATCTCCACCTTCGAGGGTTCTTCATAGAGCACGTCCCTCGACTATAGAACATCAAGGCTGACACCCTGGCCGGCCTCGCTGCCTCCCTGGCAGTCCCGGTCCAAACCCATTAGTTGATCACAGTAGTCGGTTAAGAGCTGGTCTGCCATAAAAACAACCTCTGCATATGCCTAAGCTACACAGCGAAAGTAGGCACCGACATCCAAGACTGGAGGCTCTCAGTTATCGACTACGCAGTCTATAGAATTCTCTTTGAGAACCCAAAGGAAGCCACTTCTATTAAAAGATATTCTTTTCGGTTTTATTATGATACGGCTACCAAAATATTATATCGTCGTTCCTACGAAGGTCTTCTGCTATAATGCCTATCAAATACAGAAGTGAAGCAGGCTCTTTGTGAGGCTCAAGACGGGATTTGTGGTGCCCATCATCACAGACCCAAGCTACATAACCATCTCTGTAGAATTGGTTACTATTGACCGACAATGGTAGCGGAGGCTGTTGACTATGTGAGGAAGTACCCAGTATCAAATCCACGCAGACTTTATCCACCAGCCCTCAGAATTCCTACACCCAACGGCAGCATCTTGGCCGTTTGAAGCGTGGGGAATGGATATTATCGGGCCAACTAGTCCACCTTCTTCTAAGGGACATTGGTTCATCTTGGCTATCACCGACAACTTCTCTAAATGGGCGAAAGATGTTCCACTAGCTGAAGTCAAGACCTCAAACGTGATCAGCTTTGTCAAGCATTATGTCATATAACTCTTCGGCTTGCCACGGAGGATCATCTAAGATAATAGCCAACAGTTTACAAGTCATACTTTTTACCAATTTTGTGACAAAAGCTGAATCCATAATATAGCCTCGACTGCCTACAACCCAGCAGTAAATGGTCTGGCAGAAGCATTTAATAAGACCATCATAAAGCTACTCAAAAAGTTTGTGTCATCCAATAATCAAGACTAGAATGAGAAGCTGGGTGAATGTCTCTGGGCCTACCGTACAATGGTCCAGACACATACTGGTAGTATGCCATTCTCCTTGGTTTATGGAAGAGAAGTGGTCCTCCCACTCGAGATCCAAATTTTGTCACTCAGAGTGGCTCTGTCCAACCAGTTAACTATTGACAACAATCACCACCGGCAGCTACAAGAGATAGAAGTGCTCGACGAGAAACGTCTCTTAGCTAAACAACGCATTATGATGTACTAAGTGCGCCTCTCAATAGCCTTCAACAAACGGGTCAAAAAGAGGACTTACCAAGCGGGTGACCTCGTCTTGACAGTAAGAAGATCGATGGTTATGACCCACAAGACGGCCGATAAATTCTAACCTAAATAGGAGGGTCCGTTCATTGTGGAGTCTGTGTTCTCCAACGGCGCCTACCGGCTCATAAAACCCAATGGTGACTTGCTCGTGATGCCTATCAACAACAAGTTTCTCAAAAAGTACTATATCTAAGCTAGACTTGTACTCCCTTTACTATTAGCTAGACAACCAAAATGTACAGTTTAAGTTTTTTGTTGTTCTTCCCCAGCAAGTGTGTAAGTACAATACGTACTTCTTTTCCATAAAAGTTTGAGAAAGCTATTATCTGTATTCAGGATCCTTAATATGCAACAGACAGTAGATCCTTAAAAAGCTTCCCAGCGGAGCCACCTTCAGGTTTATCCACACTTTCGGGTAGACCACTCATAATCAGCTCCCTTGGACATTAGTTCACGTCCACATCACCTATAAACTACTGTCCTAGCCGATTATCCCCAGCAGGGTTTGTCATGTCCATATTACCTTTGAACAAACCTCTCTATATAACTAGGGTTTGCCATGTCCATATTACCTCTGATCTAACCTTCCTACTTGACTATCGATTATCATGTCCATGTTATCTCTGATATCGGTCATCATCTAATCTTGTCACCCGTACTTAACTCTAAGTACGCTAGCATTGTTAAGTCCATAAAACCTGCCAAGTCTATATCACCTCTGGCAGGGCTTGTCTCGAATCTATTACTTGCACTCAGGTGCACAAGAAGTAATGGGTCCACACTTTCAATTCTAGTTTGAACTTATTACTTGAACTCCAGTGCGCAAGAAGTAATATGTCTACTAAAGATCCCCCAATGGGATATCCTTAACAAAAGCAAAGAGTTCACGTCCATATTATATCTGAACTATGAGTTGCCCATGTTCTCCATCAAAAAATAATAATCATGTCCATATTACCTCTGGCTCATTTTTTTTTCCTTCATAAAAATACCAAGATCATACCTAACCTCCCGGTATGACTATCGATTAGCTCACGTCCATGTTACCTCTGAGCTATCGTCATCACATCCTCCCTAGTAGAGTTTTTCATGTCCTTCTTACCTCAGAGCAAACCTCTCTACTTAACTATCGATTATCATGTCCATATTACCTCTGATATCTATCGTCATATAAACTTACCATTCGTACTTAACTCTAAGTATGACATCGTTATTAAGGCTATAAAATCTGCCATATCTATATCACCTCTGGCAGGGCATGTCTTGAATCTATTACTTGCCGTCAAGTGAGCAAGAAGTAATGGGTCCACAAAACTAATCACGTCTATATCGCCTCTGATAGGGTTTTGCTTCGAACTTATTACTTGCACCCAAGTGCCCAAAAGGTAATAAGTCAACGAAAGATCCCCCAGTGGGATGTCCTTAATAAACTACGATGTTGTACTATGTCCATATTACCTCTAACACAATGCCTAAAGTCCACAACAAACAATATGACAAATACAAAGAAAAAATTATGGAAAAGGAGAGACTTTATTTATTAATATTCAAGATCATGAGTACATATGATGGAAATTCATTTTAAAGATTTTTTTATTAGTATTCAAGGTTATGACTATATATGATGGAAACCCATTTTTAAGGCTCTGCATGCATATCGCAGATAAGTTTTCATCAATGCAGCCAAGCCATAGATAGGCTATGTACACATGTTGCAGATGATTGCCTATTCATGCGACAGAAATTTGTGGGGGCCTGCACGTGTTCTAGATAATTTCTTATCCACGCTACGAGACCGTGTACTTGTGTCCATGCCATCATGACATACACCTACCTCCTAAAAGAATGCCAGCCTCAGGGGGCCACAGATCGATGCCGCTATTGACAAACCCCTCGGCGAGATAGATAATAGACCTCAGCATCATCTTTCACAAAATAGGGGAAATCTGATAGACAAAAGTTTTCTCTCCTCCCTAGCCCGCCTATTTATAGACTCCTAGGGCAAGTAAGAAGATCGAGGCGATGAACCAAACAGTTAAGAGGATGAACATGATGCCTCGATTTGCATGATCCATATTTATCTCCTCCAAAAATATCGTTGGCCTAGAATTCCCAAGAAATCTACTCGGAGATCAAGCCAAATCTCGGTATTTAATGATCTGACAGCCTAGCAAAAGTGCCTATGCGGCAACGTGCCTATGCGACATCACAACAATACGGCAGAAAGTTCTCGACCATGCTTCTTGTTCAAAGTATTCCAAACTTGTTGAAGGGGGTCGTGTAGAAGCACGAAAATTTATACCATGCACCAACAGTAATCAAAGGCCATGTGCCACAGTGATCAAGCCCTCGACACCATAATGATCCAATCTCATGTGCCGACCATTTCATAACTAGTGTTCCCATGTGCCATCAGTGCCATGCACCACTAAGTAACTAGTTTTCCAATGCGCCAATAGTGTCATGCACCACTAAGTAACTAGTGTCCGCATGTGCCAACAGTGCCATATGCCACTACTCCCTCAAGCATCCCCATGCGCCAAGCGGAAGGACACTTCACAGACGCGTCATTGCAGTTCCTACTGTTATCTCCTCCATGCTTTATTCAAAGTATTCTAAACTTAAAAAACTTATAAAATTTAGAAACTTTGAAGAAGAGCTTGTAGAAGCATAAAAATTACGCAGAGGAGCCACATAGAGCCCATGCGACCTGAACAGCTAAAAAGGAAGCAACATAGCAGAATTCATGTGGCCTGAACAGCCATGATGTAAGGAGCCACATGAGATTCACTGACAAAATAGCCAATTTCTGATATGCCACTCGTCACCCAGAATGCTTCGAGAATCGTGAGAGAAGCGATGGCTCATAAAAAGATGTAAAGTCTCATCGATGGATTAATGACTTTGTCAGATATGCCATGCCACGTCTTCCCTTATATGCGACTACGGCCTTGTCATCATGCAGCCAAAGTGTCCATTCGACCAAGGTTAGACAAGAGTTTGTATATGGCCATAATGCCATGCGGCCAAATTGTCCATAAGACCAAGGCCAAAAGAGAGCACATATGCGGCTAAGACGCTATACGGCCAAGATGTTATGCAGCTTTCAGCTTACAAGATCTTTCCTTTGCAACCAAAAAGATCTTTATACAGTTAGTGCTGATTACATGTCCAGCTGACTGAGTCATGCATACGGGAGAGTTAAAAATAATCCCGAGATCTTATCAAACAGAAGATCCCAACCGAAGCCGTGCGGTAGCCTGCCCATAGTATACGGCTACAGTTGCAACCACATTCTATTGAAGGAGCCCCCTACGGCCACCAAACAGAAGCATATGTGTCACCTATAGTCCATCATCATGATGGCTATAAATAGGAGAAACTTGGACATTCCAAGGGGCTGGCTTTTCTGCTGCAGCGACAATACCTCTCTAGGTGAGCTACGTACGTGCACACAGGCTCAAGAGAGAGAAAAGAGAAGAGAGCATCCCTATTCCCTCGTCGGGCTATCAATGGAGTAAAGGAGATGGTGCATTACTCGATCTCTATTGTCGCATTCTCCAAATCAAAAAAATATTGTACTTAGATTTTCTGTCTAGGATTTCATTGTACTTTTTTTGGTTATTGTTGAACAAAAGTTTTCCAAACTCATTTTAATGACGAACAATATCGGGAAGGAAATATTGCACAAGATACAACAGACGAGATCAAGAAAATAGTAGGTTGATACGTACGTGTTGGCTGGGTTATGTGTCAAACTTTGAGTACGTAGATATAATATTTGTGGTAGACAGAACTACCACGAGATAGATAATTCAGAATGGATATCGGATCGATGTAGAGGAGGTATGGTGCCAGGAGTGGCTCAATTTCTTAGTAGTATATATCATACCCTCGTGGTAATATGTACGTCAAAACATTTTATATCGATAGCGGTAGGCCTGTCTGCAAAGGATGGGTAATATCGAGACTCGGTTGGAAATTGGTATGGCGGTAATTGATTCAACTATTTCTCGATATAATGGATTCAGATAATCAGTAGAAGACTCGTATCGATGGATGTTATATCGGATGAAAACTCAAAAAGATTAAGATGGGCAATTGATTGTGGATAGCAAAAAGAATGTACATCGAGTCAATGACCGAATCAGTGGAATAAATGTTCAAACTCAGAATTTATGGTTGGGTATTGTTAATCGAAACTTATCAAAATAAGGATGCGAATCAAGTATCAAATGAGGATTGAATCGGTGTGATAGAAACTTGGAATAACATAATCTGGTTGCACGATTTAAAGTTTTGAAATGTTTGCTAATGAGAAGAATTGAACCTAAAAAATGGATAAATTGTATGTGTATATATATGCGCGAGGAATTGAGGTGCATCGAGAAGTAACAAGCATAAAGCATAGATTTTGTAGACGCAGGGGAATTTATTAGTTGAACATATGGGCTAGTCAGAGTATGAATAAGTTATGGGATTCTTGTTACATAAACTTAGAGGGTATGATCAGTGTTGTTGGATAACTTGATGTTGGACAATTTGTAACTTAGTCAGGTTATCGAAATATAGTGGATGGAAATATTATAAAAAGGTACAACAAATATAAAAGAGTTCTCGATAAAACTGGGATGGATGTGAAGCGAGTAAAGTTGATGGTTATTCATAATTTCTAAGTTTTCCCTTACAGTATAAGAATAGATATGGCAGAATAAAACTTGATAAAATAGTTTATCGGAATGACCTTACCTTATGGATAAGTGAGAAAGTCGACAGGACTGTACGAACATATCAGAACGCAAGAGAATTGATATAGAACTGGAGAAATAAAACAAGAGCAAGGATCGTAAAAAAATAAAATATTAAACAAAACTAAGGTGGATTATGAAGTCAAAATAAATTATCGTGTTGTGTGAATAAGTCGGTTATGCATAACTCAAGTGAGAGGTAAGGATACACAGAGTAAGCTTAGAATTTCAGTATTTTGCAATTGAGCGACGTACATTTTAAGAATTGGCTTAATATAATTTACGTTGTGGATTTGGGATTTGGACTATGGAAGTTAGTTTGATGAACTTCAAAGATGGTGATTTAAGTAGGAACAATTCTGAAAGGATATATAATGTCTCAGATGATCTTGGGTAGATAGACTTGACCCTAGACGGTGGGATATTTTCTTGGTTAGCGAACTTGTTGACGATATTGCATGAGTTGTTCTGATTGGAAAACTATTCTTGGATTGGGGTAAAGTCCCTAGATTTGGTCGGGTTATGGTTTGGTCCCAGGATATGATATAACATGGTTCATAGTAACTATCCATCGTTGATGAGTTGCCATAATAATTGAGCGTAGCTTCTGGATAGCTGATCCTAGAGACTTGACCAAAGAATCGAAGTGACTTTGGAAGACCCATATGATGACCCTAATAATATCGCATAAGGAATTACTTTGAGGATAAATATTAAGTGGTGCAAGTTGTGAGATAATCTTAGGTGATAAAATATTGGTTTCAAAATTTGATGGAATAGCCTTCGGCTAAAAATAACATAGTAGAATTTTGATGGTTGGTTGAATGGATACTCGAATGATTTTAGTTGTAGATGATCGGATTGAAATTTGACAATTAACTTATCATAGATATGAGTATATATGATTACGAGATTTGTGCTACATGCAGGAGTTATTGATGAAGGAATGACCCTTGAAATTTAATGCTGTCGAATATTGATTCATATAACAATTGCACGTATGTGTGTTAGAATTATGATCAGGATTATCTATATGAACAAGTTAAGATTGGATTGGAGATTTGGTTGGTGATATCCTACTCGATAGAAGATTGAAAATAAGACGTGTCGGACGAAACTTTCATATCGAATAAAATCTTGTGTCGGATGGATTGTTGCTATGGAGCATCGTGATTTCATAGTAGGGACCGTGACATAAATTGGAAAAGAAAACTTAGTAGGATTTGATTCATTGGAAAGTTGTAGCGATTCGGAGTAGGTGATGAACAACACTTTAAGGAATTTTTGGATAAGTCATAGATTTGAGTTCGAGTAGATAATCGAAGAGATATAGTTTCATTCTCGATTTAATTCAGTGATAGCGGGATATATGGAAATGATGCAATAACATATCAAAGTAGTTATGAGAAATATAATGGATAAAATTTATCGAGAATTTGAGAACATTGATATTCTCGGTTTAAGTTAGCCCTAAGTATCAGAGGATTTCGTATGGTGTATGGGTAAGTCACTTAAAATGGGTAGTCCCACATGTGGATATGTTGGTAGTTCAGAGAATGATGATTTTGAAAAAAATGGTTTCGTGTGAGGCACGGTATGATTTAAGGCAAAAGTATTTTTTGAATATGTTGGACTCAGTCCATGTTAGCGAGACTTCAAAAAAATAGTTGGTAAGAGTGTTAGATATACAAGAGGTGAATAACAATTGGATGAGAGGGTGTTACGAAACCTATTATGTTCATATATGTAAGGGGTTGATGCAATGTGTATATTGGATTATCGATGTAAATATATAGAAACAAAAATGCAGTTATGAATCATATGTGGTGCAGGAATCGACAGTGGAGAATCATGTATCCCGGAGTGATGCATACGCAAATGAGTTATAAGAATGGATGTTAAGAATCATTTTGGTCAAAAGTATGGAACGGATTGGTATTTGAAAAGAAGTTGCACCTATAGCTTGTTCGATTTGTCTATTACTGGACTTGGCTAAAATATATATATTTTTAAGACGTCATGGATATGTGTACGATCCAGACTAAGTGATATGCTAAATTTGAATGAAGCTACAAGGAGGATGATTGCTTGTTAAGTATTTATACGAAGTGTTGCACACGGAACAAAGAAGGTGAATTTGGATTAGTGATGTGTAAGTTGTATGGAAAAAAATTGAGATGATCGAGAGAAAGTTCAGAACAATAAGAAAGTTTGTGGGATTTGATTGATGTTAATTCTTGCTTAATCAGGTCAAATAATAGAGGAGCATGGAGTGCTCATGCGGTTATGCCAGTTAAGATGATCGTACATCACATTGGATCATACAGTTGAGGAAATAGGTTGTATCGTCTCGGCAGAACGAAAGGAATATCTAGATAAGGTGTGTGGGATCTGGCCCTTCTTTTCTACTCCTTCATGTCCTAATAAAATGAATACATTATATGCTTGAACACTGAGAACATTGAATAACCGTATCGATGTGTGCATCAGTACACGAGAATCGAGTAGTTCATCAGCGAAGCGAGCAGTTATGGCACAATGCCAAGAAACTGTCAGTATGCAGATGGTAGGCTTTGCCAGCGAAACAAGTAGTTTATGGTTTGTAACCACGAAACTTTTAGAAGGGGTATGGTACCCCAAAACTGTCGGATATGGCTTGGTATCTCAATATGTTGGGGCTTGCGGGTATCAATCGAAACTTGGTGTGCTATCGTGGCCATCCAAAAATAAAAACCTATACTCTTGGAAAAATATGCAGTAGTGTGAGTAAGAATCATTTTTATATAGAGTAATTAGTGTATTCTTATGCTATGTGAAATAGGAAGAAAAAAATAGGGGGCAGGGTTGGATATAATGAAAGCAAATTAAGAGCAACTAAAATAAAATAATTAAAGTATTAAAATCAATAAAAGGAAAAAAATATTGGTCTAAGTCAACATCTACCATCGGAATCTTAAAACTGATAATTGATGCAAGCATAAATTAACTAATACTTAGAATATTCACCGTTGGAAGTATTTTTCTCTCTCTCTTAGGCTTGGTTAATTAGAAACAAGTGATCTAATTAGTTTAAACTACTAAATAACCCAAGACAACTGCTGAAGAATTAATCTAGTAATTTCTTAATACTACAAGAAATACCCCTATTTCACAATGGTTTCAGTTCAATAGTTATATGGGTGTTGCTGAAATTATAATTTGCAACAGTTTAGTAACGTTGAAATAACCGTTTTCTAATTAAATCTATTTACAACGATTAGAGATTAACCATAGCCTAATACACCTTTTACAACGGTTCATAAAATCTTGCTAGAAGTTTTTCTATTTTACAACGGTCAAGCAATGATTTTATATATGTGTTGTCACAGGGAGTTGAATTTACAATGGTTATGCATGCCTTTTAAATAACTATTCAAATTTGTTAATATTTGCAAAACTTATATAAAGCCTAATAAAAGGTTTCTCTATTAGCAATAGTTGTGCAACGCTTTTTGTAACCTATTGCAAGTTAGCTTATTATTTGTAATGATTATGTAACAATTTTGTAATTAGATTCAATTTTTTTGTTAAATGACAACGGTTGTATTAACCATTATCGAAAGAATAAATAACTGTTGCAACATTTTGATAGCTACATCTTTTATAAAATCATTGCAATGTTCAATGTCCAATTTGAATTTATTTTGTTAATTTTAATACATAATAATGGTATAAGAATTAATATATTGAATTTTAAATTGCATATTGGTCCCTTATTTGTTAACCAAAAATATTATGTAATTAATATTTTACATCGATCCAAATTTTACTTTCGATAAAAATGTTATAAGCATACTTAAATGTAAAAATGTATATTATATATTATTACTCTATTTTCTACATGATTTAATTAGTTGTTGTTGGGGTCCAGTCTGAATTTGGTAAATTTTGGAGGCCAAATATGGTCAAAGATTTTTTTGATATAATTTAGAAATCTAAATTAATTGTAAGATTTGATTAGATTTTAAATTTGTATCAAATATTTAATTTGACCATATTTGGAGGTCCATAATTAGTGTTGGGCTATTTTAGGTTAAATATAATTCTTATTTTAAGGTTTCCTATTTAGGAAATCCTATTATAACCTAAAATAGGATTTATCATCCTATAAATATTGGAGGAGGGTGGAGGCAGAAAGTATAGCACAAGTTAGAGATTCGGGGTGCTCATCCACAGAAAATCTAAAAGAAAGTCTTTGCTTTCTCTTAGAACTTCGTCATCCAAGACAGAAAGAAGAATGAGATCTGATCGAGGAGTCGTCGCCTTCGCTCAGGGAGGATCTACTCTGGTGTCAGAGCTATTGGTTTTGGTTCTGGCAACTATGTCTATGGAGCAGATGAACACTCGTATGATCATCCTCACAGGGGAGAATTGGGCGATTTGGAAGCCAAGGATGGAGGATCTACTTTGGTGCTAGGACTTGCATGGTCTGTTGGAGGGCGACAACGCTAAGCCATCGAACAAAGCTGCTGAAGACTGGAAATGACTGGATCGAAAAGCCTTTGGATTCATCAGCCAATGCCTGGACGACTCGGTGTTTCAACACGTATCCATGGAGAGTTCAGAAAAAGTATTGTAGGAGAAGCTGCATTCGTTATACGGAAGGAAGATGCAAAACAACTCGGGGGATCGAAGATCGGTGGCATGGGCGAGCAGAAACTCTGTCGCAGAGCGACAGACATGGTGTCCAATTGAGAAGCCATGGGGTCAATGCCCTCTCATCAGACTGGAGGGAGAGATTGTTGGGATCCATTCTGGATTTATTGAATTTTGGAGCCCAAATATGGTCAAAGATTTGATTTGATATAATTTAAAAATCTACATTAATTGTAAGATTTGATTAGATTTTAAGTTTGTACCAAATATTTAATTTGAACATATTTGGACGTCCATAATTAGTGTTGGGATATTTTAGGTGGAATAAGATTCTTATTTTAAGGTTTTCTATTTAAGAAATCCTATTATGACCTAAAATTGGATTTTGTATCCTATAAATATAGGAGGAGGGTAGAGGCACAAAGCATAGCACAAGATGGAGATTCGGGATGCTCGTATACAGAAAATCTAAAAGAAAGTATGTACATTCCTCTTAGGACTTCGCCATCCAAGACAAAAGGAAGAATGAGATCTGATCGAGGAGTTGTCGCCTTCGCTCAGGGAGATTGCTATAGGTTGGTGAGTGATTTCAATTATAATCTCTTTCTTTTCTTCTTGAGTGTGGTGAGCGGGTTGAATCTATTTGGGCAAAGGGTTCAACATTTATTCTGTCAATCTTGTAATTTCACCTGAGTTACTTTGCAGTTGTTGGAGGGAATACAAGATAGGTTGTGATTGTTGATTATGGCTTGTATATAATTTTGTTAGTGGGTTCGAGTTATGACAAAACTTGACAAAAAATATGTTATAGAGTATATAGTAGAACATTGAAGAAAGGACGTTGGAAGAATTTATAGATTTGTTGTTCAGAAGACCTCTTGGCTATTCAGTCAATTTCTCTGATGGATTCCAGTGTTGTTCTTTCAGGGTTAGGATGCATCAAATTGCATAACTAAATGGTGGATATTTTGTGAGACTTATTTAATTGTATGAAAAGATTATTCAAATTTTTTGAGGGGTTAGTACCACTAGATTTTTTTTGAATCCTCACACATCCATCTACACTCTAAACTGTCTCGAGGCTCGAACTCCTCTCGACTAGAACGTATGCAATACCACCAACTTAAAACAAGTAATTTGTAACACTTTTTTTTGAATTCTTAAAAGTTAATACCGTTAAAAATTGTAACCATAATTATTGTTGTAATAATTAAATAACCATTACTAAAATAATTTTTTTAAATGGTAACAACTATGACATGGAAAAATATATGTTACAAAATTTTGAACTTTTCCTCCCTTATTTCACCAAAAAGTGTTATGGAGCCAAAAAAAATAATATTGTAACAAAACTTTATCTTTTTTGTCATACCCCAGAATTAGAATACTGGAGAGCGGGACGGACAAGGCCAGATACATATAATCAGAGCACACCGGTACTCCGCATATATGGTGAAGCTGAAGACATGAGGGGTCACTACTACAATGCAACAGTCAAGCCTAGGTCCAACAAGACCTAATATCTCAATCACAAGAACGACAGATAGAATAACAAGATGTAAGATCAGTTGAAGTATAATAGTAAAGCGTCACAAACAATAATATACAGATGATCATGAATCTAGTAAACAAAATATGAATAAACTAGCCAGAGTCTAAATCATACATGATCAACCATAGGATATGCCAATCATGCAAATGCCCGTAGGCTTACAGATCAATCCAAGATATGAGCTAGACATGTGCTCGGTAGCTAAACACCAACAAAAGAAGAATGTACAACTGAGTGGAGAAGTAAGAAAATCCACTCAAGCGGTCTGGTGCTCCGGGTGGTCACCATCCTCGGGAAGATACGGGAGATCCTCTGGTGTAGCTACTGGATCTGGCCATACAAAACCAGTGGGGTCAGATCCCAAAATAGCAAGTAACACAAAGGAAGCCAATCTAAGAACTTAAACTAGCAATACAACAATAAAAACATATTGAAAGTAAAGACTGAAAGTAAATAAATGACAAGTGTTGAAAGTAAAGGGGTAATCTCATGTAGGTCCTAGACTAAACATCATTCTTCAATCATGACAAATCATATAAGTACGGGTTGATACTTTAACTAACTAGGGTTATCACAATCCTTAATTACTAACATTTGTAATGCAACGCGATACTAGAGTTCCTTTAGATCGCATGACCCTGCAGTCCGTTCAGGATACCCACCGACGCACGTTGAAGCCATGTAAATCCACTCGATGAAGCCATATATATCCACTCGATGAAGCCATGTAAATCCACTCGATGAAGCCATGTACTTACTCCTTTGCTATGGGTAACCGGGACTGCATACAATCTAGAAAAATCCCTAGCCATGAACTATGTGAGTCTCTAGTTGTTTAATCCTTAACATTTTTTTGTATGAATCCGGGTGTGGCATTTCACAGAATCTATCCCAGACATGATGCAATTAATCAAGTTCTACTAGTAACATAGACAAGTTTTAATATACATTGCATATACGTACTCATGTAAGCTATGACAACATCCAATCCAAGTGTAACCAAGTGAAGCCGGGTAAGCCAAGTGAAACCATGTACAACCGTATGAAGCCATGTCAATATAGGTGAATCCAAGTGAAGCCAGGTCAATCTAGGTGAAACCAAGCCAAGCCATGTCCGATAAGGCCATGTAAAGTTATGCCAAGTCAAGTCCAGTTAATCATGTCACGTGTAGCCGGGTAAAGCCGGATGAAACCGAGTAAATCCATGTCAAGTCAAGTCATCTGAAGCCACGTAAGTTCATGTCTTGTCAGGTCAAGTCATTCACGTGTCCAAACAAAGTCAGAAGAATCAAACGAAATCACGAAAAACCAAGAATTCCTAAAGAGAGAGCAGGATCGGTATATCGTTGGTACAGTCCAGTACACCAACGGTATACCGGTCGAGAGATAGGAAAAATACAACAAGTTTTAAATTCTAACAAATTGGTATACCGTCAATATATTAGAGTATATCGTCGGTATGTCATTCAAAGTAGGCAAGAAAGCTGCTAGAAATCAAAGTTTCAAAAATCGGTATACCGTCGGCACAGCCCAGTGCACCATCGGTATGCTGGCCAAGACAAATATCTAACAATGTCGGCAAGATCGGTATACCATTGGTACAATGTAGTATATCGTCGGTATGCCGAAAAGGTTTACGAAAATATCTGAAAGTCGAAATCGGTTTAACGTCGGTATACTGTAGTATACCATCGGTATGCCGGTTCCTGAGAGAGAATAGGCCAAAGTCAGAATCGATATTTGGGACCCAAATAAAACCCCAAAAATCATCAAAACCAAGTCTAGCAAGAAGTCAACTCTAGGGGTATGTCCCATATCACAATATGGACTAAAACTCATGGTCACAACTCCGGTAGCGTCTCCGTTACCGAGTTACCAAAAAGGGACAGGACATGATTCTACCAGAATTTAAAATCGAGACGGTCAAAAGACTAGAAATCATGAGAAGAACAATTATAGCAAAGCAAGTATAAGCTACAAAGTAACAACCAAAGCTCCAGGAAAGAAAATGATAGAAAGTAAAAGAAGATAATGAAATCGACAAGGTGTACTTTCCTAAAGCGAGCTCCCAACCTAAGTCTTCTAGTCCACCACCTCGAAGGGCTTTAGAAATCGCACTCCAGGTTTCAAGACCAAGCTCTAAGCCCAAGAGAAAAAATGAAGAAGAGAAGAGAAAGAGAGAGAGAAAAGAGAAAGAATGAAAAAGAAGTACTATATATAAGAATCTCAAAGAGTAAAACAAATATCTTCAGGATAGGTATACCGTCAGTATACTGGAGTATACCGTTGGTATACAGGTCATGTAGTAAAGTTTTATTTTTTTTAAGAATTTTGAGCTGCCTCGAAAACCAAATAAAATACAATAGATAGAAAAGAAATACGTATCCGCATAAAATAGGAATACTGTGAGATGAGTCTCACACTTCTTCCTAGTTTTCTTCAACTTCTTAATCAGCCAACTCCCACTCCACATCCCTAATCATCTCTCTCCTCTCTCTTACTCCCTCTTCTCTCTCCCAATCTTGATTGGCTTGTTATGGAGCACCACCATCCTCCTTTTTTCTTCTCTGACTGCCTTCCACTCTCTCCTCCCATGCACTGAACAGTTGTCACTAACTGTACAGACCCGTTCACTGCTCCAGACGGTGTCACTCCCTACACCGAGCGTGGATTGGAACAACACCACAACGATCACGATGATCAATGCTACACTTCCTCTCGACTTCGTTAACTACTTTTCTTTCAGTTCCACATAGTTTCAGATCCAGATCGAGTTCAATCTCTATCAAACATTAACATTAACTAAAAAATCATTCAACTACAATATCTTTCAATTGAGATAACAACTATCATTTATCCTATAATTATATTTTTAAATTTTGTAAAATAATTGGATCAATGTATAGTGATTGTAAATTAACTAGATATGGATAAAAAAAATTAATTTTAATAACTTTATATATATATATATATATATATATATATATATATATATATATATATATATATATATATATGGTAAACGGTAGCCAATGCACATGTAGACCAATAGAAATAGAATGTACTAGCGCACATGGATGCACATAGGATGTAGGAGTCTATTTCTATTGGTCCACGTGTCCATTGACTCATATAGAAATATGAGACAACGTCTTATACCCCGTTTATATATATATATATATATATATATATATATATATATATATATATATATATATATATATATATATATTGGGTGTTATTTCTCCAAGTCGAACTGTGATTATATAAGCCATCCAGCTGTTCGGAAGGGTTCGAACCCGGAGCCTCTTCCTTGGTGTCCTCCCGTACTACCACTAAACTTGTGTCTTTTATATATAATATAGGGTAAACGGGATATGAGCCATAGTGCTCATATTCCTACATGAGTCATGCATATGTGGACCAATAGAAATGGACTTCTACATCCCATGTGCACCAATGTGCACTAGTACACTATATTTCTATTAGTCTATCATATACATGACTCATATATAAATATGAACACTATGACTCATTAACTGTTTATATATATATATATATATATATATATATATATATATATATATATATATGGTTGTGTGTATGTGTTTGTTTGTGTGAAATGAATAAAATTAGTTGGATCGCTCTCATTCCATTCTCACAAAACCGGCCCTCCTAGGGTCACACAAACAATGGAGTGGGGGTCTTAACCGTTTCTTAACCATGAGAAAGATTGTGACTCGAAAGAAACTCCACGCACTCCACGAATCCGAAGCTTTTAGCAGTTTATGCATGAAGAAAAGTTTGGAAGCAATCCCAACTAATTAGAAATTCCGGCTTTAAAAAAAAACTAATTAGAAATTTCCACACACCAATTATTTCGCTATATAGGAAAAACAAAGATGGATATATTAACTTTGTATATATAAATTAATCATATACAAGAGCTAGCAATGCAATAATCCTCTGTATCTTCTTGGACGCGGAGGGAGTGATCTTGAAATTGATTGAGCTACACTGTTACTATTACTATTACTATTAATATTAATATTAATATTAATATTAAATTTTTAGATAATTAATTTTGGATTAAAGATTATCATTTTAGCTACTATTTTAAATGACATATAATACTATTTAACAGGTAATGTCAAATATTCTATAAGAAAATTGGTTTGGAGAGACATCTTAGAAACATTATTCATATATATTAATCATATACAAGAGCTAGCAAGTGCAATAATTCTACATATAATATATCTATTTTTTCTTGCGCGCGGAGGGAGTGATCTTGATAACAAGGCCGGGGAAGACATCGTCGGGGTCGTGTATGTGCGGATTCTGCTCGACGATGAAGGGGTCGCCGCACTTGTCGCTGATGGTGTGTAGCGTCTCCCCTTCGCCCACCACGTAAATCTCGTCGCACGGCCGCCCCGTCGACGTCAGAAGCTGCTTCCCCCGCACCGACTCCTCCTGCGCATCCACGCCGAGCCCCGACGTCGAATAATTCTGGTGCATGGAGCTCAGCAGTACTATCGCGACGAGCGTCAGCGCCAGGTACCACGTTGCGGCGTCAGCAGCCGCTAGGGAGGTGTTGACATCCTTACTTGTCATGTTTAAATGAAGAGGATGGATGGAGTATTGGTGTTGGGAGGAGGCCAGAACGGTAATATATATATATATATATATATATTGAGGGGGAGGGGGAGGGGGAGGGGGAGGGGCAATTGTTGTTGTTGGTTTGTGAGTGAGTCTGTGACGGGTTTCGTGGTGGGGGCATCCAAACTTGGTGACTCTCTATTCGGACAATTTAAGTGGTGAAGGTCACCTTTGGCGTGTTTAACAGGTTAGGCTAAATATTCTCCTCCAAGCATCACATTATATGGTCTGGACTAATAAATCTGATACAATTAAAGTTTTAATATTTTTGTATCCAATAGTTATTCTATAGCCTAATTGTAATTTTTTTTTTTGAATTATTTATATTTACCTCACATTACTAAACCTTAATTATGTTACCTTTCAATTATTAAATTAGTTACTACTAGTCCCATTTTATGTATTTATCGAGTGTTATTTGTCCTTCCATTATTTAAAACTAAATTGGGGGCCATTATGTCACGTCCCGATTCCCGCAAGGGGCCGATCGTCCTCGCACGGCGCCTTGCGGAACTGATCGTCCTCGCATGGACGTGATGTCGTGCAAGTCTAAGTTGTGCTTGCACAAGGCCAAAGTTTTGAACAAGGACAAGTAAGCTATTCAAGACGGAAGCAGCGGCACAATATTGCAGAAAAGTAAAGAACACTATGGCATAACAAAACAAGTTTTTTATTGATATTCAAGATGTTACAAGCGGCGCTTGACCGATATTACAATTCGTTCAAGCTCTCTTTCTCTCGATTACAATGACGCCGTTCCATACATTGGGGGGGTGCCCCTTGTTCCTGTTGAAGGGGGTGCCCCTTATTGTGTATGTCTTCTAAGTACGGACTATTTAGCATTCATTGAAATCATAATGTAACTAATGAATGAAGGACAATACACATTAAGATTTCATATTTGATATTGCTTCTCACCAGAAATAGTTCTCTCCAAACTTTGAAAAGATGCACAAAAGATGTAAAACCCCTAATTCTGAAATTCGTATTAATACTTTATTATAAGATAAATAGAAGAAATAAATTTATTTTAATATTTATTTAAGGTGTTTGTGTATTTAGGGGATTTATGGAGACATTATAAATTTTTCCTAATTTATTCCATGTAAGAGACCCTTTGGCCAGTTGCTAGTTTAACCGTATGCACCAATATAATTTTATAGAATTTTCTAGGTATAAATATGTGTGTGTGTGTGTGTGTATATATATATATATATATATATATATATATATAGTTTTATTAAATAAGAAAAAGGAATAAGAAAAAGAAAATAGAATTTCCTATAGGATCAAACCCGCAACCCGTTAATCACCCCGCGTAAAACCGTTTAGCCACCGCATAAAAAGTAATAGATTATCAGCAACAGCTCATCACCGTGTATACTTCTCCGCGCATAAACCGCAACAACAACTTTTCTCCGCGTATACTTCCCTACCACCCGCGCGTAAAACTCCTCAGCAGCCGCAGTTCACCCACACGTAAATATCCGCAGGAGAAACAAAACCCAATTTTGCTTTGCCTTACTTTCCCACACGTGTAAGCTTCTCATTGCACCACTTCTTAAACACTAATATTACTAAATACCCCTCAACCGAAATCAAAACCAATGAAAAGAAAGAAACAACAGCGGTAGTAGTTTTAGTTTCCTTAACCACTAAGTTTCCCCGCCGCCTCTTATTCTATATATATATATATATATATATATATCCATGCAATACACCCCAAAAATTCTAAAACTCACTACTTCAACTTAATACTGTTGTGGACGCTTGCACTATACGAAAACTTTGCTAGGCTAGTATACCTTGCCACAGTATTATTATTTACATTCCAAATGATGCATGATTCTGTTTTATTTATGTACTTGCATTGGACCTTGTTTATGAGACCACCCCAGTATTATGGAGCATTATGTGGTTCATTGGCCATGACACAATTGTTACACTAGTTGTGAGTCTCATATAGATTCCGGACTACGTATTCGGTTGGCCACCTGTACGTAAGAGCCGGACGTTAGGAATGACTGCTGATAGAAACTTTGTATGCTAGTAGACCTGACAGTTATTAGAGGTTTATCGTGTCATGAATATGACATGCTTAAAGCATGGGGTGGAGAGAACAATAAGTAAAGCATTTGGGCTCCTTTGTACTCTTCTCCTGTACGCCCGAATTCTTCGTCGGAGAAACGGGTGATGATGATCCTATATTTTTACTGGCGGCCTCTGCCGTTCAAAAGATGACATGCTTTTAGGCCCCTGATTCTCCGAGAGAATCTTGCCAATCCCATTTACTGGCCAGATAGCCCACTTATTGGAAAGTTGTTCTCAAATTGCATTCACTTAGACGGTTAGGCGACCCAATGGATATTTATATTTTAGTACTTTATTGGCATATTTTTATGTATCTTGTTACGTCCCTTTGAGGACCTGGTCCCTTTCTAGATATGGACGAGCAGGAGTACCCACAGGAGTACGGTCCAAGACCTGACGTGACTTACCAGACTAAGGAGGACTTACCCTCAGTGTACCTGTGATTCATGACCACTATTTAAAGATTTTGTTGCTACTTCAGGATAGTCATTTTATAGTGGATTTGTTTCCACCCGACTATTAGACTTGACACTCATTTGGATATTCAGTTATTATTCAGCTCTTTTCCTACTGATTATTGTGCTATGGATGAGATATAGATTATGTGTGACTTGTTGTGACAGTATATTACCACTGGTGGATTGAATATTCATATACAGCGTACGTATGTATATGGTTTTCATATACTGGAGTTTGTATACATACGACTGGGTATGTTAAGTATTCCTAGTCCTACGTATTTTAGGACTGGGGCGTGACATGTTTTTAGTTGTGGCCCATGCAGGTCCAGAATATATTGTCTTGGTTACGTAATTGTGCCAAACAAGCCTGCGTATAGGAATAGAATATAAGGATCTCATTCATACTTGACTGAAAACTCATTCTTTCTTCCAACCATCCTATATTTAAAAGTTTACGTCGAAGACCCTTTACCCTGGTTTGCGTAAAAAGCCAAGTTATGACTGCCTACTTACGCTACAGGAGATTACCTATTTTACGCTATAATTATGCCAATTTTACGCTGCAGTTATAAATAAACTGCTACCCACGTTCCCTTAAGTCTTCCTAATCAGCGTATAACACGTTATACAAGTCAAGTAGGTAACTGACCGTCCCTGCGTAAACTTGATGTTTCCCGAATAATAGATAAACAAGCGTAGAATAACTAATTAGGCGTAAAATGTAAGAATAGAAGGTAAGCGTATTTGTCACGATCTTAGTTCCCTGACATGACCAATTAAGAACCAAATCTTTTGCATTAAATACAGAGATATGCCTCGAGCCTTGTGCAGAAACAGCTTTTTGTATAGCATCTGATTTTGTCTCATCTTGAGCGTAAAAACTCATTCTTGTAGATAGCATATTCAGAAGCCTCAAACTTTTTCTTCCTCATAGAACCGTAAAAGCGACTTGTATTAAATATGTCACTAAACGACAACCTAGGTCTCTGTGCAAAAATTATTATCACAACCGTCCTCTCGATCATCGTGCAGTACTTTTGTCAGATGTCAGGATCACTGATTTGATTGACAAACTCATGAGTTCCTCGAACAACTTTACGCTGCAACATATGCTGGACTTTACGCGTAGACCTTTCATGCGAGCTTTACGCAGAAAGTGTAGCAAGACTTTACGTGCAGCATATTTTTACGCAACCAATCTTTTACGCACAGACTTTACGCACGAAAACTTTACGCAGACTTTTTATCCAGACAGTTTTGAAGTCCTATTTTACGCGAACAAATTTTAAAACTCTATTTTATACTGACTTCTTTAAACCTCTGTTTTACGCAGACAACTCTAAAACCTTACCTTACGTTTCTCTGCTTTACGCGGATATTTCTGAAACCATGTGTTACGCCGATAATATTACATCTCTGTTTGATTTTTATACTTCTTCTAAAATGTTGTGTACATCACCTGCAGAGAGATGGATATGCAGAAGGGATGTACTATCACCGATGATGACACAACTCCTAGAGTCAAGGGCCAGACTCAAGGAGAAACCTCAACGAATCCTAGACTTTCAGGACCAGATGGACAGATTCACAATCCAGTTCTATCTGACTTTCCTGTTCTACCTAATGGGAAACTTCTAGTATCATCGATACCGCAGGATGGTCTGGCTCAACTATTCCAATTCTTCCTGATGATAGTGAAGGAACAGCAACAACATGCTGCCACCCTAGCTGCAGAGCAGAGACAGCAAGCAGCAGAACAGAGACAAGAGTTTCTAGCAGCACTTGGAAGAATGGCTGCAAAGACTACTGTACCAGCTCAAGCACTAGCTCCAGTACTCCGAGCTAAATTTGGCTAAGTAAAGAATTTTATAAAAATGGGTCCGAGGCCGTACAAAGGCATTGAGAGCCCAGAAGAAACTACAAACTGGATCACTCACACTAAGAAATTATTAGAGGCATCACAACTACCTGCAGACCTATGGATGACAGGTGTAAGGATTCTTCTAGATGATAATGCTCATCACTGGTGGAAATCCATGGAACGCCAGTTGGGTACATACCAGACATGGGAGAAATTCTTGGAGTGCTTTAAAAGAAAGTACATTTTGGATACCGTCAGAGATGCATTATACGATCAGTTTCTCCACCTGGAGCAGGGGAACCAAACAGTAGACGAGTATGATGCTGAGTTTAGCCGCCTTAGTAAATATAGCGCTGCCCTGATACCAGATGACTTGGCCAAGGCTAAGATGTTTTATCGTAGACTGACTCAGGAGCTACAATACTACACTAGCTCCTAGTCCTGAATCTCTTATGCCAAATTACTGACAGAAGCCAAATTGCAAGAAACTATCAGCCGGGAAAAAGGAGGTCAATTGAGGATACAACCAGGACCGGCAAGGACACAACAAAGAGGACCTATTAGACGTCCTTTAGCTCAACAACAACAGAACCAACACAGAACAGGACTGTACCAGACTCCAGAGAAAGCCTAATGCAATTATTGTAGAAGACGCTGGCACATCTCAAGGGACTGTCGAGTCCGCTTGAGACAGTGTATAAGATGTGGTTTCGGACAGCATATATTGAAGGACTGTCCTATGCTACAAGTATCGATACTTCCATCGCCAGCACAGCGGCTAGCACTTCCAGCACCAAAGACAGCTCAGTAGATGATGAGGCAAGGAGCTCCTCGACCTACAGTAGTAGAGGGATTTCAGAGAGGACCACCGCTACCTGCACAGGAGGATCAATTCACGAGGGCTAGACATGGACAACCACAGAGGAACGGACAAGCTTTTGCAATAGAAGTAGACGATATGAATCAAGAGATTGATGTCATAGCAGGTATCACTCTTGCATTTACTTTTCCTGCTGTGACATTGTTTGATACGGGAGCCACCCACTCATTCATATTATCTAATTTTATTGCCAAACACAATATTACCTTCACACCTTTACCTAGTTGTATTAGAATTCTTATCGGAGGAGGAGTTGCACCTGTTAGTAGAGATTGTAGATCGTGTCCTATAGTGATACGTAGCAGAGAGATGAATGCCTAACTCTTAGTCCTTCCTATGCCAACTTTTGATATTGTGCTTGGAATAGACTAGCTGAGTAAGTACCACGCTTTCTTTGATTGCTTTGGAGGAAGCATTCTTTTTAAAGTACCCGGCCAGCCTGAACTTGAGTTTGCACGAGGATCTACAGAAATCCTTGATGGTATGCAGCTCGCAATGGACGATGTTGTTTATCATCCCATTATTTCAAAATTTTATGACATCTTTCCAGAAGAATTACCAGGTCTACCCCCAGATAGAGACGTAGAATTTTTGAATAAATTAACACCGGGAGCAGCACCCATAGCATCACATGTTTATAGACTAGCGAAGAAGAAGATGGATGAACTGAAAACACAATTAAAGGAACTAGAAGAGAAAGGTTTCATCAGACCAAGTGCATCACCCTGGGGAGCACCAGTGTTATTTGTACCAAAGAAGGATGGGTCAGTGTGTATGTGCATTGACTATAGAGCCTTGAATGCAGTAACAGTAAAGAATAAATATCCACTACCATATATTGATGACTTATTTGATCAACTCAGTGGAGCTAAGGTGTACTCAAAGATAGATTTGAGATCAGGATATCACCAGGTGAAGGTTCGAAAGGAGGACATTTCAAAGACCGTATTCCGGACAAGATATGGACACTACGAGTTCTTGGTCATGCCATTTGGATTGACCAATGCTCCAGCTATCTTTATGGACTTAATAAATTGAGTCTTCCATCAGTATTTGGACCAGTTCGTGGTCATCTTTATAGATGATATACTTGTCTATTCAAGGAACCACGAAGAGCACGAGAAGCACCTACGAATTGTTTTAGAAACCTTGTGGAGAGAGCAATTGTATGCAAAGCTCAGTAAATGTGAGTTCTTCTTATACAAAGTCACATTTCTTGGATATATTGTTACAGGAGATGGTATTTTTGTAGATCCAGAAAAGATCTCGGCAGTTGAGACATGGCCTGTTCCTAAATCAGCAGCGGAGGTGAGAAGTTTCCTTGGACTTGCGGGATATTATCGACGGTTCATGGAAAACTTCTCAAGGATAGCAACACCTATGACTCGGTTGACTTGCAAAGATCAAGAGTTCATATGGACCAACGAGTGTCAGGCTACTTTCGAGGAGTTAAAAAAGCGACTGACTTCAGCACCAGTGCTGACTATTCCATCAGGATCAGGAGGCTACATAATCTACAATGATGCATCAGGAAAAGGCTTGGGATGCATATTAATGCATCATGGCAAGGTGATTGCATATGCATCTAGGCAATTATGAGTACATGAGAAGAATTATCCAACTTATGACTTAGAACTTACAGCAGTTGTATTTGCTCTGAAGTTATGGAGACACTACTTATATGGGGAACGAGTGGAAATATATACCGACCACAAAAGCCTCAAGTATATCTTTACACAGAAGGAGTTAAATATGAGACAACGTCGATGGCTCGAGTTGATAAAAGATTTTGAGATAGAGCTACATTATCATCCAGGTAAGGCTAACGTTGTAGCAGACGCGTTAAGCCGGAAACCAGTAGCTTACTTCTTGATAACAGAGAAAGAATTATTGAAAGACTTGCAAAGACTTGGCATTGAAGTAATATTACCCAGAGCAGACGGGACACTAGCCAACATGCAAATATAATCATCACTAGTAGAGAGAATCAAGGCAGCATTGCCTAACGATGCCAGATTCAGAAGATTAAAGGAAAGGACAGAGGCCAGAAAGCAGACAGGACTACGCATTCATGATGATGGGATATTATGATGTGGTAATCGTCTCTATGTTCCCAATGGAGAAATTTGACAAGAGCTGATGATAGAAGCTCATAGTTCGATATATTCTATTCATCCTGAAGGCACCAAGATATATCGTGACTTACGACAGCACTTTTGGTGGCATGGAATAAAAAGATAGATAGCTAGCTTTGTATCTAAATATTTAATATATCAGCAAGTAAAGGCGGAGCACCAGAGAATAGCAGAGTTATTGCAACCACTTTTGATTCTAGAGTGAAAGTGGGAGCACATCACTATGGACTTTGTCACGGGTTTTCCCAAGAGTCCAAGTGGTAAAGATGCAGTATGGGTAATAGTAGATATACTCACCAAGTCAGCCCATTTCTTACCTTTCAGGGTTGGCCAATCTATAGAAGCTTTGGCTGACTTATATGTGAAGCAGATCGTGAGATTGCACGGCGTTCCAGTCAGCATTGTATCAGACAGAGATTCGCGCTTTACATCACATTTTTGGAGAAGCATGCAAGAAAGCCTTGGAACTCGTCTGAAGTTCATTACCTCTTATCATCCGCAAATAGATGGGCAGTCAGAACATACTATTTAGATTTTGGAGGATATGTTGAGGGCTTGTATGTTAAACTTTGGAGGATCATGGGAGGACCACCTATATCTTGTGGAGTTTTCTTACAACAATAGCTATCAGGCGAGTATCCAGATGGCCCCGTTTGAAGCATTATATGGAAGGAAATGTAGGTCTCTTGTGTGTTGGAGTGACATGGGAGAATGTCAGATTTTATGACCAGAGTTAGTGGTCAACACCATTGAGATAGTTAAGAAGATACAAGGACACTTGCGAGCAGCGCAAGACAGGCAGAAACAATGGGCAGACCTTCATCATCGTCCCTTGGAGTTTAAAGAGGGCGATCATGTATTCTTAAGGATATCACCTACCAGAGGCACCATCCGATTCGGAAGATGCGGGAAGTTGAGTCCAAGATATATTGGACCATTTGACGTGCTAGAAAGAGTGGGAGAAGTAGCATATCGACTTGCGCTACCACCTTCACTTGAGGGAGTACATGACGTATTCCATGTGTCGCAGCTCAGGCAATATGTGGCAGACAGAAGTCATGTTGTTGACCATTCGGAGATCACCATTAGGCTGATCTTGTCATATCAAGAGCAACCCGTGGGAATCCTTGATCAGAGAGAGAAAGTATTGAGAAACTAGTCTATTTCCTTGGTCCGTGTGGCATAGAAGCATGGCTCGCCAGAAGAATCTACTTGGGAGCACGAAGATGACATGCGCCAATATTTTCCAACCTTATTCGTAGACCAAGGTATAAATTTACTTTGTTAATTTATATCTTATACAATTCCTAAACTTTCTACCCTGGCTTAGTTTAATTTTCGAGGACAAATTTTTTATAAGTTGGGTAGAATGTAAAACTCCTAATTCTGAAATTTGTATTAATACTTTATTATAAGATAAATAGAAGAAATAGATTTATTTTAATATTTATTTAAGGTGTTTGTGCATTTAGGTGATTTATGGAGCCATTATAAATTTTTCCTAATTTATTCTATGTGAGAGACCCTTTGGACAGTTGCTAGTTTAACCGTATACACCAATATAATTTTATAGAATTTTCTAGGTATATATATATATATATATATATATATATATATATATATATATATATATATATATATATATATATATATATATATAGTTTTATTAAATAATAAAAAGGAATAAGAAAAAGAAAAGAATAGAAAATAGAATTTCCTATTGGATCAAATCTGCAACCCGTTAATCACCCCGCGTAAAACCGTTTAGCCATAGCGTAAAAAGTAAGAGATCATTAGCAACAACTCATCACCGCGTATACTTATCCGCGCATAAACCACAACAACAGCTTTTTCTCGCGTATACTTTCCTACCACCCGCGCGTAAAACTCCTCAGCAGCCGCAGTTCACCCACGCGTAAATATCCGCAGGAGAAGCAAAACCCAATTTTGCTTTGCCTTACTTTTCGACACGTGTAAGCTAATAATTACACCGCTTCTTAAACACTAATATTACTAAACACCCCTCAACCGAAACCAAAACGAATAAAAAGAAAGAAACAGCAGCGGCAGTAGTTTTAGTTTCCTTAACCACTAAGTTTCACCACCGCCTCTTATTCTATATATATATATCCATGCAATATACCCAAAAAACCCTAAAACTCATTACTTCAACTTAATACTATTGTGGACACTTGCACTATACGAAAACTTTGCTCAGCAAGTATACCTTGCCACAGTATCATTATTTACATTCCAAATGATGCATGATTCTGTTTTATTTATGTACTGGCATTGGACCTTGTTTATGAGACCACCCCAGTATTATGGAGCATTATGTGGTTCATTGGCCATAACACAGTTGTTACACTAGTTATGAGTCTCATATAGATTCTGGACTACGTATTGGGTTGGCCACCTGTACGTAAGAGTCGTGCATTATGAATGACTACTGATAGAAACTTTGTATGCTAGTAGACCTGGCAGTTATTATAGGTTTATCGTGTCATGAATATGGCATGCTTAGAGCATGGGGTGGAGAGAACAATAAGTAAAGCGTTTGGGCTCATTTGCACTCTTCTCTTGTACGCCCGGATTCTCTGCCGGAGAAACGGGTGATGATGACCCTATATTTTTACTGGCGGCCTCTGTCGTTCAAAAGACGACATGCTTTTAGTCCCCTGATTCTCCGAGAGAATCATGCAAATCCCATTTACTGGCTAGATAGCCCACTTATTGGAAAGTTGTTCTCAAATTGTATTCACTTAGACGGTTAGGCGACCTAGTGGATGTTTATATTTTAATACTTTATTGGCATGTTTTTATGTATCTTGTTACATCCCTCTGAGGACCTGGTCCCTTTCCATATATGGACGAGCAGGAGACAGGAGTACAGTCTGGGACCTGACGCGACTTACCAGACTGAGAAGGACTTACCCTCAGTGTACCTGTGATTCATGACCACTGTTTAGAGATTTTGTTGCTACTTCAGGATAGTTATTTTATAGTGGATTTGTTTCCATCTGACTATCAGACTTGATACTCATTTGGATATTTAGTTATTATTTATCTCTTTTCCTATTGATTATTGTGCTATGGATGAGATATAGATTCTGTGTGACTTGTTGTGACAGTATATTACCACTGCTGGATTGAATATTCATATACAATATACGTGTGTATATGGTTTCCATATATTGGAGTTCGTATACATATGGCTGGACGTGTTACGTATTCCTAGTCCTACGTATTTTGGGACTTGGGCGTGACAAAAGATGAACTAAACAACAACTGTATTGCCACATTGTGGGGATGGACCAAATTCAAATTCGAATCCAACAAAATATTAAAAAGGATGAAATAAATCTTGGTACTAGTACTCCACGACAACATTAAAAATATTGTTACAAATCAAAATATTAATAAATATTAGTGTTATAGCTCATTCAAAATTGTTATAAATAAGGATGCACATATATAACATATTTTCTCCAAAGTGTTGTCATTAAGCTACGAATCAAAGTGTTAATAAATATAATGTTATATATAATTCAAAAATGTTATAAATAGGATGAACATATATAACATATTTTCTCCAAAGTGTTGTTATTAACCACCACAGTTAAACTCATTTGTGTATTATAACGCTTTGACGACCAAAATATTATAGCAAGCATTATATGTTGTCGTAGGCAACCAAAAATAAAATTTGTACTCTTAAAATATATCTAGTAGTGTAAGTAAGGTTCGTTCCCACGTAGAGTATTTAGTCTAGTTTTATGGTATATGAATAAGGATAGGGGAGATTTTGAATTTAGCGAAAACAATTTTAAGAAGAATAACTAAGGAACAAATTAAAGTATCTAAATCAATTAAAAGAACAAACATTGGTCTAAGTCAACATCCACCATCGGGGTCTTACAAATTATCATTGATGCAAGTATTGATTAATTCATACTTTGAATTAATATTCACATTTTAATTATTTTTCTCTCTCTCTTAGACATAGTTAATTAGAAAACAAGCGATCTAATTAACCTTAACTACTAAATAACCCAAGACAAACACTGAAGGTTGACCAGTAGCATCCTTAAGAATCAAAGAGGTCGATGAAGCAAAATAACACTGTAAACCCCCTCATCCAAAATTAGGCCTACATGGCTTAGATAGTGAACCTAGGACTAGATGAATCTAATTAGAAATAGAACATGACATTTTATTTAATTCTACAATATTTATATCACCTAGTATACCTTATCGTTGCTTCGATAATTGGAGCACTATACTAGCTATTGCCTTCCTACAAATTCCACACCATTAACATAGACGTACCCGCCTTCAATTCTGACCTTTGTGTAACTTTTAATTATACTCTCTTGTGCTACATTTTAGTCGCACGATATTCATCGCGGACGTTATTTCTTAATTTTAAATTTTAAAATTATGTGCCTTGTAGTTAGAACCTGATAGTTAAGTTGTTCAATTAGATTGGAATGATTACCTCTAGTTGTAGATCCCGTAAATTATATCCATAACTCAATACAAGTTATATCCTCTCTCACTTAAATGCCAGTAACTTTTTTATTCTTACTATGACACTTGTTATACAAGCACTGTGATTAAGACTTAAGATGGCCATTACCTATATAATGCAATAGGAGACCCTAATAAGTACCAAGATCTTTTTCGCATATAACCCAATAAGAGTTTATACTTTATTTACAAGAACAAGATTATTTTGTAGATTCTCCTTAAGACTATCATAGTATTAGTTTATTATTTTAAGTTGGGTAGTATGCCTCACAACATAGTATCACATAGTCCTTTTGACATATTATTGAAGTATAATTGAATGACATTAACTATATGCTAGCATAAGAAGATAATATTTATTCAGACTGTAGAACTTAGAGGCTATACCCCTATTTGGGTCGACTAGCGACTTAGACAAGGAGTTAGTATGGCAACTGTAGAGACTGTAGAGTCTTATCTTCTTTGTGAACTTGAATTATTTTGTACCTTCTTTCATCATAATCCAGCGTATTTATATTTTCTAAACTACCTTGACATATGCTGCTATTATAGCCTAGTTTTGCAAGCTTACTCTTTTATCGATCTTGATCATAATATATGTATTATTGGGTCGATACACTAATACATTTCAGAATTAGTATATTACGGTCTAATCAACCTTAGTGCGGTTGGTTCGCCCTTCCCATGATTACTTATGTGGATTGAGATATATAGTTGACTAGTAGATGAATATACTTGCCCTCTAGATATGTCAGAGCATATTATATCAAGTACATAACTGTACTAATGTAAGCGTATGAATAGGAATTTACCAAAATAGGATTTTAATCCATAACTGCCTTGATAATCCTATTGAATTCCTTAAACGCCTTGATCCCCATACTTCTATTCTATTACCTCCCGCATGAACTATTTATTATTATTTTCCATCTTTCCCTATTTCGGAAAGATGAACATTGTGCTTGGTATAAGTTGATACACAGAGAGTACTAGATATACCCCATAGGCCAATCACATTATTTGGTGACTATCTTCTGTAATTAAGGCATATATTTAGTGTTAAAGTTTTGAGGATTGAATAATATGATTAAATAATTTGAGGGATATCTTTCTTAAATGTATAGCCTTATGTGATAGATAGATAAATTTTAAGTTGGATAGAAGTTGCATTGTCTACTTGAGGTGAATTTTTTTTTAGATTGTGATTAAGTAAGATTACATTGAGAGATTTAAGTCATTTTAATTTTGGATTTTTTTTGAAGAATAATTAAGATGATGAGGATTTAATGAATTTTGAAATCTTGATACTGCAGACAGAATATTTATAACTTGAGAACATGATTTAAATTTTGAATATTGAAGGTTGAATCATCGATTTAAATCTTGAGGAAAAATAAATAGAACTCTAAACATGAACATGGACGGATTAAATTCCAAATTTGATGATTTAAATAAAAAGTTAAATTTTGATTGTTGGATTACCTATTTGAGATATTGAGGATGTGAACTGAATTTAAAATTTGAAGAGTACAAAATTTGTAAGTAAAAATAGGAATAATATTTTATTAGAATTGTTTTCCAGAGGAGATTACGATAGTTGGAGATTGCAATATAAATTTTGATGTGGGATGCCATATAGATTTGAATTAGATTTGGATGTTGATGATTTAAAAAATTGAGAAGAGATTATAATATGTTAAGTTTAATTTAAACAATGATTATCTTAAATTTAAAGTGATTGCGATAAAATTAAAAAGATTATGTTACTTTTGGAAGAGTTTACAATTGACTTGCCTTATATGCAAACGTAAAGGATTGACAAATTATACCTTAGTTTAATTTCGAGGACAAAATTATTTTAAGTTAGGTAGATTGTAAACTCTCTCACCCAAAATTAGGCCAACATTGCTTAGATAGTGAAACTAGGGCTAGATGAATCCAATTAGAAATAGAACACAATATTTTATTTAATTCTATAATATTTATATCACCTAGTGTACCTTACCGTTGCTTCGATAATTGGAGCACTATACTAGCCATTACCTTCCTACAAATTCTACACCATTGACCTAGACATACCCGCCTTCTATTCTGACCTTTGTGTAACTTATAATTATGCTCTCTTGTGCTATGTTTTAGTCGTACGATATTAGTCACGGACGTTATTTCTTAATTATAAATAAATACGACTCTGTATCCTTGTGCATTCCAATCAAAATTGGAGACACAATCTTGACCCATTTTGTGTAACTCAAATTATGATAATAATCTATTTTGAGTTTTCTATGTCCATGATACTTTTGTCCCACCTAATTTTAGCTCTATGTACTTTTAATTTATTTAAGAACACCTTGTGCGTTAATTTTAATTAATTTAATCCAATTTCTATCTTTGTGCAATTTTCTAATTATTGGGTGCTTTTATACAAAAAGTGCATTAAGGTATCTACCCCGTTAGACATGACACGTGAATAAACCCATTTTTCCTTCATGTGAATTTTTTTATAATTTTTGGGAGTGTGTAATTCAACATCAACCTCCTTAAACCATGGCCCTCCAAACCTTGAACCAATGCAATCCTAGCAATTCATTTTGGATCCATTTGAATCCTAGCTCTAGAAATATCTCAATGACAAACCCTTTTTCCCAAGGGTTTGACCAAGCCCTAATTCTAGGTCAACCCAATAACCTATAGACATATATAATAATTCTTTTCTTTACTTTTTCCTTTTTCTATTTTTTCCTAGAACCATACTCCCAACCAACCCTTACCATCTTCCTATTCATCATCATCAACCACTCTGGCTCCGCCGCCACCCTCCACAGGAGTCTCGCTCGCCAAAGTAGCACCCATGTCCGCCTGTACCACGCCACTAGCCGCCGCTGTTCCCGCGGACCCGATTGCTCCCTTAACCCGTCTCCTCCTCCACGACACACCGGACCACCCGCCGCTCGCCTGAAGACTGGAGCTCGATCCAGCTGTCATCGATAGGACCATGAGCCGCCGACCTTACCATCTCTCCGACTTCGACCTTTGTCTGCAATCGATCACGCGACACTAGACGAACCGCCTCCCCGCTGCACGTCGATAACCACCACCAGTGTCTCCCTCGTCATCTTCTCCGACCTGGCCATCACCCCGACCCCTCAACCTCGACTCCTCTTCCACCTCCCTGTTCTCTACTTCCCTTGATCTGCCTGAGCATCCCCGGCCGTCCCCATCCCTTCCCTGTCCATTCTCCTCCTCGCCAGAAGCCGAGCCGACCACAGCCATCTCGCCTGAGTTCTCCTTCGGCCAACCGCCATTAACACTAGCAGTACCACCTCTTCCTTCCTCTACCCGGTCAAGATTGAACATAACCACCCAAGCCTCCTCTTCCACCTCTTCCCTGTCCTCCGTCACCCTCGTCGGACCTCCCCCTGGCCGGAATAGTAGCACCATCAACACCCATCATCATCATCACCATTATCACCATCATCCACTATCATCATCACCACCATTGCCATTATCATCATCACCACCATCAACATCATCACCATCATCCCAATCACCATCCATATCATCACCATCATCCCAGTCACCATCTACATTATCCCTATCATCCTCATTACCATTAGCAACCCTAATCACCATCATCACTATTGTCATTAACCTAATTAACCTACATCCTAATCAATATCGTCATCGTCGTCAACCTCATTGTCATCATCGTCGTCCCCATGCGTACACCCCGAGGTTCGAACTTGTCCCTCTTCTCCTTTTATGTGTGCTTGTGTGTAGGGTTTTAGCATTTTGGTTCAGTCAGTTAGTTGAGTTCAGACCCGTGTCAGGAACCAAATGACTTGTATGCATACATATATGCGTATTATAATTAAAATGATATATATATATATATATATATATATATATATATTTGGATGTATTGTATAAGTAATTAAATGCTAAATAATAATTATGACTATATATGTGTACGACCCTAGGACACCATGGATTTTGCTCGCATATTTTTATATGACCTGGTAACCTGAATAATAGGGAATTGTGCACCTTATGTACACAGACATACTGACCTATATGTGTTAGTAAGTTGACTATCTGATTATGCACAATATTTGAAAGATGTGACACCCGCTTAATTAGACGCGCAATTGACCGTGTTAATTGACCAGTGTCACCCCTAGTGTACCCTCTGAGTCCAGTGTATTATGGTTGTGTATGTGCTAGTGTAATGGCTGATGTTGTATTGTATTATATTATATGTATATATGACCTATTGGATTATTCTGCGTGACTTCTGGAGCAAGTTATTGGTACTACGCAGCTCTCTTGCCAGGCAAGTATACCTTGCCATTGTACTATTATTCATATTCCATATGTTGCATGCATCTTTTTTTCTATTATTTAGTTCATGTATTTTAACTGCTATATATAAACTGCTCGACCAAGGAAACTTGGGTACAACGACGGTGTCGTCGTGATATATTTTTATTATGTATATGCATTGACCTTGTTTATGAGACCGCCCCATTATCATGAAGCATTATTAGGTTTCATTGGTCGTGATACAGCTGTTACACGAGTGTGAGTCTCATATAGATCATGGACTTGCGTGCAGGGGTTTGGCCTCCTGTATGTATGGGCCGTGCGTTAGGGATAACTGTTGTTAGAAACTTTGCATGCTAGTAGACTTGGCAGTTATTAGAGGTATTATCGTGTCATGGATGTGACATGCTTAGAGCATGGGGTGGAGAGAACAACAAGTAAGACGTGTGGGCTCCGTTGCACTTTCCTTGTGTAACCCTTACGCTCCGCCGGAGATGCGTGGTCATGATGACCACTATATATTATATATTAGCAGGAGGCCTCTGCCATTCAAAAGACGACATGCTTTGTACTTTATTGGCATGCTTCTATGTATCTTATTAAACTGCATTCATTTAGACGGTTAGGCAACCATTTGATGTTTATTTCAGTGTAACCTCCGATTTCCAATTTCCAAAATTTTTAGATTTTAAATTATTTTAAAAATATCAAATTTTATAAAATAATTCTCCTTGAAAATTTTTATTTGATTTTGAACGATGTTTGATTTTAGAAGGTAATTTAAAAATCTTTATAAAAATCATTTTTCCTAATTGACGATGTATTACAAAAATAAATAAATAATAATGTATATATATTCTCTAGTTTCAAATGTTTATTGGCTTGAAATCATAAAGTTAGTTATTTGATAAAATTAATTAAAAGACTAGTGTTTCTTCATAATAAATTTTATAATTAATTGGGGTAGTAAATAAATGAATTACATACTTCCTAATATTTTGAAAAATGAGTTTAATTAGTAGCTAATCGAAAGCCTCTTAAAAACATTTTTTCTTAAATTTCTTTTCTATTTAATTTATCGTTTTTCCGTCTCCCATTCACGCCCCCATTCTTCCCACATGAAAAGCCCTTTATATTTAATTCTGGGCCATTCATCATTGGGCCAACCCGCAACCCTTTATCCCACACCCTTCTCCCTATTTAAGTTCTCCTTCTCACCATTCCCAAGAAACCCCACATCTCACGTCGGGTGCGGCCTGACCATTTATATGCTCCATAGCTGTTACGTGTGATTAGCCTGATCTCTACATGCACCATAGCTAACCAACGGTTAGCCTGACTTTATATGAACCATAGCTAATCACATGTAACCAGCCTGATCAAGTTCCCAAGCCGATCACATGTTGAAGCTAGTATTCACACACTTAGTCATAGAACTCTTGCTCATTGACATATTGCTTCTTTTCCTGCATTTACTTACAGTATTTTCCAGTATTTCTTTCATTGTACAATTCTCGTACCTATACATGCATCTGGTATGTTTCCATCTAGAACTGCTACATAGCTTATGTCATTTATATAGAACTGCTATTTAGAGATGTACTTTGCTCCTTCCTGACTGGAAAATATTTTTCCAGACTGTGACCATAGTAGACTGGTTTCTGACACTTGGGGATTGGAAGTTAAGGATTGCAGGTATGATTATGTTGTCATTAGACTTGTATTGTATTCTTTTATTTCTTCATTCCCTATCGTGCTGTAGTTGTGATTGAGTATTTCTAGATTTATTTTTATCCCCGTCTCCTTATGGAGTGGGATACTAGAGTGAGACTGTTTAGATAGTACTTGACCTAGACAGCGTTCTACCGCCGATGCTGCGGCGTAGGCTGGACGTACCCACGCTCTCGTGCCCTAAACCGGGTGCGGGTCGTGACACATTTTTAGTGGTGGCCCATGCAGGTCAGACTTCGCGAGCTGTGCGATGTCGTGGTAGTGCGACGTCTTAGTTGTACTACTACGTGCCTGCTGTAGAATATAGGACATAGGATACTAGGATGAGAGAGGATACTCAATCACAAATTCTTGAAAGATTTCCTGGGATGACCCCATGAGAATCTTATTTTCAATTTAAATCTTTCCTTGTTTCCGTCCGCTCTCGCTTGTTGTTACTGAACTTGATTCTTGTTGAGCAGTTATTAAATTAAATTCTTGGTATCATTGTTGAGTTGATTCTTGTTGACCAGTTGTTAACTTTAATTCTTGGTATCGTTGTTGAGTTGATTTCAAATTGAGATGAATTTTTACGGACTAGGATTTATGGTATCATCTGATGACATATATTGATGAGGACAGTGAGGAAGGTAAAATGTCTACTTTGGTTATGGAACCTAGAATTTATCGCAGCCATATTAGCTGTGGTGACGAGAACGTAGGAACCTGACTTGGATGTACATACTATAGTTATGAAGCTTAGAGTCTTTCGCAGCCATACCGGTTGGCGTGGCGAAGATTCTAGACGACATGATTATAGAGTGCATACCTTAGTTACGAAACCTATCGTTTATCGCATCTATGTTTACTGGCGTGGCGAGGATTCTGAGTGTCATGATTTCAGACAGACGTGTATGATTATCAGGTTGTATCCTAAATTGGTTCTTAAAATATCATCTCAAGACTTATCTATTTCTGTTATTCCAGGACTTTGTTCCACCGCTTCTTTCTTTACTAGCAGTAAAGATACCTTCTGTCCTCAATTCAGTCTTTGAGCTCCTATTCCTTGAGGATTTCTTGTTAAGTATGATAATTAGTGGCTTGTAATTTTGTTTGTCTTGTATTAGTATTGACTGTGTTGCTAGTGAGTTGTAAGTGTTTCTTAGTTGGACATGTGAGCAGTAGGCTTTAATCTAGAGTTAGCCTTAGCATAGTACCTTGTACCAATGATTCTGGGAGTAGTGTCATTAGAGACTAAGAGTTGAGGAGAGTATAGAGTATCAGTGATAGTTCTCAGAGTTAGTATCAGAGCCAATTACCCGTCCTGGATAATCATGATTATGTAATTGAGTGATCTATGTAAACGATTAAGTATCCGGGAATTGTGTTAAGGATTTGTGGAGCATGATGTCCAATTTGATGATTGATATCGGAAATGTTAAAGATAAGGAAATGTATATGTATAAAGGGTTTAATGAGATGTCATAAGTAGAGAAATATCGGGATTAGTAATGGAAGTTGTGAAGCGTATCACGGATTAGTTTAATAGGCTTTAAAGGATTGAAGGAAATACATATACAACCATCGAGATGAGGAACCATACACATACCCATGAGAGTAAAGAAACATGAGTGTTATAGAGGATACAGGTGATCATGAGTCTAATGAGCTTGATGAGATAATCCATTAATGCAGCTAGTGATATAATACCAAGAGTGCCGATGATTCTATATCAAGGATTACTGAAAATGGTGCTAGTAACAGTAAGCACTCGGTGTGATGATAATTAGATGATATACCAGTTGACATAAAAATGAAATTATGAAAGAAAACACAGTTGATGGTAACTTTGATCATTGGAGGTAATAGTGCAAGTGATTCAGGCAGTACAAATTAGTACACAGTTCTAGACAATAGAGGTATTGAGAGCACCTTGAGTATCAGAGACCGTGAGCACTAATATGTATATAGAGGAGTTATAAATTAAAAGGTGGAAATGAATTTTAAATTTTCAGAATTTTAAGGAGTTGAGATTTTATGTTGTTAAAATATAGAGGATTTAAATTTGATTCACTAAACATAGTTAAGGCTACAAAGATTTTAGAAGTGATTAAATTTTATTTCGATGTGAAGTACCTAATTTTGAGGAGGTATATGCATTTTATTTTAAGTTGATCGGGAAGTTAAACCTTGACGATTATTTTGAGGATTTATTTTTGGTAGATGAGAGATATGAATATTAATATATGATTAGTTGATATGGGTACCAGTGTACATGAATAGGAATTTGTTAGTGTACTAGAGTTAAGTGTTTGTTAGAGATAGTGGACACTACAAGTAATATGTTAACATGATCCTTCTTCCTTCCTAATGTTCCTTTTCTTTCGCCTTTCGATTGATTGATTGATTTTCCTAGTACTGTGGTTCACATGCATAATTTTTCTTGTTAAAATATAACTAGTAGTACCCCTAACCGAGACTGAAATACCATGACAAAAGACACATGACCTATATATTTTCTCAAATTGCATGGCTGTAAGTAGAGTTTTCTTAAACCATGATCATTGGGGTTTTGACCATAGCGAAGATCTATGACAAGGTTATGACTGACAAAAAGGGACAAGATGATTAAACTTGTGGATAAGCATTTAATTAAATAAAGAGTTAAGGCGTTAATAAAAGAATTGGCGGATCATTAATTTTACGAAGATTGAGGATGATTGAAACTCGAGGATAAATATTGACTTGAAAGGAGAGTTAAGAAATTGACAGAACCAAAAATTTGAGGATTTAATTAATTTTAAGGAGGTCTTGATATGATTGAATTGATTATTTAAAATTTGAGAAATTCGAGAGATTATCATTTTATCTATTTGATTGCAAGATAGAAATTTTATATATTATGAATGTTGCATTGAAGATTCTGGAAGCATCGCATCGTTGAATATTTGAGGAAAACGAAAATCAGAAAATAAAATTGTAAATGGAATAGTGTCGAATTAAATTCTTGGGATGAGGAGTTAGATTGGAATAAGCATCAATTGAAATTGAGTTAGAGGAGTAAGATGATTGATGAGTGTTTAAAGTTAAATTTTGGGATGCAGATTTTTAAGTTTTATAAATATGCATCGATTGGATTTCAATTAAAAGGATTGGATAGTAAATTTTGTATTTAGTTATTTACTCAAAATTTGAGGAGATTATGATACGACTGGAATTCAATTAAAATATTAAGGATTGAGTAGTAAATTTTACATTGGGATAATAAATTCAGAGGAGGAAAAAAAAAATATTGGTTCAAAATTCGGAAACATTATACATACGGATAAAGAAATATGGAATGAAATGAAGCTCATGGTAAAGAAGATTATAATATAATTGATTATGGGATCATATAATTGAAGGTCGTAAGGTAAGATCATGGTATATTGAGGTTGTGATTTAAATTAAAATCTTGACCATGACAGTAACATTTGAAATCGAAGAAAATAAGCGAGGTATAGTTGATGTAAGATAAACAAACTCGAGTTTGATGATAAGGATTTTGGACATGTAATAAATTTTGATTCAGAAATTCTAAGATCTAATCTAATAAAGTTTGTGGAATTTGAAACTTTTATAGATATTAGTTAATGATGAATCACAAGATTGAGAAAAGTAAAATGAATGAGGATAAAAAGGAAGGATTATTTTCCAGATGGTAGTAAAGACTACTTCTTTTTCCTAGAAATCAAGAAAGGCGATTAGATGTCTCTTGGATGTATTTAAGTTTCTTAAATCAAATGGTCGACCGTATCTTTCGAATTAGCTATAACTTTCATGTCTATATCATTCGTTATACTGGGTCTTCCTTGGTTTAGTTACTTTGAAAGGTAACGTGCATTATTCCAATTTTCTGTTTTCTCAGTGATCGTGTCTACTTCCCAAACCTAAACCTTCTAGAGGATTCAAGGCCGAGCCATGATTCCTTCAAATTATTCCTGTCTTAAACCATATTTTCTTTTCTTCATGTTTCCTTCTGTTTGGTAAATATTTTCCTCATAGAAATATTTTCTTCAATGATATATTCATCATTATGAACAACAAATTTTTCTATCCTAGTCATCCCTAAAATTTCGAGGACGAAATTTTTCTAAGGTGGATAGACTTGTAACCTCCGATTTCCAATTTCCAAAATTTTTAGATTTTAAATTATTTTAAAAATATCAAATTTTATAAAATAATTCTCCTTGAAAATTTTTATTTAATTTTGAACGATGTTTGATTTTAGAAGGTAATTTAAAAATCTTTATAAAAATCATTTTTCCTAATTGACGATGTATTACAAAAATAAATAAATAATAATGTATATATATTCTCTAGTTTCAAATGTTTATTGGCTTGAAATCATAAAGTTAGTTATTTGATAAAATTAATTAAAAGACTAGTGTTTCTTCATAATAAATTTTATAATTAATTGGGGTAGTAAATAAATGAATTACATACTTCCTAATATTTTGAAAAATGAGTTTAATTAGTAGCTAATCGAAAGCCTCTTAAAAATATTTTTTCTTAAATTTCTTTTCTATTTAATTTATCGTTTTTCCGTCTCCCATTCACGCCCCCATTCTTCCCACATGAAAAGCCCTTTATATTTAATTCTGGGCCATTCATCATTGGGCCAACCCGCAACCCTTTATCCCACACCCTTCTCCCTATTTAAGTTCTCCTTCTCACCATTCCCAAGAAACCCCACATCTCACGTCGGGTGCGGCCTGACCATTTATATGCTCCATAGCTGTTACGTGTGATTAGCCTGATCTCTACATGCACCATAGCTAACCAACGGTTAGCCTGACTTTATATGAACCATAGCTAATCACATGTAACCAGCCTGATCAAGTTCCCAAGCCGATCACATGTTGAAGCTAGTATTCACACACTTAGTCATAGAACTCTTGCTCATTGACATATTGCTTCTTTTCCTGCATTTACTTACAGTATTTTCCAGTATTTCTTTCATTGTACAATTCTCGTACCTATACATGCATCTGGTATGTTTCCATCTAGAACTGCTACATAGCTTATGTCATTTATATAGAACTGCTATTTAGAGATGTACTTTGCTCCTTCCTGACTGGAAAATATTTTTCCAGACTGTGACCATAGTAGACTGGTTTCTGACACTTGGGGATTGGAAGTTAAGGATTGCAGGTATGATTATGTTGTCATTAGACTTGTATTGTATTCTTTTATTTCTTCATTCCCTATCGTGCTGTAGTTGTGATTGAGTATTTCTAGATTTATTTTTATCCCCGTCTCCTTATGGAGTGGGATACTAGAGTGAGACTGTTTAGATAGTACTTGACCTAGACAGCGTTCTACCGCCGATGCTGCGGCGTAGGCTGGACGTACCCACGCTCTCGTGCCCTAAACCGGGTGCGGGTCGTGACATTCAGTACTTTATTGGCATGCTTCTATGTATCTTGTTATGTCCCTCTGAGGACCTGATCCCTTTCTAGGTGTAGATGTTCATTACTTCGCAGAAGCGCAGATCCGGACTGGTTACTTATATTTCGCGGAGGTCTTCTCTTCGAGTTTCAGTGATAGTTAGTTATTGTACTTATATTGTGTTCACTTTTATATTCTAGTTCGGCAGTAGATTTATTTCCATCCGACTGTCAATCTTAGATACTTCATATTGAGATTTAGTTACATGATTATTGGTTATTGATTTACTTATGATTTTGGAGGATGAGGTTTAGTTATGCCCTGTGACTTGTGATATATGTTTATACCACTTGGTGATTTGATATTCATAATACAACGTACGTGTGTTTTGGTTTCCATATATTGGAGTGCCATATTCATACGGCTGACATGCTTACGTATCCTAGTCTTACATATTTTGGAACTCGGTATAGTAACACTAACTAACCGAGTCAATTATAGATTATTTTTCTCTCTCTCTTAGACATTATGGATTATTTTCGTTAATTAGAAAACAAGCGATCTAATTAACCTTAACTACTAAATAACCCAAGACAAACACTAAAGGTTGACTAGTATCATCACTAAGAATCAAAGAGGTCGATGAAGCAAAACAACACAAGAACAAGTGGTTGTATTTTTTCGTCGAGTGTTTTCATCCTAAGATCTAATAATTTCTAAACAACAATTCATTAAATCTTGGTTGCTTCAAAAATTAAAGGGATAAGATAATTAAAATTTGATATCAAATTTAGCAATATATTGCAACGAATAATAAACTAGTAGGTCTCCTAGTAATTAAATGTGAGAATCATAGAAATAGGCATATAAAAAAATACTCGATAATTAAAGCATAAATCAAACACATAGAAACAAATTAGATCTCACAATTTTATTGATTTTGATGCTTCCATTTTCTTTGACCAATGAAAGTTTAGCCACACATGTTCATGATGAAAAACTCAAAAGAAAAGTTGGAGAAGAAGGGAAGTAGTGGTGTCCCTTGTCTCCTGATTTTCTCTCATTTTAACCCTTTAAATTAAGCTTTTTGAAGTAAAAAAATCATCTAAAATTCTTCTAGGTATTATTCTAAAGTAATAATTTCCAAATCTGATTAATTAACCATAAACACTACCAGAATAAGTCAAATTAGCGACGTAAAGAAACGTCGCTAAATGGCCAAAAAAATGTTGCTAAATAATTTTAGCGACGTAATTAACAACGTTTTGTTGAAGTCACCTTTAAACTAGTCGCTGACAGAAAAATGTCCCCAAACATCGTTATTCCAATATTTTCTAGCAACGTATATACGTCGTTATATTAGCGACATTTAGCGACGCAACGTTGCTAAATTAGCAACGTGTATTTTTGTCACTATATGTCGCTAAATGAGCAACGTAGATAGCGACGTTTATAGCGACGTAGATAGCGACGTATGTGCGACTCATTTAGCGACGTTGTACGACTAATTTAGCGATATTATTATGACCTGGAAATACTGCCATGTCATCAATTTGCGACGGACAACGACTTATTTAGCCATGTATATAGTGACGTATATAGCAACGTATTCAGCGATGTAATTAGCGACGTGAGTAGATGTCGCTAAACGTCACAAAACATCGCTAAAAACGTCGCTAAAGATAGAGTAAAAAAATAATTAAAATGAATACTGAATTGTTTCCAAACTATTCTTCTTATAGTTTATGAATTCACAATTTGTACAAATAGACCCGGACCAACCCTCCATTGAATTTGCTGGGTTCGTCGACCCCTTCGGTTGAACACTCAACACCGATAAATTAATATATTTAATATAAATAATATAATAAAATTTGAAAAAAATAAAATATTAAGATTATAAACCGAATTAGGAGAAAATATCGTCGTAAAGAATACAACAAATATTCACACAACTGAGTCTGAAAGTCTCGTCCTTAAAAATACAAGAAATAATGTCTAAATGCCTCAAAAATAAAAAATATTCATAAATGACCAAATATCATAGGTTTGAAACACAATAATCAATAAACGGTCCTAACTAGGACTACTACGGATTTGCGGGAGGATGACCACCGGCGCGCATGAAGGATAAGAACAGATCATAATACTCTCGTAAAATCGATACCGATGTCGATGGAGAAGGCAGTGACGTCGGTGGAGTCTGTGTCGATGTAGGCGCACCAAGAGGACGTATCTGCTCCAACTCTGCTAGTCGTTGGTTGTATAAATCCATGGTAGATAACATTCTCGTACTGCTATGAACTATTGAATCCTACAGAATCGTCACCTTCTTACCCATGGACAACTGTGATACATGCAGCTCCGTCACGCTGTGCTCTGTCGATGCTGTAGAAGCATAAAAAATATGCTGGGAAATTATACGGGTAAAACCCCCAACATGCATGAAGCCCACATAAAACAGAGCTCTAGCACTGTGTGGCATAAGATATGACTTCAGAGCCATTGGCGTACAACAGAGCTTCAACGCCATTCAGCGTAAAATAGAGCTCCAGAACCGGCCGCATAAAGCAGTACTTCCAGACTGCGTCGTTGTAAAAAGGTTGCTATATCGCCACTCCGACGTAAAACCTGTTTGCTTTTAATAAAGCAGAAAGTTGTACGAGAAACTCTTTGTATTCCTTCAATGAACCTGTCAGACGAAGCAGTGAACCTGACTCCTGACAAAGAATATTACACGACGATCGAGAGGGCGGCTGTAATAATAATTCTGTACAGAGCCCCAGACTATCATTTAGTGACATAATCCTTGATATAAGACGTTGTTTACGTATTCAAGGTATACGCTGCCTATTCTATACAGGCAGAGATGAGCTTTTATGCTCAAGATGAGATAAAACCGGATGCCACGTCAAAAGCTGTTCTTCGTACAGAAGTCGAGGCACGTCTCTGCAGTTAATACGCGAGATGGGGGCATATCTCTGCATTTAATGTATGAGATTTGGTTCTACTTTTAATAACTGGGAGAGCTATAATTAGGGCTAATACGCTCACATCACCATCCCTGCATATTATGCCAACTAGGCTATTTTCAGTTATAGGAGTATGTCGTATGCTATCTCCTCGAAATACGCCAACCTGGCTATTTTTAGCTATAGGAGTACGCCGTATGCTATCTCCTTAAAATATGCCAACCTGGCTATTTGCAGCAATAGGAGTACGCCATATGCTATCTTCTCAAAATATGCCAACTCAGGCTATATTTGTAAAGGTGCGTGATAAGGCTATTTAGCCCAGAATATGCTCAAGACCTCAGTCAAGGAAGGATAATTGGCTATCTTTACGCTGGTTACCTATCTATGCAGCATCAAGCTTTACGCAGAACTTGGCTTTTACGCCAGCAAGACAGCTATTTGGCTTCTATGCCAACAAGACATCTATTTGGCTTCTACGCCAACAAGACAGCTATTTGGCTTCTACGTCAACAAGATAGCTATTTGGCTTTTACGCTAACCAGACAGCTACTTGGCTTCTACGCCAACAAGATAACTATTTGGCTTTTACGCCAATATGACAGTTATTTGGCTTTTATGCCAACCTTCTCTATGCGAGGGGCAGTTACCTACGTGGCTTGCATGCAGTGATCTTCGATGAGCGATTATACGCATTATCTCATAATGGGACACGTATCACACACTGATTCAGGAGATAATTCATACATGGGTAGCAGTTATTATAACCATCCCGTAAAAGGTGCAGCTCTCTCCGCTGTTCGATTTCTACACCGATTGGTCAGTTACTGTGACCGAACTCTATAAATAGCGACCTCCGGCGACAGAGGTCCAAGTTTGGAAACATTCAGGAGTCAAATTCAAGGATACAAGGGTCAAATACAGAGGTCAAGGTCAAGAGAGCACATATAAAGAGCTTTGGAGAGTTCAACCTTTCCTGCAACCTTTGAAGCTTCTTCTTCTTCTTCTACAGCACTTCTTCGTCATCGTGTGGTCCAAGGGATAGTGATCGACCGCAGATCAGACTCCTATAGCAATATTTTCCCAGAATCAAATTTTTGTACTTAACATCCTCGTATAGGATTAATTGTACTTCTTTTTCTTGTTTGTAAACAAAGAAAGGGTTTCGTATAAACTTAGTTTCAATTTCTTTTGTTTACTATCAAATACAAGATGGAGACTCTGTTGGGGACTACTTTCTCATCTGACGAGAAAGCCATTGCTCAACACGATGTTGTGTCCGCCGGATCAACGAAGAAGACTCTGGTCGTCCAATTTGACCAATCTGCTTATGAAGATATGCTTCACGGAGGGGGTGGCTCTCGTTCCCTCTCTGTCAATGACAACAGGAAGTTGCATAAAGTATGGATGCTCCGAATATCCTCTACCCTTTTTGCAGGCTCTCTCTCTCCGACCAACAAGGTTGTGACATCGCAACCTATATGTCCGACGCATAAAACTTTGTCTTCCGTCTGTGATGTGGCAGACAAAACTTCTGGCAATGCCATAGCGCCAATCCAGAAGTCTACACCACACCCCGCATGTAAAACTTTGTCTCTCGTCTATGACGTGGCATACAAAGCTTCTGGCAATGCCTTAGCGCCAATCCAGAAGTCTACACCGTACCCCGTGCGTAAAACTTCGTCTTCCGTCCGTGACGTGGCAGACAAAATTTCTGACAATGCCTTAGTGCCTGCTCAGAAATTTCAAACGCGTCCTGCATGTAAAAATACATCTCCCATCTACGATGAGGCCGATGATCCTTTCAAACACTGCAAGGGAAAACAAGTGGCAAACCTCCCAACCTCTAGGCTTTTACGCCATCAAGAGAAGAATTTGCCCGCTCTCCAGATTACGCGGAACGCTGGGGGCTGGTTGAGGACTTCCTCAGATTTACGGTAATTCGTACAAAGCTCCAGATTACACTAGGACAAGCCCCTTAGCGTAAAGAAGACACGGTTCACGGGAACATATGCTCCTCAGACGGATGGCGGATCATATGCTACTCACATGGTTGAACTGTTGTACTCTTATGGCAGGGAAAGAGTTATGGTTCCCAATCTTCATGCCCCTACTGACGTAAAAAGGCAGAATAAGCCTTCCTCTTCTTCTGGCAATCTCCCTAATTTGCGTGATTTCTTGATCCAAAAATGCAAAGATTTAGTGCCCCTAACTACCAAGCGTAGAAAATTATGTGGGACATAGCATCAACATCTAATGTTATCATGACAGATGTGCCACATGAAGAATCTGTCTTTATTGTTCCAACTACTCGTAATGATCAGCATCAAATAATCTTCGGTCGAATACGGAATAGACTAATTGTACAAAAAAATTCTCACGGTCTGATGCTGGGAGAATACAAATCCAAAGATATAGCCCACAGGCTTTAAAGATTATACAAAGCATGGGTTATGATTTAAAGTTAAAACAAGGCCTCAACTATGGAAAAGACAGATGAACACTGTTGCATGGTAATCCTTACTGTCAACGAACTCATTTTGGGTTAGGATATACCGCATCTTTTGTAAACTCCAAACCTCCAGAGTCTGATCCTGTAATACCAGAGGCATGTCCTTCTAAATCAACTTATGTCTATAAAGGCGGACAAAAGGAAGAAGAAGAAGAACCGAACAATGACATGTCTGGGGGTAGTCTCTTTCGACAAAATAGAGCAGCATCCAAAGCTGGGGGTAGAATTCCCTCTGAGTCCGAAGATGATGCAATGATGACCATCTTCCCGGAAGACCGTAAAACTCAGGCATCAGGAGTCCGAAGACAAAATGGGTCTTTCTCCTTCAATGAAGATGACATCATTGAAATCTTTAAGGTATTGATGAAGGAAAACAAGCATCAGCTTCCCAACATCAGATACCCTGAAAGGGCTGGCAAAGTCGATGGGTACGTTCATCACCCCACAAGGGCATATTATGTACTGAAAAGGATAATCCAGGAGTTGATCGACGCCAAAGTCGTCTTTGCATCTATAAATAAGATGACGGTCGCGGCAAATTGATCTCACTCCCACGTGGAAATTTGCTCCTTAAAGAAGTGCCAGATGATCAGGTTTATCCCTACTCAATAAATCACTCCCCAGTGAATTTTTTGGACATGAGTTCACTATGAATGGTTGTCCAAACATTTTTTCCCCATCTGAGTGTGCTATGTCCAAGTTTGTTGATATCGATCGATTATCGTGTCCATATTACCTCTGATATCGGTTGTCATCTCAACTTAACACCTGTACTTAACTCTAAGTACACCAGTGGTGTTAAGTCTACAAAAACTGCCATGTCCATATTACCTGTGAGCAGATATATACCTCCATCCCCAGTGGAGTCACAACTCAAAAGTTTGTCATGTTCATATTACCTCTGAGCAAACTTTCTAAGTTTTTGGCTATCGATTATTATGTCCATATTACCTCTGATATCGGTTGTCATCTCAACTTAACACCCGTACTTAACTCTAAGTACGCCAGTGGTGTTAAGTCCACAAAACTGCCACGTCTATATTACCTCTGGCAGGGCTTATCCTAAACTTATTACTTGCACTCTCGTGCATAAGAAGTAATAGTTCTACCAAAAACCTCCCTGTGGAATACCCGTAATGGAAACGAATTGTTCATGTCCATATTACCTCTGAACTATCCTCATTCTTCCCAACGAATAAAGGGTCAGTCCCTGTTCATCCCCACAGAGCCATATTTTGTAAGCATCCATCAGGACTTGTCTCAAACCTATTACTTGCACTAATGTGCCCAACAAGTAATGGGTCCACAAAATAAATCCCCCAGCAGGATATCTTTACTAGCCTCATAACCTATCACGTCCATATTTCTGATTGGACTTGTTTTGAACTTATTATTTGCACTCAATGTGCGCAACAAATAATAGGTCCACCAAGGATCCCCCAGTGGGATGTCCTCAACAAATACGATATTGAACTACGTCCATATTACCTCTGGTACGACATTCGAAGTTCACACAAATAATCATAAAAGGAATGGAAGGCCCTGTCTGATTGAAAGAACATTCTTAAATGGCGCTTACAGATGATCCAAGCCTAATGGAAATTTGATAATAGCTCCTATCAACGGCAAATCCCTGAAGATGTACTTTACTTGATCTCCTTTACTTAACGGAGTATGATGAAGATCTCCTTTTGGCGATATTACATACAAAGGTTAGCTGGATTATATTCTATCAGGTTCATGTGACCTCTGAATAGATATCCTTAACTAATTTATAAACCTATCATGTTCATATTACCTCTGATAGTGTTTAGTATACAAATTTAGTTGGATTATATTCTATCAGATTCATGTTAACTCTAAATAGATTTATATTCAGCTAAACCTTACCGAAAGTATATCATGTTCATATTATCTCTGATGCCTTTCATCTTAGCCTATTATTTATATTCTAAAGTGATGGGTCTACAAAGTCAGAAATTGTATCTTTATTATCTCTGAGAAATTACAGGAGAAGCAAAAAAGTACATCATTGGGGAGGAACAGTTAAGTTATAAATCTATTGTGCCAAAGCAGCCATCCTCTCATTCCTGGAGTTCAAGATATTAGCGCGAGCTCGCTCCAGTCGTGCCTCGTTATCGCTCAGGAGGGATAGTTTAGACCGAGCTTCAACAAAACTGGCGCGGACGACGCCTGCATGTACTAAGTTCTGCTGAGCTATAGCCGCTTGGCCCTTCAACACATTTCGAGCAGCCGACGTCTTGAGAGCCCGTTCTTTTGCCTGAGCGAGTTCAGCTTCCAAGTTGCGAACCCTCACTTCATTTCCCTCACATTCGTCCTCGTACATCGTTAGCTGAGGAATAACCTTCGCCAAGACAGCCTGCTCTTCATCCATCTCTTGTTGCTGTTCCTGGATGGATTTGTTTAAGCATTCCATCTGCTCAGCAAGTTTCGCAGTCAAGGAGTCATACTCAGCCTGCACCATATCATCGACGTTGCCTCAAGACGGTTGTAAATATTCGTTAATGGGTTGTTCTAAACCATTAACTATTTGCTCCAGAGCATCAGCTCTTCCAGCGTCGTTGAAATTTTTGATCGGCGCTATCGCAAGCCGGAAGGATGTCAGCATAGTATCAAAGCTCAAGTTCTTCTCCAGCACCATAGAAATCAACTCCTTCAAATTGCGATAGAATAGGCTGGTATATTGTTCAACCTGCATATCGAAGATTGGATGCACGCTAGGAGTTGCTACGATACCGGGAAATCGCCTTTCAGGAATGACTACAGAGGATATCGCCACAATCGTTGCCTCTACAGTTGCACTACAAAAGAAGGGCCACCAGCAATGGTTGAAGTTGCTGGCATACTCAACGAAAGAGGCGCAATCGTGATGACGGGCTCATCCTCCTTTGATGATATCTGAACTGTTGTTGGCGAGACGACACCCGAAAATGTTGCGGATGAAGGATCGGCAGCTTCAAAGCATGCCTCTTCAAGGTCGAGCGCCGCTGTTTTATCGGCAGGATCTGCAACAAAGTCAAAGGTTGCATCAACTCTGCCCTCCCCAGAGATGTCTTCGCCTGAAAAGAAGACATGAGAAAGTTAATATCAACTTGATATTAATTCTCATAAAAGAGGCGTAAAGAAAATATTTACCCATGGTCGATGGTATATATGTCGCGTCTGCAGCCTGTACTGTGAAATTATTTCTTAATGATGCTGAGCGAGCTGTCATACCTAGAGAAGACGATGCACCAACTGACGTTGGAGGATAGTCTTCCCAGTCGTCACCAAGATCCACTCGAGGTTCATTGGGTGGAAACTCGCTGGAAATACTTACAGACGAAGGAGGGGTTATTCCTATTATTTTTCTAGATAAAGGTATTCTTAATATGCTCGACCTTAAGGCAACCTCGAAGCACTACCAGTAGCAGTAGTAGCAGCAGCAATCTCGAGCAAAGAATCTCCGGCACTATCAATCGAAACTATGGAGGTTCCTTCTCTAAAAGGCGAAGGACCTCTAATCAAAGAATCATCCCCAACAGAGGAAACGACAGGCTCGCTCCTAGAAGCCCCCCTGGTGGAAGCCCTTTTCGGACCTCTGACAGTCTTCTTCTTACGGAAGAAAGGCTCTTTCAGAGTGGAAGCCTTCTGTTTATGGGGGATAACGAGAGGCTCTGCTGGCGGAGCTATTACGCCTCTCGGTATTATAAATAAGAAATCGTCTGCCCCGGTGGTATCTTCATTCTCATCTGAGGAAACAGACGGAATCTCCTTCCTTCCAGTGGACCTATGGGAGGGCATCCACAAACTTCCATGCACATCAAAATTGTGATAGAAGGTATTGATGGACGCATAGAACTGCGCGTATGAGTGAAGGATGCGCAACTTCATGGAGAGAGAAGTCACGGGCACAGCAAAAGTTGTACCAGTACAGCCCATGATGAAGTACCGCCATCCTCTGGCTCCATCAATAAGTCCACCTTTGGACTTGAAGATGGTGATGGGATTCCCTACATGCAACTGGTCATACCCAAACTGTCTGGCGAACTGACTGGGCAGATAAGGCTCCAAGTAGCAGTGGTCCTCACTTCTGTACAGCAAATGGGAAGGTCTAATGCAGACCAACCAGTAGAAGGCTTCAGGAGAAAGAATGGTCCTCCCTTGACCCCCATCCTTAAGTTTCGTCCCTGTTGATTGATATGTACGGGGGGGATGGTACATAAGAGCTTCTAGCCGTGGGCAACGTTTAATGCCTACCGGCAATCTATGACGGTCGCCACATTCCAAGAAGAATTCTTGTAATTCAACAAGAAGTTATTTCCCGAAATACTGGCAGAGCCGGGAGACATCACCCTGGTGTTTTGAAGGATTAACCATTCCATCAGATATAGGAAGGGTAATTCCACTCTGGGAAATCCTTTTCGCCGTGTCTCATCTGCGAGCAGCCAATCAGTAAGGGCCCTCAGGCCTACTTGCATTCTATATTATATAGCAGGAAGCAGGCCCAGTCTTGCTCCGAATACCAAACGTACTGCGGGCCATAAGGTATTACGATAGATGCGATCCGTAAACGCGATGCCAGGCACTACCCATCGGCACAGCCAGACAAAGAGGAAGCCAACCAATTGAGCTTCCCTTGATAGAGGCTTGCAATAATGCCTCATATAAATGAAGGCTTTAGTATCCGCAGGATAACCCCCTATCTCCTATCGAGAATATAATCCGAAGCCCCTGCGTCTTTAAAAAGGTCATCGACCATGTTGGCACTGAGCATACTCAGGAGGTTCATGGGCTTATCTCGGATATCTACCACCTTATCCGGCTTAGCATTTCTAGCCTGGTGGAAGAAGAGGTAGGTTGCCCACTTATTGATGTGAGCTAAATCAGAGGGCTCCTTATAGAAGGTGGTGCAGGCAAGATAGTGGCTCATCAGCTCTTGATACACTGCCACTACCCGAGGGTTTGTATCCCTCCGCTCCCTGTTTGTAGGGATGTACTCTTTATAAGGAGCATCCCCCATTGGCAGCTTTAAAATCTTTGCCTTCTCATGAAGGGTTAAGCCCAACTCACCCAGCGGAGTGGCAAAAGTCCCAGTGAGCGAGTTGTATTGCTCCATCAAGTCTACGAACAAGTTGGGGTTGACAGGCAGCCCAACACTTATGGCACTCACGGCCACGAACAAGCCAATATTTTCTAACTCCACCTGGAAGTGCTTCAGGGCCCAGGCAATAAAATTGGCCCATCGAAGATTTTCGGGCTAAGCCATCTACTGGTCCGAGGGTTGACCTTGGGGTACATTCCTTCCTGCCCCATAAAATTATTACAGAAGGTCGATATCTGAACCGGCTGGATCAGTGAAGTGTCCTCACTCGGGACACTACCCGGCAGTAATCCCCTGAAGGGCATAACAGGGCCTGAAGGATGGCTCATATAGGCCCCCCGGTCGTATCCTCTGTTGTATAAGATCTTTCCCGATCGGCCGTAAAGAGCTGGAGTCAAAGTCCATATCATCTTCCTAGGATGTGTGGCATGGAAGAAGGCCGAGATAGGATAATCTCTGGGCATCCTGGGCAGATACATGACCGTACCCTCAGCAGTAAATACCCAATCCTCCTTCTTGGGCTTGGTCTGGGATTGTTTGTCAATAACATCCCCGAATAAGAAACCCGATTTTTTATACTTTGTCCCATCTATGTATGTCAGGGGCTCCCCACTGATCATACTCAGCATCATGCGTTCTCCTCGGGACGATATCAGGGTTCCCCTTTCTTCAGGATAATTGGCTCTAGAGATGGGGAATGTCCCATAGAATAAATCCTCCAGATAATTTGAGTTCAACATCCCAGCAGCAGAGCCCATCACTTCAGCCAAATGAGGGATCTGCAAGTCCACTGCAAAATACAAAAAACAAGTCCGTTTTTACACTAGATGTTACACTCTTATAGTTTACGTCAAAGATTACGCCAAGACTGTAAAAACTTGAGTCTTATGTTGGAACCTATTTCCGAGGCATAAAATTCAAGGTTGGCAGTATACGCCAAAATTTAACAGTCTGAGTTTTTATGCTAGACTACCAAAATTTGAGTTTTTATGCCAAAATTTTTATCCAGCGCGTACAACCTAAAGTTTGTAGTATACGCCAAATTTCGACAGTCTGAGTTTTTACGCCAGACTGCGAAAAGATAGAGTTTTTACGCTGACACATTAGAAATGTAGGCGTATTGGTTCACATACACGTACAACGTGTGCGAAAGGTCCTCTATTTTCCCTTGAAGTCCTTTTACTTGTGACGGCTGGAGCACAGCTCGATGGCGGAGCGTTTCGTTCACATCGGGGCTCGCTCAGCCTAATGGGAGTTGCTCATGCTTGAGCAGAGGAATGAGAAAAGGAAGAGACCTTCTTTCCCTTAGCAGTGGAAGCCTGTTTAGGTGCCATGGGGGATCTGAGTTCTCAGAAAAGCAGACAAAGAAGAAAGGTTCTTAGAAAGCAAGGGTTTTATGAAAACAGATAAAGAGTTTCTCGCTCAATACCTTGGGCTATTTATAGAGTTCGGATAACTCTTCGAATCCTTAACCAAATCCGATATTTAATATTCGGTTATGATTTGGGACCAAGTCAACCTATCATTTGAAAAAAGAAGACGGACAGTCAGCGGATCCAGATTTTACGCGCAGAGTAGATCTATGATTTTATGCCCATAAGCTTTTACGCTCAGAGGCTACAAATCTACGGTTTTACGCACAGAGGCTATAAATCTATGATTTTATGTCCAGATGCTTTTATGTTCAGGAGCTTTTACGCTCAAAGGCTACAAAGCTACAGTTTTACGCTCAGAGGCTACAAATCTATGATTTTATGCTCGGAAGATTTTTACGCTCAGAGACTACAAATCTACGATTCTACGCTCAAAAGCTACAGATGTCCAATTACAAGGGTTTACGCAAAAAATGCTCCTTTTGGCTATAAAACATTCCAAGTACCTGAAACACACAGATTTCAGCATTGAAGATGACTCTTCTTCTTGGGCCATTGGAAGTTCATCCGAAGTCCAGTCAGAATCTTTTACAAAAATTCAAGTATGGCTTGTTCGACAGACATTTCTCGCCCTTTTTTCAAGGGATTTTCGGGAAACCATTCTTGAAAATGTTGGTCTAAACAGAAAAATTTTCATATCAGAGAAGTGAGAGTTCAGAATTCTATGCGACTCCTCGTCCAAAACAGCATGACAGTTTGGATCTTCAAAGACAACTTAATGCTAAGGAGCTTTCTACGCGTCTTCTATTACGCATAAAAGACGGGACGAGATTAGATACTCTTTTATCAGAGTCGGCATAAAATTATTCAGATGTGCCGAAGCTGCACACTATTCAGACTTCCTCACAGCAAATATGGCAAATCATCAGATGCATAAAAGAAGACAAATCTATTAATCATAATTACATATGATGGAAATCTAGTCTACAAAGGGTTTTTCATCTTCATGATTACATATAATAGAAATCCTTTTTCTACAAGGGGTTTCTCATTCTCATTTAAGATCACACCGGGAATCTGTTGTGCCAGATTCTCATATTGGTGTAGATCTTTTTAGTCTTCTACGGCAGTTCATCGGCTTCTGCGGCCGATGAAAAAGAAAATGATTAATGGTGGGAGGATACACAACTGGGCATGTATTAATTACTCAAGCCTACCCTCCATACGCTATGGTAGACACGCCCTATAATTGTGTTAGGGATTCAGACCGAACATAATACTGGAAGACTGGGCCAAACTGTCTACCTTCGTCCGGCTTTATAATGGGAGAAAATAGAGCTTACAAGCTGTGTGGTCCAATACGACCCTTCCTCTCTCCTGGACGGATTGCCATATGAAATTGATGATCATCCCGAGCAAAGAAAGCTATGATATCCTCCATGATCCATCGTTGCAGAGGACATTTGCTCAAAGATGCCTCTTTTTATGGCTCCTAACATACTGCAAGACCATAATCTTCTTCTTCCTCAAGTCAGCCCGACGAATCTCGGCAACCATCTCTCTTTTTGTTTTGGTGAAGGAAGTATGGGAAAAATAGGTTCACTCACTTGCCTTTATATAGGCAGAAGAGAACATATCAAATCCCAACAAATTTCTAAAAATTCGCCGAGAAATCAGTCTCGCAGAACGAGTCAAATTTGACCGTTTTATGCTTCATTCAAAGTGTTTCAAGTTACGAGGAATTTGAAAACTTTGAAGGGGGTCTTGTAGAAGCATAAAAAATACGCTGGGAAATTATATGCATAAAACCCCTAACATGTATGAAGCCCGCATAAAACAAAGCTCCAGTACTGTGTGGCATAAGATATGACTTCAGAGCCATTGGCGTACAACAGAACTTCAATGCCATTTAGCGTAAAATAGAGCTCCAGAATCGGCCGCGTAAAGCAGTACTTCCAGACTGCGTCGGCGTAAAAAGGTTGCTACATTGTCACTCCAGCGTAAAATCTATTTGCTTTTAATACAACGGGAAGTTGTATGAGGAACTCTTCGTATTCCTCGAATGAACCTGTCAGATGAAGAAGTGAACCTGACTCCTGACAAAGAGTACTGTACGATGATCGAGAGAATGGCTGTAATGATGATTCTGTACAGAATCCCAGACTATCGTTTAGTGACATAATCCTTGATATAAGATGTTGTTTATGTATTCAAGGTTTACGCTGCCTATTATATACAGGCAGGGATAAGCTTTTACGCTCAAGATGAGACAAAACTGGATGCCACGTCAAAAGTTGTTCTTCGTACAGAACTCGAGGCACGTCTCGGCAGTTAATGCACGAGATGGGGGCAAATTTCTGTATTTAATGTAAGGGATTTGGTTCTACTTTTAATAACTGAAAGAGCTATAATTAGGGCTAATACGCTCACATCACCATCTCTGCATATTATGCCAACTAGGCTATTTTTAGCTATAGGAGTATGTTGTATGCTATCTCCTCGAAATAAGCCAACCTGGCTATTTTTATCTATAGGAGTACGCCGTATGTTATCTCCTCGAAATACGCCAACTCAGGCTATATTTGCAAAGGTGCGTGATAAGGCCATTTGGCCCAGAATACGCTCAAGACCTCAGTTAAAGAAGGATAATTTGCTATCTTTACGCTGGTTACCTATCTATGCAGCATCAAGATTTACGTAAAACTTGGCTTTTACGCCAACAAGACAGCTATTTGGCTTCTACGCCAACAAGGCAGCTATTTGGCTGCTTCTACGCCAACAAGGCAGCTATTTGGCTTTTAAGCCAACCAGACAGCTACTTGGCTTCTACGCCAACAAGATAACTATTTGGCTTTTACGCCAATATGATAGTTATTTGGCTTTTATGCCAACCTTCTCTACGGGAGGGGCGGTTACCTACATGGCTTACATGTCATGATCTTTGATGAGCGATTATACGTATTAACTCATAATGGGACACGCGTCATACGCCAATTCATGAGATATTAATACGTGGGTAGCAGTTATTATAACCGTCGTGTAAAAGGTGCAGCTCTCTCCGCTGTTCGGTTTCTACACCGACTGGTTAGTTACTGTGACCGAAATCTATAAATAGCGACCTCCGGCCACAGAGGTCCAAGGTTATAAACATTCAGGAGTCGAATTTAAGGAGACAAGGGCAAATACAGAGGTCAAGGTCAAGAGAGCACAAATAGAGAGCTTTAGCAACGAGAGTTTAACCTTTCCTGCAACCTTTGAAGCTTCTTCTTCTTCTTCTTCTACATCACTTCTTCGTCATCGTGTGGTCCAAGGGACAAAGTGATCGACCGTAGATCAGACTCCTATAGAAATATTTTCTCAGAATCAAATATTTGTACTTAACATCCTCGTATAGGATTAATTGTACTTCTTTTTTCTTGTTTGTAAACAAAAAAGGGTTTCGTATAAACCTAGTTTCAATTTCTTTCGTTTATTATCAAACACAGACGCTCTAAGATCAGCTGTCAAATCTCGGAGCTTCATGATGCTGCGCTCGAGCATATCAAATCTTGCGATGAGCGTTGCATCGTCCGCCTACGGCTGGGACAAGGGCTGCTCCTCCATCTTTCATAATGACTCATCATGGATAGATGCAATCTGACGGTCAACAGCCTCCTAGACTCGGGCCGACGACTGCGAGGGCTATAGGGAATGCATACTTGTCGGGGAGGCCCTAGATGACTGCGTCAAAATAAGGGTGCCATAGGATCCTGTACCGCAGTATGTACCCCTCTGGAGACCACCAACGACGGTCACCCACAACTCGTCTGCCGATGGAACTGGAGAAGGGTGCTAGGAAGTACCAGCCTCTATTGCTGTAGGTGCACTAGCAGTCGCTCGCTCACGTAGCCTAAGATACTCGGCCTAGAAAAGTTTGGATACTCGATAATTGCCTAAGTTATATTAAAATTAACACAAAGTAAAGTAATACTTATATAGGTCTGCGAGACCCTCTCATCAATAAGATTTCCGTCCTTTCGATGGATGGCCAGGAAGACGGTCACCATGTTTGCATCCTCACCGCTCTGTACCTGTTAAAAATATATTATTTAGTACTAAAATTAAATATTTTTTCCAACTACCATTTTATCGTACTTGCATTAAAATAATATATCTGAAATAAAAAACATACCAAACGACAAAAATGTTCCATCATCGGAATTGAGCTACCATACCACTTTGCTGCCTTCCGCCTGGCTGCCTTGGCCTTCTCAGACCTTTCCTTATACCTCAGATCATCAAATCTAGCCCTCATCGCAGTCCACTGCTCAGGCGTGATCCAACCTTGGATCGGTTTTCCAACACGATCATGAGCCTTCTAGTCATCCAGAGCATCACGGATAAGCTTGGCGACAACGGCAGGAAATATCTGCTCGATCAACTCGGCCTGGTGAGGAGGATAGAAATATGTTTGCTATAATAAATAATTTAGTAAGTTATATAATATGCATAAATTAGAGGATTTATATAATATACTTTTACCTTGAAGTGCGCAAAACATAACTCCTCTCCTCCGGAGCTTCAGAGTAGTTGATCCAAGGGCCGCCATAGTTGTTCCTCAGAAAGAGGCCCATGCGTCTCTGTACCGACTTGGGACGATATCTAGATAGAGATAATTATTTTGATCAAAAAAGTCAATATATGATGAATAAAGAAATACACGATATATATGATGCTAAACCATCTAATTGACTTACTTTGTACCTTCGGCCCAAATCTCTGTCCTCGTCTCCTCCGGAGGTGCGTATGGAGGATCTAGCTGATGATGGGACAACGTCGGCTCGACCTCCTCCATATGCTCATCTGTCTCCATGGTTCCACCAGCAGGAGGAACGCTCGACGAGGGAGTACTATCAGGCCTGGAACTACTCGTCCCAGGAGTGATGCCACATAACTTCGTCGTAGTCAGAGATGTGACTTATCGATATACTAGAGTACTAGGCATGAGTGTGGTGTCCCATTTTCCCTATTCGGGGAGCGCGGCTAAAAAATACAAAGACGGTATCGTGCGATCGTGATAGATTGAAACAAGAACCCATCCTCGTTATGTATTTGCTTATTCGGAATCGATTTCCATATTCAGTGGACCGTGCCCCTAGGATCGACTTAGCGGCAGAGTCAGGAGGGACCTCTCTGCTGTATCTTTTGTTGCCTCAGTTTTCACTGTCGCTTGTTGCTTTCGTGCCTTGAGTTGGTTTTCGGATTTGCTTGCATTTTTTTGAACGGTTTCAATTAATTTCATTATTTTTGTTCGTTGAACTATACTTCAATTCTGAGATTGAAAACAGTAGAAGAGGTATTGATTAGCTATTCGTGGCAATGTGGGTGAATACGCAGTAGACGACTTTCGAGCGGATTCCTGAAGCACCTCTTTCCTTCTTCCTTCCAACCAACTAAGTGAGTGGCTTATATTCGATTTAGTTGGCCCTTCTTCCAAGTTTTCACACCTAAAAATCTTGTATTCTTGTTTGCCCTGATCAAACGATACCAAATAATAATTAAAAGATGTCAAAATAAAAAAGGAATAGACTTACATTATTATGCTTGTCAATTAACTTGTGAACGGTTACCTCATTTCATGCTAGTTCATTTAGAATTTTCATTACATGATTTAATTTTAGTTAGAATGTATACATCTTCACTAAATTGTGCTATGCATATAGAACATCCTTTGTTATGCATTATATTGATCAGAAAGACTATGCAAAATCATTTATGCTATGGAACTTGTATCGTGCTAGTTTTCCTTAAATTCAAATGAATGTTGTTTGATCATGGACAACTTGTGTACAAGGTCTTATGGTTTTCGTGGACGGTGGCCGGGACACTGGGAACGATTCGATCCAAACAAAATATTATGTATAGTCATATGTTATGGGGCAAGGTATTATGTAGCGGGGCTCGCCACCTGCGTTGTATATTATTTTTGTCTTGAGACTATAACCCATCCCTTCGTGGCATTAAGCCAGTGATCCTTTCATATATTTAAACCTGTTGCAAGCTAACTTGTATCTTCATGGCAGGGAAGGATATTGTAAGTATTGTGCATGTGGTTCAGACGAGTAGGTAAAAGTCACCGAATGGTGGCAAGTTCATTTCAGTAAATTCTATATACTGCTTGCTTGTAAAATAAACTAAGACAAGATAGAAAGACCACAAAATTATGTATGCTTCATATAAACAACGTATTAATTGGTATAGTTGGGTTAGCTTACCTTTACCAGTACGTTTTGATGTACTGACCCTCGTTGAAACAGGTTCCCCGCACTAAGGAGAGCCAAGCGAGGAGAAAAAGTTAATCCCCGATCTAGTCCAACTGTAGGCGCGTCTTGATCATGCCAACTTTTAAAGCATTTAAAAACAGGAGCTGGTAACTTAAATACAATGCAGCTCAGAGGAAAGGCCGTCGTTCCACTAGAAGGTCATATATTTTGAAGTTTAGTAAAGGGATGTAATTTACAGGACAACTATCTCATTTTGTGTCAATACTTTTGTAAGCCCGTGCATCAACCCTTATGACTCGTTCAAGAGTTTATAACGAGAGATTTTCCATGTTTCAACTTTGTATTTTAATTTTTTTGCGTACTCTGAATATGTGCTCGCTACACAAAATATCGTTAGCCTTGTGCGGTGCGCAACCTAGGCCCGCACGATGTCATGCCCGGGGGACGACTATCGATTTCACAAAATTAGGACGTGACATGTTGGTTTTAGAGCACAACTTCATGTTTTCTTTGACCTCGTGCTGAAAAAGTTCCTCTAACGATCAAATCCCTATGTGAACTCTTGAACTTGTTAGGCCAAAATAAGATACGTTCATGTAATAAGTCCATAATATATTATGATCTTGATGTCATTTACCTTCTTTTGAAGGAATGACACCGGCGCAATCCTCAGCGCTAGCACCGGGAATGACACAAGCCCAAAAAAGTAGTTCGAGTACTTCGAGAAGTTCAAGGAGCCAGTGAGCCATGTTTTGCGTCGATCCTATCCTGCAAATGATATGGCTGTTAGAGGCAAACCAACAAAGGGATGAGGCTCGCTATGAATGGGCCGAGAAGCGAGCGGAGGAGAGGTAACTCAAGTTTTAAGAAAATATAGAAGCCTGATTCTCAGTCCAACAAAAGCAGGTAGATACCCTGCAGCAGATTGTGCAGACTTTGGCCTCCAACCAGTCCGCGATAATAACAGTGGCACCGGTGGAGCAACCCGCATTTGAAGTCGAGATGCCTCAAACTCCAAGGAAGAGGAAAGTGACTGCCTTCGACTTTGGCGACTTCAAGAAAGTCTGTAACACACTATTTCAAAGGATGGAGGACCCAATCGTGGCTCTAGATTGGTTGGCCAAACTTGAAGACCATTTTTTCCTGCTAGAGGTCCCCAAAGAGAAGCGCGTTGCATGTGCTCAACTACAGCTACGTCTTAACGTGCACGATTAGTGGGACGTTCATCGATGATCTCTTCAAGTTAACCATAGAGAGGAGGCGATCACGTGGGCTACTTTTTATGCCACGTTCGAAGAGGAGTTCATACCCCCACCCGTGTGTCATATGAAAGAGAACAAGTTCGTATAACTATGGCAAGGTAGCATGACAGTAAAACAGTATTTTGCCGAATTCAACCGACTCTCAAAATTTGCAAGTTCCTATTTACCTGATGCAACGAGTCGAGCTAGAAGGTTTGAAGGCAGTCTACGTCCTGCTATCCACACGCACGTAGTCATTCCACAGTACCAGATTGTTACTACCATATCCTAAAAATAGGATATTTTTGTCATTCTATATATCATAGGTATAGTGTGTATTTATTTTAAAAAATTGCATGATATGTGTACATATATATATATATATATATGTGTGTATTATATATAGTGTTCATTAATGCATAAGTTAGTAGACTAGACCTAGAAGCCCACTAGATGGAGCCCTGACCGAAATATAGTGTTATGGATTTAATTTGTAATTTTTGGATTAATTATTTAGGGTTATAATTAATTAACATGATTTTATTTAATTGTTGCGCCTTACCGTTGTTTCGATAATTAGAGCGCTACACTAGCCATTGTCTTCCAACAAATTTTACACCCTTGTCCTAGACGTGTCCGACTTTTATTTTGAACTTTGTGTGACTCATAAATATGCTCTCTTGTGCTACATTTTAGTCGCACAATATTCGTCGCAGACGTTTATTTTTTATTCCAAATAAATCCAAATTTGTATCTTTTTGCGTTCCAATCAAAATTGGAGACACAATCTTGACCCGTTTTGTGCAACCAAATTATGACAATATTCTATTCTGAGTCTACTATGTCCATGATACTTGTGTCCCACCTAATTTTAAACCCATGTACTTCTAATTAATTTTAGAACACTATTTACATTAATTTTAATTAAATTGATGTAAGGACCCAACTTGACCCAAAACTACACCCAACACTAAACCAAATCTCCATTCACACCCTCAAGACTCATACTAAACACCACACACCCTTTTTATCTAATATATCACATCAAACATGGTGTTTTCCCTCATTTAATCCCAATTTCTACTTTTTGCACAATTTTCCAATTATTGGGGACTTATTTGCAAAAATGCAATAATGTGTCACCATCCTATTGATTAAGACCTATCAAGAAATTAACCCTCCTACCTTTGACCGATTCAACTCCCTTCTCTCTCCTATTTTTGGTTGCACACCATCCTTCATGAGCAATCTAGGCCATCCATTTTAAATGGATCCATCCTCACCACATAACACCCTCACCATTATATATATATATATATATATCCTAAACCCCTCTCCCAATGCAAACCCCATCCCAATGTGTACTTGGCCGGCCCTAAACCCTAGGCTACCATCATCATCATCCCCCACATGAAAAATACCTCCCCATTATATATTTTTATCACTTTTCCTCCATAATTTCTTTACCACCCCCAAAACAACACCACCTAAACCCTAAAACCTACCCAACCGGCCACCTCAGCCGCAGTTCCCACCTTCAGTCACCTTTACCTCCCCTTTCCTGCCTCCGACCTTGTCGGAGGCCGACGGCCCTCGCCTGAGAATACCCCAAGCCGATCTCGGCCGGAGCCCAGCCTCGTTGGAACCTCCGTTCATCACCTCCACCACCAGCCTCCATCATGCCCGAGCAGTCTTTCTCTCTGTTCTCCTTCCCTGAATCACCATCACCACCAATTCCTATTCTCCTCATCACCGGAGCAGCACAGCTCCGCACAGTTCCCTGCGGCCATGACCTCGTTGGACCCCCAGCCGACTACTACTCGACCGGATCTCCTTCCTCCGCCTTCCGTCGACCGGACCGACAGCTCTCCCTATTCCCCCCGCCTCTCCTTTATCGACCGGATCATGACCCCGAGCACTGCTGCACTCGCCATCCCGACCCGCCTGGACCACCGTGAACCTCGCCAACCCGTCCCCTCATCGACCAGAAGGCGCTGAAGTCGACCACCTACACTCAGCAGGAGAAGCCCGCTGTCAACCCACTGATTGCCTAAACCTGCTACCACTCGTCGACGACCTGCCTGCATGACCGCCGGAGACCCGCTGAAGCCGACCTCGATCGCTGCTCAACCGGCCAAAATGCCGGAGTCGACCCGCTAGACTGAACCGAGCACCTCTTTCTCGACGATCTCGACACTAACGCCTCATTCCCGCAAACACAGGTTCGAGTTCTCCTTCCAGCGTACATATATACGAGCACACATACGCATATTTCTCAATAGTATGCATACGCATTTTTAGTTATGTTTTAATATACGTGTATTATATATTTGGTATAATTGGTATATATATATATATATATATATATATATATATATATATAGTATATGAATTCAATTAGTATATATATGTATAGTATATGTATTCCATTAGTATATGTTTAATATGTATAATTGGTATATATATATATACAAATAGTATATAAATTCAATTAGTATACACACACACACACACACACACACACACACACACACACACACATATATATATATATATATATATATATATATTGTATACATATTTAATTAGTGTACATATTTATTATAAGTATTAATGTTATATGCTGGTTAAGACTATGTATATTCATAGATGTACTAGGAGACCCTAGTGTTAATTACGGATATCCCGTAGTTACATTGACATGTGACCATATGAATTGTTAGTAGACTGCCTTATGTATATTGATGTACTAGCAAGACCCATATTATCTTGACTGTCTATTATGTACAGCAATTACAGACACGACACCCGTGCAGCTAGATGCACATTTGACTCTGTAGATGACAAGTAGCACCCCTAGTGTAGTCTCTGAGTTTATTGTGTTATTGATTGTATGTGTTAGTGTATCGACTGATTTGTATTATCATTAAATAATGTCTATATGACTGTTGGATAATTTAGACGAGATCCCAGAAACAGGATATTGGTATTGCCAGCTAAGCACCACAGGCGAGTACATTCTCTGACAGTTTTTATTATGTTGATTATCTCTATAATTCTAGTTGTATAGTATACATGATTCTGACATTATTGTATATACGAGTTGGCATCATCGAGACCTGTCATGAGGACTCGTGATTGGAACCATCGTGCTAGCTGGGGAACGGGAAAATATTAGTAGCTTATATGATCATACCCAACTCTACTTGTATCATAGCTCACCCATACCTCACGTCGGTACAGTCTGACTATTACATGCCTTATAGCCTATTATGTATGATTAGACTGACTATTGCTTGCATCATAGCTATCCGGATGGTTAGCCTGACCTTACATGAATCATAGCTAGTCATACATAGCAAGCCTGATCAGTCCCAAGCCGATCACATGATATGCTAATATTTCACACACTTAGCTAGATGTTCTTGACATGTATCTCTAGTATATTGATCTAGCATTCCTTATATTCTAGTTATTGTTCTAGCATCCACTGATATTCCAATTCATAGTTTTAGTATACACTTGTATTTCTGTTTGCTGGTAGTGCACCATTGATGATGACATACGCTCCAGTATTTCTATTTCTAGTATATTCATGCTCACCAATATTTCTTATTTCTATTACATATGACCATTTTGTATTTCTTTACACTGTATTATATTTTTTGTCAATATACATGGAACTGCTGTTAGTGCTTGTACTTCACTCTAATCCTGACTGAATATTTTTTTCAGACTATGACTTAAAGGACTATTTCCAGCATACTTGGAGATTTGGTGGATTGCAGGTTAGATTATTTTATTGTTTAGACTTGTCTTGTATTTTATTTATTTCTTCGATATCTTATCATGCTTAGTTATGTGATTGAGTATTTCATATTATATTATGATATTTGTGTCTCCTTATGGAGTTGGATACTCGTGTGAGATTGATTAGATAGTATTGTGACCTATAAAGCGTTCTACCGTCGATGCTGCGGCGTAGGCTGGACGTACCCACGTACTCTTGCCCCAAATTTCGGATACGGGTTGTGACACATTTTTAGTGGTTTTCCATGCAGGTCAGACTTCACAAGTTGTGCGATGTCATGGTAGTGCGACGTCTTAGTTGTACTACTGCATGCCTGCGATAGGATATAGGACATACGATACTAGGATAAGAGAGAATACTCAATCACAAATTATTTGAGAGATTTCTGGGATGACCCTTGAGAATCTTATTATAATCTCCAATTTAAATCTTTTCTCTTATTTTCGTCCATTCTCACTTGTTGTTATTGAAATTGATTCTTGTTGATCAGTTGTTAAAATTAATTCGTGGTGTCGTTATTGAGTTTGATTTCATATCAAGATAAATTTTACGGACTATGTCACGCCCCAGTCCCAAAATACACGGAACTAGGCCACGTGACAATAGCCAGCTGTCACATCTCCGAGGATGGCCCAATTTAATGGATCCTAACGAAGAGTACTACGTTGTCCTAAATACTAACATGTCCTATATATGTATCAGCAACACGTAATCTAATCTTATCCACAATATAAAATAGCAAGAAGTATTAAATAAACTGCTGGAAGATAAACACCAGTCTCAAGATATCATAGTACAACCAATAATGTCTGATGGGAACAAATCTACTACTATGACGAAATAAAAATACTAAAATGATAGATAAAAGAGTAATGGCTAGGGCATCGGCTGACTAGATAATGATGCTCCCAATCCTAGGTAGAAGGCCTACCAAGTGATCACAAAAACTCTGACGGTAACACCTCTAGCTCCTCTGCGGTAGCGAATCTCGTCTCCTGTCCTGGGCCGTACATTGTGGGGTAATAGGCCTCGTCCAGATCTGGAAAGGTACCAGGTCCTCAGAGGGACGTAACAAGATACATAGAAGCATACCAAATATAAATACTGAATAAAATAAATACAATAATGGGATGTGCTAACCATCTAAGTGAATGCAATATGAGAACAACTGTGAGTATATGGGAAGGTATAGGCTAGACATATGCTGACGTAATTCACCAGTCGTGACAACCGGCTAGTATATGCCACACATGCCCCTTGTAACACGTGTACAAGAATACAATAACGTCCAACGTTCTATAGAGTATGGTATCTGTAATATCACCAAGTAACGTCCCACACTCTACTGAATATGGTATCAGTAATATATAAATACGTCTATATCACTCCGTCGAGTGCGGTATCTGTATAAAGGGATGGGTGTCCCATACACCTACTAGTCGTCCTCCTCGCCCAATATATATATATTAAAGTCGAATACTCGACGTGCATACCCCTTATCTAAATGCCAAGTCTCTACACTGAAATAATCCTGAATTACTTACTAACAGTGATGCATGTCACACGCGTCGATAGCTAGTCGAGCACGCGAACCTACATCCCAACATAAAACTGTCACTATGAACGTGTAGGAGTGTCAGGTCTCGGAAGATATCAGAGTATCCTCCAATGGGGTGAGTCTGCTAAGGATTAGGCCAAGTATACTAATCATCGATGTATCCGTCGACTATACCCGAGTCAATCTCGAATGCGCACAGTTGTATAAAATAAAAGCAACAAGGATACAATACAACATATACATAATTTAAATTAGACAGTAAATATGGCAAGGTATCTTGCCTGAGTCCTCAAGATATGAATTCCAAAAGCCTACTCCTGCGGTGTCTCCTGGCTGATCCAATGATCCTAAACACACCAATATAATATAGCAATCTAACATCAGACACTATGGAAAATACGTGCTTAATTTTGATGCTGTTCTAGGTACTATCATGAGATCATGGTTGGTCAACTACAGTGATGCTTGTGCATGTAGCTAGGTGTACACGTGTTCTGTCCTCGGCTATTATGTATCTCATGACAATAGATTACCACGTTATGGGTTATGAAGCTATTTACATTTTAGTACAATTTTGTCCTTATTTTCTATGCTTGAGTATACAGGTAAATGTCTAAGTTTTTAGGTGAAAAATAAGTCTTTATATTCGAGTCTATCATTAAGGAAATTATTGGTTATTAATGAATGCTAAATCTTGTTCATTGTCACCATTCATATATGTAGGCTTAACGTAAGTTTAGGTTTGTGTCCGAGATTTCGACACTCGACACGATGTCACAATGCGAATAAATTAAACAAGATACAAGGAGAAGGGAAATAGGTCATTTACCTAGGCGTAGCGGACGGGGGATCTGCGCTTGCTGGCGGCTCTCCTCCGGCAGGGCGGATCTCCGACCGGCGTACAGCAACCACGACAGTAGCGGCAACGACAGTATGTACAGCAGCGACAGCGACAGTCGGGTACGGCTGGCCCAGGGGTGGTCGAAAGTATTGGAGGCGGTCGGAAGGGATCGACTTCAATGGGGGAAGTCGGGGATGGTGGTGGAGATGGTGGTACGGGCGTGTGTGTTGGGTGGTCAGGCGGCTGGGGTTGTCAGGTCGGGGAGGGCAGTGCCGGCATACAGCGGCGCTGGAGATGGTGGCTTGGCGCTCGGGTGGTGGTGATCTCAGTCAGGGAAGTAGGGTTGCGGCTAGGGTTTCCTTAGGGTAGTGGAGAGAAAAGGGTTTTAGGGTTTCCCATGAGGGGATTTATATATTTATATGGTGATGGAGTATGCGGGCTGGCCTCGGGGTTTGGGCCGACCAGGGCTCGAGGGAGTGGGGGCTGGTCCACATAAAAGTGTTCATGGGCTGGGTCAGGTCCTGTTTGAGATAAAATTAGCTCATAAACTAATTAAATTAATAATTAATTCACAAATTATGGATATTGCGTAGCTAAGGTGAGAAGCAATGACGAGTATCTAAGGTTGCACAATAGCCAGGGGGTAGTTTGGCATGTCTAAGAGGTGTTTGTAACCTTGGGTGGAAGAAAACTACTGGTGTGGTGCTCCAACCTTGAAGCAATGTCAAGGTATATTAAGACGTATAATGGATGCACATTAATCCTAATTAATTCTAAATTAATCCTATTATATTGATTTAATTCAAATTAACCCTGAATTGGTCGCGGGGGGTTTACAATCTACCCTCCTTAGAGCATTTTGTCCTCAAAATTAAAACATACGTATGGTAAGAAACACTGACTAAAAAAATGCTAAAACCTACCTAGTCCTTCGAAAATATGGGGAAAGCGCTGTCTAATATCCTCCTCGTGTTCCCAAGTCGACTCTCCTGGTGCATAATATCTCCATGCGACCCGGACTAGGGGGATCGTCTGACCTTCCAGTACCTTCTCGCTCCTGTCCAGGATCTCAACAGGCTCCTCTTGGTACGATAAACTCAGGCCGACCGTGATCTCTGAATGGTCAAGCACATGACTTGGATCTGGTATGTACTTCCTCAGCTGAGATACATGGAAGACGTCATGGACTCCTTCCAAAGTCTGCGGTAAGGTTAACATATAAGCAACCTCTCCGACGCGTTCTAACACATCGAATGGTCCAATGTACCTCAGACTCAGCTTTCCTCTGCCTTCGAATCTGATAGTCCCTCGAGTAGGCGAGATATTTACAAATACGTGATCTCCAACCTGGAACTCTAAGGGTCATCGATGCGTATTCGTCCAATGCTTCTGTCTATCCTGTGCTGCTCGTAGATGTCCTTGGATCTTCTTTACCTTCTCTACTGTACTAACAACCAACTCAGGGCCAAGAATCCGTCTTTCGCCTATATCGCTCCAACATACAGGGGAACGACACTTTCTTCCATACAATGCTTCATAGGGATCCATCTGGACGCTCGCTTGATAGCTGTTGTTGTAGAAAAACTCGACCAAATACAAATGGTCCTCCCATGATCCTCTGAAGTCAAGCATGCACGCTCTTAACATGTCTTCTAATGTCTGAATGGTGCACTCTGACTGGCCATCTGTTTTTGGGTGATACACTGTCCTAAACTTTAGGTAAGTACAGAGACTCTCTTGCATACTCCGCCAAAAGTAAGATGTAAACCTCGTATCCCTGTCAGACACAATACTAACTGGCACTCCGTGCAGTCACATAATATCTCTCATGTATATGTCTGCTAAGACCTCTATAGATTGTCCAACTCTGAAGGGTAAAAAGTGTGCGGACTTGGTGAGTCTATCTACGATTACCCATACTGTAATTTGACCACTAGGACTCCTCGAAAAGCCTAGTAACAAAGTCTATAGTGATATGCTTCCATTTCCACTCCAATATAGGGAGCGGCTGAAGCAATCCTGTAGATCTCTGATGCTCACCTTGACTTGCTGACACACTAGGCACTTGGCCATAAAACGTGCTATCTCTCTCTTTATTCCATGCCACCAGTAGTACTGTCTCAAGTCTCTGTACATCTTCGTGCCTCCTGAATGAATAGTATAGGTTAAACTATGTACTTCTGTCATCAACTCCTGACGAAGTTCTCTATTTGGAATATAGAGACGATCTTCACATCTCAAAGTTCTGTCTTCGTGTATACGCTGCCCTGTCTATATTCCAACCTCTGTCCTTTGTCTAAGCCTCTAAAATTTAGCGTCTGTTAGCAAAGCAGCCTTGATCCTCTCCACTAATATCGACTGTAACTAAAAACTCGATAATTGTTCCTCTATTCCGGCCATGACAACCTCTATAGCCATCTGCTCTAGATCTCTCAGTAGATATTGTTGGGTAGTCAAAAAGAATGCCATGGGTCTTCTGCTTAACGCATTAGCTACTATGTTGGCCTTTCTCGGGTGGTACTGCAGCTTAATATTGAAGTTTGCCTTCACCTTGAGCCAACATCTTTGCCTCTGATTAAGGTCCTTCTGGGTGTAGACGTACTTCAGGCTCTTATGATCAGTGAATTTTCTACTCTCTCTCCATATAAGTAGTGTCTCCAAAGCTAAAAAGCAAAGATTACTGCTGCAAGCTCCAAGTCGTGAGTGGGATAGTTCTTCTCGTCGGTCCTTAATTGCCTAGAGGCATAGGCTACAACCTTCCCATGCTACATCAAGACACATTCTAATCCTTTCCGATGCATCGCTATAGATCACGAATCCTCTGAGTCCAGAAGGTATGGTCAAGATAGGTGTTGTAGTCAAACGCTTCTTCAGCTCATCAAATGCCTTCTGACATTCCTCTGTCCAGGTAAACTCTTGCTCCTTACGGGTCAAGTGGGTCATCGACTCTGCAAACTTTGCAAAGTTCTCCATGAACCTCCGGTAATATCCGGCAAGTCCTAGAAAGCTTCTCACCTCTGAGACATTGGTAAGGGTTGGCCATGTCTCTACTGATAAAATCTTTGTCGGATCTACTGAAATACCATCTCCTGAGATGACGTGTTCAAGAAAAGCAACACGATCTAGGAGAAACTCATACTTGCTCAGCTTGGCATAAAGCTTCTATCTCCTCAGCGTCTCTAACACTAGTCTCAAGTGCTCCTCGTGGCTCTTTGAATACACTATGATGTCGTCAATGAAGACCACCATGAACTAGTCTAAGTATTGGTGGAATACACTGTTCATCAAGTTCATAAATACAGCTGGCACATTCGTTAGTCCAAAATGTATCACTAAGAACTCGTAGTGACCATAACGAGTCATGAATGCTGTCTTTTGAATGTCTTCTCTTCGCACCTTCACTTGATGATAACCCGATCTTAAGTCAATCTTTGTGAACACCACTGCTCCTGTCAACTGGTTGAATAAATCATTAATCCGCGACAGGGGATACTTGTTCTTGATGGTCAAAGAATTAAGGGTTGTATAATCAATGTACATGCGTACTGTTCCATCCTTCTTAGGTACAAACAACACTGGTGCTCCCCATGGTGATATACTTGGACGGATAAACCCCTTGCTTTGTAACTCCTCTAATTATAGTTTCAGTTCATCTAGCTCCTTCTTCGCCAATCGGTATACATTAGATAATACCGGTGCTGCTCCGGGTACTAGCTCAATAGTGAACTCCACGTCTCTATCTAGCGGTAAGCCTGGCAATTCTTCTGAAAAAATATCCTCAAATTTAGCAACTATGGGGACGGGTACCATTTCCATAGCCATGTAAGTTCCAGCTATCTGTCCTACTCCTTGCTCGATGATCCCTCGTATGTACTCGAACTCCGGCTGATCTAGCGGTCTAAATTTGATGCTACCCTTCTGGCAATTTAGTCCGATGTTATACTGGCTTAACCAGTCCATGCCTAGCACAACATCAAAGTATGACATAGGCAATACCAAGAATCACGCTATCATCTCTCTACCACATACGACTACCTAGCACGTTCTGATAGTGCTGGTAACCTGCACGATACCTCATCCAGCAAGAATCTTCCAACTCTTAGGTATGGGGGAAGTCACTCCTCTATGCATTGCTATGAATCTACTAGATATAAATGATAGCGTAGCACCAGAATCAAAAAATGCAGTTGCAGGTAATAATGCAACTAAAATGGTACCTATGATAGCTTCCCCTTCTGTTTTCTTCTCCATAGCAGCTAATGCAAAGGCCTGTCCGTGCCTCTGTCCTCCTGTCTGCTGTCGGATTCGATCAAACTGTACCTCCTGTGCGGCCAAGGGTGGTCTTCTTTGAAATCCTCTGGGTGTTGGTGGGCGCTGGCCTCCTGATGGGGGTAGTATCCTCGGGACTGGTGCTGCTGGCATCTGCCGTGTCTGCGGTGCTGCCTTTCTATGCTGTGGGCAATCTTTGACAAGGTGCTAACTTGCTCCACATATTATGCACAATCCCAGCTTCTTCTGATAATATTTAATGGCGTGTCCCTTCTTGCCATAATAGTGACAAGTCGGGAGCTCCTTCTGCTGGTATGGTGCTGCCCTCTGCTGTGTCTGTGCTCCAGGACGTCAGATCAGTCCTCCTGCTCTGGGCTGGGCTTTGGCTGGTGTAGTCGTACTGGAACTTCTAGCTCCTCTAACGATGGCCTCCTGGATCCTCGCCTCTGCAAGAACCTCTTCATAAGAAATCCTCTCTTGTGTGGTAGTTTACCTCTGTAGCTCAAAATTGAGGCCGTGATAGAATCTCTGGGCTTTCTCGAGATTATTGGGTATCAGGACGGCACCAAATCTGCTAAGACGGCTGAACTCTGCATTGTATGCGTCTACAGTCATATTCCTTTGTTCTAGATGTAGGAACTGGGAGTATAGGGCATTTCTGACTATGGTCGGAAAATATTTCGTATTGAAGTACTCTAAGAACTGTTCCCAAGTTTGGTTCTTGCCTACACTGTGCTCACTGGAATCCTACCAGTAATGGGCGTTGCCTTTCAATTGGTCCCTCATAATGGTCATCCAAAGGTCTGGAAGCAGTTTTGAATCCTCTAGTAGCATCTCCGTGTTGGCGACCCAATCGGAGATCTGTTCTGCAGTCTCATTGCCTGAGAAAGTATCTGGTCCCATCTGTCGGAACCATCTAACAGTGCCACCTGTCTGGGCTGGTGGAGGTGTTGGTAAGGGTGATGGGACAGGTGTCCTTTCTAGTATTGCCTTCAAACTCTGTCTCAACGTCTATGTCTGATGCTACTGTGCCTGCATCATAGTCTGAAAGAACCGTAGCATCTGTGGCTGTCCATCTAGTTACGGCATCTGGGTAGATAAGGTAAAGATGGTGGTAATAAAACCTCTGGCTGTGCGGTAGGGGTCTCCTCAGATGTTAGCCTCTCGGTTTGTGGCATCGGCGTAGCCCCTGAAGTCTAGCCCTCACAATACTGCATAGGGATTGTTTGGGAAGTCTGTCCCTCGTGCTATGGCATAGGATCGTCTTGAGAAGTCTCATGCCAATGTATCAGTAGGGCCTGTTGATTTAGCGGGGCCTGTGGTGAGGGTTGCCCTCCAGTTAGCCCCTAGGGTGTCTCCCCTCCCTGGGTGGTGTTGGCTGGCACCACGACACTGGGTGCTCTTCGTCCACTACGCAAGTTTATCTTGCTACAAGAGACAGGATTTTATTATAAAAAGGATAAAATCAAACAAACAAGATACAGATATTTAAGAGTAACACGAAGGAAGTTCAAAAATATAATCAGAGTGGATGAGACCTAGTAATTTCTATCCTATTACAAGCTCGCTGGGCATGCTATCATACCACAAGCGATTAAGAGACCTGCATGGGCCACCACTAAAACCATATCATGCCCAGTCCCAAAATACATGGAACTAGGCCACGTGAAAATAGCCAGCCGTCACATCTTCGAGGATATCGTAATTTAATAGATCCTAACGAAGAGTGCTACGCTGTCCTAAATACTAACATGTCCCATATATATATATCAGTTGCAAGTAATCTAATCTTATCCATAATATAAAATAGCAAGAAGTACTAAATAAACTGCTGGAAGATAAACATCAGTCTCAAGATATCATAGTACAACCAATAATGTCTGATGGGAACAAACCTACTACTATGACGAAATAAAATTACTGAAATGATAGATAAAAGAATAATGACTAGGGCATCGGCTGACTAGATAATGATGCTCCCAATCCTAGACAAAAGTTCTAACAAGTGATCACGGAAACTCTGATGGTAATACCTCTAGCTCCTCTATGGTAGCGAACCTCATCTCCTGTCCTGGGCCGTATACAGTGGGGTAATAGGCCTCGTCCAGATCTGGAAAGGTACCAGGTCTTCAGAGGGATGTAACAAGATACATAAAAGCATGCCATATATAAATACTGAATAAAATAAATACAATAACGGGGTATGCTAACCATCTAAGTGAATGCAATGTGAGGACGACTGCGAGTATATGGGAAGGTGTAGGCTAGACATATGCTGACATAATTCACCAGTCGTGACAACCGGCTAGTATATGCCACACATGCCTCTATAACACGGGCACAAGAATACAATAACGTCCAACGTTCTATAGAGTGTGGTATCTGTAATATCACCAAGTAATGTCCCACACTCTACCGAACGTGGTATCAGTAATATATAAATATGTTCGTATCACTCCGTCGAGTGTGGTATCTGTATAAAGGGGTGGGTGTCCCATACACCTACTAGTCATCCTCCCCACCCAATATAGATATACAAGTCGAATACTCGACGTGCATACCCCATATCTAAATGCCAAGTCTCTACATTAAAATAATCCTGAATTATTTACTAATCGTGATGTATGTCACACGCACCGATAGCTAGTCGAGCACACAAACCCATATCCTAATATATAATTATTACTATGAATGTGTAGGAGTGTCAAGTCTCGGAAGATATCAGAGTATCCTCCAATGGGGTAAGTTTGCTAAGGACTAGGTCAAGTATACTAATCATCGACGTATCCGTCGACTGTACCCGAGTCAAACTCGGACGCGCACAGTTGTATAAAATAAAAGCAACAAGGATACAATACAACATATGCATAATTTAAATTAGACAGTAAATATGGCAAGGTATCTTGCCTGAGTCCTCAAGCTGTGAATGCCAAAAGCCTGCTCCTGCGGTGTCTCCTGGCTGATCTAACAATCCTAAGTACACCAATATAATATATCAATCTAACATCAGACACTAAGGGAAATACGTGCTTAATTATGACGTTGTTCTAGGTACTGTCATGAGATCATGGTTGGTCGACTACAGTGACGTGTGTGCACGTAGCTAGGGTATACACGTGTTCAGTCCTCGGCTACTATGTATCTCATGACAATAGATTACCATATTATGGGTTACGAAGCTGTTTACGTTTTAGTACAATTATGTCCTTATTTTCTATGCTTGAGTATATATGTAAATGTCCAGGTTTTTAGGTGAAAAACAAGTCTTTATATTCGAGTCTATCATTAAGGAAATTGTTGGTTATTAATGAATGCTAAATCTTGTTAATCGTCACCATTCATATATGTAGGTTTAACGTAAGTTTAGGTTTGTGTTCGGGATTTCGATACTCGACACGATGTCACAATGCGAATATAATTAAACACGATACAAGAAGAAGGGAAATAGGTCGTTTACCTAGGCGTGGCGGACGGGGGATCTGTGCTTGCTGGCGGCTCTCCTCCGGCGGGGCGGATCTTCGGCCGACGTACAACAACTACGGCAACAGCGGCAGCGGCAGTATGTGCAGCAGTGACAGCGACAGTCGGGTACGGCTACAACGACAGTCGGGTATGACGACAGTGACAGTCAGGTACGACTGGCCCAGGGGTGGTCGGAAGTGTTAGAGGCGGTTGGAAGGGATCAACTTCAATGGGGGAAGTTGGGGATGGTGAAGAAGATGGTGGTGCGGGCGTATGTGTTGGGTTATCAGGAGGCTGGGGTTGTCCTGTCGGGGAGGGCAGTATCGGAGTACAGCGGCGCTGGAGGTGGTGGTTTGGCACTCGGGTGGGGGTGATCTCGGTCAGGGAAGTAGGGTTACGGCTAGGGTTCCCTTAGGGTGGTGGAGAGAAAAGAGTTTTAGGGTTTCCCATGAGGGGATTTGTATATTTATATGGTGATGGAGTATACGGGCTGGCCTCGGGGTATGGGCCGGCCAGGGCTCTAGGGAGTGGGGGCTGGTCCACATGAAAGTGTTTGTGGGCTGGGTCAGGTCCTGCTTGAGATAAAATTGGCTGCCAAACTAATTAAATTAATAATTAATGTATAAGGAAAAATTACGGATATTGCGTAGCTAAGGTGAGACGCAATGACGAGTATCTAAGGTTGCACAATGGCTAGGGGTTAGTTTGGCATGTCTAAGAGGTGTTCGTGACCTTGGGTGGAAGGTAACTATTGGTATGGTGCTCCAACCTTGAAGCAATATCAAGGTATATTAAGACGTATAATGGACGCACATTAATCCTAATTAATTCCAAATTAATCCTAGTCTATTGATTTAATTCAAATTAACCCTGAGGGGGGTTTACAGACTAAAATTTACGGTATTATCTGATGACATATGTTGATGAGGAAAGTAAGAAAGGTAAAATGTCTACTTTAGTTATGGAGCCTAGAGTTTATCGCACCCACATTAGTTGTCATGGTAGAAACGTAGGAACCTAACTTCGGATGTACATATCTTAGTTATGAATTTAGAGTTTATCGCAGCTATACCGGTTGGCGTGGCAAGGATTCTAGATGACGTGATTATTGAGTTGCATACCTTAGTTATGGAACCTATCGTTTATCGTAGCTATGCTTACTAGCGTGGCGAGGATTCTGAGTGTCATGATTTCGAACAGACGTGTATGATTATCATGTTGTATCTTAAATTTTTTCTTAAAGTATCATCTCAATACTTATCCACTTCTGTTATTATAGGACCTTGTTCTAATCATTTTCTTTCCTAGCAGTAGAGATAATTTCAGTCCTTAGTCCAGTTCCTTTTTGAGCTTTATTTCTTTAAGGATCCCTGTTAGTGTGATAATTGGTGACTTACAATTAGGTCTATATCTTGTATCAGTATTGATTGTTGAGAGTATGGCTTGTGAGTCTGTAAGTGTTTCTTGGTTGGACATGTGAGCAGTAGGAATCAATCTAGAGTTAACCTATAGCGTAGTACCTTGTAGCAATAGTTCTATGATAAGGTGTCATTATAATTAGTATTGGTATTATAGGTAGAATGAGTAAAGAGTATCAGTAATGGTTCCAAGAATTAGTATCAAAGTCAGCATGCCAGTCCTGGATAGTCATAAAATTATGTAGTTGGGTGATCCATGTAAACAATTAAGTATTGAGAAAATTATATTAAAAATTAATGGAGCATGATATTTAATTTGATGGTTGATACTTGGGTGTGTCAAGAGTAAAGAAATGCATATGCATAAAGGAAATTAATGAGTGTGTCATAGTAGGAGGATACCCATAAGTGGATAAAAGAGTGTGAGAGAATAAGAATATATTGTGCTAAGTAGTGAGACTTGTATTACAAATAAAAGTAGGGCCCTGATATGTTATTTGATCTGTGTGTACCGATATATGACTAATGATAGATGTATTACCTGATATTGAGGCAAGTGATATATTAGAAATAATAGATGGAAGAGTGTCTAAAAATTATGTGCATGATGCACAGTGGGTGACATGAGTGTCAGTGTGGGAGTTCATGAAAGTGGAAGCATGAGTATTAGAAAATTCTAATGGTGTATCATGGGTTAAAAAATATCAAGATTGATAATTGAAGGTATGAAGTGTACCACTGATTAGTGTATCAGCCTGTAAAAGATTTAAGAGAAAATACGTATACATCAATCGAGATATGAAACCATATGCCTGCCTTTGAGAGTAAAGTAAAACATGTGGATTATAACTAGTGTAAGTGATCATGAGTCCTAGTGAGTGTGATGAGGTGATCTAATAATGAAGCTAGTGTTACCATACCAATAGTGCTAGTGTTTCTATATCAAGGATTAGTTGAGAATTATTCTAGTAATAGTAAGTACTTCATGTGATAATATTATATTGGTGTATCAATTAATATGGATAAGAAATTATTAGATGCAATAGTGCAAGTAATCCAGGCAGTGCAATATTTAGTATACAGTTGAGGAGTGTAGACAATTGGTGTATCTATGTATATTTTGTGTGTTAGAGACTGTGAGTATATATATACTTAGATAGAGATGGATTTAAATTTATAATTTGAAGATTGGAAATAAAATTTCAATTTGAAGAATTTTGAGGAGTTGAGATTTTATGTTAGTAAAATTTTTGAGGATTCAAATTCAATTCAATAAACATAGTCAAGCTATAAAGATTTTTAGAAGTGATTAAAATTTTATTTCAGTATTTGAATATTTGACTTTTGAGGAAAGTATATACATTTTATCTTAAATTGTTCACGAAGTTAAATTTTGAGGATTTTATTTTGAGGATAAAATTTTATGATGGGTAAGAAATGTATAATAGTATATGAGTGGATGAAGTACATGTGTAAGGATCTGTTGGCTTGAGCATGCCTGAGATGGCACTACAAACTGACTTGGGTGTCCATCTAGAGTTGTATTAAAGAGAGAAGTACTTAGTGTGGTGTGTTGCACTTGGTATACACTTGAGTGATAAGAACAACTAGTATAAACAATTACAGTAGGTAAGAGAGCTTGTAATTGGTGTGCTGTAGTAGAAACAATGGTACCAAAGGATAAGGGTATCAAACTTAGGATGCATCATTAAACCATGGTTGCATTAGTAGGTTCTGTTCTTTCCTTCTGTTCCTTTTTCGTCTATTTATTGATTGATTAATTTCTTAGTCCTGTAGTTTGTATCAATGATTCTCTTGCTAGAATGTAGTAGTAGTAGTACACCTCGATAGAAACTGCAATACCATGATAAAAGTAACCATAACCATGTATGCTTTCTCTAGATTATATATTGTCTGACTGTAGGTAGAATTTTTTTAGACCGTGATTATTGGGGTTTGACCGTAGTGAAGATTAATGAAGAGGTTACGACTTGACAAAGAGAGACAAGGTGCCTTCAATTTTGAGGATAATATTAATTTAAATAAAGAGTTGAGAATTTGATATGGCAGAATTGATAATTTTGTTAAATCATTGATTTTATGAAGATTAAGATATGTGTGAATTTGTCATTAACATTTAAGGAAGTTAAGAAGATTATCATTATATTTATTTGACTGCAAGGTATAAGTTTAAAAATTATTTTGAATATTGTATTTGAAGACTTCGTAAGTATTACATTGTTTTAGTATTGTGTGGATAAAGAAATCGAGAAATAAGATCATTAATGGATTAGATCTTGAATTCAAATTTTGGATGAGATTTTTAAATTTTCTAAATATACATTGATTGGATTTAAATTAAAGGATTGGATATTAAATTTTTAAGTATTTAGATATGAACTTAAAATTTTGGAGAAAATTATGATAAAAATAGAATATGATTTTAAACTTAAAGATTTTCAGGAATATGATACCTATAGAATTATGAAAGTTTTGTGAAATAACAATATGGATTTACTTTATGATTATAGGTTTGATGAATCTAAATTTGATGGAAAATAATATATATAATATGTAAATAGGGGTATTTTTATCATTTTATATATTATAAATTTTGAGGACAAAATTCTTTTAAGGCGGGTAGACTTATCACTACCACATCCTGAAAATAGGGATATTTTTATCATTTTATATATTATAGGTATTATGTGTATTTATTTTAAAAAAATTGCATGATATGTGTGTGTGTGTATATATATATATATATATATATATATACATGTGTGTGTGTGTGTGTGTGTGTGTGTGTGTTTGTTTGTGTGTGTGTGTGTGTATTATATATAGTGTTCATTAATGCATTAGTTAGTAGACTAGACCTAGAAGCCCATTAGATGGAGCCCTGACCGAAATATAGGGTTATGGATTTAATTTGTAATTTTTGGGATTAATTATTCAGGGTTATAATTAATTACCGTAATTTTATTTAATTGTTGCGCCTTACCGTTGCTTCGATAATTAGAGCGCTACACTAGCTAGCCTTCCAAAAAAATTTACACCCCTGTCCTAGACGTGCCAGACTTTTATTTTGATTTTTGTGTGACTCATAAATATGCTTTCTTGTGCTTCATTTTAGCCGCACAATATTCATCATGAACATTTATTTTTAATTCCAAATAAATCCACCTTTGTATCTTTGTGCGTTCCAATCAAAATTGGATATACAATCTCGACCCGTTTTGTGTAACCCAAATTATGACAATATTCTATTCTGAGGCTTCTATGTCCATGACATTTGTGTCCTACCTAATTTTAATCCCATGTACTTCCAATTAATTTTAGAACACTATTTACATTAATTTTAATTAAATTGATTTAAGGACCCAACTTGACCTAAAACTACACCCAACACCAAACCAAATCCCTATTTACACCCTCAAGACTAATACTAAACACCACACACCCTTTTCATCCAACACATCATACCAAATATGGTGTTTTCCCTTATTTAATCCTAATTTTCCCTTTCTGTATAATTTTCTAATTGTTGGGGACTTATTTACAAAAATACAATGATGTGTCACCATCCTATTGATCAAGACCCATGAAGAAATTAACCCTTCTCCCTTTGACCGGTTCAACCCTCTTTCTCTCTCCTCTTTTTGGTTGCACACCATCCTTCATGAGCAATCTAGGCCATCCATTTTAAATGGAGCCATCCTCACCAAACAATACCCTCACCATTATATATATATACATATATATATATTAAACCCCTCTCCCAATGCAAAACCCATCCCAGTATGTACTTGGTCGGCCCTAAACCCTAGGCTACCATTATCATCATCCTCAACATGCAAAACACCTCCCCATTATATTTTTTTATCACTTTTCCTCCATAATTTCTTCACCACCACTAACACAACACCACCTAAATCCTAAAACCTACCCAACCAGCCACCCCAGCCACAGTTCCCACCTTCGGTCACCTTCACTTCCCCTTCCTGGCCTCCGACCTAGCCGGAGCCCGACGGCCCAGCCTGAGAACACCCGAAGCCGATCTCGACCGGAGCCCAACCTCGCCGGATCCTCCATTCATCACCTCCACCACCAGCCTCTATTATCCTCGAGCAGTCTCCCTCTTCGTTCTGCTCTCCTGAATCACCTTCACCGCCGCTCCCCGTTCTTCTCATCATCGGAGCAGCACAGCTCTGCACAGTTCTCCGCGACCACGACCTCCTTGGACCCGCAGCCGACTGCTACTCGACCGGATCTCCTTCCACCACCTTCCATCGGCCCGACCGACCGCTCTCCCTATTCCCCCTGCCTCTCCTTCACCGACCGGATCACGACCGCAAGAACCGCTGCACTTGCCATCCCGACCCGCCTGGACCACCGTGAACCTCGCCAACCCGCCCCCTCGTAGACCAGAAGGCGCTGAAGTCGACCACCTGTACTAGGCCGGAGAAGCCCGCTGCCAACCCACTGATCGCTTGAACCCGCTGCCACTCGTCGACGACCCGCCTGCACGACCGTCGGAGACCCGCTAAAGCTGACCTTGACTGCTGCTTAACCGGCCAGAATGCTGGAGTCGGTCCGCTCGACTGAATCGAGCACCTCCTTCTCGACGATCTCGATACGAACGCCTCATTCCCGTGTACACAGGTTCGAGTTCTCCTTCTGGAGTATATGTACACGTGCACGCATACGCGTATTTCTCATTTGTATGCATACGTATTTTTAGTAGTGGTTTAATATACGTGTATTGTATATTTGGTATAATTGGTATATATATATATATATATATATAGTATATGAATTCAATTACTATATATATATGTATAGTATATGTATTCCATTAGTATATGTATAATTGGTATATATATATATATATATATATATATATATATATATATATATATAGTATATAAATTTAATTAGTATATATACACATATATATATATTATATACGTATTTAGTTAGGGTACATATCTATTATAAGTATTAATGTTATATGTTGGTTAAGACTATGTATATTCATAGATGTACTAGGAGACCCTAGTGTTAATTATGAATATTCCGTAGTTACATTGACCTATGACCATGTGAATTATTAGTAGACTGCCTTGTGTACACTGACGTACTGGCAAGACCCATATTATTTTGAGTGTCTGTTATGCACAGCAATTACAGACGCGACACTCGTGCAGCTAGATGCACATTTTACCCTGTAGATGATAAGTAGCACCCCTAGCGTAGCCTCTGAGTTCACTGTGTTATTGATTGTGTGTGTTAGTATATCAACTGATTTGTATTGTCATTAAATAATGTCTATAGGACTGTTGGATAATTCAGACGAGATCCTGGAAACAGGATATTGGTATTGCCAGCTAAGGACCATAGGCGAGTATATTCTCTGACAGTTTTTATTATGTTAATTATCTCTATGATTCTAGTTGTATAACGTACATAATTCTGACACTGTTGTATACACGAGTTGGCATCATCGAGACCTGTCACGAGGAGTCGTGATTGGAATCTATCGTGCTAGCTGGAGAACGGAGAAATATTAGTAGCTAATGTGATCATACCCAACTCTACTTGCATCATAGCTCACCCATACCTCACGTCGGTACAACCTGACCATTACATGCCTCATAGCCTGTTATGTATGATTAGCCTGACTATTGCTTGCATCATAGCTATCCGAATGGTTAGCCTGACCTTACATGAATCATAGCTAGTCATACATAGCAAGCCTGATCAGTCCCAAGCCGATCACATGATATGCTAATGTTTTACATACTTAGCTAGATGTTCTTGACATGTATCTTTAATATATTGATCTAGCATTCCTTATATTCTAGTGATTGTTCTAGCATCCACTGATATTCCAGTTTATGGTTCTAGTATACACTTGTATTTCTTTTCACTGCTAGTGCACCATTAATGATGAGATATGTTTCAGTATTTCTATTTCTAGTATATTCATGTTCACCAGTATTTCTTATTTCTATTACATATATCCATCTTGTATTTTTTTTATACTGTATTATAGTTTTTGTCAATATTCATGGAAATGTTGTAAGTGCTTGTACTTCGTTGTAATCCTGACTGGATATTTTTTCCAGACTATAATTTAGAGGACTTTTTCCAGCGTACTTGGAGATTTAGATATTATGGATTGCAGGTTAGATTATTTTGTTGTTTAGACTTGTCTTGTATTTCATTTATTTCTTTGATATCTCATCGTGCATAGTTATGTGATTTAGTATTCCTTATTATATTGTGATATCTGTGTCTCCTTATGGAGTTGGATACTCGTATGAGATTGATTAGATAGTATTATGACCTAAACAGCGTTCTACCGCCAATTCTGCCGCCTAGGCTGGATGTACCGAAGTACTCGTGCCCCAAATTCTGGGTGAAGGTCGTGACACAGACAATGCATGAAGTCATAAATCATGCCCTATCTCTTGAACCACAATATCCTTATGTTGCTGCCGGCGCTGTGCATACCTCCAATCACAAACACCATAGCAACGAGAAAAGAAATAACACTGCAAAGCGTCAAAATAACGGTGGTCTTCAGAAAGGGAACCAAAGACCATTTTGTGATTTCTGCAAAAGACAGTTGTAGAAGCATGAAAAATACGCTGGCAAAAGCTACACGGCGTATTGATACAGAGCAGCACAAGCAAAGGCCTTCAGTGCCATCAGGCGTAAGAGCTCAAGGGTGCAGCGCGTCCAAAACCGCTTCGGCGTAGACGGGACCCCCCCATCGCCTCCAGGGCGTAAAAACTCAGCCGCTCTCAAAGCAGCATTAAAATAGCGTACGAGGAACGCTTCGTCTTCCCCAAAATGAACCTGTCAAGTCACGCAGTGAACCTGGCCTCTGACTCCTGACAAAAAGTGCTGCACGACGACCCAGACGACGGCTGAAAACAGGCACAGACCCCTCGGGACGCACACCACAGTATGATGGCGGATCCCTGCATTTAATACAGAGGATTGGGTTAAGATACCACCAAACCGTCGTTTACTAACGTCCCCTCAGCATAAACCGCTCTTTTGCGCACAGAGGGATACGCTGCATTATTTTACACAAGCAGGCATAAGCCGGTTTACGCTCCGCAGTAGACAAACCGCCTGCCACGTCAAAAGTTGCACATCGTACGGGGCTCGAGGCACGTCTCTACGTCTAATTGCACAGAGCGGTGACAGGTTCAGTCAAGGCACGTCTCTGCAACGGATGCACAGAAGGGCTGCAGACCTTCGAAACACGTCTTCGCATTTAATGCACAGGATGATGGCAAATCTCTGTAGAAGATTTGATTACATCTTCGAAAGCCGTGATTTCGGCTAAGACGTCCATGTCAGCACTCAGGCACGGTACGCAGCGGCTTCTACGCCCATTCAAGACCTGCGCCCCTTCGGCTCTCAACGCCTCTTCGGCTCTCAGCGCCTCTTCGGCTCTCAACGCCTCTTCGGCTCTCAGCGCCTCTTCGGCTCTCAACGCCTCTCCGGCTTCAACGCCTCTCCGGCTTCAATGCCTCTCCGGCTTCAAACGCCTCTCCGGCTTCAACGCCTCTCCGGCTTCAACGCCTCTCCGGCTCCTACGCCTACCCGACTTCAACGCCTATCCGGCTTCTACGCCTATCCGGCTTCTACGCCTATTCGGCTTCTATGCCTATCTGGCCTCTGTGCCAGGGTGACAGTCATTTGGCTTCTACGCCAACCGTTTCTACACACGGGATACCTACCTGCGTGGCTCTTATGCCGTGATCTTCGTAGCAATAGTACGCGTTGTGTTCCCTTAGTTGGACCCGCGTCATACGTTCATTCAAAAGATCATCCATACGCAGGCATTGGTTACTTTAACTGTTGTGTAAAAGGGTGTTGTACTTCCCACTCCTCGGTTTTTACACCGACGGAGTGGTCACTGTCACCAAAACTCTATAAATAGAGACCCCTATCAATGGGGAAAAAGGGCGAAAAAAGAATTATCATCCAGGAGAGAATTACCGTCCAAGGAGAGAGAGAGAGAGAGAAAGAGAGAGGGAGAGAGAGAGAGAGAGAGAGCCCGGAGAGCAGGCAAAGAGCAGGGATCGACGACCTTGGCCTCGTGCGTCCAACCTCTTCTGCAACCTTTGAAGCTGCTACCTGTCTTCCACAGCACTTCTTCAACATCGTGTGGTCCAAGGGCTAAAGTGATCGACCGCAGATCAGACACCTATAGCAATTTATACCCAGATTAAATAAATTATACTCCCACATCCTTGTATAGGATTATATTGTACAAGTTTGTTTGTAAACAGAAGGGCGCAGATTTCGCATAAACACCGTCATTAAAATACAATTTCATTCCTTTCGTTTAATACCACAAACAAGATGGCGACTCTGCTGGGGACATCTTTCTCTTCTGACGAGGAAGTAATTGCTCAACACGATACGGTATCCGTGGGAACCGTGAAGAAGACGATGTTCGTTCATTTCGACCAGTCAGCCTACGAAGACATGCTTCGAGCCGGGGGTAGCTCTCGCCCTCTCTCCGTCCAGGACAACAGGAAGCTGCGCAATGTGTGGATGCCCAAGACATCCTCTACTATTCCTGTGGACTCTCCGATCTCTCCGGACTCTCCGATCTCTCCTAACTCTCCGATCTCTTCGGCCCACGAGGTTGTAGCGACGCTCCCTCCGTGCCCCGCACGTAAAATTCAGTCTCCCGCTACGCGCGGTACAGACAAAACTTCGGGCGAAGCCTTAGCGCTAACCCCGAAGAATCCACTGCGCTTTACGCGTAGGAAACAGTCTCCCGCTACGCGCGGTAAAGACAAAACTTCGGGCGAAGCCTCAGCGCTAAACCCAGAAGCCTTCACTGCGCTTTACGCGTAGAAATCTGTCTCCCGCTCCGCGTGGTATAGACAGAACTTCCGATGGTGCCTCGGCGCCAAGACGGAAGAACAGATCTCGCTCCACGTGCAAGACATCATCTGACCTCTATGGTAAACCAGATGAGCGCTTAACATCATGCAGAATATGGGCTACAATCTGAAGCGGAACCAAGGTCTCAACGATGGGAGGGGCAGGCGTACGCCGCTGCTCGGCAACTCTTGCTACCGACAAACTAGCTTCGGGTTAGGATATCCGACCTCCCTTGCGGCTTCTGAAGACGCCATTGCCTCTCCTCAAGGCGGCTCAACGTCCTCCGACTCATCCAACGATCTCGGACAAACATTCTCGATGAATATGGCGTCGACAGATCCCTTAGAGGCAAGCGAACAAGAATCTGAGTTGTTCGAAAATGACGCTTGGGCTCAACACATGGATACACAGTGGGAATTTCGCTTCGAGCAAAGGGAACCTTCCACTAAAGACGAAGTTGTCCAAATCGACGTTGGGGGTGAACTCTCACCAAAGCCAATATTTATCAGTAACTATCTTTCCCCAGCTGAAAGGGAAGAAATCATCCAACTGATAAAAGAATACGTCGACGTCTTCGCGTGGAATTATGAGGATATGCCAGGCCTCGATCCGAAGGTGGCTACTCACAAGCTCAATATTTTGACCGACTCAAGGCCTGTCAAACAACACCAACGCCGGTTCCGCCCGGATATGATGGACGCCATTGAAGCTGAAGTCAAGAAGTTGATAGCCTGCGGCTTCATCCGTGAAGAGCAACATCCCGACTGGGTCGCCAATGTTGTCCCAGTCATGAAAAAGAATGGGAAGGTGCGTATCTGCATCGATTACCGGGATCTAAATGGGGCCTGTCCAAAAGATGAATTCCCTCTTCCTATTACCGACATCATGATCGACAACACCTGCAGTTTCGAACGCATGTCTTTCATGGACGGGTTCTCGGGATACAATCAGATCAAGATGCATCCTGAAGACGAGAAGCACACTGCTTTCCGGACACCACTGGGGGTATATTGCTATAGGGTCATGCCCTTCGGATTGAAGAATATCGGGGCTACATACCAACGGGCCATGAGTAACATATTCCATGAGTATTTACGCAAAACAGTGGAATGTTACGTAGACGACATAGCCGTCAAGAGCCGCCTCAAAGGTGATCACCTCCAAGACTTGAGGACGGTGTTCGAGCTAATGCGTCGCCATCAACTCAAGATGAACCCTACGAAATCATTTCTGGGTGTATCTAGTGGCAAGTTCCTGGGATTTGTCATCACCACCAAAGGCGTCCAGGTGGACCCTGACAAAGTCCAGGCAATCGTAGAAATGCGACCACCCCATAATCTGAGGGAACTTCGGGGATTTCTAGGCCGTCTGGCCTATATTCGGCAATTCATATCCAACCTCTCGGGGAGATGTCAGCCCTTTTCTCACCTCATGAAGAAAGGTGTATCTTTCGTGTGGGACAAAACCTGTCAGCAGGCGTTCTGAGACATCAAACGCTACCTCACCAGTCTGCCGGTTCTGGCACCTCCCGTCATGGGAAAACCATTCTTGCTGTACGTTCGAGCAATGGGTCATTCACTAGGAGCTCTTCTTGCACAGAAGAACGACATGGGGCATAAACAAGCTATCTACTACCTCAGCAGGATGATGGTCGGGGCCGAGCACCGGTACAACCCAGTGGAGAAGGAATGCTTGGCTCTGATGTTCGCCGTCCAGAAGACACGACACTATGTCACCGGACAGACCATTCATATCATCTCCAGGATCAACCCTCTGCGGGTACTAATGAGCAAACCGAGTGTTCTTAACTCCCGACTCGTGACTTGGGTGATGCTATTAACGCCATATGACATGGTATACGTACCGCAGAAGTCCATTAAAGGCCAAGCACTGGCTGACTTCCTAGCTGCCCATCCGATCCCGGAGTCCTCCAAATTATACGAGGACATTCCCGACGAAGTTGCAGAATGTAACTCCGTAATGGAAACCGACGCATGGCAACTCTTCTTCGATGGGGCCTCCAGAACCGGTCCCAAGGGAAACATCGTCTCAGGAGTAGGAGTCGTCCTGGTCACTCCTGATCAGCTCGTCATCTATCGAGCATATTCTCTTAGCGAGCCCTGCTCCAACAATGTGGCAGAATACAACGCTCTGTTAATCGGGCTCCGAGCCGCCAAAGAGCTGGGGGTCGAATCCCTGGAAGCTTTCGGTGACTCTCTTCTTATCGTCAATCAAGTCAGAGGGATATATGAAGTCCGGAATCCAGACCTCATCCCCTACCACCAAGCAACGGTCGAGATAGCCATGACCTTCAAAGGATTCTTCCTTGAGCATGTACCTCGGTCTCAGAATCTGGAAGCCGATGCCCTAGCCAGTCTAGCCGCAGACTTAGCCACTCCTATAAGAAGGCAGGATTCGGTAATCCTTCTTAACAGAGACTTATTCTGTGCGAAGAACAAACTTTACATAGAACGCAGCCATGCTGTGAACACAGATCTCCCCGGAAAGGACTGGAGAAGTCCCTTCATAGATTTCGTCGTATACGAAATCTTGCCGGAGGACCCCAAAGGAGCAATGTCCATCAAGCGACGATCATTACGCTTCTATTACGATGCATCTGCACAATGCCTATATCGTCGGACCTACGACGGATTACTGTTGAGATGTCTGTCTAACGACGAAGCACAGCAGATCATCCGGGAAGCTCACGACGGCGTATGCGGAGCCCACCAACCCGGTCCTAAGCTACAGGATCGCATAAGAAGAATGGGCTATTATTGGCCTACTATGATCACAGATGCGATACGGTATGCAAAACAATGCAGAGCCTGTCAGATTCACGCAAACTTCATACACCGACCATCTGAGCATCTGCATCCTACAGTTGCATCCTGGCCTTTCGAAGCATGGGGTATGGACGTCATTGGTCCCGTTCACCCGTCTTCTTTCCGAGGTCATCAGTTCATACTGGCCATTACGGACTACTTCTCCAAATGGGCAGAGGCAATCCCTCTTCCTGAGGTAAAGGCGTCTAATGTGATCAGCTTCATCAAGCATCACGTTATTTATCGCTTCGGGGTCCCCCGAAGGATAATCCATGACAACGGGCCCCAGTTCGTCAGCCAAGCGTTTCATCGATTTTGCGATAAAAATTGAATACACAATATCGCCTCTACGGCATACTATCCAGCTGCTAATGGTTTGGCGGAAGCTTTCAACAAAACCATTATCAAACTCTTGAAGAAGTTCGTCCCTTCAAACAAAAGAGATTGGAACGAAAAACTGGGCGAATGTCTCTGGGCATACCGCACAACGGTACGAACGCCGACAGGCTGCACCCCATTCTCACTGGTATACGGGAGCGAGGCAGTTCTCCCCATTGAAATCCAGATCCCGTCACTCAGGATAGCCGTGGCTAACGAGCTGACTCAAGAAAAGAATGACCTGTTAAGGCTTCAGGAGCTAGAAGGATTAGACGAGAAACGCCTCCAAGCTCAACAGCGCATCGCGCTCTACCAAGCACGCATTTCCAGAGCTTTTAATCGTAAAGTAAAGGAAAGGGTGTTCAAAGTCGACGAGCTAGTCTTAGCCGTAAGAAGGCCGATGATTCTTACTCACAGGAGTAAAGGCAAGTTCCAGCCCAAGTGGGAAGGCCCTTATGTGATCGAGACAACATTCTCGAACGGAGCCTACAGACTAGCCCAGCCCAATGGAGACCTATTAATGGCTCCTATCAACGACAAATTCCTGAAGAAGTACTACGCCTAATCTCCTCCACTCAGGAGGAATACGGCGAGATTCTCGTAATCCGACGAAACTACTTCAAAGAAGAAACTAGTATAGGCCCACAAATCAGTCATGTCCATATCACCTCTGAACTGTATTTCCTTGGAGAATCTGCCATGTCCATATCACCTCTGAACAGGCTTTCCAAGATTCTGACCATCGATTATCATCTCTGATATCGATCGTCACTTCAACTAACACCCGTACTAAATCTAAGTACGCCAGTGGTGTTAGGTCCACAAAATCTGCTACGTCCATATTACCTCTAGCAGGGCTTGTCCTCAAACCTATTTCTTGCACCTAGGTGCGCAAAAAGCAATAGGCCCACAAATCAGTCATGTCCATATCACCTCTGAACTGTATTTCCTTGGAGAATCTGCCATGTCCATATCACCTCTGAACAGGCTTTCCAAGATTCTGACCATCGATTATCACCTCTGATATCGATCGTCACTTCAACTAACACCCGTACTAAATCTAAGTACGCCAGTGGTGTTAGGTCCACAAAATCTGCTACGTCCATATTACCTCTAGCAGGGCTTGTCCTCAAACCTATTACTTGCACCTAGGTGCGCAAAAAGTAATAGGCCCACAAAACAGCTATGTCCATATTACCTCTGGGCTGTAAACTCTAGTAAAGCCTATCACGTCTATCTCACCTCTGATAGTACTTTACCTACAAAACTTGGCCAAAGCACGTTCTATCATGTCCATATGACCTCTGAATAGACGTGCCCTGCTGAAGTTTACCGAGAGTTTATCACGTCCATACTACCTCTGATACCACTCTCGCCCTAACCTGTCATTTACATTCCGAAATAATGGGTCCAAAGTTAGGAAAAAGTCTCTTTTTATTCCCAAAAAAGAACAAAATTATATCTGGGAAAGCAAAAAAAAAAAAAAGGGGCAAAAAAGAGTACATCATTGCGGTAGAGCAGTCATGTCACGGAGCTGCCGCGCTAGCACGGCCATCCTCTCGTCCCTAATGGCCAGAGCATCAGCACGGGCCCGCTCCATCAGTGCCTCATTGTCACTCGAATGGGACAGCTCGGCTATCGTTCGATGCACGCCCGCACAGGCACCTTCCGCGCGATCCAGATCCCGCCGTGCTGTGCTCAGTCGACCGGCCACCACATCCAAGCCTGCCAACGACTGGGAAGCCCACTCTTCTGCCTGAGCGAGTTTCTCCCTCAACCTGTGAATCCTCGCTACATTCCCCTCGTGCTCGGATTGGCACGTTGTCTGGAGGGCGAGGATCTCATCCACGACGGCTTTCCTCTGAATCGCCTCCAGCTGGCGAGTTCGAAGGAGTTCCTTCAGGTCTTCCATCCGTTTGGCAAGATGCGCAGTCATAAAACCGTATCTGGTCTGGGCCTCAGCATCAAGACTGCCCTGAGCCAACCGCAAATACTCGTTAATGGGTTGTTCTAAACCATTAACCATCGCCTCCAGGGCATCGGCTCCCCCGGAATCACCGAACTCCCTGACAACCCCGATCGAGAACTGGGCAGTTCTCTTCAGGCGCTCAAAATCCAGACTCTTCGCCAACACCATTGATATCATCGCTCCCAAACCGGTATAAAAGAGGCTGGTATATTGCTCAGTCAGCGCAACTAAATTCGACTGAACGCCAGGAGAGACCGCGATATCAGCGAGTCCCCCACCAGAGACGATTGCAGACGAGGTAGCCACAGCTGCCGCCTCGACGGTTGGTGCGACCGAAGGCAAGGTCACGGTGACAGGCTCATCCTCCTCTCGAGGCGACGAAACCACTCCGGGCGAGCTAGCCCCCGAAGGTGTTTTCTCCTCAGGATCAGGTGCCTCCGTATCACCACCAGGGGCCGGAGCAGAGCCGGAAGGCGGCTCAACGCTACACTCCCCGTGGGCTCCATCCCCTGAGAAGAAAGAACCCGAAAGTCGACATCAGTACAACGGTAACCTTTCTAAAAGGAGACATGAAAATGATATTTACCCGGGGCCAATGGTATATATGGCGCATCTGCAGCCGAGGCAGCTAAACCTCGCTCTAAGGACGCAATGCGAACTATCATACCTGGGGAAGGAGGTGGACCAACTGACATCGCCCGGAATTCCGCCAAATCTCCACCAAGACGCGGTCGAGGTTCGTCAACTGGAATCTCGCTAGGCACAGCAGGAGCTTTATCCGTTGCGGGTCCAGGGAAGGATCCTCCCATCTGCCATGGCCACCTAGGCGATCTCGTTCCACTACCCGGAGCAGTAGCCACAGCAGCGACCCCTAGCGAAGATCCTCCGGCGCCGCCAACCGAAACCATAGAGGGTCCCTCTCTAAAAGGCGAGGAACCTCCAGCCAAAGACTCATCCCCGACATGGGGAGATGTAGGCCCACTCCCGGTAGCTTCGACACCAAAAATGCGGAAAGGACGAGCAACTGTCTCCTTCCTCCTCTTACGAACAGAAGCCTCCTTAGGAACAGGCGCCCTTCGCTTCTGAGGAACTACCAAAGCCCCCGCAGGCGGAGGCACTTCACACCCCGGCATCGACTCTAGGGGTTCATCCGGGGTATCAAACTTCTCACCCTCATCGGGAGAAACCGAGGGAACTTCAACTCCTCCCCCGGCAATGGGAGAGGACACCCTAAGACTTCCGCGTATGTCAAAATCGCGGTGGAAGGTGTTGATCGCCACGTAAAACTGGGCGTAAGAATGAAGGATACGCAGCTCCGTAGAGGGGGTGACATCCGGCACGACGAAGGCTGCTCCTGTGCAACCCGTGGTGAAATACCGCCATCCTCTGGCTCCATCAATGAGCCCGCCTCTGGACCTGAAGCTGGTGACGGCATTGCCCACGTGCAGCTGGCCGTACCCAAATTGCCTGGCGAACCGACTAGGCAAATAAGGCTCGAAGAAGCAATGGTCTTCACTCCTGTACAGGAGATGGGAGGGTCTAATGCAGACCAGCCAATTAAAAGCCTCCGGAGAAAGATCGGTCTTCTCTCTACCCGAGTCCTCAAGCCTCATCCCTAATTGATGGCGATCTACGGGAGGGAGAGTACAGAGGAACTTCCAGCCATGGCTGAGGTTCAATGCCAGCCGACAATCTAGAACGGTGTCCACGTTCCAGGGAGAATCCTTGTAGTTCAACAAGAAATTTCCTCCTGAGCTGCTACCAGAGCCAGGAGACATCACCCGGGGATTGTGCAGAATTAACCAACCCATCAGATACAGGTATGGTAATTCCACCCTGGGAAAACTCTCACGCCAGGCTTCATCAGCAAGCAACCCATCGGTCAGAGCTCTCAAACCCGCCTGTATACGGCACACCATGGCAGGAAGCAAGCCCAGTCTTGCCCCGAACACCAGGCACACTGCCGGCCACAAGATATTCCGGTGAATGCGGTCCGCGGACGCAGTACCAGGCACTACTATTCGACGCAGCCATAACGAGAGGAAACCAGCCAGCTGGGCTTCCTTGGATAGAGACCTGCGACAGCGCCTCAGGTAACTACGGGCCGTAGTACCTTCGGGGTACTTCCCTACCCTCTCAACGAGGATCTGGTCCGAAGCTTTGGCCTCCTCCATAAGGCCATCCACGACCTGGGCACTAAGCACGCCCAAACAGTTCACGGGCTTATTCTTGCCCCCCGAAACTTTCTCCAACCTGGCAGCTCTAGCTCGGTGGAAGAAGAGGTAGGACATCCACTTGGTAGTGTGGGCCAAACCAGAGGGCTCGTTGTAAAAAGTGGTGCAGGCGAGATATTGGCACATCAGCTCCTGATACACATCCGCCACCCGAGGGTCCGAATCCCCCAACTCCCAGTTGGTGGGAACATACTCTTCATACGGAGTATCCCCCATCGGCAGCCTCGAGACAACCGCCATCTCATGAAGGGCCAATCCCAACTCCCCCAGTGGAGTGGCAAAGGTCCCAGTGAGCGAAACGTATCGCTCCATCAGTGCCAAGAACAAATTAGGGTTGGGAGGCAACCCGTCGCTCGTCGCGCTCACAGCGGCATACAACCCAATGCCCTCTAGCTCTTGCCGAAAGCGCTTCAAGGCCAAGTTAACTAGGCTGGTCCATCGGAGGTTTGCTGGGATGACCCACCCATTACACCGAGGATTCTCCTTGGGGTACACCCCACCTCGTCCCATGAAGCTGTTACAGAAAGTCGACAGTTGGACTGGCTGGATCACAGAGCTGTCTTCGCTCGGGACGCCACCCGGGTACAATCCTCGGAACAACGTCACAGGACCAGAAGGACGACTGACAAACGATCCCTGGTCAGCTCCTTTCTGATGAAAGATCTTCCCCGGCTTGCCATGAAGATCGGGAGTCAACGTCCACGACATCTCTCTGGGATGAGTGGCATGGAAGAAAGCCGAGATGGGATAATCCCTCGGCATCGTCGGCAGGTACAGAACCAAGCTCTCGACAGCAAAGACCCAAGGTTCCCTCTTAGGCTTCGTCTGGGACCGCTTGTCGATCATGTCCCCGAAAAGGAAAGCCGGCTTTATGTACCGCTCTCCGTCTACATACGTCAGGGGCTCCCCATTGATCATACTCAGCAGTGCCCGCTCGCCTTGAGCCGCCAACAAAAATCCCCTTCCCTCAGGATACTGGGATCCGGAGAGGGGAAATGTCACGTGGGACAAGTCCTCCAGGTAGTTCGAGTGCAGCATCCCGGCGGAGGAACCCATCACCTCGGTCAGCGGAGACTCACCCAGGTTAACTACAAAGGTGCAAAAAAAGTATGTCATTTCAAAAATCTTGCACAAAAATACAAAACCAAAGAAACGACAAACTGTGCTCTACGCCAGGATTGTACGAATTCGGTTATTATACGCCGGGAGTCCCCTCCACAAACGTAAAATGCTTATTTTACGACAAACGCCAGTTTTCGGTAGCCAGAGCTTTTACGCTCGGAACTGCGAAAATGTGGAGCTTCTACGCCGGCACACGAGAAATGTGGGCATAAAAGATGAAAACGCCTCCGTGCATCATCTTCCTCCGAGGAGGCTATCAGCACAGAAGATGACCTAGCGCGGTCACGTTCAACGTGTGCGAAGGATTTTTCGTTATTCTTGTCAAAAGCTCTACCTCTCAGACCGGGTGCGCTGCCCGTCGGCGGGATACTATCGGAAGGAAGTCCACCTTGCCCGACCGAAGACTCCCTCGCTGGGGTAGTTGGAGAAGAAGAAGAACCTATGCTCTTCCCCTTAGCGGAGGAGGTTTGTTTCGTCGCCATTTCTGAAAGCTCGAAGTGCTCAGTGAAGGAATGAAGGAGAAAGCTTGAACAGTCAAGAACTCTCGAAGACGGATGAAAAGTTTTTCTCTCCAAAAGCTTGGGATATATATAGAGTCCGGATCGACTCCTCGAATCCTCGGACGGACTCCTCGAGACCCTAACCAAGTCTCACATTAATAGTCGGATATGATTGGGTGCTACGTCAACCCACTACCCTCGAAAGACGGACAGTCAGCGAATTCGAAAAATTCTTCGCACAAGACAGTTCAGCAGTTCTACGCTAAAGGAGCTTTCTACGCTCGACAGCAACAGATCTACGATTTTACACTCGCAAGCTACAAGTCTATGGTTTTTCTCGCCCGGATGCCTTTGCGCTCGGTAGCTTTTACGCTCGAGAGGCGACGAACCTACGGCTTTACGCTCAGCAGATACCAAATCGATGATCTCACGCTCGGTGGCGCTCAGTTTACGCTTAGAAGCAACAGATCCGCAGAACATCACGCTCAAAGAAATTCTCTTTTCAGGAGCTACAGATCCACAAGTCCTACGCTAAAGGAGCTTTCTACACTCAACAGCAACGATTCTACGGCTTTACGTTCAAGCAGCTATAAGTCTATAGTTTTTTTCGCCCGGATGCCTTTGTGCTCGGTAGCTTTTACGCTCGAGAGGCGACAAACCTACGACTTCACGCTCAGGAACCACAAGTCTACGACCCTACGCTCGACGGTGTTTTACGCCCAGACGCTACAGACTGAGGATTTCACACTCCGCGACTTTCCGCTTATCCAGAACAGTCCCCGACCCGGTCAAGTGCAAAGAGTTCACACAGAAGATACTCGTTCTTGACCCCAAGTACCCGAAACGGACAGAGTACAACCATTAAGAAATTACTCTTTTTGGGTCCCAAAATTGGAGGTTCATCCGGACTCCAGTCTGAACATCTCGTCTGTCAAAATGACAAAGCTCAGCCAGAATCCTCGACCCTGTTTCAAGGGAGTTCCGAGAGATCATTCTTGAAGACGAAGACTGAGCAAGCTCTGCTCATCAGAAGCAGCAGTTCAGAACTCTACGCAGTTCCTTAGTCCTAGCAACAGGACAGTTCTAAGTGTTCAAAATGCTAAAGCAGCGCTCTATGCACTATCCGCTGCACGAAAAGAACAGGACAGAACCTAGTACTCTCTGTACAGAGTCGCATAAAGTATCAAACGTGTCGAAGTTGCACACATTCAGACTTCACAGCAACGTATGGCAAGTGATCATATGAAGAAAAGACGACTTTATTGAAGATTAAAATCATGATTACATATGAGGGAAATCCTGTCTACAGGGGTTTTTTCTTCACTTTTCATGGTTACATATGAGGGAAAATGCCTCTATTAGAGGTTTCCTCATCATCGTCTGAAGATCGCACCGAGAGGCTGTTCTGACAGGTTCTCACATCGGTGAAGGTCTTCCTCTTCTTCTAAGAAGATGATCACCGGCGGACAAGACAGAGTTGGGGCTTGCATAGATTTTACAGATCCCCTACTCCGTGCACCGCTCAAACCGGGACAGCACGAGTCTGTCTGACTCTCGTCACCGGAGGTAAGAGGAGAAGGCGCCAGTTATAGGCAGCACGGTCAAGAACGACCGTTCCTCTCGCCAGACGCAACGCCATACAAAGTTGCTGATTATCCCGAGCAAGGGAGGCTAAGATATCCTTCCATGATCCATCGCTGAAGTGGACACTTGCTCGAAGATGCCATCTTTTTTGGCTCCCAACATGCTGGAAGAACATGATCTCCTTCTTCCTCAGATCGACCCGATGAACTCCGGCGATCATTTTAGCATGGTGATGGGAATATGGAAAAACAGGTTAACCCCCCCCACCTTTTTATAGGCAAAAGAGATCACAGCGGTCCCCAATAAATCTGCCATAAAGGCCGCACCGACCGTTTCAACGCTCCATTCAGAAACATTTCGAGTCACGAGGGGCCATTCATGCTTCATTCAAAGCGTTTCAAATTCCAAGGAATTTAAAAGCTTTGAAGGGGGTCTTGTAGAAGCATGAAAAATATGCTGGCAAAAGCTACGCGGCGTATTGATACAGAGCAGCGTAAGCAAAGGCCTTCAGTGCCATCAGGCGTAAGAGCTCAAGGGTGCAGCACGTCCAAAACCGCTTCGGCGTAGATGGGACCCCCCCCAATCGCCTCCAGGGCGTAAAAACTCAGCCGCTCTCAAAGCAGCGTTAAAATAGCGTACGAGGAACGCTTCGTCTTCCCCGAAATAAACCTGTCAAGTCACGCAGTGAACCTGGACTCTGAATCCTGACCAAAAGTGCTGCACGACGACCCAGACGATGGCTGAAAACAGGCACAGACCCCTCGGGACGCACACCACAGTATGATGGCGGATCCCTGCATTTAATACAGAGGATTGGGTTAAGATACCACCGAACCGTCATTTACTAACGTCCCCTCAGCATAAACCGCTCTTTTGCGCACAGAGGGATACGCTGCATTATTTTACACAGGCAGGCATAAGCCGGTTTATGCTCCGCAGTAGACAAACCGCCTGCCACGTCAAAAGCTGCACATCGTACGGGGCTCGAGGCACATCTCTACGTCTAATTACACAGAGCAGTGACAGGTTCAGTCAAGGTACGTCTCTGCAACGGATGCGATGAAGGGCTGCAGACCTTCGAAATACGTCTTCGCATTTAATGCACAGGATGATGGCAAATCTCTGTAGAAGATTTGATTACATCTTCGAAAGTCGTGATTCCGGCTAAGACGTCCACGTCAGCACTCGGGCACGGTACGCAGCGGCTTCTACGCCCATTCAAGACCTGCGCCCCTTCGGCTCTCAACGCCTCTTCGGCTCTCAGCGCCTCTTCGGCTCTCAACGCCTCTTCGGCTCTCAGCGCCTCTTCGGCTCTCAACGCCTCTCCGGCTTCAACGGCTCTCCGGCTTCAAACGCCTCTCCGGCTTCAATGCCTCTCCGGCTTCAACGCCTATCCGGCTTTCAATGCCTCTCCGGCTTCAACGCCTCTCCGGCTCCTACGCCTACCCGGCTTCAACGCCTATCCGGCTTCTACGCTTATCCGGCTTCTACGCCTATTCAGCTTCTATGCCTATCTGGCCTCTGTGCCAGGGTGACAGTCATTTGGCTTCTACGCCAACCGTTTCTACACACGGGATACCTACCTGCGTGACTCTTACGCCGTGATCTTCGTAGCAATAGTACGCGTTGTGTTCCCTTAGTTGGACCCGCGTCATACGCTCATTCAAAAGATCATCCATACGCAGGCATTGATTACTTTAACCGTTGTGTAAAAGGGTGTTGTACTTCCCACTCCTCGGTTTTTACACCGACGGAGTGGTCACTGTCACCAAAACTCTATAAATAGAGACCCCTATCAATGGGGAAAAAGGGCAAAAAAAGAATTATCATCCAGGAGAGAATTATCGTCCAAGGAGAGAGAGAGAGAAAGAGAGAGGGAGAGAGAGAGAGAGAGAGAGAGAGAGAGAGAGAGAGAGAGAGCCCGGAGAGCAGGCAAAGAGCAGGGATCGACGACCTTGGCCTCGTGCGTCCAACCTCTTCTGCAACCTTCGAAGCTGCTTCCAGTCTTTCACGGCACTTCTTCAACATCGTGTGGTCCAAGGGCTAAAGTGATCGACCGCAGATCAGACACCTATAGCAATTTATACCCAGATTAAATAAATTGTACTCTGACATCCTCGTATAGGATTACATTGTACAAGTTTGTTTGTAAACAGAAGAACCCCGTCATTGAAATACAATTTTATTCCTTTTGTTTAATACCACAAACAACAGTGGCACACTATCGACAAATGTTACAACAAGAAAAGGCTGTGCTTCAACTTTGGCGGATAAAGCCACATAGATCGGGATTGTCCACTTTCTACTAAGCTTCTACATCAACGTAATATTTCCTAGTGGTAGGTTCTATTACTAATTTTCGTTGATGAAACTTTCAATTAGTTGGGTAGGATATGGTGCCCCATTTCCCCTAATTCGGGGAGCGCAGCTAAGAAATACAAAGACAATATCGTACGACCGGGATAGATTGAAACAAGAACCCATCCTAGTTATGGATTTGCTTTTTTGGAATCGATTCTTATATTCAGTGGACCGTGCCCCCAGGATCGACTTAGCGGCAGAGTCAGGACGGACCTCTCTGCTGCATCTTTTGTTGTCTCAATTTTTGCTGTCGCTTGTTGCTTTCGTGCCTTGAGTTAATTTTTGGATTTGCTTGCATTTCTTGAACGGTTTTGATGGATTTCATTATTTCTGTTTGTTGAACTACACTTTAATTCCGAGATTGGAAAGAGTAGAAGAGGTATTGATCAGCTATTCAAGGCAATGTGGGTGATCGAGTAGTAGACGACGCACGAACGGAGTTCTGAAGCACCCATTTTCTTCTTCCTTCCAACCAACTAAGTAAGTGGCTTATATTTGATTCAGTTAGCCCTTCTTTCAAGTCTTTATACCTAAAAATCTTGCATTCTTGTTTGTCCTGATCAAACGATACCAAGTAATAATTAAAATATGTCAAAATAAAAAGGAATAGACTTGAATTATTATGCTTATCAATCAACTTATGAACGGTTACCTTATTTCATGCTAGTTCATTTAGAATGTTCATTGTATGCTTCAATTTTAGTTAGAATGTATACATCTTCACTAAATTGTGCTATGCATATAGAACACCCTTTGCTATGCTATATATTGATCAGAAAGACTATACAAAATCGTTTATGTTATGTAACATGTATCGTGCTAGTATTTCCTCGAATTTAAATGAATGTTGTTTGATCACGGACAACTTGTGCACAAGGTCTTATTGTTTCTGCGGACGGTCGTCGGGGCACTGGGACCGATCCGATCTGGACGGAACATTATGTATAGTCGCATGTTATAGGGCAAGGTGTTATGTAGTGGGGCTCGCCACCTGCATTTTATATCATTTTTGTCTTAAGACTATAATACGTCCCTTCATGGCATTATGATCCTTTCGTATATTTAAACCTGTTGTAAGCTAACTTGTGTCTTCGTAGTAGGGAAGAACAAGGTAAGTATTATGCAGGTGATTCAGACAAGCAGGTAAAAGTCACTGAACGGTGGCAAGTTCATTTTAGTAAATTCTATATAGTGCTTGCTTATAAAATGAACTAAGTCAAGATAGAAAGACCACAAAAATATGTGTGCTTCATATAAACAACGTGTTGATTGGTATAGTTGGGTTAGCTTACCTTTACCAGTACATTTTGATGCATTGACCCTCACTGAAATAGGTTCCCCGCACTAAGGAGAGCCGAGCGAGGAGCAGAAGTCAATCCCCGATCCAGTCCAACTGTAGGCGCGTCTTGATCGTGCCAACTTTTGATGCATTTGAAGACAGGAGCTGGGAACCTAAATATAATATAGCTCATAGGAAAGGTCGTAGTTCCACTAGGAGGTCTTATATTTTGAAGTTTAGTAAAGGGATGTAATGTACAGGACAACTATCTCATTTTGTGTCAACTCTTTTGTAAGCCCGTGCGGCAACCCTTATGACTCGTTCAAGAGTTTGTAATAGATGTTCATTATCAATAAAGAGAACTTTTCCATGTTTCAACTGTGTTTCAATTTTTCTGCATACTCTGAATATGTGCTCGCTATGCAAAATATCGTTAGCCTTATACGGTGCGCAACCTAGGCCTGTACGACGTCACGCTGGACAACTATCGATTCCCCGGAATCGGGGTATGACAATGAGGATCCAGAACCAACAATAGGCAGTATCGGAGGAGCACTCCATCTACCTCGGGACCTGTCGAACCCTCCGCATCATCCTGTCATACCTGATAACAATATATGATGAATAAAGAAATATACAAATATATAGTACATTCTACAACCAAAATATTATGCATATCTCACAGCATTCATAGAATTATACAGTAAATAACTAGTGGTATCACAAGTCTAAATAGATAGTATATTCTACAGTCAATGTATAATACATATCTTTGTTAAAATAGTACATTCTACAGTCAAAATATAGTATATTCTACTGGCAAAAAATTTATTTTCAATTATCTTCAGAAAATTTATCTTGTTCGCCTTCCTCGTCCTCCTCTTTCTCTTCCTCCTCATCTTCACTTTCATCTACTTCGTCATCGTCTTCATCTTCCTCTTCAAATAATTCTATATCTTCTACATTATTACTCGTGTAATGAGTATTTTCCGTTGAGTCCACATCTACAATGATTGTTACAAGAGGTAGCTCGTCCTCCTGATAAGCTATTTTGTCAATATCGAAGGTATTTCTAGCTTTAGTTTTGCATACTGCCCACCAATTCGACCTTGCTGTCTCCCGTCTAGGATAACTTGTGAAGTACACGAACTGAGCCTGACTTGATAGGACAAATGGTTCGTAGCCTTGATATCTACGCATGTAGTTTATATCCACAAGGCCGTGCTTGTCAATTTTGCAACCTTGATCTTGAATCGGATCAAACCATTCACACTTCAATAGCATAATCTTAGCAGGTTCTGTGCCATAATTATATATCAACTCCACAATCTTTCGTAAGATGCCAAAGAAATCATTGTCTAGATCGACGTCTTTATAGTTCAAAGATTTGATACATAAACAACTATTTTTTATGGAATCAAGATCCAGAAAGCTCTCTGATCGGAGCATTTATTGACTTGAATCTAAAACCATTCATAAAGAAACTTAGCCATATTTTGACAGCAGTAAATGCTTCCTTAGCTAGAGTTCTAATAGATTCAGTCTCGGATGTTATTAGATGATCGACCTAAATATCAAAGTAGCGATAGTAAGTTATTTATTGTGCAAGTACAGAGAGAAAAAGTAATTACCAAGCTCCTTATATATTCGCTCAACTAAGAAGGAAAATGGCATCTCATTTCTTGTTCTACTTCTTCGTCTGTTATATAGGGTCTAACCGACCTCAACTCATCATTATATGTGCTGAAAAACAACGAAGCAACCGCTAATTAGTAGCATAATAGTAGCTTATACTATTATATTGAGATGATGTAAACGTGGCCATATTAATTACTTACCCCTCTAGCTTCTCCACTTTATCCTCGTCGTAATTAAGTAATATATACAACTGAGCAGCCCTTAGCTCGTCGTCATTCAAATATCTTTTTTTTATTTTCTCCGAAGGCTTTTCGGACGCATTGAATACTTTGAGTATTGCATCATTAGATTCCTGATATCCGTCCTGATTTTTTGGAGCTCACATTCTATTAATAGCAATATGAGATTTGAAATACGTCGAGCAAACGTTTGTAATCTCCTCGAGAACATAAGCTTCACAAATAGAGCCCTCAACACGTACCTTATTTTTAACTTTCTCTTTAGGTGATTCAGATGCCACTCGAAGGGGTACATCCACCGATAACCGATAGGACCACCAACACGTGCCTCATAGAAAAGATGAATTGAATACTCCATAGAGTCGAAGAATCTAGGAGGAAATACCTTTTCAAGCTTATATAATGTTACCGCAATGTCCTTCTCTTGCTTTTCTAGACGATCGATGAGCAACTTAGTAGAACAAAGATCTCAGAAAAATATGCTAAACTCTGTCAATGGATCCCAAATGACCTACGGTAAAAAATTCCTGAAATACAATCAGAATTAACATCTCCATGAATACATGACAATCATAGCTCTTCATACCCGCCAGTTTATTCTCCTTGAGGTCGACGCTTTTTCTTAAGTTTGACACATAGCCGTCTAGAAATTTTAGACCCTGAATCCACCTACAGTCTTCCTTTATCCTCCGTCTCCTGTAAAAAAACTGACTTAGGCTGCTTTAACTTTCCATTCTCCTCCTCTATCAAATGCAACGCAGGATGTCTACATATTTCTTCTAAGTCCAACCTGGCCTTCAGATTGTCTTTCGTCTTCCCCTTTACCTCTATTACAGTATTAATTATGTTATCAAACACATTCTTCTCGATATACATGATATCAAAGTTATGTCTGATCAGATTGGTGCTCCAATATGGTAGATTCCAGAATATACTTCTCTTTATCCACTTATGGATGCGACCAAATCCATCACACTTGTACCCCTTAACAGGCTCTTCGATAACAATTGGTAAATCTTCTACCTCTTTTTATATCGTGTATCTGGACTACCTTGGCGGTGGATTAGATTTCTCTATAACGCCCACACGAAAAGTATTGCTATTCCTCCGGTACGGATGATCCTTCGGTAGAAATTGTCGATAAAAATCGAAGAAGCATGGTTTGCCTCCGTGTTTCAAACGAAAAGCCTTTGTACGGTCCATGCAATACGAACATGAGAGACGACCATGAGTACTCTAACCCGATAATATTTTATATGCCAAAAAGTCGTTGATGGTCCATATAACTGCTGCCCTTATCTGAAAATTCTGCTTTCTGGAAACATTGTACGTGTTTGCACCTACTTTCCGTAGTTGATTCTACTCATCTATCAAAGGCTGTAAATATACATCGATGTTCCTCTTTGGATTGTTTAGACCAGGGATAATAATAGTTAGGAACATATACAAAGTCTTCATGCACATCCAAGACGGTAGATTATACAGAGTGACGATCACAGGTCAACACGAATACTGGGAGCCTGAAAGTCCGAATGGGGTAAAAGCGTTGGAGGAGAGTCCCAATCTGATATTACGCAGATCTGAAGCAAAATCTGGATACTCTCGATCAAAGTGCTTTCATGCTTCTCCTTCGAGTGGATGATCCAATACTCCTTCGATCTGTTTCCGCCTGTGCCAACTCATATTTTCTGTAGTCTCATTTACCATAAACAACCTCAACAACCACAGCGTCAAATGCAAGTAGTACATCGAATCTGTAGGCTTCTTTGCACCAACATACTTTCCTCCTCCAGTAGCCTTGTAGCGATCAGCACCATAGAATTTGTACGCATCTTCATCCTTGTTGTCTTTGTAGTAAAATATACACCCGTTGCGACATGCATCAATTTTCTTATATCCCATACAGAGCGATCTCACCATCCTCTTAGATCGGTATAAGTCTTTAGGCAACTTTACATTCTCTGGTAAGATCTCTATAATCAAATCCATTAGTCGGTTATAGCATTCTTACGACATGTTAAAATCGAACATGATGCTCAATAATCTTGTAACAACCTCCAACGGTGAATGATCTTCATAACCAGGATATAATAGAGTCCTTGCATTCTCCAATAACTTCATAAACTTTGCAACATCGGTATTCGGTGCCTCCTCAGCTGCATCATGATTGTCCGGATCAAAACTAGGCCCCGCCGAATCAAAAACTATGCTCACCCACCCGTCGTCGTAAGCAGCGTGGTCGTGGACATCCATATACGGCACCACATAAGGTTCTGACTTTGATGCTAAAGACACAAGTTCTTCTTGCGTAGTCCACTAATTGTAATTGGGCATGAAACCCTTCGAGTACAGATGATATATAACCTCCACTTATGGATGATATTTCAAGTTGCGATATCTCACACACAAACACTTAATTTTGGTACCATCCATGTACTGAGGGAACGCCTTGGTGAACTGTAAGAACTGTTGTACACCCTCAATGAACTCTTTCCGCACATCGCACATGTCATCAGGATGATGGTTGTACATCCACGAACGATGATGCAGATAGTAATTCATATCTATTTTTAGATACTTCTTCAGCAAAAATGAATATACAATTACCTTCTAGTATATACTCATATAGTACATGCACTGATACTCCTAGTCATAGCATATATAGTCATCGTTAAATATAGTACATGCACTAATACTCACTACTACCTTCAAATATGGTTTTTAAGTGATTGAGTGAGCTCGGGTCACTAGGGAGAGAAGTTCATAGTTTTTAGTGTGTATTATTTGGCAGTGATCAACTGAAGGAAGAGCAGTGTGCAGCTTTGTGCTAGCACAGCAAGGGGGAGCATAACTGAGTAGTGTACATCTCTATGCTACCACAATACAAGGGGAAACATACAACAGTTTATAGTAGTAGCAGCTAGCTGTACTGTACAGTACAGCATTGAGGAATCAGTGTGCAGTAATACTGTACAGTGCACAGTAGGAAGGATGCACAACAGCAAGTAAACTCAGCAAGTAGCAGCAGAGCCAGTGCACTACAAAGCCTTCAATAATAGGTTTAGCAGTCTGCATTAGCCAATACAATAGCTCGTGTAGCAAGAAGCATCAGTCCAAGTTGGATGCGAGTTCTAGAAGAAGCCAATACCGTATATCGTGTCTTGGCATTAGAAATCAGATTTAGGAACCCACTAAATTAAATTTGGTTGTGGATCATATACAATCTTGAACTTTCATAAAAATATTTACCTCAGCTTTATATATGCATTATTTCTACAAAATATATGTTGGTACATTCTACAAGCTTTTGGCTCACTTTACTAAACACTGGATTAATTATTTGCATTAGAAATTCAAGCATGAAGTGTAAAAGCATGAAACATATCTATCGAGGTAGATGAATCACAGTAAATAGGAAACAAATAGCCTAAATCCAGCAAGCTTCTATATGGGATCTAAGGATATCAAATTTAAAAAATATCCACATAACTCATAGACTAAAAGTTTAAAGTACACCTTTCTTAATTAATAAACATAAGTTATGTTTCCAGGTAAGTTCAAATAAAAATGCAAGATAAAAGTTGCATTCCTTTCTTGAGAGTAGCAAGGTCTTCCTGCTGATTTAGACTCGACCAATAAGAAGAAAAAAATCTATAATTACCAAATAAGTTCATCACGTATATTTGGTGTAACTCTCATATATTTAACAAGAAACAGCCTTCAACCTTACTCCTCGGGTTCTCTTCCTAATTTGACCTTCTCGAGCTCTACTAAGATACATTGTGTTCTTGTGATTTGTCTTTCTTCGTTCGTGTTCATACTTCATATTGATAATAATTTTCAATCCTTCAATTTTATAATTTATGTTAATTTTAATGATTCCTTTAGGCTAATTCTATTATGATGTTTACCTTCTAATTCCTTGATTTGTGAGCTAGTTGTTAGGATTAGTTTTTTGGTTTTTTTTTAGCGGTTATGGTTATCTTGGTTAGCTCTTACTAACATTCTGCTGAGCAGTGTTTCTTATTTTACTGTGTTTAGGTTGATTTGGGGAATTATTTTGTTTATACATCTATTTGTATGGCTTGAGATGGTTGTGTTCATGCAGCCCTTCAGATTTGTTAGTGTGTCTGCGTGCATGTGTGTGTGTGTCCGAGTTAGGGTTAGGGTTAGTGTGTGTTATGTCATTTCGTGTCATGTTGTAATGTGTCATATTAGAGAGAGAGAGAGAGAGAGAGGAACTCACCGAGTGAGGAGGAGGGGAGCTAGAGAGAGAAGAACGCCGGAGGGAGGAGGAGCAGCCGGAGGGGGGAGGACGCCGGAGAAAGGAGGGGAGTCGGAGAAAGGAGGAGCTGATGGAGGGAGAAGCACCTCGGAGGGGGAGGACACCGTCGGAGGGGGTCGCCGAGGTGGGGCGCCGGGATGGGGGGTGTTTAAAATTTTTGGGATTTCGAAGGAAATAGGGGGAAGAGAAATTTGTCAAACCCTATATGAAATAAATTAGCGACGTCGGTCTATATCTCGCTAAACGTCGCGGATATAATAATATATTGTGACTTAAATATATAAACATCGCTAAAATTAAAAAATTAGCGACGTTTAGCGACTACATAGCGACATATTATATATTTATAATAATTATAGTCGATAAACGTCGCTCCACGTCGCTATCAACGACGTATTGCGACATTTTATATGGACGTCACTAAATACCTATAATTCAATGACATTTTATTTTGATGTCGCAAAAAACTTCGCAAATCCCGCAATTTTTAGTAGTGAAAATAAAGTCATAATATAACTAGGAAAGTGGTTTCAGCAGGATTTTCGTGCACAACCTAGTTGCCTTAAATTCAAGTCCAATTTTGAACTTGATGCATCTAATATCGCTCAATATGTTACATAAAAAAGTTGTAGAGCTCTGCCGTGGCTTTCCAAATCATTTTGAATCACCTCAATTGGACTTCAGATGAGAGAGTTATGTCTAGATTACTAAGAGAGGTTGAAACTGTCCAAAATTACCCAATTAGTTCCATTTAACATTTAGTGATCCCATTTGCATCCTAAATAAAAAAAACAATAATGAGTACATTTAGGCATCAAACAAGTATACAAGACTAAGCATTAAGGGATAAAAATATGACATTTAACATTCGCATAAAAAAAATTCTTACTTAACTTTTGCTCGTCCTTGGACAGAACTCTAATTCACTTTCCAATAAAAAAACACCAAGTTGCAATGCCATTAATAAAGAACAACCATGATGTAAGCCCCCTCATTTTACTATATGAGTAATTTGGTATTTTGCAATTATTTTTATTATTTAATTTAATTAAATAAGGTTAAAATTAATTTTTTTAATCCTTTTATATGTATATGACACTTTGACTAGACCAAATTGAACCATTGGCACCAACATGACTCAACCCTAAATACCAAACACCCACCTATCATAATAAACACCAAACACCATTTTTTTCTCATACCAATAATTATTTATTTTAGTATTTAAAGAAATGTATTCAACCAACTAAAGGTTTGTAACCCCCAAACTCTTCTCCACCCCACTAGAAGTTTGTAACACCCAAGAATTGTTCCTCCCCACTAGGCTAGCCATAACCCCCCTCTCATCACCTCCTCCATTTATAATTTCCCAGAATCAATGTTACTTAGATTTTTGTCTTGGATCTCTTGTACATTTTTTAATAGTTTATAATACAAAGTTTGTGTAACTTTTATTTATCGCAAACAGCCATGACAACAAATAAATACTTGGTAACTTTCCTAACACATCCCTCTATCACCCCAATATTCTATATATTGATCTCGTTGAGTTTTATACAAATTTGTGCATCCATTTTCGTAGGATAACTCATTGAACAACGAAAAACTCATGAATCTGATTTGTAACTTTAACTTGTGAGACCACCAACTCGATATATTATTTTTTGATGATTAAAATCATGTGTCCCATGTTAGAGAGCTCTAAATTACATCTTTTTCATGTTTATTCCAGATTATAAAAATTATATTTTGTATGTACCAATTTGTTCCAATCAACCTAGTAGTGGACAAATTGTGCAACTAGTCGACCCTAGTGACTAGACCTAGTAGATAAAAAATGATTATATTTTAATTATAGATATTTTAAATATTTATTCCAGAATTATTAGAGTATATTTTATGAATATATTTATGATAGATTAATGGTGTAGCTTAGTACCAACTTGAACCTAACCTAGACTAGTTGCCATGTGACCTAGTTTTGACCATAGATGACTATAAAATAGTTGTGTGTAACATACTTTAGTATGATAGATGATCGATAGATATCATATGTTAGTAGGAGTACATGATAATACGACTGGAATTGTCGAAACAGGATCTTTGTTCACTCATCGAAAAGATTCAGGAAAGTGTACTTTGCCAAGATGTTCACTGTTTTTATTTATTTCTTATACTTTAGTTATTATAGTTATATGCATTCTTGATATATCTGTTTATCCTATGCCCGGGTCAACGGTACATTGTGTCCGAACGAGATTTGGGTACCGACATCCTCCGCGAAGTCGAGTATCGTATTTAGAGAGTCAATATTCGAACCCATGTTTTGTGCATATATTATTTGCACATCCGGCCGTAGGATACTTAACATGTTAGTCTTTCTCGAAATATTTGTAGTAATTAGACTCTGGATAGGATTATAAGATGCATGACATAGAGTATATATATATATATATATATATATATATATATATATATATATATATATATATATATATATATATAGTGTACATGACTTGTGATGATAGTTAGAGGTCATGCATGTCTTGATTGAGACGTGAGGTTACATTGGGAGGGGAGTGTCTTCATCGTTCTCTGGGCATATTCTACTTATTACTTATATATTCGTTTATTAGACTTTAGGTTTCCTATGCGGAATCTAAAGTGTTTATATATATATACTAGCCTTCTCTGGGGGTTCCTCCACACGGAGCCTCGAGGGTATTGTCTAGCATACAGATGAGTCTGTGGGTACTATCCCGGGGTACGAGTCCATACTCTAATTTGCATATCACTTAGTTTCTCACTATAGTTATACCCCTGAGCTCCCTCTTGCTATTATACTATTTACTTTGGCATATTATTTCTTGTACCTTGTTACGTCCCTCTGAGGACCTGGTCCACTACCAATTTTGCAGCATAGATGGTTAAGGAGTTTTCTGGAGCTGTTGACGCGTACCGCCTCATCATACAGGCATTGGACTCAGGTATTGTTATCATTTCTACCGTAGTTTTGTTTATCATCTCTCGTTACTATTTTTGCTGCCATAGCCTAGTTTTGTAAACTTATGTTATTTCTTCGAGTCTATTCGAACAAGTATTGAATGGGGTGTACATCAAGATATATGTTGTTCATTCTTATATTTTGTTTTATTGTGGATTTAGACTTAGATATATTTATTGTGTTATCTAGATAGTAACCATTGTAGTACAGCTTATACATATTCGAGTCGGATAAGAGTCTGATGGAATACGTAGCTGGCCATTGCCACTTGTCTGGTCCTTTGGATTTTAGGAGCAGGGCGTGACATAATTTTTGTGGTGGCCCATGCAGATCCTGCTTAAATTATTTCTGTTATGTTATTGTATTGAGCTAACCTGCACTAGGATATGTTTGTTAGGATCTCAATCCATAATTGCTTATAACCTTCTGTTTATTTCGAATTATCTTCTTTAAAGCTCAAAAATTTTATTTGATGATACCCTTCTTGAACTCCATATCATTTGAATCTCGTTCTTTCCTATTTCGGAAGGACGAACACTTATGCTTGACTTTTAATTATATATTTATGTAAGCATGGTTGGTGGAATAATTTATAGAAAGGGTTATCTATATTTTAAATGGATAAGATAGATGCATGTACTAGGTAGACTACTAAAATAAGAGGGTAGCTTGGAGTTATATATAAGGATTAGCCTTAACAGAGAACTTTCCCTTATGAAATATATATTAGAACTTTCACCAGCAGTTAGTGTTGGACTAGAACCTTTACTAATCATTAATATTAGTTAGGATAGACATGGAGTTTCCATAATGACTGAGATGACTATTTTAACTATTAAGAGGATACCCAGTTGAAACCTTAAAATATGTGTAGCCCCATAAACCAATAGGACAAACCATAAGGAAGACTTTAGAAGATATGCTTTGAGATTCTAATAATGAATAGAATAACTGTCATGTTCCAGTACCGGAATACGGAGATGGACATGGCCAGCTACACCGTACAAGGTACTATACTTCGTACGGCGATCACGGCTGTATAAGACAAGGGATGAATGCTATAATCAAGTCTCTTATGGTCAAGAACTTCTCTGTCTCAATCATTCAAATAAGAAACATTAAGCATAAAGCATATATGATAAGTAATAAGGCATCCCAAATGCTTTCTCAAAATATTCTGGTGTCCAACTGTAACAAATAAAAAGCTGGAAGAGTAACATAAGTACATTATAGTGATCAGCTGCAGTCTGATTTAATACAATCATGTAAGAAAAACTAATGTCCAGATAAGGAATCTAACAGGTGTCGGTGGCTAAACGCCAAAAGAAAGTAAATATACAAGACAAGCAGGAAAGAAGAAAAATCCACTCGCTATCCCATGTGACCATATTCCTGGTGCGTCCCATGAGTTGGGGAAAAGTACGATGGATCCTCAGGTGTTGGCTCAAAATCTGGCCATGCAAAACTAGTGGGGTTAGACCCAGCAAATACCACAAAGGAAGCACGAAATAAAAAACAAAAATCCAAGGAAAACATGTAATAATACATAGGTTCAGTGTTGTAACCTAAGTCCATGGCATATCCTAGCGTGAATGCTCAAACCTACAACCAAACAAGGACAAGGGTTGAACCATCACACTATGATAGTCCACTTTCCTAGGATACTAGCAGAATAATACAATCACAAACAAATTAATTTCTTTCTAAATCGGCCAATTATTAGTATGGCTTGCTATTTTTTGTAGAGTTTGAGGCTATCTCATAATAATGCATAAATAAGTATTCTCATATCATGCCAGTGTCAAACATGAGCTAACCTAACAATATAATAAAATAGGTACTTGCCGGATGCACTAGTCCCCCATAGGGCCAATACGCTAAAATACGGTATTAGCGGTTCCAGTGTTCCTATATTGAAATAGTGGCTCGGCATAATAATAAGTCAGATACTGCACTCCACTAAGGTAGATGATATACAGTATCTGTGGTGGCCAGCCCACAGCGCACTTAGAATAAATCTCTGTGGGAAGGTTCGTTGGCATAATCTCGGGATACCGTTCCCTCCAAATGTTACTAGCACTTTTAGTTACTTAATTAGCCCTATGTTGTGTTTGAAATCTAAAGACGTGGTCACATGAGAATTTCCCTTAAGATATCATACAAAGTACAGATACGCTAGATACAAATCCATGGAAGTCAAATCTGGATTCACCCGAGCATGTATGCAACATTCATACAATCAATATCCTAGCCACGCTTTGGTAGTTGACTCGTTTATTATGTCCATTTTAGAAAATAATATATATATTTATAATATCACGTGTTCAGAAATTTGGAGGCTTTCTCGATGCACAACCCAAATATAATCACTTAACACGTGATATGATGTGTCGTACCTCGACGTACATTAAATTATGAATACTAATTAGGTAATAGTGGTTTCAACACGGATACAATATTCGAATCCAATTACCAATTATACATTGGGTCACAAGAGTCAAGAAAAAATATTCAAACAAAATAAGCAGGGCCACATGGGAAGTCAGGCCATGTCATGACCCACACTCTTTTCGGATACGAGTACGTGGCCAAGCCTAGCCTATGCCGCAGTATTGGCGGTAGTACGCTGTCTATGATAACAATGGTCCATCAATCCAAAAAGATAATATTTAATCACAAATTCAAATCTATTGCTCATTCACAATATTCACATAGTTTTACAGAATTTTCAATTTATAATTAAATTATACCTCAGGAACAAACCCGCTAAACATCAAATCTAAAGAAGTAGCTAAACTATATAAATTCTAATATTGGCCTCGAAAAGTATCTCGATCTCCAACAAAATTCGATGAGCAAGATAGCCAGTCACCTAAAAATGTTTACCCAGTCAGGAGGGAACAAGTACAACCCAATAGCAGTTCTAGTTAATTGACAAGTACTATAAACAGTAAATAGTTATAAAATACTTGATGTGCATATAATAATGAAATAGGTTGCATCATAAAGGAACAGTTAAATAAATAAAAAATAAAAAATAAGAAAGAAGAACAAGGAAGCATGTAAAGACAGACAGATATGTGAACTAGAAAATCTGTCATGTAAGTGTACAATCAGCAAGTATAGATTAATCCAGAATGACTGTATCTAACTAGTGTTTTGAAATACCAAGTTGATATATGAACGACTAGGGGGTAATATTCGGCAAACCATACATGTCATGTGTGGCTGTTATTATTCCAGTAAGACCATATGATAGAAAGGGAATGTTCACGCATCTCCTAGGTATTTCTACGTCCGACTAGTACTCATGGATCCAAGTCCAAACACAAATAATCTTAATAGTCTAGAAGATGTCAACAGGAGGCCAAAAAATATAGTATTTCAGTAATTTATTAGTCCAGTAATTCATTAGTTCAGAAAAAGTTAATAGGCCTAAAAATACGTATCTCACGAAAATAAACCCAAACAATTCCAATCCTTGTGGTCCTTAGCTGGTACGAAAAAGATTATAAACATGCATTATAGAAATTATAAAATAATAAAAACTATCAGAGAATGTACTCGCTTGTGGTCCTTAGCTGCTACGAGTCGGAATCCAAGTCAAAGTCCAAATAGCATATTTATTACGAATTTACCATGTCAAAAGATATTTTATTTTAATTTATTTAATTCTAGAATAATTACTCTAAAATCTTATTTTAATTTTTATTCTAAATTTTTAGGTAAACTCCTAAATTTTGTCCAAAGAACCCAATTTTATCAACTCGAGACTTATATCACGCAAATCGAGGCAATCTGTTGATCAAAAAGTCAATTATTACAAAACCAAATTTCATGCTTGATTTCCTATAGATTTCAGTATCACAAACATGCTAGAATTTATAGCTCATCCAGATTCGAATTTCTTTGGAAACTATTGCACATACAAAATCGTATTATGCAATGGTGATTGATTGCTAACCTAGAAGTTCTACAGAATTTAAAGTACATAAATAATTCGAATTAATTCTTGAAAAAATATATGTTAAACTTTGTCATGTCTGCTTTTCAAAACTTTAAATGATTCATGATTCTGATTCCTGGTTCTCCCAAAATTATGAAAATACCGAGATACATTTATTTTCAGACATGTTGTGCTCAACGAGTTTTTTAGAATTTAATACTTTGAATTTCCTAAAACAAATTATATATTCAGAAAACCAACCTTAATATGGTTCTAACACAAGAAACAGGGATCCGTTTGGATTCCAGAGATATCTACAATAGCTTCTGGAAGATGAAGGAAACCCTAAATGACAACTCCTCAAAATCGGCTAGAAGAAATAACCCTAAACTTATCTAAATATATATTTATATAGGGAAGACAGAGAAAGATAGCAACTTAGAGTGCACCATGTAGCATCCATCCAGGCAGTCCCGCCCAAATCGGACGGCCAGGGTTCAGCCCGGCTGGGCTCGGCTGAGTCCGAGTCGAATTCAGACTCGGCTCGGCTCGGCTCGGTTTGGACCGTTTGTACCCGCACCCACGCCCGTGAGTCGCTGATAGGCGGGCCCTGCCCTGTTTGCTGCGGGAGGCTGACGGGAGGGCCCTGGTTGGCTGACTGGGAAGGATAATTTCTTTTATGGGTTTTCTTTCTCAGAAATTAGTTTTTAATTTAGTTTTGCATAATTAACTCAAAATAAATGCTAAAAATAATCAAAAAATTCTAGAAAATATAATTGATGATTTAGAACCAAAAAAAAAAATTTAAGATATTTTTATTATGTTTAACACTAAAATAAATATTTTAAAGCCCTAGAAAATTAGTGTTACTAGTTTTAATTAATCAAAAATTATAAAATAATTTAATAGCCCCAAATTAACCCAATAACAACATTTAAGCAAGAATTTCAGGATATGGAGGTTACAAGTCTACCTCCCTTAAAAAAAATTATCCTTAAAATTGAAAATCCTTAATAGTTTTTTTTAATCACCAAAATTTAAATTCAAAAAATCATATAATCATAAAGTAAATCCAAATTTTTATTTCACAAATTTTTCAAAATTATGAAAATATCATATTCCTGAAAATCTTTAAATTTAAAATTAAATTCTATTATTTTCACAATCTCCTCCAAAATTTTAATTTAATAACTGAATACTCAAAAAAAATTTAATACCAATCCTCAAATTAAAATACAATCAATGCATATTTATTAAATTTAAAATATCATCCCAAAAATTTGAATTCAAACACTAATCGATTAATGATCTTACTCCTCGATTCTTTTTCCACACGATACTCAGACAATATAATACTTACGAAATCTTCAAATGCAACATTCAAAATATAAATTTTGAATTTATATCTTATAGTCAAATAAATATAATGATAATCTTTCTAAATTTCTCAAAATTTAATGACAAATTCAATCATATCATAATCTTTATAAAAATATGTGATTTAATAAAATTGTCAATTATGCCATATTAAATTATCAACTCTTTATTTAAATTAATGTTCATCCTCGAAATTTAAAATTCTTAATAATTTTTTTCTGCCACCATCAAAATTTAAGCTATATAACCATGAAGTCAAACCACTATTGTTATTTAACAAAGTCCTTAAAAATTAACTTCATCCTCACAACTTAAAATTTTAAATTATATCTTCAAAAATTGAATTTATCTTCAAAATTTAAAATCTAATAGAATTTCTTTCTTAAATCAGATTTACAAGTCATAACTCTTAAATTCAATATAACATTATTTTCTTAAAATTTAAATCTCATTTATAACTGTCTTCAAAAATTTATTAATTAAATCCTTTAAATTTAATCTCATATGCAAACTTAAAAATTAAATCTAATCTTGAAGTTAAAAAAAAAATTATTCCATCCTTAAAAAATTGGAATCTCCTATTGTAGTCATTTCTCACAATAATTTAATTTGTCCCCGTAGCCATAATCTATTTTGTCCTCACTGCTATTACATATAAGAATTCTCGGTATTTAAATTAATGATCATCTTGATAACATCGATTAATGATTCAATCCTAAAAAGTTAAAAGTTAAATCCAATCTTCAAATTAAATTCTACTAATATATATTTCATGAATAAATTTAAAAAAAATCCAAAGTCTCATCCTCAAAATTTGAATTTCAAATCTTATCTATCAATTATATCTCTAAAAAAAGGTAAATTTTGAATTCAAATTAAGTCCTTAAAAGTCTAATTCAACAAGTTATAAAATTAATCTTTGTATTATTATTCTTTTGTTCTAACTCAACTCATAAACCAAATCTCAATATTATATTGAACTCCTAACACTCAAATTCTCAATATTATCCTTGAATTTCTCGAATTATATCTCAAAAACTTTCAAGATTATCCTTAATTTCAAAAACTTTCAACATTATCCTCTATTTTTTTTTCAATAAGCAAATATGATAACTTCTACACACCTTATAATTTTAACCTTAAAATAAAATTATCAAATTTTAACTCTTCAAAAAATTAATAAAATGTATCATACTTTCCTAAAAAAATAAAAATTGAATTAATAAAATAAAATTTTAATCACTTCCAGAAAATCTTTATAGCTATGACTATATTTTTTGAAATGGATTTTAATCCTCAAAAATTTTCAAATCCATAAGATCTCAACTACTCAAAATTCTAAAAACTTAAAATTTAATTTAAATTTTTAAAATATAAAGTTTAATTCCAAATCTTATATGCCAATAGATCTAATATTAATCCTTTTAAACTCCTCAAAATCAAAAATTAAATAACCAATACTCTAAAAATTTAAATCAAATCTTTAAAATTTAAATTCTTCAAACTTAAACTTAAATCCACTATAACAATCTACAAAATCTAAAATTTAATAAATCTCTAACTTCTTATCTTTATCATCATTTACGTTGAAAACTATTTTTCTTTTTAAAAAATTTCTTATTTTAGCAAGAAAATCATAATCTTCAAACCACATAGAAATTTAACCTCAAAGCACACAAAAAAAAAATCTTATCTTCAACAATTAATTAACCCCAAAGAAATAATTCGCCAATCGAGAATTATATCCCCACATTTGGTCACTCCTACTTATCAAAATACCACAATATATAATATTTAATTTTCTCAAATTCATCTACTAGAGTTTGCCTCAAAATTCAATATTTATACCTACCTTAATCACGTAGCCTTTGTAACAACTTAACTACCCAAGCAATAAAATTGAAATAAGGCATTCCTATTGTATACCTAGTCCTAGTCATTCTCCTAAATTTAAATCAATCCAAAGTTGTGAATGAGCACTTTCTCCTAAAATCTTATTACTAGTCGCAGACTCGCAGTAATACGACTAACTTAAGTACTACCACGAGTTCACACTATTTATGAAACCGGACCTGCGTGGGCCACTATAAAAACTTGTCACGACCCGCACTCGCTTTTCGGATACGAGTATGTGGCCAAGCCCTGCCTACGCTGTCTATGATAACAATAGTCCATTAATCCAAATAGATAATATTTAATCATAAATTCAAATATATTACTCATTCACAATATTTACATAGTTTTACAAGATTATTAATTTATAATTAAATCATACCTCGGGAATAAAATCGCTAAACATCAAATCAAAAGAAGTTGTTAAACTATTTAAATTCTAATATTGGCCTCCAATAGTATCTCGATCACCAACAAAATCTAATGAGCAAGATAGCAAGTCACCTAAAAATGTTTACCCAATCAGGATAGAACGAGTACAACTGAATAGCAATTCTAGTTAATTGACAAGTACTATAAACAGTAAATAGTTATGAAATACTTGATGAGCATATAATAATAAAATATGGAACATCATATAGGAATAGTTAAATAAAGAAATAATAAAAGACAAGAAAGAAGAACAGAGAAGCATGTAAAGACAGACAGATATATGAATTAGAAAATCTGTCATGCAAGTGTATAATCAAAAAGTATAGATTAATCCAGAATGACTGTATCTAACTAGTGTTTTGAAATACCAAATTTACATGTGTACGACTAGGGGATAATATCTGGCAAACCACACGTGTCGTGTGTGGCTGCTATTATTCCAGTAAGACCATAGGATAGAAAGGAAATATTCACGCATCTCCTAGATATTTTCCTGTGCGACTAGTACTCATGGATTCAAGTCCAGACATGAATCATCTGAATAGTCCAGAAGATGTCAACAGGCCAAAAAATATATTAGTCCAATAATTCATTAGTCCAAAAAAAGTTAATAGGCCTGAAAATATGTATCTCACGAAAATAAATCCATACAATTCCAATCCGTATATCTATCGTGTCAGGAATCTGGTAAAATACTACTATAAATATGCATAATAAAAATTATCAAATAATAAAAACTATCATAGAATGTACTCGCATGGGGTCCTTAGCGGGTACGAGTCAGAATCCAAGTTAAAGTCCAAATAGTCTATGTATTACGAATTTACCATGTCAAAAGATATTTTATTTTAATTTATTTAATTCTAGAATAATTACTCTAAAATCCTATTTTAATTTTTATTCTGAATTTTTAGGTAAATTTCAAAATTTTGACCAAAGAACCCAATTTTATTAACTCAAGACTCATGGCACGTAAATGAGGCAATCTTCTGAACGAAAAGCCAACCGATACAAACTCGACTTTCATGCATGATTTTCTGTAGATTTCAATGTCACAAACATGCTATAATTTATACCTCATCCGAATTCGAATTCGTTTGGAAACCCTTGCATATACAAAATCCTATTGTGCAAAGGGGACGCGTTTGGATTCTGGAGCTATCCCCAATGGCTTCTGGAAGATGAAGGAAACCCTAGATAATAACTCCTCAAAATCGGCTTGAAGAAATAACCCTAAACTTATCTAAATATATATATAGGGAAGGGAGAGAAAGCCATGGGCTCAGAGTGCGCCACATGGCGTCTATCCAGGTACTACCGTCGAGATCGAACGGCCAGGGTTCAGCCCGGTTTGGTTCGGCTGAGTCTGAGTCAAATTCGGACTTGGCTCATCTTGGCTCGGCCCGGTTTGGACCGGTTTCATCCGTACCCACGCCCGTGAGTCGTTGACAGGCGGGCCCCACCCTGTTTGTTGCGGGAGGCTGAAGGACGGGCCTTTGTTGGCTGACTGGGCAGGATAATTTCTTTTATGGGTTTTTTTCGAAAATAGTTTTTAATTCAGTTTTGCATAATTAACTCAAAATAAATGCTAAAAATAATCATAAAATTCTCAAAAAAAGTTTAGAAAATATAATTAATTATTTAGAACATAAAATAAATATTTGGGACATTTTTAATTATGTTTGACACTAAATAAATTCTTGAAAGCCCTAAAAAATTATTGTTACTAGTTTAATTAACCAAAAATTGTAAAATATTTCTAATAGCCCCAAATTAACCTAATAACAATATTTAAGATAGAACTTCAGGATATGGAGGTTACAGGCCATATGATAATACTGGCCGCATTTGAAGTCAGACCGGAAATGAAGTCCGGGCCGCATTGGAAGTCAGGCTGCATGAAGTCAGGTTGCAAGAACCACTTGGCGTATGCTCAGGGTTAAGGTCTACTCCTTGGGACAAGTGTTAAAGTGACAGTCTAATAAATAAAGTGTCAGTGATGTGACATAAAGTGACCGATGTGACTGAGGTGGCAAACCATAAAGTGTGGAAGAAATAAAAGACAAAACTAATAAAATAAGTACAAACGGTTCAGAGCCATGCATCCAAGAAAAATACTGGCTGCATGCTCTCCAGGCCTCATGGGTGTCGGTGCCGCATGAGGTTCTCTGTCACATGGAGTTCTCTAGGACTTAGCAAATTTCTCATTCGTTCAGTGAGTGAAAGCACAAGGTATTCAAGGACACTTGTGTAAACAATAGTCATGCGTCCAACAAGATGAACGTATGCTGTTAGTATGCGGTGCCGCTTTAGGACGTATAACCCTCTCGGACCATATAGCACTCTCAGCCGCATATGCTCACTGGCCGCATGGAAACTTCGTCGTCTCCAACAGCAGGTTCGGCCATGACAAAAAAGCTCCAAAAACTAAAATCTTATTTTATTCATAAAACCTTATTTTAAGCCCAAATTGGGTGAACCAAAAGCCAAAATGCTCTAAATTGAAACTCTATCATGTGGCAAAAATTGGTGTTCAATGACACAAGTTTAATAGATCAAAACCAGAAAAAACTTATAAAACCCATAAAATCTTAAGTTTAGAAATATAGATCTACACTAATCCATTCATAAAAATAGAAAACTCCAAGAACTAAAAGTGCTTAGAAACATATAGTAAACATAATAAAACAATAATATGGAGGGTTTCTCTATTCTCATGCAAGGTGTACTTGCCTATGGAAATGGGGAAAGAAAACTAAAGAAAAATGAGTAATAAAGAAGTAAAGAGAGAGAGAAAGAAAATGATGGGTTATATATCGTAGGGTTTGAGGGTTGAACCAAAGGTTCTTATGAGTTAAACCAACCCACAAAAGATACCGTAAACCAGGTTAAACCAAAGAATAGGTATAGTCTCCATGCACATGCAACCATGATAAAAATAAAAATATGTTCCAGATACGTATATCGGGAACGAGGAGTGACAATAACTTGATAAACCTTGTAGTTAAAATTAGACCTAAGCATGTGTAGAATCTTACTATTTCATGGAGTTCGATAAAATTATCACTTAGAAGAGATATCATGACTTGATGCATGTTTTGTAGGGTAGTAACCTAGCTAAGAGGACTTCAATAAAAAAGATAGTAGAAACTAGAAGAACAATTGTACAGAGGGATAGGTAATAGAAGGGGTAAGTTGCATGAGAATAGATAAGCATTCCAATTGAAGGTTAGACTAATATTGGAATAACCAATCCTAATCGTGATTTAAAGAGTGTCAATAGTAAATAGTATGCCATGAGTAATAGACCTGATTAGCTGCTTAGTTTAGCCTTGACTTTACCTACTAAGTTAGGAAAATGCGAGTTAGAAGAAGTTGTAAGGAATGTATGGTACTTATCTATAGCTAGAAGTGGGTTGCCAATAGTATGAGTGAGGTTATATAGAATAAAATTTATAGGAAGTATAGTATCGAGATTAAGGATTTGTTTTATTACTTTATCGAATGTATTCCTATCCTTCTTATTAATAATTTATATCTTGTTTTACAATTATAAGCCTCTTGATTTTGCAGCAACAAGGCTTATAATTATCTAAATGAGTAGATCCTTCCTCTTTCTTTAGTTGTGCCTTAATTGCAAAATTAGTCCCTTAGTTGGTATCACTCCTTGTGTTAATATCCATATCATCATAGATATCAGTTCTTTTCTACTCTAATTCTCTTAATCTAGTCACCATTTTGTCTATTAAAAGTTAGTTTAGGAAATTATTATTTAATAACAAATAAAAAGAGTATAAAGAAATTATAGACAGATAATCTAAGTATAATATTTTGATCTAGGTAATCTGACGATGGAGATCAAGTACTACAGCGACTCTTCTTCTCTATTGATGGTCTGACAAGGGAATAAGGATGCTCTCTTCTCTCTCCTAAGCTTGTGTGCACATATGTAGCTCGCCTGGAGGGGTATGATCTCCAAAGCAGAAAAACTAGCCATTGGAACGTCCAAGTTGCTCCTATTTATAGCCATCATGTTGGTGGACTATAGGTGCTGCATATGCTTATATTTGGTGGCCACATGGGGCTCCTTTAACAGAATATAGTTGCAACCATAGGCGTATGTTATGGGCAGGTTGCCATATGTACATCCTTAACATGATGTAGTTGAGTCCAAGCTTAGCTGCCACGTATACGTTGTTGCAATTTGCTGAAGATCTGGACAGTTCTCGTCTTTTGTTTGCCTGACTTGGTTAGCTTGACATGTGGTACACATTTAGTTGGACAGAATCACTTCAGTCATAACAAAAATATTTTGTCTCAAGGAAACCTTGTCATGTTGGATTTATGGAGTCTGGGACGCATGGAGTCTGAAATGCATAGGGCCAGAGACACATAAAACAAATAGAGTCTGGAACGCATGGGGCCAGAGTAGAGTCTGGAATGCATGGGGCCAGAGATGCATAAAATGTATGGAGTCTAGAATTTATGGGGCCAGAGTTGCATGGAACGCATAATTTTTTTTGTCTTATATACACGTGGCCCTGTACGGCTGTATAGTGACAAAAGTAAAAATGACGGTGACGTGAGCACTGATGCCAACTATCCATGACGGAATAGAGGCGTTCAGAGAGTCATTTTTATCAAGATTCTGTGTCAGACATAATCTTTGTGTCAGGTCTTTATGTATCCAGTATTGGGGTGCAGGGATGCCTGAGGAAGTACTAGCGCATGGCACTGCTGGCCCATGCGGACACTAGTTACTTAGTGACGCATGGGAACACTAGATACTTAGTAGCGTATGGCATTGATGGCATATGGGAATACTAGTTATGAAGCAGTCGACACATGATACTGGATCATTATGGCGTCGAGGGCATATCACTGTGGCGCATGTCCTATAATTACTGTCGGTGCATAGTAGCTGCTTTTATGGGCCGTATGGTCATTCTGTGGCCTGATTTCTTCTGAGTCGATCTTCGGACGTATGTTTGTTGGATGCATGGATCTAGATTTTTTATGCTTCTACAACCATGACTTAATTCTCCAAATACCTGCCTAAGCGTGCCTTATTCAACCCTGTAGACTTATCATAATTTCTTCTAATTGTGGTCTGAAATTCCTTTATCTCATGATTCCCTCGATTTGGTCTCTTCGTCATCAATATCCATCAATGATCGAAGCCTCTATAAAATCTTTTCTTAGTTAGATCTGACTCAGTTATTTCTTCTGCCTTGTAGAAGCTTGACCTATATAAGAGCAGTATTGGATGGGTAGTAATTTCTCTTATAAAGTTGTTGACCAATACCACCCTGATAATATCTATGTTCCCTTATATAATCTTTGATTACGGCTAGTAAAACCTAGAATTCTTGTATCATTATTTAGGAAATAGACCCTTCAAGAAATCTTGTTAGGAGGACCATGACTTCAGTTTTAATACCAACTTAATTTTTATAAGTTGGGTAGATTAAAAGTTCCTGGTTTTAGTGTAGTGTTATTTTTGAAAATTTAGGATAAATTTGAATTTATTTTTATTATTAATTAGGTTTAATCATAAACAGATTAAATTACTTCTTTAATTTATGTATCCTTGATACCCTTTGTTGTGGCTCGAATATTTGAGCACAACACTATCATTTTCTTTTCAACAACTTCCACCCTTATGACCTAGACTAGTCACTCTACACCTATGACATAATTATCACTCACAAACTTACCTTCCCATGGTTCATTTTAGTCGTACGGTATTTGCGACGTATATTTACACATAAATAATACATAGATATTATTTTTTATTGCGGTCAATTTAAATATGCAATACCAACTTAATTTTTTCGATAACTTTATGAGCCTAACTAGACCTACTAACTAATGACCCAGTTGTACTCCCAAGTATGCACTCCCATCCACCATATAGACCCTACCACATTTGTGGCATATCTCCTTCTAAAATCCTATACTTAAATATTCAATCCTGGTGCAATTGTATATCAGCAACCCAAGTACCCTGACCACTGATATACCCGTAGCCCACTCGTGCTAAACTAAGTCCATGATACTTGTATTGCATAAAATTGAGACCCTTGTACTCTCTACACAATATTAATTACCTTGACAAATTATATTACCTTTGATACTTATTATTGAACCCTTCATCGACATCCAAGATATGGGATGAACGTTTTTCTCTGTACCATCTCACCATAGTTGTATTTTACTAAGATATATCATATTGTCTTGTAAACATGACCTACTTTGGAGCAATAAGAACAGGTAAACTTTATTTATAGAGATATTAATTCAAAAGTAATATGGTAGTACCTAGATTTCCTTTAATAATCTGTGACTACGATCATAAAAACCTTATCATCTCGTACCCTTTCTTAAAGATGGACTTTCTATAACCCTTGTAAATATGATCGTGACAAGTATTTTTACTGCCAACTTAATCTCTATAAGTTGGGTAGTGACTGAAACTGAGTGTATCATCACTCTTAGAATGTGACGTCAAACTAAGATCATATTTGTAACTGTATCCCCCAGCTTTCGAGAACCAAGATATGGCCTTGCGTATTTAAAATCTTTTCTACCAGTCTGTAATTCTTGTCTTTAGATCGTTCTTCATTTTTATCAAGAAACTTGATACGATAAGTTGTATTCATCATTTTTCGCAGTGAATCCTCTTACTCTTTTCTACCAGTCTATACCATCTCACCATAGTTGGTTATATTGTAAGCCCCCTCATTTTAGTATAGGGGTAATTTGGTATTTTGTAATTATTTTTATTATTTTATTTAATTAAATAAGTTACAAAATTAATTTGTGAATTATTATATATATATATATATATATATATATATATATATATATATATATATATATATATATATATATATGACATTTTGACTAGACCAAACTAGACCAAATTGAACCATTGACATCAACATGACTCAACCCTAAACACCAAACACCCACCTATCATCTCAAACATCAAACACCATTTTTTCTCACACAAATACATTATTTATTTTATTATTCAGAGAAAAATATTTAGCCAACTATTAGTTTGTAACCCCAAACTCTTTCTCTCCCCACTAAGAGTTTATAACACCCAAGCTTTTTCTCTCTCCACTCGGCTGGCCATAACCCCCCTTACTTCACCTCCCCCATTCAAACCACCTGAACAATATTTCTTCCTAACCCTCTCCCCAATATTTTCTGTTTATAACTATCTCTAAAATCTTTCTCCATCTCCCTCCCCACCTCAATCCATCCAACCCTACTTAGGCTAAATCCGAATTCAGCTAGTCTCTACCAATCTTGCCATAACTCCCTCCACACTAAGTATATTTCTCTCAAATTTTATACACTTCTTCTTCTTCTCCCGATCCTCAATACTTTTCTCTTTACTTTCATCAAAACTAACTCTAATTTCCTCAAAATATCCCCTCCACCAAACGTGTCTAGGCTGAATTCGAATTCAGTCGATTCCCTTCTCAGGCCACTCCACCACCTCCTAAGCCCAAAACCTCTACCACAGTAATTCTAACGTGTACCACTATGTCTCCTCTACCTTCCATATTTGCCATACACCTGGATCGAAACCCTTTTCCAGTGGTGAGCATTTTAAAAAGATTGGTCCTGGATGAACTAGTTTTTATGCACCGTTATTTGCACCGCTTTGTGATGTGCCACTATAGAATCATAAAAAAATACGCCTCCTAAAAATGGCATAATTACATAACAGATGAAGAATGATGCATTTTTTTCTGTTTAAAGGATGGAGCACTTTCTACTTGTTTCAGAGAATAGAGTACTCTTTCAAAGAACAAAAAAGGGGCATACATTTAAGTGACTTTCATCTATGAAGACAGGCACACAATTTTTATGTCTATTTTCCCTCAAACATTTAATATGATGAATCTGATAGGCTGGAACAATAGTCGAGGAAGTCAGAAGTCATCATTTTAGTGCGCTTATAATTCTAACTGACAGAGAGAAGTTATGATTACTTGTCTTCATGCCATATTCCTTATGAAACATGCACAAATAACTATCCCATGATCCACGCTTTCCTCTTATCGAAAGTCATGTATCAAGCAGGCATTAAGTTGTGCATCCACTCACCAGGTTGTGGGATGTCACCGAATTAAAAGTACACGCAAACTGGTAATACAGTACAGACTGTCCAAAGTGCATATAACAGCTCTCAAATCCTATAAATATGGGATCATTACATCTATACAAGGGGGGCTAGATTTTTTAAGTCTTTAATATTCAAGAACATAAGGAGAGAAATAGAAGTTTATTGTGTCATTGTTGCCAAGGCTCTCTCGTTGCCCAACTCTTCAAATTGTTCGTATCACTCTTGCATTTCTTCTTCATCATCGTGTGGTCCAAGGAGTAAAGTTATCGCCTGTAGATCAAATCTCCACAGCTATAATTCTTCAAAATTAATCATACTTAGACTCTTGTCTAGGATCTCTTGTATATTTTTTTCTTTTTAATAGTTTATAATACAAAGTTTGTATAACTTTTGATTATCGCAAATAAGATGGCGACTCTGCTGGGGACGACTTTCTTCTCCAATGAGAAAATAATAGCTCAATATGATGATGCGTTGATCGGCTCGACTCTGAAGACTTTGGTCATGAAGTTTGACCAACAAGCATATGAAAAGATATTCCATTCTGGCGGTAGTGCTCACCCCTCATCCATGCCCATGACGAAAAAGACCCATAAGGTATGGGTGCCCAAGCCTCGCTACACAAATCTTGAAGATGTTGTCAGCAAGAAAAAAAGAATTATGATCGACGATAAATCCCTCGTCAACTCTATCAACTAAGCTCCATTCAAATATTTGGAAGACAACTCCCTTGTGTTAACAAAGGAACGCAAATCGCAGAACTTGTGCAATAACAAGCAAAGGGTGATCCACATCCGAGCTTTTGAGTCCTCGTACATTCTTTGCAATGAACGGGACAAGCAAATCATAGACACTGCATTCCAATCCAATCTATATATAGGCGCACTCTCCAAACCCCTCAACAAAGATGGACAAAAGTTTCTCCAGAATCCACGCCATCAGGAGAAAAATAACGACACGCGCACTAATGAAAGGTTAGTCGGGGGAAATCATCCCCCTTACATCATGATCACGTACATAATTGAAGGAAAGTTGTGCACCACTCATTATGAACCTGCTATTGGTGCGCCAAGCCAAGACTTGCGTACAAAATTAAATGCACATAGGCAAACTGTGCCAACTCTTCCTGTGCTACAGAATGTGAGCCAAATAAGATCAACCCCTTACGATGCGTTGTTTATGCGCATGTACATGCAAAGAATATTCAGAGCCATTTTCTCTCCTTTGTGAAGAACAAGAGTGTGAGAGATGACGGATCATACGTCAATCAAGTCAGTACCTCAAGGAACTAAAAAAGTGCATAGGAGGTTTAATGTATCTCATGTAAAGAGGCAGAGTCTGCCCTACTACTCTTTGTATCTTCTTCCTTCTGACTTACGTGAACTTATTGTACAAAAGTGTAAGGAGAGAGATTCTTCCGATCTTGCAATGGTGTTTACTAACGAACATCATTGCAATTGTCCTAAAGTTATAATTGAATGTTGTTGTGCACCAGCAAAACGGTCTATGTTTGATCGATTGACTTATAATATGTCTTTGAAATCCCGACATGCGAAACGAAGCAAACCGACAGCGAGGAGCATAACAATGATGAACTACTCTTTGCTCCAGTATATATTGCCTCACATCTTTCCCATGGCAAAAGTCGTTCGAGAAACTCCTTGACTCCTTTGAAGGGGTATACCAAAATACCCGCTCCCAAAGACAAGAGCTCTCCTTTCATAGAAATCTCCATTCCTCAAAATTTGAGGCTGGGGGTAGCAATCCTCCTGATTCTGAAACTGACAGTGTAGACCCCAACTACACAGTTCTTTCTACTATCCCTTCTATTATACACAAAGTGGTCAGCGTCTACGCCATAGATGACGAAAAAGATGCTTCTTCGTAAAGGAAGTACTGAGCAATGCCTCAACTCATTAAAGGCTGCAATCAAAGATATGCACACCATGATACAAAACATGCATCAAATAATGGCAGTCCAATATTTTACTTTGCCAACTCCTGTCCAAGTGGCTGCATTCATGCCGTACAACCTACTCCTGGAACAACACTTCCTCAAGGTAATACAAATCCAGAGGTAGTTCCAAACCAAGGGTCAACAACACCGACTCTTAACCTTTCTAATATTGGGGGTCGACCTCCACCGGTAGTAATACCTATTCAACTAGTATCTTTCCAGTCAGCTGTACCACTCCAACCGGAAGATTCTCTTGAAGCTATCTAAAGGTTGAGTACAGAATTCAATGCTTTAAAGAATAAAGACCAACTCTACAAGCTGGGAGTAAAGAAACCTTATCCTCATTATCGGGATAATATCCCTTTTCCTCCTAAATACAAACCCATATCGATAGTCTTGTTTGAAGGCAAGACATCGCTGAGCCAATATATTAACAACTTCAATATGATAATGGCTCACTTACAGAAAGAGGACACTCTCCTTACCAGACTGTTCATAGGATGCTTGGCCGGCATAGCCTATGATTGGTACTGCAGCCTTCCTAATAACTGTATATCCTCGTTCAATGACATGAAATATCTTTTTCTTTCATGATTCTACGAGGGAGGTATGGACATGACTATGTCTTCACTCATCAATATCAAGCTAAAAGAGAAGAAATTCACTCGTGAATTCATAGAGCATTTCAGGAAAGCAACTCTGAAATTATCCCTCGGTATTCTAGACTCCGTATTCATCGATACTTGCAAAAAGAACCCACTACCTATAGTAGGGCTCTGGATGGGTCCAACCTAATTTTAAGACTGGACGACATTCAACATAGGAGTGGAAGCAGCTGAAGGTAGCGCAAAGGTGGCACATAATTTAGGATTATAAATGCCAAATACAGAAGATAAAGGGAAGCGCCCCTCCAACAATAACAATAATACGAATAATTGTAACAGCAAAAGGAATAAGGCCTTAGAAATAAACCTGTCAAAGTAACCCACCTCTCATCCAGTACAAAAGCCTCCAGAGTCTTGTAGGCCTAAGAAAGAATATTTCTTTGATAATAACGATATCCACCGTATTTTTGAATTTCTGATAGAAAAGTAACAGGTTGCAGTTAGCTGACATCAAGTGACCGGATGAGGCTAGTAAAACAGATGACCCAAAGTTTTGCTTGTACCAACGATATGTACATCACCCTACCAAGGATTGTTATGTCTTAAAAAAGAAGATATACCAGTTAATAGATGTTAAAGCTATCACCCTACATAATGATGATAAGACGGTCATCGCTAATATGGTGTCTGTCACTACCACATTCTGAAAACAGGGGTATTTTTGACTTTTCACAATATTTAATATTATGGTAGTTACGATTAAATAATTTGCAAGATAGTATAATTAGTTTAAATAGTTATGTGAGATGTGTAATTAAAAATAATTATATACGGTGTTCAATTGTTTTGAGCTAGCAGACCTGACCTAGAAGCCCAGTAGATGAAAACCTGTCCAAATTGTGGAATTATGTAATTAATTGTTTTAATTATAATTTATTTATTGGAGATTGTAATAAATTACCGTAATTTATTTAATTATTTCGCTTTGCCTTTGCTGCGATATTTGGAGCAGTACCCTGACTTTTGTCTTCCAACAAATTTCACAATCTTGCCCTAGACATGCCCGCCTTCCATTCTGCTATTTTTGCAACTCATAATTATGCTCTCTGTACATTATTTCTGGCCGCACAAAAATCGTCGCAGACGTTATTTTTAAATTCCTATTTTTGTATCATTGTGCGTTCCAATCAAAAATTGGAGGCAATCTTGACCTATTTTTCGTGCGGCCCAAATTAGGGTAATATTCTGTTCTGAGTCTTCTTCATTATTGGTATTGATGACCTGACCTGATTTTGGTCCCATGTACTCCTAATTAATTTTTGAACACAGCTTGCATTTTTCTAATTAAATTGAGGATAACATTTTGACTGATTTTATAAATCCTAATTTAATTCTAATACCCGATTAATTAAACCCGTGCCTAAACGCACAACACCCTCTCTCCATGAAAATTACTAAACATATTTTTCTCCACAAATTTTGTGTTATTTTATGTGTTTGTGCAATTTCTCGAATTTAAGGGGCTAAGTTGCAATTATTCAATTGTAGGAGTCATCACCCCATTGGCCAAGACCAAATGGAAGGGTTTTTTATTTGTGGACCAAATTGCACTTTTCCCACTCTACCTTACATGAAAACAATTTTCTCCATATCAAATCCTGGGCACTCAATTAAAGTGGGTACATCACCACCCTCCATCAACACCCTCTCTCCATATTTATGTCATGTCCTATCAAAGCCCTAATCCCAAAAGAAAAAAAAATTCAATCTAGGGAATCCCCCACAAGCCTTGACCCGCAGCCTCCTCCATTTTTCATTTCTCCATTCCATTATTTTCTCTTCTTCTTCTTCCTTCTTCCTTTCTTCTCCTTCTTCTCTTTTAAATTTAAATAGGAAAGAAGAGGGAGGGAAACCATCACCACCCATCTACTGTACTCCGGCCACCCGGCCACCTCCGGCGGCCAACGACTTGCCGCCGCCTGCTGCTGCCGCCGCCGCCTGCTGCTGCTCCGGCCGCTGCCGCCGCTGCTGCACAGTCCGGCCATCCATCGATGCATCTCCCTCTCCATGCTCCTCCCTGCATCATCTCCTCTCCGGCGCGGCTCGCCGAGCTCCGCCCACTGCTTCCCCATCTCCTTCCGACATCCTATGTAACCAGCGTTGCAGCCTCAAAACCGTCGAGCTATCCTGTGTCGGTCCGACTAACCTGTCGGTTACTGCGTTCGTTCACAGGGTCAGCTGTGCCCCCTCCGCGTCGTAACGAGAGGTCGTCGGCATCGACCTCGGCACTACCAACTCTGCTGTGGCGGCCATGGAGGGAGGGAGGCCGACCTCTTACTTTGTCGTGGGTGCCGATGTGCAAATATTGCCAGGATCTATAGCATTGGGAAGAGTGAAAAAGGATCCCCACTGTTGGTGATTGAAATTTCTGACAAGCCTGGCAAGGAAGAAGCTGAACCTGCATTTAAATTTATTGGAAATATGCATGGTGATGAGCCGTGGGTCGAGAACTGCATAAGCTTCTTGCAAATTGGCTATGCAGCAATTATATGAAGGATTCTTTGGCGTGGGAATGCAAACAATGTGGACCTAAATCAAGATTTTCCTGACCAATTTTATCCTGTTAATGATGTGGAGGACATGCGACAACCTGAAACAAGAGCAATTATGAATTGGGTAAAAGAACAACACTTTGCGGCCTCCTGCTGCGGTCCGGCGAGCTGCTCCTCGACCTTCCCATCGACTCTCCGGCGGCCAACTGCACCGCTGCTCTTCCATTCATCCCGCTGGCCTCCTCCAGTCCGGCTCCTCCATCATCCAAACACCACCACCACCATCAACTTCATCCATCCATCCATCGCATCTCCGACCCGAGCATCCGGCCACCCTTCCCTCGGCACTCCGGCCAACCCTGCAGTAAGCTTCCCTCTTCCCATTCCCTGTAAAATACATGTATAAGTATGATTTAATTAGTATGCATATGTATATATACAATTAATGTGTATAAATATTGTGTATTAGTATATATTAGTAAATGTGCTTTAAAATGCGTATATACGTATATGTGTGTGTGGGTGTATACGTATAATAGGCATCGTGTGTTATTTAGTGTATGTTCATATTATATATATTGTATTTTTCTTTATATATAGTATGCATATTTGGTATACGTACAACCATATATATGTAGGTATTTTAGTATAGATACATATTGGTATAATATGTATTAATGTATGTTTCAGTATTTAAATATAAATAAATGTAAATTGGTATATATGTATATATAACCGTATTTTGGTATAAATATGTGTACCTATATATATACATGTATAAACATATTTTTGGTATATATATATATAGTATATATATAAAAACTGTATTGATATATATGTACTTGTAAGACATATTTTGGTATATTACATGTATATAGTATAATTATTATTTTGGTAAAAATATATATGTGTATATATATCTTGTATAGGTATATGTTAATAAAAAAATGTATTTTGGTATATATATGTATATATATATATATATACTTGTGTACATATAGGGTATGGGTATATTTTATTTAGTGTATATAAATGTATAAATATATATATTCTTATAAGGGGAGTTATGTACATTTTTATAAACATAAATAATATATACTTCCACTTATGTACATACAGTTATACCTATTTTGTATATACTTTGGAATAACAATACATATGTAATATGTTTAATTATTAACAATATGTTAGTTGGTGAATATACTAGATGACCCTAGTTGACTAGTGCCCTGCCTGGCATGGCCCTGAGGTCAGTGTTTATAGACTGTGTGTTAGGGTAGCACCTGATACAAGTGTTATTGTGATGTATTTTTAGGACTGTTGGATCCTCCAGACGATACTCTGGGACAGGACATTGGTTTTACCAGCTAAGGACCCAAGGCGAGTACATTCTCTGATTAGTTTCTAATTTATGATATCTCCTATGTTCACTGTATCTAGTATAAATATCCATGCTCTTGACACGCTGGTTACACGGATTGGTATACACGGATCTTGTCATGAGATGTTATTCCTTATTCATGGTGTAGCTTGTACAAGACTTGTTTTCCTTGTTATCTTGTGCATGTACAGACACTGATTCCCGGGGAGATTTGCTACCTTCCTAGGGAATCCCGTGCCATAGCGTACCATGATTGGATCTACTATACCAGTCGGGGTGGGGAGTATTTTAGTGTAGATATGTGATCATACCCAACTTTCCATGCATCATAGCTCACCCCACATCTCACGTCGGGTGCGGCCTGACCATCTCCATGCTTCATAGCTGTTACGTGTGATTAGCCTGACCTCTACATGCATCATAGCTAACCAACGGTTAGCCTGACCTTCATGACTCATAGCTAATCACATGTAACCAGCCTGATTAAGTTCCCAAGCCGATCACATGTTAAAGCTTGTACTCACACACTTAGTCATAGGATTCTTGCTCGTTGACATATTGCTTCTCTTCCTACATTTACTTACAGTATTTCCAGTATTTCTTTTGTTGTATATTTCTCGTACCTACACATGCGTCTGGTATATTTCTATCTAGAACTGCTACATAGTTTATATCATTAATATAGAACTGCTATTTAGAGATGTACTTTGCTCCTTCCTGACTGGAAAATATTTTTCCAGACTGTGACCTTAGTAGACTTGGTCCCAACACTTGAGGATTGGAAGTTACTGATTGCAGGTATGATTATTTTTGTTATTAGGCTTGTGTTGTATTCTTTATTCTTCAAATTCCTATCGTGCTGTAGTTGTGATTGAGTATATTGTTAATATTTTTACAGTGTTATCCGAGTCTCCTTATGGAGTTGGATACTAGCGTGAGATTTTATAGATAGTACTTGACCTAGACAGCGTTCTACCGCCGATGCTGCGGCGTTGGCTGGACGTACCCACGCACTCGTGCCCCTAAACTAGGTCCGGGTCGTGACACGTTTGAGTGGTGGCCCATGCAGGTCTGACTTCGTGAGTTGTGCGATGTCGTAGTAGTGTGGCATCCTTGTTATACTACTGCGTGCCTGCAATAGGATCTAAGACGTAGGATACTAGGACGAGGGTGAATACTCAATCACAATTCCTTGAGAGATTCCTGGGTTGACCCTTGAGAATCTTATTACAATTTCTAATTTTAAATTCCTTTCCCCTTGTTTTCGTCTGCTCTCGCTTGTTGTTACTGAACTTGATTCTTGTTGATCAGTCATTAAATTTAAAATCTTCGTATAATTATTGAGTTTATTCTTGTTGACCAGTTGTTAACTTTAATTTCTAGTATCGTTGTTGAGTTGATTTCATATTGAGATAAATTTTATGGACTAGACTTTATGGTATCATCTGATGACATATATTGATGAGGACAGTGAGAAAGGTAAAACGTCTACTTTGGTTATGGAACCTAGAGTTTATCGCAGCCATATTAGCTATCGTGACGAGAACGTAGGAACCTAACTTGGATGTACATACTTTAGTTATGAGATTTAGAGTTTCTCGCAGCCATACCGGTTGGCGTGGCGAGGATTCTAGATGACATGATTATAGAGTTGCATACCTTAGTTACGGAATCTGTCGTTATCGCATCTATGCTTATTGGCGTGGCAAGGATTCTGAGTGTCATGATTTCGGATAGACGTGTATGATTATCAGGTTGTATCTTAAATTGGTTCTTAAAGTATCATCTCAAGACTTATCTATTTATGTTATTCCAGGACTTTGTTCCATCGCTTCTTTTTTTTACTAGCAGTAAAGATACCTTCAGTCCTTAACCCAGTTCTTTTGATCCTTATTTCTTTAAGGATCCTTGTTAGTGTGATAATTAGTGACTTGCAATTTTGGTTGTGTCTTGTATTAGTTTGACTGAGTGTGACTTGTGAGTTTGCAAGTATTTCTTAGTTGGACATGTGAGCAGTAGGCTTTTATCTAGAGTTAACCCAGAGAGTAGTGCCTTGTAGCGATAGTTCTATGATAGGAGTGTTATAGTTAGTATTGACACTATAAATAGAAGGAGAGAAGAGTATCGGTGATGATTCCAAGAGTAGTATCAGAGCCAGCATACCCGTTCCGGATAATCATGGTTGTGTAATTGAGTGATCTATGTAAACAAATAGGTATCAAGAAATTGTGTTAAGAATTAATGGAGCATGACGTTCAATTTGATAATTGATATCAGATATGTTAAAAGTAAAGAAGGATATATGCATAAAGAGTTGTAATGAGGTGTCATGAGTGGAGAAATATCGAAATTGGTAATGAAAATGGTGAGGCGTATCACGGATTAGTTTAACAGGCTATAAAAAGGTTAAAGGGAAATACATATACATCAATTGAGATGAGAACCATATACTTGCCCATGAGAGTAAAGAAACATGAGTGTTATAGAAGATACATGTAATCATGAGTTATAATGAGCTTGATGAGATGATCCATTAATGAAGCTATTGATATAATACCAAGAGTGCTCATGGTTCTATTTCGAGGGTTAGTCGAGAATGACGCTCAAAACAATAAGCACTTCAAGTAATGATAATTAGATTGGTGTATTAGTGTGCGCCTTGAGCATTAGAGACCGTGAACATTTATATATGTGTACTTGTGGATTAATTTTATCGTTTCAAGAGTGGAAATAAAATGAGATTTTGAGAATTTTAAGGAGTTGAGATTTTATGTTGTTAAAATAGTGAGGATTTAAATTTAAATCAATAAACATAGTCAAGCTATAAAGATTTTAGAAGTGATTAAAATTTTATTTCGATGTTGAGTATCTGACTTCGAGGAAGTGTAGGCAATTTATTTTTAAGTTGATCGAGAAGTTAAACCTTGATAATTATTTTTTAGGATTAATTTTATGGTAGATGAGAAATATGAATATTAATAGGTGATATACACGTGTAAGGATCTGATGACTTGAGCATGATTGAGATGGCACCGCAGACTGACTTGGGTGTCCATCTAAAGTTGTATTGGAAAGAGCAGTACTTAGTATGGTGTTGCACTTGACATGTATTGAGTGATAAGAACGACTAACATGAACAATTGTAGTAGGAACGGAAACTGACAGAGGGTATGGTACTAAAGAGATAAAGGTATCAACTTGGATGCATTATTGAACCATGGCAATATTAGAGGTTCTTGGTATCAGATTTTGGTATTAACAGACAGGTGTGTGCCACAGGGATATATTCATGGATCTTGTGGATTAAGATTAGTTGATATGGGTACCAGTGTACAGGAATAGGAATTAGTTAGTGAATATGCTAGAGTTAAGTGTATGTTAGAGATAAGGGATACCGCAAGTAATATGTTAGCAGGTTCTTTCTTCCCTCCTAATGTTCCTTTTTCCGTCTTTCGATTGATTGATTTTTCTAATACTGTAGTTCGTATGCATGATTTCTTGTTATATTGTAGTTAGTAGTACACCCTAATACAGAGACTGCAATACCATGACAAAAGACACCATGACCATACATATCCCCTTAGGTTGCATGTTGTATGATTGTAGTAAAGATTTTCTTAGACCATGATTATTGGGGGTTTAACCATGACGAAGAGTAATGAAGGAGTTATGACTTGACAAGAGAAGCAAGATGATTAAATTCGAGGATAAATATCGGTTTAAATAAAGGAACAAGAATTTAACATGGCATAATTTATGACTTATTAATTCCAGGAAGATTGTGATGTGATTAAATTGGTTATTAAATTTGGAAATTTGGGAGATTTATCAATATGTTTATTTAATTACAAGTTATGAATTTTAGAATTTTATATGGGATGTTGCAATTAGAGAATCCATAGCAATTAGAGAATCCATAAGTATCGCATTGTTGAGTATTTTGAGGAAGAGGAAATCGAGTTATAAATCATTGATGGATTTATGTATGAATTCAAACTCTGTGGGACGAGATTACCTTTTATATTTGTGCATTGATAAAAATCAAATTTGAGGAATGGATATTAAATTCTGAGTATTGAATTATTAACTAAAACTTTCAAGGTAATTTTTGATAAAAATGGACTTTGATTTTATTTCGAGGATTTTTCAGGTTATGCAATGATTTCGGAATTTTTGACAAATTGTTGAAAGACATTGTGGATTATTACCTAATTTCATGGATGATGAATGTAAACTTTGAGGGAAAATAATAATGTGTATAAATAAACACTACTAGGAGGATTTTAAATTTCGAAGACAAAATTCTTTTAAGGTGGGTAGACGTGTCACTACCACATTCTGAAAACAGGGGTATTTTCGACTTTTCACAATATTTAATATTATGGTAGTTACGATTAAATAATTTGCATGATAGTATAATTAGTTTAAATAGTTATGTGAGATGTGTAATTAAAAATAATTATATACGGTGTTCAATTGTTTTGAGCTAGCAGACTTGACCTAGAAGCCCAGTAGATGAAAACATGTCCAAATTGTGGAATTATGTAATTAATTGTTTTAATTATAATTTATTTATTGGAGATTGTAATAAATTACCGTAATTTATTTAATTATTTCGCTTTGCCTTTGCTGCGATATTTGGAGCAGTACCCTGACTTTTGTCTTCCAACAAATTTCACAATCTTGTCCTAGACATGCCTGCCTTCCATTCTGCTATTTTTGTAACTCATAATTATGCTCTTTGTACATTATTTCTGGCCGCACAAAAATCGTCGCGGATGTTATTTTTAAATTCCTATTTTTGTATCATTGTGCGTTCCAATCAAAAATTGGAGGCAATCTTGACCTATTTTCGTGCGGCCCAAATTAGGGTAATATTCTGTTCTGAGTCTTCTTCATTATTGGTATTGATGACCTGACCTGATTTTGGCCCCATGTACTCCTAATTAATTTTTGAACACAGCTTGCATTTTTCTAATTAAATTGAGGATAACATTTTGACTGATTTTATAAATCCTAATTTAATTCTAATAACCGATTAATTAAACCCGTGCCTAAACGCACAACACCCTTTCGCCATGAAAATTACTAAACACATTTTTCTCCACAAATTTTGTGTCATTTTATGTGTTTGTGCAATTTTCCGAATTTAAGGGACTAAGTTACAATTATTCAATTGTAGGAGTCATCACCCCATTGGCCAAGACCAAATAGAAGGGTTATTTATTTGTGGACCAAATTGTACTTTTTCCACTCTACCTTACATGAAAACAATTTTCTCCATATCAAATCCTGGCCACTCAATTAAAGTGGGTACATCACCACCCTCCATCAACACCCTCTCTCCATATTTATGTCATGTCCTATCAAAGCCCTAATCCCAAAAGAAAAAAAAAATTCAATCTAGGGAATCCCCCACAAGCCTTGACCCGCAGCTTCCTCCATTTCTCATTTCTCCATTCCATTATTTTCTCTTCTTCTTCTTCCTTCTTCCTTTCTTCTCCTTCTTCTCTTTTAAATTTAAATAGGAAAGAAGAGGGAGGGAAACCATCACCACCCATCTACTGTACTCCGGCCACCCGGCCACCTCCGGCGGCCAACGACTTGCCGCCGCCTGCTGCTGCCGCCGCCGCCTGCTGCTGCTCCGGCCGCTGCCGCCGCTGCTGCACAGTCCGGCCATCCATCGATGCATCTCCCTCTCCATGCTCCTCCCTGCATCATCTCCTCTCCGGCGCGGCTCGCCGAGCTCCACCCACTGCTTCCCCATCTCTTTCCGACATCCTATGTAACCAGCATTGCAGCCTCGGAACCGTCGAGCTATCCTGTGTCGGTCCGACTAACCTGCCGGTTACCGCGTTCATTCACAGGGTCAGCTGCGCCCCCTCCGCGTCGTAACGAGAGGTCGTCGGCATCGACCTCGGCACTACCAACTCCGCTGTGGCGGCCATGGAGGGAGGGAGGCCGACCTCTTGCTTTGTCGTGGGTGCCGATGTGCAAATATTGCCAGGATCTATAGCATTGGGAAGAGTGAAAAAGGATCCCCACTGTTGGTGATTGAAATTTCTGACAAGCCTGGCAAGGAAGAAGCTGAACCTGCATTTAAATTCATTGGAAATATGCATGGTGATGAGCCGTGGGTCGAGAACTGCTTAAGCTTCTTGCAAATTGGCTATGCAGCAATTATATGAAGGATTCTTTGGCGTGGGAATACAAACAATGTGGACCTAAATCAAGATTTTCCTGACCAATTTTATCCTGTTAATGATGTGGAGGACATGCGACAACCTGAAACAAGAGCAATTATGAATTGGGTAAAAGAACAACACTTTGCGGCCTCCTACTGCGGTCCGGCGAGCTGCTCCCCGACCTTCCCATCGACTCTCCGGCGGCCAACTGCACCGCTGCTCTTCCATTCATCCTGCTGGCCTCCTCCAGTCCGGCTCCTCCATCATCCAAACACCACCACCACCATCAACTTCATCCATCCATCCATCGCATCTCCGCCCCGAGCATCCGACCACCCTTCCCTCGGCACTCCGGCCAACCCCGCAGTAAGCTTCCCTCTTCCCATTCCCTGTAAAATACATGTATAAGTATGATTTAATTAGTATGCATATGTATATATACAATTAATGTGTATAAATATTGTGTATTAGTATATATTAGTAAATGTGCTTTAAAATGCGTATATACGTATATGTGTGTGTGGGTGTATACGTATAATAGGCATCGTGTGTTATATAGTGTATGTTCATATTATATATATTATATTTTTCTTTATATATAGTATGCATATTTGGTATACGTACAACCATATATATGTAGGTATTTTAGTATAGATACATATTGGTATAATATGTATTAATGTATGTTTCAGTATTTAAATATAAATAAATGTAAATTGGTATATATGTATATATAACCGTATTTTGGAATAAATATGTGTACCTATATATATACATGTATAAACATATTTTTGGTATATATATATATATAGTATATATATAAAAACTGTATTGATATATATGTACTTGTAAGACATATTTTGGTATATTACATGTATATAGTATAATTATTATTTTGGTAAAAATATATATGTGTATATATATCTTGTATAGGTATATGTTAATAAAAAAATGTATTTTGGTATATATATGTATATATATATATATATATACTTGTGTACATATAGGGTATGGGTATATTTTATTTAGTGTATATAAATGTATAAATATATATATTCTTATAAGGGGAGTTATGTACATTTTTATGAACATAAATAATATATACTTCCACTTATGTACATACAGTTATACCTATTTTGTATATACTTTGGAATAACAATATATATGTAATATGTTTAATTATTAACAATATGTTAGTTGGTGAATATACTAGATGACCCTAGTTGACTAGTGCCCTGCCTGGCATGGCCCTGAGGTCAGTGTTTATAGACTGTGTGTTAGGGTAGCACCTGATACAAGTGTTATTGTGATGTATTTTTAGGACTGTTGGATCCTCCAGACGATACTCTGGGACAGGACATTGGTTTTACCAGCTAAGGACCCAAGGCGAGTACATTCTCTGATTAGTTTCTAATTTATGATATCTCCTATGTTCACTGTATCTAGTGTAAATATCCATGCTCTTGACACGCTGGTTACACGGATTGGTATACACGGATCTCGTCATGAGATGTTATTCCTTATTCATGGTGTAGCTTATACAAGACTTGTTTTCCTTGTTATCTTGTGCATGTACAGACACTGATTCCCGGGGAGATTTGCTACCTTCCTAGGGAATCCCGTGCCATAGCGTACCATGATTGGATCTACTATACCAGTCGGGGGTGAGGAGTATTTTAGTGTAGATATGTGATCATACCCAACTTTCCATGCATCATAGCTCACCCCACATCTCACGTCGGGTGCGGCCTGACCATCTCCATGCTTCATAGCTGTTACGTGTGATTAGCCTGACCTCTACATGCATCATAGCTAACCAACGGTTAGCCTGACCTTCATGACTCATAGCTAATCACATGTAACCAGCCTGATCAAGTTCCCAAGCCGATCACATGTTAAAGCTAGTACTCACACACTTAGTCATAGGATTCTTGCTTGTTGACATATTGCTTCTCTTCCTACATTTACTTACAGTATTTCCAGTATTTCTTTTGTTGTACATTTCTCGTACCTATACATGCATCTGGTATATTTCCATCTAGAACTGCTACATAGTTTATATCATTAATAAAGAACTGCTATTTAGAGATGTACTTTGCTCCTTCCTGACTGGAAAATATTTTTCCAGACTGTGACCTTAGTAGACTTGGTCCCAACACTTGAGGATTGGAAGTTACTGATTGCAGGTATAATTATTTTTGTTATTAGGCTTGTGTTGTATTCTTTATTCTTCAAATTCCTATCGTGCTGTAGTTGTGAATGAGTATGTTGTTAATATTTTTACAGTGTTATCCGAGTCTCCTTATGGAGTTGGATACTAGCGTGAGATTTTATAGATAGTACTTGACCTAGACAGCGTTCTACCGCCGATGCTGCGGCGTAGGCTGGACGTACCCACGCACTCGTGCCCCTAAACCGGGTGCGGGTCGTGACAGTGTCTCTCCAATTTGACGACTTTTAGCACAAGAAGTCTCAAACGGCGTCATTCCAATACCTCGAGCTATGATGGAAGTGGTAAATTTTTTACCCGCTCAAATTTAAATAGAGGTATTGATGCCTATTATCAAAAATTAAGATAAAATTATGTGGATCCATCCTGACTTGTTGCCAGATTGGGACCGGAGAGTAACATCTTCCAATTCAAATCAAATAAAAAGAACCAGAAAAGTAAAACAAGCAACATGATTTCTTCGGATCTTCACTCGGACAGGGATCAAGATCAACCTCAAGAAAAAAATACTTCTAGAGATGATATTTAAAAATCTGATCATAGCCTCACCAAGCTCTACTCACAAGTGTAGCATAACCCGCCAGCAAGAGAACAAGATAGGCAGCACCCCTTTGTTTAGGATAAAGCAAATATTTGTTGTGCACGAAGGAGTCCATGAACACACTTCTCTCCCGCCTACAACAATTAAAATATCAACCTCAACTACTGTGGCTGAGGAGGAGCAACCCCAATTTTAACAATACAGCCATTAATATATACGCTTGATGCAAAACATGGGGTATAATATCGATAAAGCTAAAAGGTTTGAACTTTGATAAGGGACGATGGCTTCCTCTACAACTCCAAGGGCAGTCCAGCAAATCATGTAGTGATTGGGCTACGATAAGACTAGCCAACAGACTCGCTCCAAGAAGAGGCATGCCTAGAAGAAATTTAGGACCTATAACATGGTACTTCTTTCTCCGATGCCCGAAGAAGAAGCCAAGACTGGTACCAAGTCCCAAAAAGACTATCATGAAACTTACGAGTCTGTCGCAAAAGATATTTCCGTTGCTCCTTCTACTTCGTTAACTCATGTTGCTTAGGTAATAACTGAACCTGGTCCTTTGAAGCCTACTACGGCAGAGAAAGGAAAGCAAAAGGAAGTGCGCTTCGACAAAAAAGAATGCACCTCAGGGACTTAAAAAGCCCTATAATTTTGACATATTAGCACAACTGACCAATACTCTGGCATGACTTTCCATTTTTGAGTTACTTCATCTGTCAAAGAAGACTCGTGAAACTTTGAGCAAAGCACTAATACATGTAGACTCATGCTTAGCTCAATTCAAGACTCCTGATGAAGAGCCATTAGCATGCCCTCAATGCCACAACATAATCAAGATGATTCCTAACATCACCTTCATGCAAGATGACATGTTGCTCAAGGATAACTGACATGACAGGCCTCTGTATTATACTGGTTATATCGAATCTATCAAGGTAAACCGGATTCACATTGACCCCCATTCTTCACTTATCATCATTCCTAAGAGAATATTGAAAGCTTTGAATATACCGATACACAACCTGTCTACCACTAGCACTACCATTCTAGGCTTCAATACTGGAAGAAGTAAACTGTTGGGGAAGATACGCCTAAAAATTTAGATAGGTAATCTACATACTAAAGTCACGTGTTATGTGATTAACTCAGATGTATCCTATAATGTCTTGCTGAGATGGCCATAGATACATGAGCATAAAATTGTGCCCTTCACCCTGCACCAATGCTTTAAATACGTGGATAGTCTGAGAGAGATCATAATAGTAGTAGCTTACCTCAACCCATTCAAAGGCATTGAAGCCTATTTCTTTGACTCAGTACTCTATACACCGGAGTACATGAAAGAATACACTGGAGTACATGAAAGAATAGGTTAATCAAGTTGATGATAAATTTGAGAATATCTTGAAAGAAGAAGCTCTTATGATCTGAGTCAAAGGATGTACTACTCGTCCGATTACTTTGGAGCCTCTTATTATTAGCATGCGTAAGCCAACGCATGAGGTGGAAGCCGTAGAGCCATTGGTGATAAATTTCTCTAAAAAGTCACCTCTGTTGGTCATCAAACTTCGATCAATAATAGACGAAACCGGAGAGTAAGATACTTGTTATCAACCTTCGTCGTAATGAGCAATCAATATCAGTAGATTAACCCCTAGTCATCAATCTTATTAAGCCTCCTGTCAAGGCTGAAGTTCTTGTTAAGTATGCGGAGCAAGAAGAGATCTTGTATTTTATGAATAAAGGAGGCACTCATTCGCACTACATTGATGTTGATCCCTTTGCTGAAAAATTCTTAGAAGCTCTTTATATTTATGAACCTCTATCCATACTCGTAGTATCTCCATTTCAATACGGTTCATCATATAGACCATATGAGGATGCATACTTCATAGTCCCAGCAAGACAAGACAAAAATGTCATATACTTTTTGTCAAGACTAAAAATAAAAGAGTCACACAAACTATTGATTCTGACAAAGATAGCAAGAAAATAATACTGTATCGTTACACCCAACCAACTAAGATTATTATGCAGGGGATGGGCTATAACTTGAAGTCTGGTTTGGGGCTTAATTTTGGAAAAGGCAAACAGACTGCTATACTCCACTTCTCTCCAAAAGGAAACATGAAACATATTATCAGCGAACTAGTCATAGTTTAGGGTACGTCACCCCACCACCAAGTCCTGAAAGTTCAGAATTGAAAGAAGAGAAGCATTCTTATTCTTCCGACTCATCATTGTGGAATTCTAATGAAAGCATGGGTGACATATTCAAACATATTTTTTCTGTGAATATGGTATCAATTGGCCCAGATTATGAAGACTTTGAAACCTTAGAACCTTTCAAGAATAATCCATGGACGCAATGGATGGATACTCAATGGGAGCTTCAGTTTGAGCAACGCGAACCATCTATAGAGGATGAAGTTGTCCAAATTGATTTAGGAGAATAATCTTCCCCAAGACCAATCTTCATCAGCATGAGTCTTCCCGAAGAGGATAAACATACTTTAGTTCAGTTAATAAAAGAGTATATTAATGTCTTTGTCTAGAGTTACGAGGATATGCTTGGCCTAGATCCTCAAATCGCCACACACAACCTCAATATTCTTTATAACGCTAAACCGATAAAACAACAGCAAAGAAAATTCCATCCGAATATAATGGATGTAATCGAGACAGAAGTAAAGAAACTAATAGCATATGGCTTCATTCAAGAAGAGCAGCATCCTGACTGGGTAGCCAATATCATCTCAGTCATGAAGAAAAAAAAGAAGGTCCGTGTCTGCATAGACTACCGAGATTTAAACTCTGTCTGCCCGAAAGACGAGTTTTCTCACCCCATCATAGATGTTATGATTGACAATACAAGCGACTTTGAATGTATGTCTTTCATGGATAAATTCTCAGGATACAACCAAATCAAGATGTCTCCCGATGACAAAAAATATACCTCTTTTCGTACACTACTAGGATTATACTGCTATACAGTCATGCCCTTCAGCTTGAAGAATACGGGAGCAACGTATCAACGGGCCATGAGTACAATCTTCCATAATCACTTATGGAAGACAATATAATGCTATATGGACGATATTCCTGTCAAGAGTCATCTTAAAGATGATCATCTTCAAGATCTAAAGACGGTGTTCGAATTAATTCGTCACCACCAATTAAAATGAATCCAACCAAATCCTTCCTAGGAGTTTCCAGTGGCAAATTCCTTGGATCCATCATAACTTCCAAAGGTATTCATATTATAAAATCAAATCTATCCCCGATATACGGCCTCCACATAATCTTAAAGAACTTTGTGGTCCACAAGGCCGTCTGGCATATATCGGGAGTTCATCTCCAATCTATCGGGACGATACTGACCCTTCACTCAGTTAATGAAGAAAGGGGCCTCCTTTGTCTGGAATGAAGCATGTCAACGAGCATTCGACGACATCAAACGATATCTCACAAATTTGCTAGTTCTTGTGTCTCCGGTCATAGGAAAGCCCTTCCTGCTATATGTTCGAGCAACGGATCACTCCCTAGGAGCTTTTCTTGCACAGAAGGGTAACGAAGGCCATAAATAGGCAATCTATTATCTCGGTCGCATGATGTTCAGTGCCAAACATAGATACAATCCTATCGAAAAAGAATATCTTCCCTTGAAGTTTGTTATTCAAAAGACGCGACACTATTTGATGGGATAAACTATTCATGTCATATCCATGGTGAATCCCCTTCGAGTATTGATGACCAAGCCAAGAATACTCAATTCTTATTTAGCTACATGTATAATGTTGTTATTGTCTTATGGCATGGTATATGTCCCATAAAATACAGTGAAAGGTCAAGCACTAGCTGTCTTTCTAGCAGCTAACCCTATACCAGAAACTTCCAAGCTGTATGATATCCCATATAAAGTATTAGAATCTAATATGGCAATGGAAGATGACACTTGGCTACTATTCTTTGATGGCACTTCAAGAATAGGACCCAAAAGCAACATCAAAGCTGGAGTAGGCATAGTCCTAGTATCTTCTGACATGATACTCATTTATTGCGCATATTCTCTCAGTGAACCATGTTCCAATAATATAGCAGAGTACAATACTTTGCTCATTGGCCTCCAACTTGCCAAATAATTGGACGTAGAGTATCTTGAAGCCTATGAAGATTTCAAGCAAATAATTAATCATATTAGAGGAGAATATGAAGTTCGATATAAATACCTCATCCCTTATCATCAGGCAGCACTGGAGTTAGGTTTTACTTTTAAGGGGTTCTTCATTGAGCATGTACCTCGATAATAGAATATGGAAGTAGATGCCCTTGCCAGTTTAGTAGCATCATTGGCCATCCCTCTGAAAAGATAATATTCGATCACGTTGATAAGTCGAGAGTTGTTCCATGTCAGGAATAATATGCACATTGAGCAGAGCTACGTCATAAATTCAACCTTCGTCGATGAAGATTGGAGAAACCCATTTATAGTCTATGCATCTTTTGGGATCCTCCTAGAAGATCTGAAAGAATCGACCTATATTAATAGACGTTCACTTTGTTTCTATTATGATGCCTCATCCAAGATATAATATCATCGTTCATATGATATATTACTATTATATTGTCTCTCTAACATTGAAGCAAGACAATCACTTCGGGAAGCTCATGATAGCATCTGTGGAGCACATCAACCAGGTCCTAAGTTACATGATAGTCTCAGGAGGATAGGTTACTATTGGCCTACTATGGTGGTAGACACGATAGATTCTGCTCATAAATATAGATCATGTCAGATCCATGCCAATTTTATACACCAACCTTCAGAATTCTTATATTCTACCGCTGAATCCTGGCCTTTTAAAGCATGGGAAATAGATATTATTGGTCCTTTCTACCTACCTTATTCTAGGGGACATTGGTTCATACTTGCAATAACCGATTACTTTTTTAAATGGGCAGAGGCAGTTTCGTTCATCGAGGTGAAGACGTCCAATATGATCAGTTTCATTAAACACCATATGATCTATCATTTTTGTCTTTTTCGAAGGATAATACACGACAACGGACAACAGTTTACTAGTCAGGCATTTTATCTGTTCTGTGATAAGAATCGAATCTAGAATATAGTATATACGGCTTACAACTCGGCAGCCAACAGTTTAGCAGAGGCCTTTAACAAAATAAAATCAAGCTACTCAAAAATTTGTCACATCCAACAAGCGCAATTGGAATAAAAAACTCGGAGAATGCTTATGGGCTTATCGTACGATAATCCGAACTCCAAGTGGTTGTACACCATTTTTCTAGGTCTATGGATGTGAAGCGGTCCTTCCTCTCGAGATCCAGATTCCCTCTCTCAGGGTAGCTATTGCTAATGAGCTAACATTAGAGAATAATGACCGTTTGAGACTTCAAGAGTTAGAAGCCTTGGATTAAAATGTTTACACGCTCAATAACGTAGTGAGATATACAAGCACGTATTTCTAGAGCTTTTAATCAAAAAATAAAGGAAAGAATATTCTAAGTGGGCAAATTGGTCCTTATAGTGAGGAGACCTATGATCACAACCCACAAGAGAAAAGGCAAGTTCCAAGCTAAATGGGAAGGCCCTTATGTGGTGGAGATAGTATTCTCCAATGATGCATATAGGCCCGCTAAACCTAATGGAGATTTGATATTGATACCCATCAATGACAAATTTCTCAAAAATTATTATGGTATGATAAGTCATTCTCTATCTCCAGCAGAGTAAAATAAGATGTTCGGCAAGTGCATTTTATCCAGTCCCCAACAAGTCAAACGTAAATGTACAACATTTGCATCTACATCTTTGGTAACCTACATGATATCTCAAAATATTACCTATATTCATTCTTGAATAAGACATAGGTAATGATTCCTCAAGTTCCCTAGTAGGACAGTCCTCAGATCCAACGAAACATTCTCTTTGAGATCATTCAAACAATTCTCTCCAGTAAAATTATCATATTCTTATAACCCAAACATTTTAAGGATGTCCTATTCCTGATCCCCAATTGGATTGGATATAATCTCACATATTTTCTCATCAGTCAATATGAATAATTTGATTCATGTCCATATTATCTCTGAATCATATTATATTCATCATCTACGAATAGACAAAATAATAGTTCACCTTCGAACTATCCTTTTTTTTAGTTGTCTTACAATCTATCATGTCCATATTATGTCTGCATTATTTTTCTCATAAATATGCAGCACATTACGTCCATTTTTACCTCTGCTAGTATTTTATTCTCAAAACTTGCTACCCGTACTTAGTATAAGTACGCCATGGTTTTCGGGTCCATTAAATAAATTCTACCAAAATATTTTGCCATGTCCACATTACCTCTGAGCAGATATATACAATAGGATTTTATCTGGAAAACCTATCATATCCCTATTATTTCTGATGGTGTTATCTATCATAATTCAGTTCAAAATATAAAATGGATAATGAGACCATAAAAATATTTCAAACTTATTCATTTATAAAATGGAGAAAAAAAAGGATTGTAGTACAACTTTCAAGGAAAATCAAGATCCTTCCAGTTGCTATTGTTCACAAAAGTTGTAAGGCATACAAAATGCAAACATCTGAATATGCAAACATCCAACGGGTAGCCTCTACTCTGGTCGGTTCATCATGTCTCTCTGGGTCAGCAACAGAAGCATCCAAACCACTGACGTTAGTTTGGAGCAGGATAGATCCATACGACGAACAATAAAGGGGATCCTGAACAAATTTTGCTTCACGCGGTTGGCCCAAAGGGTTGTCCTTCTTTTCCGCAGCAAGTGGCGGCACAAAAATGCTAGGGGTATGATCGAAAGTAGTCTTGGCCAGAGAAGAAATAGTCGCTTGGTCTATTTCTTTTGCACTTATCTTCAAAGTATCCTGGGAAGCCATCAGCAAATTGGGGTAAAGAATAATAGACTGAATAACTAACCCCATTATTTATAAGAAGGAGGGTGATGGTTTAAGTTCCCACACATGATTCATCAGTGAAGGGAGACGACGGTTCATTTTTTTTAAGTGAAGAATCTTACACAGAATCTAAAGCGATGTTGTTAGAATTCTATATAATCGTCCAAGAGCTCACACATACGCAAAAGGAATACTTACATGATACGCACACTAGTCAGTTGTTCAGATGGGTTGCATAGTGCGCATAGAAGTCTAGTACTCCCTAAATACATGAATTTAATTCTTTCCCTCTCCGTGGTTGAAGTAGAAATTAATCATTCAGCAACATAGAGAACAAAGCAAGATCAAGCTAAAATTTTATTAGCATACAAATCATGATTACATATAATAAAAATCTATTACATCTAGATTTCTATTCTAAGATTCATGATTACATATGATGGAGATCGATCGCATGATCATATCCATCAATCTAAGGCAAATGTTAGGGAGCATAATGGTGAACGTGTTCTTGCGCCTTAATATTGAGTGCAATGATAATGGCAGGGGGATACAGAACTGTGCATGTAATAATTTTTCCAGGCCAAAGAAGATAGTCCTCCATTGTCAGTAAGCGTCGTTGACAGAGTTTTGATTCGAACTTCATCCCAATTTGACAGCCAAACCCGTGGCCCAACTGCGCCCTAGTGGCAAGCCACATTACGAAAAAAATACAGCTAGCATGCTGTATGGACAAGGACAACTCTGGTTTCCCCGAGCAAAGTCCTTCCTCATTCTTTGTCGAATTATAACGTTATATTGCTAATCATCTCGAACAGGGAGAACTATGATATCTTTTTATGCTTTATCGTGAAAGAAGCAAGCTAGTATAGTCCCTGTGCGAAAGAGCATGAAATTAGCATTCTACTAAAAAAGAAATACTTTTGGAAAAGAAAAGTGCACACAACAATCAAGTTTGTCAAAACTCAAAAAGTGTGCCAGATGACAACTTTCAAAAGAAAAGTGTATGAGTCGTCTAATTTATCATAATCTAGAAAGTACGTCAAGGAGCCAATTTCTACTCCAAATAAGGGGATACGCGTGTGTATTATGCTTATACTTATGAAATTCCCTATATTCTCAACTGATTAGGAGATAAGAATGGAAAAAGTGGTGACAAAGGAATATTATTATCTCACCCAAAGAACGTCGTCTCCTACGACTACTTAGATGCTTGTAATGCCCTGACGAGGGTACCATTTTCTTCTTCTTCGGCTTCATCCTTAAGACAGATGTTCTCATCTTCACGATAAGAAGAAAGTCTAAAGGATTTTGCTGAATACCTTGGCTCTGTTATTAGGGAGCTTTCTTTGCACTTTTATAGATATGCGAAGAGAGACATTCCAAATTCATAGCATTCCTTAAAATATTATCGCATGCATTGCCTTGAAGACTTCTTCCAATCAGCAATTGAGCAAACTGCAGTCGTAAAAATCGTATAAAAATCAATGAACAAGTCAAGCCTATGTTTAACTCAGCCACGTCAGAAATCTGTTAGTATTCTGCCCAAAATGTGCACACAAGATATCTGGAAAAAAAATTATGCTTTTAATTTAATGTATTTTGAATTTATCTGAACGAATTCAAAAACTTTGAAAGGGGTCTTGTAGAAGCAAAAAATAATGGGCCTCCTGAACATGGGGTAATTACTTAACAGAGGAAGAATGGTGAACTTTCTCTCTATTTTAAAGGATGGATCACTTTCTACTTGTTTCAAATGATGGTGCACTCTTTCAAAGAATATAAAAGGGGGCTCACTTTCAAGTGACTTTTATCTATGAAGACAGGCGCACAATTTTTGTCTGTTTTCCTCCAAATATTTAATACGGTAAATCTGTGTCACGACCCGCACCCGAAAATTGGGCATGAGCCATGGGTACGTCCATCCTACGCCGCAGCATCGGCGGTAGAACGTTGACTAGGTCTCAACATAACTCATCCTGTCAATGGTCTAAACTCCATAGGAAAAATAATGATAATACATGAATCATAATTTATAATATACTCAATCACAAGACTATTGGAAAGTAAATGGCACGATGAGATATAAGGATAAAGAGTACTGACATAAGTCAGGCACAAATATAAATACATCACAAGTTTAGAGACTAAATGTCCACCAAAAGTCAAAACAATAATATAATCCATATCTCAGTTCTAGAACAATAATACATAAATAGGACAGTCTAAATGCCTGTAGGTGGAATCTCCTCTAAGATGGGTACTTCCTTTGGAATTTCTAGTATAAAATCTCCCTCTGCTCCCGGGCCATAGTGGGTAGGACAAAAATCCTCCAAGTCCTCTGAAAATATTATCCAGTCAGGATTGGAACGAAGCACAGACACTAAACAACAGTTTTATTTATGTTGACAAAAGCTATAAAACAATGTAAGGAATACAAGATGAAATAAATACTAGAAATATAGAATACTAGAGAATATGAAATAAGCAATAGAACATCTAGCAATGAGTAAAAATATAAGTAAATGCTAGAACAAGTAAACTGGAACAAAGAAATAAATATTTGGCTATGTGTTTAAAATATCAGTTTATTATGTGATCGGCTTGGACGAGATCAGCCTTAATATATATGATTGGCTTTGATACATGTGAGGTCAGGCTAACCATCTGGTTAGCTATGATGTGAGTAATAGTCAGGCTAATCATATATATCAGGCTATGAGACATGTAAATGGTCAGGCTGCACCCGACGTGATTTGTGGGGTGAGTTATGATGCATGTAAGGAGGGGTATGATCACATAATCTGCTAATATTTCCTCCATCCCCAACTAGCACGATGGATTCCAATTATGACTCCATATGACAGGTATCTAGGGTGCTAACACATGTATCCACAGTGTCAGAGTCAAGTATAGTATACAACTGGAATTATAGAATTAATCTACAAAAATGAAAAGTGTCAGAGAATGTACTCGCCTGTGGTCCTGAGGAAGGTGTGAGGATCGATGTCCAAAATAAAATCACAATCACCTAAATATCAAATATCCATATCAAAAAGTGTTTTGAAAAGGTATACATGCATACCTAATTCAATGCTGGTACAGGGTCATTTCTAGGTCTTTGGTGAGCTGTCTATGCTATACTTAACTATACTAGTCATTGCCGACTATATTAACTACTGCTAATATATATATATATATATATATATATATATATATATATATATATATATATATATATATATATATATAATTACTTATAGAGATTTCTACACTAACTAACATTTTGTATACTACTGCATCATATTATACATACCCATATAATGTATACATATAATACTACTCTTAGCTAATAGTCTAACTTAGGGTATATAAGTATCTACTATTAAGGAAACAAGTAACTTTATACCTAAGAATCTAACTACTTGCTAACTGTTCACTCATAGGTACATTAGGCTTAGCTAACTGGAACATGTATACATATAGAAACTATCAAAAGGAAAAATATGATGCCCACATAAATCAGAACTGAGCTTCAAGCTCGCCTTGAAGACTTCTTCCAATCAGCAATTGAGCAAACTGCAGTAGTAAAAATCGTATAAAAATCAATGAACAAGTCAAGCCCATGTTTAACTCAGCCACGTCAGCAATCTGTTAGTATTTTGCCCAAAATATGCACACAAGATATCTCAAAAAAAATTTATGCTTTTAATTTAATGTACTTTGAATTTATATGAATGAATTCAAAAACTTTGAAAGGGGTCTTGTAGAAGCATAAAAAAATGCGCCTCCTGAACATGGGGTAATTACTTAACAGAGGAAGAATGGTGAACTTTCTCTCTATTTTAAAGGATGGATCACTTTCTACTTGTTTCAAATGATGGCGCACTCTTTCAAAGAATATAAAAGGGGGCTCACTTTCAAGTGACTTTTATCTAAGAAGACAGGCACACAATTTTTGTCTGTTTTCCTCCAAATATTTAATGCGGTAAATCTGTGTCACGACCCACACCCGAAAATTGGGCATGAGCCATGGGTACGGCCATCCTACGCCGCAGCATCAGCGGTAGAACGTTGTCTAGGTCTCAACATAACTCATCCTGTCAATGGTCTCAACTCCATAGGAAGAACAATGATAATACATGAATCACAATTTATAATATACTCAATCACAAGACTATTGGAAAGTAAATGGCACGATGAGATATAGGATAAAGAGTATTGACATAAGTCAGGCACAAATATAAATACATCACAAGTCTAGAGTCTAGATGTCCACCAAAAGTCACAACAATAATACAACCCATATCTCAGTTCTAGAACAATAATACATAAATAGGACAGTCTAAATGCCTGTAGGTGGAATCTCCTCTAAGATGGGTACTTCCTCTGGAATTTCTAGTATAAAATCTCCCTCTGCTCCCGGGCCATAGTGGGTAGGACAAAAATCCTCCAAGTCCTCTGAAAATGTTATCCAGTCAGGATTGGAACGAAGCACAGACATTAAGCAACAGTTTTATTTATGTTGACAAAAGCTATAAAATATTGTAAGGAATACAAGATAAAATAAATACTAGAAATATAGAATACTAGAGAATATGAAATATGCAATAGAACATCTAGCAATGAGTAAAAATATAAGTAAATGCTAGAACAAGTAAACTGGAACAAAGAAATAAATATCTGGCTATGTGTTTAAAATATCAGTTTATTATGTGATCGGCTTGGGACGAGATCAGGCTTAATATATATGATTGGCTTTGATACATGTGAGGTCATGCTAACCATCTGGTTAGCTATGATGCAAGCAATAGTCAGGCTAATCATATATATCAGGCTATGAGACATGTAAATGGTCAGGCTGCACCCTACGTGATTTGTGGGGTGAGCTATGATGCATGTAAGGAGGGGTATGATCACATAATCTGCTAATATTTCCTCCATCCCCAGCTAGCACGATAGATTCCAATCATGACTCCAAATGACAGGTATCTAGGGTGCTAACCCGTGTATCCACAGTGTCAGAGTCAAGTATAGTATACAACTGGAATTATAGAATTAATCGACAAGAACGAAAACTGTCAGAGAATGTACTCGCCTGTGGTCCTAAGGAAGGTACGAGGATCGATGTCCAAGATAAAATCACAATCACCTAAATATCAAATATCCATATCAAAAAGTATTTTGAAAAGGTATACATGCATACCTAATTCAATGCTGGTACAGGGTCATTTCTAGGTCTTTGGTGAGCTGTCTATGCTATACTTAACTATACTAGTCATTGCCAACTATATTAACTACTGCTAATATATATATATAATTACATATAGATATTTCCATACTAACTAACATTTTGTATACCACTGCATCATATTATACATACCCATATAATGTATACATATAATACTACTCTTAGCTAATAGTCTAACTTAGGGTATATAAGTATCTACTATTAAGGAAACAAGTAACTTTATACCTAAGAATCTAACGACTTGCTAACTGTTCATTCATAGGTACATTAAGCTTAGCTAACTGGAACATGTATACATATAGAAACTATCAAAAGGAAAAATATGATGCCCACATAAATCAGAACTGAGCTTCAAGCTCACACTAACTAGGCTTTGCTAGCTCATGGAACTGAGGTATAATTCCCCTCAAAACTTGGAAGGTCTTATGAACTAGCCCAAAAGCTAACATACCCAGGTAGGCAGACATCAATATGTGACGTATAACCCTAGTTAGTGATAGCAGCAGGAATCTAGCAGCTATCTGAACTTCTTCATACCAAAATACTTATACAGACCTCTGTGCTCACTAAACTGCTCCCAGATTCCCCCCCCCCCCCACATACTGACACAGTTTCATAGTTTGAAATTGTTCAGACTTACACATACATAGCTTAATCTTTGAGACAAACATATGGCTACAGGCAGGATAAATAGGTAAGTCTGAAATTGTTCACTGATAGGAACTCACACACCTTACCAAATACATAGGTGCCTGGACACCCAAATACTCACTAAACTCCCTGTTCCCTGGCACTCAACCCTTGTAATGCATACTGCACTGAATTCCATCACTCACACACGTACACATTACTGAGACACAGAACTTCACATATATAACACATCTACACAACACAACACAACACAACACAACACAAGAAATCTAATTTACTAACCCCTCACAGCACACAACTACAATACTCACACAAGTGAGACACTCACTATTGACACACACTCATACATTGAAGAATTTCTACAGCCAGCCTTGCTGATACACACAGAAACTTCCTACACTATCACCTTGTTACTGATCCACAGTGTCTTTGAGACACTCAAAATCCATACACTCTCACTAAAAATTTCTCAAACACTGCACAGTGATTAATAACTGCACAGACACTACCCCAACCTCACCCCTCTATACTTCACACTCACTGAAACCAATCACTAGCACCCAATACTGATACTAAATACCCAATTCATACACTGGGAACTCAAACCCATAGTATGATGCCACAGATCCAACTTCCAACAACCTACTGCTACTGCAAACTAAGTCACAACATATTACTCATGAACTCAAGTACTCAGTTTATAAAAATTTACTGATACACCCAACTCTGCACAGTGAACTCCCCCACTATTCAAATTACAAGTAATTCACCTCCACATACACTGATATACTAAACTGAATCATCTTACTGATACTGACACACACAGGAACTTAAGAACCCAACTCTGATACTCAACTGAACCCTAACAACTGACACTCCCAGTTATCCCCTACAGTGAACCTTACTCTCCTTTCCCCAATACAGTACACAACTACACTAAAAACCTAAATGCCACAACCTACACGAACCCACAGTGTCCACAGTGTCAATACTGCACAGACCCGACTCAACCCCCTGCTCTCACTGCTGATACACACAGGAACTGAAGAACCCGACTCTACATAGTGAATTTCCTCCATCGATATATACACAATACCACATATACGTAGGTATATAACTACACACACACACACACACACACACACACACACACATATATATATATATATATATATATATATATATATATATATATATATATATATCAAGGTTCCTAAGAACTAGGTTAAAATTAGGTATTCCCTCTAGGGAGCACTTCATCAAACATATGAAGTACAAAAATGAATTCCACACTAAGAACTCCTGAATGCCCAATTCTAAACCCTAAAATTAAGATCAAAACTATATGTAGGAGATGTAATCATGTGTAAATGCATACCCCCATGATTAGGGTTCACATAATTGGGGAAAAACCCTCGTTGGAACACCTAAACTTCTAGAATCACCTAGGGCTTCATGAAAAAATCCAAGGAACCAAATCCTAAATCAAATGGTGGGCCCCTAAAGGCCAAACAATAATTAATAACAAAATTAAATGGGATTTAATTTAGATTCTCACCTATTGGGAGATGGTTTCCCAATGTAGCTCTTCTTTCTTCAAACCTCCTTGGTCCAAGCTCCTAGATCTCTTTTGATGGAGAAGGAAATGGGTTTCTAGGTCTTATAAATTCTTAAATTTTTGAGGAAAGAAGGGTTTTCTAAGTGGAGGCTAGGTTTAGGGTTTCCTTCATGAATGAAGAAGCTTGAGGGAGGCTTCCCCTCATTATATAGGACTAGGGTTAGGGCTTCTAATGCCAAGTGTACTAATTAGTCCTTCATGATTTGTCATGAAGAACTTAATTTAATAAGGGGTGTTAGTCATTCATCTAGGGTTTAACCAAAAACTAAAATACTGATTAGGGTTAGGTCTCAAGGGTTAAACCTAATGGATTTTTAGGTCAAACCTATTAACCTATGCATTAAGAACACCCTACCATTTAATAAACTTCTCATACATATCTATTTACATAATAATTTAAATATGGAAATTATAATAATACCCTAATCTAGAATGTGGTAGTGACAAGTCTACCCTCCTAAAAAAAATTTTGTCCTCGAAATTGAATTGAACTAAAATAAGAACGAAATCAGATAAGGAATTATACCTCAAGTCTCGAAGACATACGGGTATTGCTCGCACATTTTATCCTCTCTCTCCTAGGTCGACTCCCCTAGAGAGTGATATCTCCATGCAACACGAACCAAAGGAATAGTCTGGTTCTGCAACACCTTCTCTCTGCGATCCAAGATCCCTACGGGCTACTCAGGGTAGCTGAGAGTCGAACCAACCTCGATCTCCGAGTGATGTAGTATCTGACTAGGGTTTACCACTTACCGCCTCAGCTGTGACACATGGAACACGTCATGCACTCCCTCTAGTGCAGGTGGCAAGTCTAGTATGTACGCCACTGCACCGACCCTCACAAGAATACCGAAAGGTCCGATGTAGCGTAGATTAAGCTCTCCGCCTCCACCAAAATGAATCGTGCTCCACGTCAGAGAAATCTGTTAGAATACTAGATTGCCAACCTAGAACAAAATAGTCTTAACACACAGTCTAAAACAAAAAAAAATATAAGCCAGAAAAATAACAACCCTATACCTGAAACACAAGGGGTCTACATTGGCTGTCGGCCCAATGTCTTTGTCTGTCCTGCGCCACTAGTAGTCTGTCTCTGATGAGTTTTACTTTTTCTGCTGCATCCACGACCATTTTTAGTCCAAGCAAGGCTCTCTCCCCGACATCATTCCAAGAAAATGGTGTACGACACCTTCGTCTATATAAAGCCTCGAATGGCGATATCTCGATGCTAGCCTAGTAGCTGTTGTTGTAGACAAACTCTACTAGTTGTAGATGATCCTCCCAAGAACCTTCAAGATCTAGGACGCAAGTATGTAGCATATCCTCGAGAGTCTGAATAGTCCTTCCGGACTGCCCGTCTGTCTGGGGTGGTATGCGGTACTGAACTTGAGCTGAGTGCCCAAGCTAGCTTGCAGACTCCTCCAAAAATAGGAAATGAAACGACTATCCCGATCCGAGACGATGCTCACAAGAACCCCATGTAGTCTGATAATTTGTCGCACGTACATCTCTACTAGCCTCTCTGTCGATATGACCACCTTGAAGGGTAAGAAGTAGGCTGACTTGCTCAACCTATCCACGATGACCAAAATTGTGTCCTTCTCTCCTGGAGAACGCGGAAGCCCTAAAACGAAATCCTTGGTCACGTGCTCCCACTTCTACTCTGGGATAGGTAAAGGTTGAAGCAATCCACCTGGCCTCTGCCGATCCGCCTTTACCTGCTGGCACACCAGACACAGGGATACGAAGCGTGCTACCTCGCGCTTCATTCCATACCACCATACATGCTCCCACAAGTCTCGATACATCTTGTTGGCACCAGGATGCATCAAGTACTGAGAGCGGTGTGCCTCCTGCAAAACCTCCTCGCGCAGCTCCCCGTTCGACACACACATCCTCGTGCCGTGTCATAAAGACCCATCATCCACAATAGTAAAGTCGTCTGATAATCTGTCCGAACCTGTGTCCTGATACTCCTCAGAGCCTCATCATCATACTGTATAGCTCTGATTTTGTCTATCAGCTCGGACTGTATCTGCAATCCCCATATCTGAATCTCAATACCGAGAACAAGCACCTCAATTCCTAAGCTTTCCAGATCAGCCAGCAAATATCTATCTGTCGTCAAGTACATAGCCATCGGATACCTGCTCAAGGCATCGGCGACTATGTTGGCCTTTCTTGGGTGGTACTGCAATGAGATATCAAAGTCCTTCATCAATCCTCTGCCTCATGTTCAGCTCCTTCTGTATGAACACGTACTTCAAGCTCTTGTGGTTTGTGAAGATCTCCACATGCTCTCCGTACAGGTAATATTTCCACAGCTTTTAGAGCAAAGATAACCGCTGCCAACTCCAAGTGGTGGGTGGGGTAGTTCTTTTCATGAGGGCATAATTGCCTGGAAGCTTAGGCAATTACCTCTCTGTGCTGCTGAAGAACACAACCCGAACCCTTTCCTGAAGCATCACTGTAGATAGTGAATCCAACTGTCCCCGCTGGCAACGTCAAAACTGGAGTTATCGTCAATCTCTTCTTTTGCTCATCAAATGCGGCCTGACAATCCTTCGTCCAGACAAAATCCACATCTTTCCTGGTCAGCCTGGTCATCGGCGCTGCAATCCTGGAGAAGCCTTGTACAAACCTCATGTAGTATCCTGTTAGCCCGAGAAAACTCCTGATCTCAGCTACTGAACTGGGGGTAGCCCATGACTCCACTGCCTCGATCTTCTTTGGGTTAACTAAGATTCTGTCACCCGTCACCACATGCCCAAGAAATTCAACCCTCTCAAGGAAGAATTTGCACTTTAAAAGTTTTTCGTACAGCTCCTCCTTCCTGAGAGTCTCTAAGACCAACCTCAGGTGCTCTTCGTGCTCCTCTGGGGTCTTGGAATACACAAGAATATCATCGATGAACACCACCATGAACTTGTCAAGGTACTGGTGGAACACCTTGTTCATCAAGTTTATAAATACTGTCGGTGCATTGGTTAAACCAAATGGCATTACCATGAACTCAAACTGGCCGTATCTGGTCTGAAAGGCTGTCTTCAACGTGTCTTCTCTCTTCACCTTCACCTGGTGATAACTTGACCTCAAATCTATCTTTGAAAATACCTTTACTCCGCTTAACTGATCGAAAAGATCATCTATCCTCGGCAGCGGGTATTTGTTCTTGATAGTGAGTTGTTCAGAGCTCTATAATCGATGCACATGCACACCGTGCCGTCCTTCTTTGGTACGAACAATACCGGAGCTCCCCATGGTGATGAACTGGATTTGATGAAGCCTTTGTCCTACAGCTCCTCAACTTGCTTCTTCAGTTCTGTAGCTCGTTGTTGTTGACACTATAGACATGTTATGAAATGGGCTCCACTTCTAGCACCAAGTCTATAGAGAATTCAACATCTATGTCTGGCGGCAAGCCTGACAACTCCTCTGGAAATACATCCAGGAACTCTGCTATCAGAGGATGTGGCAACTCCTCTTCTTCCATCCTGGCTCTGCAAAATGTGCATCTGCTCTGCTCCGCTGATCCTCTGGTGACCTCAAACTTCGGCTCTCCTGGTGGTCAAAATAACACTCTGCCTCCATGACAATCTATAGTAGCATGGTGCCTACTCAACCAGTCCATTTCGAGTATAATATCGTATCCCGAAAGTGGCATGACGAGTAAGCACACGCTCAACTCTCGGCCTCCCAATAATACTCTTCGGTCCTTGCAATAATCACAGACTAGGATAATACCTCCGCCAGTCATGATATTGTAAATCCTGTCTAATGGTTCTGTCTCTAAATAATGTTGAAGAGCAAAAGATACAGACACGAAATAATGGGAAGCGCCAGAGTTGAATAATGTAAATGCTGGAATGCAACCGAGAAGAACTGAACCTGTAATCAAGTCTCCTGCTGGCTCGACCTCCTCGACCGCCATGGTCTCTACTCGCCCCTGGGGTGCACCTCTTTGCTGATGGTGTTGATCAAACCTCTACTGCTGTGGTAGAAGTGGTCCCGTCTGCTGGCATCCTGGTATGGTAGGCCCCCTAGATGGTCCCCTCTGGGCGGCTGCTCCACCCTGACCCGGACGAGTCTGAATAGTAGGGCAATCCCTCAGCTAATATGCAGACGATCTGCAAGATAAACATGTGCCCAGCCTCTTCCTGCAGATCTTTCTAATATGTCCTGCCTTCCCGCAATATGCACACTGGATATCGGGTTGAGTCTATCTCTGTTGCTGCTGTTGGGCCTGTCGTCGGGCTGGTGCCTGGTGCTGCTGATGCTGCTACTGGTATGGCCTCTGTTGCTACTGGAAGTGTGGATGCTTGCCCGGTCCTACACCACTGTATGCTCCTCCTGAAGTATCGTGTCCCCTCTTAGGCCTGAGGTCCAAGTCATCCTCAACTATCTGGGCATCCATCAAAATGCCCTCGAAGGTAGCAGTATGACGTCCCGAAGTACAAAACTTGATCTCCCTTGCCAGCCCCTTTCTGAACTTTCGGGCCCTGTCTCCTGGATCTCGAATCATCGATGGCACAAAATGGCTAAGGCTGTAAAACTCCGTGGCGTACTCATCAACGGACATGCTCCCTTGGACCAAGTCATGGAACTGACTCTCCAAGGCTCCCAAGGCAACATCAGGAAAGAATTTCTTCTTGAAGAGCTCCTTGAAGGCCTCCTAAGTAAGTCTCCAAACAACAAGTCTTGGCTCAGTGCGAAACTACGTCAGTACGATGTCAAACATCTGGCTGTCGTTGGCCTCGATCTGAAGAATCTCCGAAAGCTGCGCCAAGCGCAAGTTTCTCTCTATGTCCTCTAGCCAATCGTCGACGTAGAGTATCCCCTCAGTACCTTTGAACTCCCGAGGCATCATCCTCTTGAAGTCCACGATAGTGCCCGACCTCTAGTGGTGCTGGCCAGGATGCTGCTGCTGTGCAACTCTCTCCACAACCTGGAGAGCCACCTGATGAACATTCTCCATGCTCACCCTTATCATCTCGGTCTGGGCCTGGTGCACCTCCGCCTGCACCCTCTGAGCCTCCGCTGACGTCCTCTGGGCATCAACCATGCCCTGGATCAGCGCGAACATCTGTGCCCCATCAAAGGGCACACCTCCGGGAAACAAAGTCGGTGGTGGTAGAAGAGGCTCCGTCACAGCTGTGGGAACCCTCTGAACAGGTGGGGGAGGAGGAACCTCGAAAAGTGCAGGCACTTCCACATGCACAGGAGATGTAGGAGGCACTGCGGATGTCTGTCCAATAGGGCGAGAGGTGGCAGACCTCTCTGAAGCTGCTGCTCCGAGTCTCAAGGACCTGGTCTTCGGAGGCATCCTGAAGATAGATTGAAAAGAATCAATTAAGGTAATAGACACAATATCATCAAGGAAGGATAGTAAAAATTCTAAAGGAGTAATCATTAAGAATAACATTATAAGGATCAGAAATTTCCTAATTATGATTGAGCATATTCTCGGCCTAAATCCTATTTCATAACGCAGGCTCGTAGCAATACTGTAAGCGAGCACTACTACGATATCGTTCTAAATGTGAATCTAGACCAGAATGGGCCACCACTAAAAATGTATCACGATCCGCACCCAAAAATTGGGCATAAGCCGTGGGTACGTCCAGCCTACGTCGCAGCATCGGCGGTAGAATGCTGTCTAGGTCTCAACATAACTCATCTTGTTAATGGTCTCAACTCCATAGGGAGAACAATGATAATACATGAATCATAATTTATAATATACTCAATCATACGACTATTGGAAAGTAAATGGCACGATGAGATATAAGGATAAAGAGTAATGACATAAGTCAAGCACAAATATAAATATATCACAAGTCTAGAGTCTAGAAGTCCACCAAAAGTCACAACAATAATATAACCCAGATCTCAGTTCTAGAACAATAATACATAAATAGGACAGTCTAAATGCCTGTAGGTGGAATCTCCTCTAAGATGGGTACTTTCTCTGGAATTTCTGGTATAAAATCTTCCACTGCTCCCGGGCCATAGTAGGTAGGACAAAAATCCTCCAAGTCCTCTGAAAATGTTATCCAGTCAGGATTGGAACAAAGCACAGACACTAAACAGCAGTTTCATTTATGTTGACAAAAGCTATAAAATAATATAAGGAATACAAGATGAAATAAATACAGAAAATATAGAATACTAGAGAATATGAAATAAGCAATAGAACATCTAGCAATGAGTAAAAATATAAGTAAATGCTAGAACAAGTGAACTGGAACAAATAAATAAATATCTGGCTATGTGTTTGAAATATCAGTTTATTATGTGATAGGCTTGGGACGATATCAGGCTTGATATATATGATTGGCTATGATACATGTATGGTCAGGCTAACCATCTGGTTAGCTATGATGCGGGCAATAGTCAGGCTAATAATATATATCAGGCTATGAGACATGTAAATGGTCAGGCTGCACCCGACGTGATGTGTGGGGTGAGCTATGATGCATGTAAGTAGGGGTATGATCACATAATCTGCTAATATTTCTTCCATCCCCAGCTAGCACGATGGATTCCAATCATGACTCTACATGACAAGTATCTAGGGTGCTAACTCATGTATCCACAGTGTCAGAGTCAAGTATAGTATACAACTAAAATTATAGAATTAATCAACAAGAATGAAAACTGTCAGAGAATGTACTCGCCTGTGGTCCTGAGGAAGGTGCGAGGATCGATGTCCAAGATGAAATCACAATCACCTAAATATCAAATATCCATATCAAAAAGTGTTTTGAAAAGGTATACATGCATACCTAATTCTATGCAAGGTACAGGGTCATTTCTAGGTCTTTGGTGAGCAGTCTATGCCATACTTAACTATACTAGTCATTGCCAACTATATTAACTACTGCTAATATATATATATATATATATATATATATATATATATATATATATATATAATTACTTGTAGAGATTTTCACACTAACTAACATTTTGTATACCACTGTATCATATTATACATACCCATATAATGTATACATATGATACTACTCTTAGCTAATAGTCTAACTTAGGGTATATAAGTATCTACTATTAAGGAAACAAGTAACTTTATACCTAAGAATCTAACTACTTGCTAACTGTTCATTCATAGGTACACTAGGCTTAGCTAACTGGAACATGTATACATATAGAAACTATCACAAGGAAAAATATAATGCCCACATAAATCAAAACTGAGCTTCAAGCTCATACTAACTAGGCTTTGCTAGCTCATGGAACTTAGGTATAATTTCCCTCAAAACTTGGAAGGTCTTCTGAACTAGCCCAAAAGCTAACATACCCAGGCAGGCAGACATCAATATGTGATGTATAACCCTAGTTAGTGATAGCAGCAGGAATCCAGCAGCAATCTGAACTTCTTGATACCAAAACACTGATACACACCTCTGTGCTCACTGAACAGCTCCCAGATTCCCCTCCCCATACATACTGACACAGTTTTACAGTTTGAAATTGTTCAGACTTATACATACATGGATTAATCTTTGAGACAAACATATGGCTACTGGCAGGATAAAAAGGTAAGTCTGAAATTTTTCACTGATAGGAACTCACACACCTTACCAAATACACAGGTGCCTGGACACCCAAATACTCACTAAACTCCATGTTCCCTAGCACTCAACCATTGTAATGTATACTGCATTGAATTCCATCACTCACACACATACACATTACTGAGACACAAAACATCACATATATAACACATCTACACAACACAAGAAATCTAATTTACTAACCCCTCACAGCTCACAACTGCAACACTCACACAAGTGAGACACTCACTATTGACACACACTCATACACTGAAGAATTTCTACAGCTAGCCTTGCTGATACACACATAAACTTCCTACACTATCACCTTGTTACTGACCCACAGTTCTTTGAGACACTCAAAATCCATACACTCTCGCTGAGAATTTCTCAGACACCCCACAGTGATTAATAACTGCACAGACAGTACCCCAACCTCACCCCTCTATACTTTACACTCACTGAAACCAATCACTAGCACCCAATACTGATACTGAATACCCAATTCATACACTAAGAACTCAAACCCACAGTATGATGCTACAGACCCGACTTCCCATAACCTACTGCTATTGCAAACTCAGTTACAATATATTACTCATGAACTCGAGTACTCAGTTCACAGAAATTCACTGATTCACCCAACTCTGTGCAGTAAACTCCCCAACTATTCAAATCACAAATAATTCACCTCCACATACACTGATACACTAAACTGAATTATCTCACTGATACTGACACACACAGGAACTGAAGAACCCAACTCTGATACTCGACTGAACCTTAACAACTGACACTCCCAGTTATCCCCTACAGTGAACCCGACTTTCCTTTCCCCAATACAGTACACAACTACACTAAAAACCCAAATGCCACAACCTACACGAGCCTACAGTGTCCACAGTGTAAATACTGCATAGACCCGACTCAACCCCCTGCTCTCACTGCTGATACACACAGGAACTGAAGAACCCGACTCTGCACAGTGAATTTCCTCCATCGATATACACACAATAGCACATATACGTAGGTATATAACTACACATACATATACATATACATATATATATACATATATATATATATATATATATATATATATATATATATATATACATATCAAGGTTCCTAAGAACTAGGTTAAAATTATAATTCTAACTGACAGAGGGGAGTTATGATTATGTGTCTTACATACCATATTCCTTATGAAACATGCACAAATAACTGTCCCATGATCCACGTTTTTCTCGTATAGGAAGCCATGTGTCAAGCAAATATTAAGTTGTGCATCCACTCACCAGGTTGTGGGATGTCACCCAATTAAAAGTGCGCGCTCAATGGCAATACAGTACAGACTGTCCAAAGTGCTTGTATACTATCATAACTGCTCTTAAATCCTATAAATATGGGATCATTATGTCTCTAAAAAAGGGGTTGGATTTTTCAAGTCTTTGATTTTCAAGGACAGAATGAGAGAAACATAAGCTTGTTGTGTCGTTGTTGCCAAGGCTTTCTCGTTGCCCAACTCTTCAAATTTTTCGTAGCACTCTTGCATTTCTTCTTCACCGCCGTTTGCTGCAAGGAGTAAAGTGATCACCCGCAGATCAGATCTCCACATCTATAATTCTCCCGAATCAATCGTACTTAGATTCTTGTCTAGGATCTCTTGTACATTTTCTTTATTTTTAATAGTTTGTAATACAAAGTTTGTATAACTTTTGTTTATGGCAAACATACACGACAGCAAATAAATACTTGGTAACGTTCCTAAGACATCCCTCTATAACTCCAATATTCTATATATCGATTTTGATGAGTTTTATACATATTTTTGCATCCATTTTCGTAGGATAACTCACTGAACATCTAAAATCTTATGAATCCAATTTGTAACTTTGACTTATCAGACCACCAACACGATATATTATTTTTTGATGATAAAAATAATGTATCCCATAATAGAGACATCTGAATTATATCTTTTTTATGTTTATTCTAAATTATAAAAATTATATATTGTACGTACCAATTTATTCCAATCAACCTACTAGCGGACAAGTTGTGCAACTAGTCGACCCTTGTGACTAGACCTAGTAGATAAAAAAATGATTAAATCTTAATTATAGATTTTTTAAATATTTATTCTAGAATTATTAGAGTATATTTTATGAATATGTTTGTGGTAGATTAATGGTGTAGCTTAGTACCAGCTTGAACCTAAAACTAGACTAGTTGCCATGTGACCTAGTTTTGACCAAAGATGACTATAAAATTGTAGTATGTAACATACCTTAGTATGATAGATGATCGGTAGATATCATATGTTCATAGGAGTATGTGATGATATGACTGGGATTGCGGAAGCAGGATCTTTTTTCACTCATCGGAATGATTCGGGCAATTGTACCTTGCCATGATTTTCACAATTCTTATTTATTTCTTATACTTTAGTTATTATAGTTATATTCATTCTTGATATATCTATTCACCCTAGGCCCGGGCCAATGGTACTTTGTGTCCCAACGAGATTCGGGTACAGACATCCTCTCTGAATTCGAGTATCGTAGTTAGAGAGTCAGTATTCAAACTCATGTTTTGTGCATATATTATTTGCACATCCGACCATAGGACACTTGGCACGTTATTCATATGACAGAGTCTTTCTCGACATGTTCATGGTAATTGAATTCTGGATTGGATTATAGGATGCATGACATAGAGTATTTCCAATAATATATATATATATATATATATATATATATATATATATTACATGACTTGCGATGATAGTTAGATGTCATGATTTTGCATGTCTTGATTAAGACGTAAGGTTACATTGAGAGGTGGGAGCCTTTATCTTGCTTTGGGCATATTCTACTTATTTCTTATCTATTTGTTTATTAGGCTTTAGGTTCCCTATACGAAATTTAAAGTGTTTATATATATGCTAGCCTTCTCTGGGTTCCTCCACACTGAGCCTCGAGAGTACTGTGTAGCATACGGATGAGTCTGTGAGTACCAGCCAGGATATGAGTCCATACTCTCATTTGCATATCATATAGTTGGTTATTATAGCTATACACCAGAGCACCCTCATGCTATTATATTGTTTACTTTGGCAAAATATTTCTTATACCTTGTTACGTCCCTCTGAGGACCTGGTCCACTGCCAGTTTTGCAACATAGATGGTTGAGCAGTTTTCTGGAGCTTCTGATGCGTACCGCCTCATCATGCATGTATTAGACTCAGGTACTGTTATTATTTCTACGGTAGTTTTTTATCATCTCTCGTTACTATTTCTGCTGCCATAGCCTAGTTTTGTAGACTCATGTTATTTCTTAGAGTCTAATCAGACAAGTATTGAATATGGTGCACACCAGGATATATGTTGTCCATGCTTGTATTTTGTTTCATTGTGGATTGAGACTTAGTTATATTTATTGTGTTATCTTGATAGTGACCATTGTAGTATAACTTATACATATTCGAGTCAGACAAGAGTCTGGTGGAATACGTAGCTGGCCATTGACACATATCTGGTATTTTAGAATTTGGGACTGGGGTGTGACACACGCTCTTCAAAACTCATAACATATCATGAACATATATTCTTGCATTTTTACTTGATGATGGAGTAAACTAAATAGTTAGACCCTCACAAAAATAACACTCGACTCTCATGTGTTTGAAGGGTATTGTTTCACTCAAATTCATTCCAAAGGAAATGATCGACCACAGGCTTGCATATCTTCTCATTCACCACAACTGTGACCATATGCATAACACGAATTATAAGGACTTCTTGTGGGTTATAATAGGGCTTAGGATCAAGGTGGGAAATAGTTAGGAGTGTAGCTCAAAAATCATCAAACTAATAAAGAAAAAACAAACCAACTCAAGATCGAATATATAAGACATATAAAATCAATCACTCCATTCAATAGCTTCTTCAATTTGGCTTTAAAGCATTTAAACTATGTAAAACTCTTACATTAAAAAATGGATCATTCAAAAGGACACGGTACGATCCTTCACTTCAGCTTCCACTATATATATATATCACGTATAAATAGACACCTTTATTAGGATGTTAGGAGAAATTATGAACATATAGGGTGTAATATCAAAAGTAATTTCCTCTATCATTTTCTTTCTTCTTTTTTTCTTCTTTTTTTTCTCTTTTTCTTTCATTTTTTTCTTTCATTTTTTTCTTTTTTTGAACAATAATGGAACTCAAAAATTTGAGAATGAGAATATGTTCCTTTTTTTATCGTCGCCATACATAATCCAGATACCCCTATACTTATTTTTTGCACACCTATACATATTATAAGGATAAACAATGTTCCACTAGCTTTGCGGCTTGGGAAAAGTTTTTTTCCAACTTTTATTCTTGTAATGTGGGTTCACAATACAAAAAATATTAATAAAGCTCAAAGGGGTTCCACAAATGTAACTTCCATAAACTCAAAACTTGTAATTAAGATTAAATTTTTCATAAATAATTTAGTTGCTCATTATTTTTATTAGTTAACTATTCTAATTAGTTAGTATTGATAGAATATTCCATTTCTAATTTTTTTCTTCTAAAGAAGAGCATCTAAAAGTTTCTACAACATTCTCTCCTCTAACTAATTAATTCCATTCTATCCATAACCAAGAAGAGAGAGAGAGAGAGTATGGCATCCCAAACTTTATTCTTACCCCTTCGTCTCTATCATAAACCCTAGAAATCTATTTCTGTCATGACACACACCCGGATGATCGGGCACGAGTATGTGAGTACATCCAGCCTATGCCGCAACATCGGCAGTAGAATATTGTCTAGGTCAACAATACTATCGATCCATCTCACACAATAAAATATGCAACATGTCAAGTATCTCATCTCTAAACAGAGGACAGAATGAATAATAATATAATGATAATTGATACTCAACCACAATAAAATAGAGGTAGATAATGGCACGATAACATATAAAGGAAGAAAATCATAAAGTCACAGCTTGAAAAGTCTCAACAAATATCCAAGTCTATAAGTCTAGCTATACCATCATAAAGTTTAAGATATCAACAATAACTCAATGTCTGAAGAGCTAGAGACAAATCCAGTACAAAGTGCTAAGTAATGTAACTAAGGTATCTAGTGACACCGGCTATTCCTTCCAGTAATCAATCCTTAATGGTAGGACCCAAGGTTGGCACTCCCTCATGTGGTCCATAATAGGTTGGACACCAGTCCTCTAAGTCATCGTCTGAAAAATATATCCAGTCAGGATGGAACGAGTACAACCCAATAGCCGATCCAATTAATTTACAAAGACTATAAAATAGTAAATAGTGAATATATACAAGATGAGAAAGCAATAAACTGATATACTAGTAAATAATTAGAAAAGCAGGTAATATAAACAATATGGTATAACCAGTGCATATATGAAGTGGAAGAGAAAAGGAACTGCAAATATCAGGTGCAAGACAATATAATCTATTAACTAAACAAGAAAAACTATGATTATACTTGGTGTTTTACAATATCACTCAAATATGTGTTCAAACAATAATCAAAAGTCAATAAGCAATGTCCATAATAGTATGGCTCAATCCGTTAGTATTGGCTATCCACAATAATACAATCACGATAGTACGGCTTAATCCCTTAGGATTGGTTATCCCCAATAATACAAGCACAATAGTATGACTCAATCATTTAGGATTGGCTATCCATAATAATATAATATATCCCAATCAAGTCACATCACTATACCATAAATACAATGTGGAGTCGACATATGAGCTGGGTGATCGAGGTGTATAATGAATGTGAGAAATAATATATCGTGACCAAAATCCCTAACAATAATCTGTATAACCATCGTGTCTGAAATCAGGTATAACATTTCTAAAAACTTGAATCATAGTAATTATCAAATAATAAAAACTATCAGAGAATGTACTCGCATGTGGTCCGGAGCAATGAATATCAAACTATGTTCGTATCAGTGCCTTAAGGACCTAAATATGAAATATCAAGTCACAATAGTATTTTGGAATTATAAACATGCTATACTAGCTTGATACTAGGTCTCTAAGTTATTTCTAGGTTGAACTAAGTCAAACTAGGTCGTACTATGTCAAACTGGATCAACTCTAGCTAAAACTAGGTTATCTTTGGGTCTCTATGTCATAGCATGTTATTATCTAAGTTATACTATTTAATATTAACTATACTTGATACCACTAACATACGCACGTAACTCATATTCATAGTAACAAGTTAATATCTTAACTTTAGTTTATACTATCATTACCCATACTAACTTGGTATCCCAATACCAAACCTTAGCAAATACTTATCTATATAACTCATACCTTAACTAATATTCTAGTTCATAACCTTAGGCTTATACTAATACTTAATTGATACTCAAATCCAACTTTACCTTAACTAATACTCACTATCAATTACTCTTTAATAATACCGCTCTAACACATATCTCACTCTTGAATTGATACACCATTCAGTCAACTACAACTGGACTGATACTCGAGCTGACTCAACTGATACTCCAAGTATCATTCCAAGGCTTGATCACCATTCCCCCCTTAGTTTACTGCCTGTCAAAGCAAGGCCTGCACTCATGTTCAATATAGAACTTAATCCCCTTTAGGATACAACTACCCTCTACTTTAGTAGATCCCCAAACCCCAACCTTACCTGCTATAGACACACATATCACTGATCTATCTTACCTGGCACACTTATGTGCAGGTTCCCTTGCTTGAGCCTCACCAGTATATTGCTAAAGGTGATACCTATCTGTCATCAAATCCCAAACTGATTACCTTATTGACCATCTAACACCCCTAAATCCCTGCATATTGCTTGCCCTCTGGATTTGATGTGCATTCATGTGCACTGCTCCACCCGACTTGCCTTCCTATACCCGATCCTTCTCTTGCTGATTTACACATATTTGACACTAATACCCTCTGCCCAATGTTCAACTATTTCCTAGACCGATACACTTCTCATAACCTACTGTAGAATAAAAGCCACTGCACCACACTTACATTCACCGTCACCTGATATCATCCTTTCTAACCCTCTCAAAATCCTATGCACACAAGTGCCAAGCTTGCTGCTCTAAATGCAGTTGATTAACTTCCCGCACTCAAGTTTATATCCCTCACATACTGACTTGCCCACATACACATTCAAAATTAAGCAACCCCTCCTTGAACCCCAGCCCAAACTAAGTTTAATTCCCAAGTACTGCACTGTCTCCCCTATACCTGTTGTTCCTGCATTCACCAATGCAATCACAGCTCCCCATATTTTACTTCCTGAGCTTAAAGCTCTACAGGCAACCCCTACAATGCAATTCTCCAATGAGCACTCGTCTGCACACTCTAATGACATCAAGACACACTCTAATTTATACAATAACACACACACACACAACACT